>CM040121.1:462540662-463154676 GCA_022559845.1 Amorphophallus konjac | reverse complement strand
CAGTGTATTGCATCATATGTTGAAAAATCTGAAAAAGGATAAAAATGCTCATGACTTGGATGCATAAAGCTGAATTGATTGCATAGCATATCTCTTGCATCATGATGTCAGGGGGAGCTAGAGTTCTATTCAATTCATTGAATCCTATTCACTTCTCAGTGTTCTCATTCAAATGATTCATATTCCTTGACATCAGTTTCTCATTGAACCATATTGCCAATTGCTATCCTTTTCCCATCATTTTCACTAAACAACAGCTTTACATCTGGTTTAGTATATTGAGTGGTGATTATTACAATTGTTCACTTATAAGAATCACACTTACAAATTGAAAGGAACTAAAGGTTTAACCTTTATAAATTGGAGAGTTAATATCTGCACTTCAGAATTTGAGATAAAAGAAAACTTTTATAGCTCTTAATCTTTGTTTCATGGCTAAAATAGAAAAAGTTTTTGTAATGCCAAATGTGTTGATCTGGAAATTTCTAGAAAAGGCTAATAAGAGTGTGTACTGATTTTTTAAACAATCACTCTAAAAGAAGTAAGGGCAGCAGTAAATAAGATCATAAATGCTATGAACTGAACATAGTGACAGAGCAATGGCTGAATTTCACTGAGAAATTGTGATCTCCTCCAATGAAGTAGGAGAACTCATAGTCATGAAGTGCATCAGAATATCTCTGTTCAAAAGGTCAAATCTATAGAAAGAGTTCTCACTAAGTAACTGAGGGTACTGGCCTCTAATCAAGGTGTACCCTTAATGTCAAAAGTGAAGACTATTCTTTGTGGGTTTTGATCTGAAATAGGTCTAGTAGTTTATGCCTAGTAACTGGGGGTACTTGCCTCTGATCAAGGTGTACACCTAATGTCAACAGCATAAATGCCACTGATCTATTTACTCTGTTCAGGTTCAGAAATTGAAAAATGAAAATCAAACTGCTGTAACCCTTTGAAAATCAAAAGTCTATGAGTGGAAATTATTTTTATTAATACATATTTAAGTTGCCTCTCTTGAATTTCCTTGTTTAATCACAAAAAGGTATTATGTCTGACTTATCTATTAATACTATGTGCCCTAGATTCATTGCTATAAATGGAATCTAAAACTCTTTTTCAGGGGTCAGGTGTTTTACTCTAGATTTATCACTGTTAAACCTGAATTTTTGAAAATTGTAGGTTGATGATTCTTATACTTTAACAGTTGTTTATAATCATGCTTCCTTTCTGAACCTATGATTCAGCTGTTGTCAAGTGACCCTCCTACTTTCTCTACCTTGTTTATCTGTTCATATTCCTTCTCAAAGGGGGAGCTTCTATTTAGGGGGAGAAATTATTCAGGGGAGTCTTACTTTCAGGGGGAAAATGTTCTAGAGGAATTTGCATGCATATTACACTTTGCACTCATATTTTTACTGTTTTTCTCTTTTTGATCATGTCAAAGGGGGAGAAAATCTTGTGTGTGACTCACTGTCACATTGTGTTGCCATCATCAAAAAGGGGGAGAATGTTGTGCCCCTTAGGCACAAGCATGTGCTATGTCGCCTTGATGATAGCAATGCTATTTGGTTTTGATGATAGCAAGACAGTGAGTGCATTTGAGTGCATTTGATATTGTATTTTGATGATAGCAATGTTATTATGTTTTGATGATTGCAATAAACAAAGTGCATTTCTATGCATTATTATTCTTGAGCATTCTGCATATTGATAGCAACATGAATAATGATGTCTAGCATTGATGGCATTTGCTCTTTATATATGTGCATTGCATTCTGTCAGATATCATGTCTCTGCATATATCATGTCTGGGTAACAAAGTCTATACACTGGACTGTGTAATTGTGCATCATGCAAGTCTATACATTGGACTCTCGTTCAAGCCTATGCATTGTCTTAGGCTAAGTGTGTACAGCGTCTTAGGCGAAGTCTGTACATCGCCTTCAATCTTCAAGTCTATACACTGGCTTATTCTTCAAGTCTGTACATCCACAGTTAAACTTGAAGTCTGCACACTAGTCTTCACTGTCAAGTCTGCACATTGGTCTTCGATTTCAATGTCCATACATTGGGCTTTTACATGAAGTCTATACATTGTTGTTTGCAGTACAAGTCCATACATTGGACTGTTCATCAAAGTCTGTACATCAGACTGCTATAGTAAGTCTGTACAGTAAGTGATTCATTGGTGAAGTCTGTACACTCAACTGAACTTCAAGTCTAGACATTGCACTGTAGCATCCATTGTCTTAGTGTTGTTTTCACTTCGTGTCGTTTTCACTTCGTGTCAACTTCGTCTTCGTGTTGTTTTCACTTCGTGCCAACTTCTGTTTTCGTCTTAGTGTTGTTTTCACTTCGTGTTGTTTTCACTTCGTGTCAACTTCATCTTCGTGTTGTTTTCACTTCGTGTCAACTTCTGTTTTCGTCTTCGTGTTATTTTCAACTCGTGACGGTCTCTGTCATCTGTCTCCATGTCGTACTTACTTCGTGTCGGTTACTGTTGTTTCTGTGTCTTCGTGTCGTTTTTGTTCCACTGTGTGCAGAACATTGCAGCACCTCGTGTTGCTTTCTGTGCCACCTCGTGTCGTTTCTGTGTGAACCTCGTGTCGCTTCTCTCTGTTTTCTAGTTGCATCTCGTGTCATCTTTTATGTCTGCTTGTTTAACTTCGTGTCACTTACTGTTGTTCCTCGAGTCTTTTTGGTGTCACTGCTTCATCACGTGTCGTGATAGCCGTGTCACTCTTCTGACTTCGTGTTGGTTTTTCGCTTTAGACTTCGTGCCTTTCTCACCTTGACCACACTTCGTGTTGCTTTACGTAGACCTCGTGTCTTGCTTGTTTGCAACCACTTCGTGTCGGTTTCTGTTGCCAGTCCATGTTGTTCTCGTGCCGTTCTCTTTGCTATTTATTACGTCGTGTCATTTTCTTTACTTCGTGCTGTAGTCATCGTATGTATCTCGTGTCGTTCTTCTTATTACCTCGTGTTGTTTTCATCTTCTTCGTGTCGTTCTCTTTGTAGTGTTATCTCTGTTATAGTGTGTATCTCGTGTCGTTCTCAGTGCATCTAGAATTGCTACTACATACTTCGTGCAGATTTAGTTATTGTGGCCCTCAGTTTTAATGATTTTCATCTCCTTGCAGGTCCGAGGAAGAAATATTCCCCAGTGACTGGCAGCACGTGATCCGAGGCTGGAATGAAGTCTGCTGAGAGACTGCCACGTGATCCGAATTTTTAGGGCGGGAGCTGTGGAAGCCACACGCGCCCTAGCTGCTGCTGCTGCTATATATATGAGCCTTCTTCCACAGAAGAAGGGCGATCGAGTTGGCGAGAAGAAAAGTCCATATAGAGAGCCACGATCCAGAGAAAAAGAAAAGAGAAAGAAGAAGAGCAGAAGGAGAAGAAGAGAGAGAGATAGTGCTCGTGTGAAGAAAGAGTGAAGAAGAAGAAGTGCAGCAGAGAGTGAGAGATTAGGAGAGCAGAAGAAAGAGAAAGAGAGATAGAGAGTGAACGAGAGAGCTCGTGGAGAAGAAGAAAGAAGCTTACCTGAAGATCTGACTACTGGACCGTGGATCAAATCCAGGCCAGGCAGCTCCATGCGAGCCACATTTGTGTTATTTGTCTTTACAGCTTTCTGATCGATGTGTATTTTTCTTTTCTTATTTTTCCTGTTTCATTTGGTTATCTGTGTTCTTCCGATCCTCAGTAGTGAGGTCGGGGTTCCTCCTGTTAGTTCAGGAGAAGGGAGACTGCTATCTCCGGTTGCAAGTAGCTGGGTGCTACTTGTGGGTTCCCTCCGGTTTGGAGGAAGGGAGATCTGATCTCCGGTTCTGGGCTTGTGGATTCAAGTCCAGGGGTTCCCTCCGGGTCTGGAGGAAGAGAGACCGTGTGTCTCTGGTTTGCTAGTGACTGGTGTCACTAGTGGTTCCCTCCGGTTGGGAGGAAGAGGGGAGGCTGTTCCCCTGGTCAAGCTGTGTGGTAGCACCTGTTGCAGACTGAGTCTGCTGTTTCTAGCGTGAGCTAGTGGAAGCCACACTTGGTTTGAGTGTGGGGTGGATGTAGGTCTGGAGGACCGAACCACCTAAAAACCCCTCTTGCATTGTGGTTTGATTGCTTATGATTTGCTTCCGCTAGATGAATGCATAGGGGCGCTCCATGCGTTTGGCTTCGGGTTGAGAAGAAGAGTTAATTAGTCTTCTTAGAATGTTTTAATTTGTCAAGAGAGCGAAATTCTAGTTGAGCGACTCCTTGTCAAATTCAGCCTAGTTAGCATCCTAGTGATCTCACTGTATGCTTGTTTGGTTTTGCAACTGATTATTAGCTTTGAAGCTTATCTAGTTTGCGAACTAGTAATTCTAGTGAGCATCATATTTTAACTGGGCGAAAGTTTTTTAAAGGGTTATATTCATTCACCCCCCCCTCTGAATACTGCATCGAACCCAACAGCAAGATCCTGGCGAGCGACCTTCCCCCTTGATGCGCTCCGCATAGGCCCTCGTGAACCTCTTGAATCGCTTGGCCGGCTTCGTCAGTACTGATGCATTTCAGGAGGGGACCGGAGAATGATCTGCGGTATAATGTGCCGTCCAGAATGACAAATCGCCGAGCTTGGTACTTCAATCTCCGGGCTTCCCAAGGGTCGGGAGGCTCCTGAGAGTCTTGAAGCCACGACAGATAGGGGGTACGCCAATCGCTTGGGGAGGCCGAGTCAACGGCCTTGAGCTCCGAATCAATGCTCGGTCGCTCTAGCTCTTCGAGAAGGACCGATCGAGTACCCTCGGGGTCAAGAGAGGAGGCCAACCGAGAGAGGGCGTCCGCTCGGGAGTTTTCCTCCCGAGCTATTCGGACTACCTCAAAACTCTCGAACTGTTGTGCCACGGTTTTGACCAGCTGGAGGTATTTGACCATCGGTTCTTCTCGAGCTTCGTAATCGCCGTTGACCTGGCTAGCGACCAGTTGGGAGTCAGTGTGAATTCTGACTCGCTCAGCCCCCATCCGTCGGGCCATGCGGGCTCCTGAGATAAGGGCTTCGTACTCGGAGGCGTTGTTGGATGCCTGGAAGTTGAACTTCAATGCGTATTGTAGCTCTACTCCCTCGGGGGACTTCAGGAGGATACCGGCACCGCTCTCGGTCGAGTTGGAGGATCCATCGATGAACAATTCCCAGGTTGGCCCGGGCGCGGATGGAGATTTTTCTTCGGTCGGGATGGTGCTTTCAGTGATGAAGTCAGTGAGCGCCTGTCCTTTGATAGCCGAGCGAGGCCGGTATGATATATCATAGGCCCCGAGCATGATGGCCCACTTGACGAGGCGTCCCAAGGCTTCAGGGTGAGCGAGGATCCTCTTCAGTGGTTCGCCGATCAATACGATGATGGAGTGCCCTTGGAAGTAGGGTCGAAGGCGCTTGGCCGAGGTAACCAATGCTAGCACGAGCCTCTCGGTTGGGGGGTACCTTCTTTCAGCGTCGTTGAGCACCTTGCTAGTGTAGTAGACCGGTCTTTCGACTCCCGAGTCATTTCTGACCAGGACCGAACTAACTGTGGATGGAGTTGCCGAGAGGTGGAGATGTAGGGCTTCACCTGGAACAGGTTTGGACAGCACCGGGGGCGAAGCTAGGAACTCCTTAAGCTCAGCGAATGCCTTTTGGCATTCTTCGTCCCATGCGAACGTAGCAGATGCCATTTTGGGCCCCCTCAACAGTTTAAAGAAGGGTAGGCATCGTTCTGCCGCACGGGACAGGAATCGGTTGAGCGCAGCAATGCGCCCGGTAAGGCGTTGAACGTCCTTGGTGCAGGTGGGGGGCCACATGTCCAAGATGACCTAGACCTTGTCGGGGTTGGCCTCGATCCCACGCTGGGTCACCAAGAAGCCCAGGAATTTCCTGGACCTTACTCCGAAGGCACACTTGGTGGGGTTGAGCTTCATATTGTACCTCAGGAGAGTGTCGAAGGTCTCTGCTAGGTCGGCGAAGTGGTCTTTGGCCTTGGGGGTCTTGACGAGCATGTCGTCAATATAGGCCTCAACGTTCCGGCCGAGCTGTCCCTCGAACATATGGTTGACCAGCCTCTAGTACGTGGCTCCGGTGTTCTTCTGCCTGAAGGGCATCCGGGTGTAGCAGTGTACGCCGAAGTCGGTGATGAAGGCAGTTTTCTCGATGTCTTCTGGATCCATTCTGATCTGGTGGTAGCCTGAATAGGCGTCCAGGAAGCTGAGTATCTCGTTGCTCGAGGTTGAGTCAACCAGTTGGTCGATGCTCGGTAATGGATAGCAGTCTTTTGGTGTGGCTTTGTTCAAGTTGGTGAAGTCCACGCACATTCGCCACTTTCCCGAAGCTTTTGGCACCAGGACAACGTTAGCCAGCCACGTCGGGTACAGGACCGATCTAAAAAGACTAATCTTCTGCCCCTTGGTGACTTGCTCCTTGATGACCATCTGCTTCTCTGGCGCGTGCTTCCTTCTGCATTGTTGTACGGGCTTCATGGTCGGGTCAAGGTTGAGTTTATGCACTACCGTCTCTCCCGGTATCCCGGGGAGTTGATCATCAGACCATGCGAAGACTCGGATGTACCCAGAAAGAAATTCGGCGGAGGTTCTCATCGCGGGTGCCTCCCGTCAGCACGGTTATGGCCGAGGCTACATCCATGCGGGGGATTCTCAGGGATTCGACTTGAATCGGTTGATATAAGCCTGGAGTTTCTCCCCTTGCGCCTGTTTGAGAGCCAATAGCCCCGCTACCGACCTTGGGGGGCCGCTGCCGGCGAAACTCTCCTTAAACACTCGCCCAAATTGCTTGAAGTCTCGGATGGATCTGGGGGCGAGGGCCCAGAACCATGCTTGGGCGCCTTGGACCAGGGTGGTCGTGAAGGCTCGGCACTTGATGGCGTCAGACGCCCCGTGAAGGGTCATCAGGGCGTCGAAGCTGTCGAAGTGGTCGGCCGGGTCGCCCTGGCCGTCATAAGACTTGAAGGTCAGAATGGTGATTCTGGGAGATATATCTGCCTTCAAGATGCAGTCAGAGAACTAGGATTTCTCCTCGTCCTCCGTTGGGGAGGTCTTCTATAGGACGCGTAAGGCGCGCTCCTGCTCTACAAAGTGCCTCTCGAACTCTCGCAGTCGGAGGGATAACTCCGGCTGTCGTTGCGCCGTGGGGCTAGGGGGCTGTCCTGGCGTTCCCTAGGGACTTTGGTCTCTGGGTGCAGACGGCGTGCCCCATGATTTCCCCTTTTGGCGTGGAGGAGGCCTCTTGCTCTGGAGGAGGGGCTTATGAAGGTCCTCCTGACCTGTTACGAATAAGCCGCCGTCCTTGGAGGGTGAAGCGGCCTCCGATAGTGTGTTGGGACACGTCTCTACGGGGAGGGCTTTCTGGAGGGGCACGTGACCTTCCTTCCCTGGCCGCCTGGGTCCTCATGAGTTCTACGAGGATGTCCAGTTTTGCGTTGAGGGCTTGGAAAGCGTCAGCGCCCCTGTTGGATGGTTGCTCCACCGCCGCGGGCGCAGGCGATTCGTCGGCTGGGGTGCTGGCGTTGGAGGGGGGGTTCTGTGTGGCCTGAGAGGGGCCCTCTCCCACGGCCACCATGGCTTTTCCCTATCACCGGCGGACCTCCTCCCTATACTCCTTCGCACCATACTGGATCTTTGAATATTTCCCACAGACAGCGCCAGATGAAGAGGGGCGATCTCGGGCTGGTCCTAAGCTGGAGGAGATGATCACCGAACAGTGAACTGCAAGGAAGGGAAACGAATCAGGGGGCCCAGGGATGGTTCTCTGGGGAAAACCCTCCGATGCCTAAGTCAATAGAGCAGTGGTGGAGGCGATGAAGGGAGGAAGAAAGAGATGCACGAGATCCCTCTCCACTAAGGTGGTGAAGTGGTTCCTACTCAGGGAGTCTTAGGCGTGTGTTGGCCCTTCTCTTTCGCTGGAGGGAGTCCCGGGTTTTAATAGCGCGTCAGTCTCATGAGTCCCGTAAGCTGAGGAGTTTTAGGCGGGGGTTACGTCCTCGACGTGGGCTCTTTACGTCCTCATCGTCAGCTCTTTATGTCCTCATCGTGGGCTCTTTATAGCCTTGAGGGTTTGTGGGTCCCCTTATCTTTGTAAACTCCTGCTCAGAAAGGGTTCTCAACGGCAGCATGGATAAGAAATCGTCGGTCGACCCAAGCGTGAGGAGTGCCACCCCTGTCCCGGGCGATAGGCATAGCTCGGGTGAGTCTCGGTCGGAGTGGGCGCTGGGCGCTAGCCCTTATCCCGGCGAGGGGGATAGGTCGGGCGTGGGTCTTCCTCCGGCCGGACCGACGCTCGGCCTTCCGAGCCTAATGGCCGCCTAGGAAGTGCTTGATCCCGAGTGAGCTTATTGGGCTTTTATGTTAAGTGGGCCCTGTGGGGCGGTCACTTAGATGGTCTGGGCCTCGTTTGGTCTCGCTGGACCTAGTTCGGCCGCTCTTAGATGGGCTACAGAAATCCCC
This sequence comes from Amorphophallus konjac, assembly GCA_022559845.1. NCBI lineage: Eukaryota > Viridiplantae > Streptophyta > Magnoliopsida > Alismatales > Araceae > Amorphophallus > Amorphophallus konjac. The sequence continues at coordinate 463,146,222 of CM040121.1, read as the reverse complement.
CTCTCCAATACCGTTGAACGTATGGGTCTGTCACTTCTACAACGGGCCCTTCTGCTTTTATCAGGAGTTTACGAGAGATCAAACTCCTTGGGAGGAGTACACGGAGGTAGAGCTGCGATTCCAGACATACTCCAGGTACATATACGCGCCACGAGAGGGGTGGAACCCCCATGGGTTGCCGGATGTGACACACTTGGTAGCGTACCTAGCATATTGGCTGGCGACGTTTGTGGTCTTGCACGGGGAGGACAGTTTGCTGAGAGTCGAGCTGTTGTGGCCCGCGTGTTTATTGGCAGAGGGACGGAGGCTGGCTTTAGCTCCAGCGGTGCTGGCTAATATCTATCAGGGGTTGGGTGTGTTGGCGGCGCATCTGGCGCCACACGAGAGGAGCTTACTTCTGCCGACCCACTACCTCAGTATCTGGGCCGGTTTGTTGTTTCCTGGGCTGGTGACGCGAGGGATGGTGGCGAACCCGGCCGCGCCTTTACTCTTCAGCTTTACTGGCCAGCCGGACGGGGACGTAGTCGCGCAACTGGAGGGGGCTAGAAGAGCCCTATCTTACCTGCCCAGCAGGGGCGAGGAGGGGCTTCCTTTTGGCAGTGCCACGAGAGACTCTCGTCTGATCTTGGTGCCTTCAAACGGCGGGGTGACCTGCGCCCTCCCTTATCTGTGGGAGCCAGATGCAGCTTTGTATACAAAGTGGGTGATCAGCACCCGACTTGCGGTACTGGCACTGCACTAGTCTGTCACGAGTTTTTTGGAGCCGTACTATCCGCACAGGTTTGCCCGGAACTTCGGGTATGACCAGGGGATCCCGCCAAACCAGGAGTTCCCCTTGGCGAGCTGGCTGTACAAGGTCCGGGACACTCACTTACTAGCAGCTGCCTTGTGGGACTTCTACTGCCGCAGAGAGCCAGAGCGACTATCAACGTCAGGGTTGGAGCGCCGAGGGAGATTTGTTGTCCATTATGTCAAGTGGTGGTTCGAGCACAGCCACTTGTACCGTCAGAAGGCCTCCGTGATCAGGAAGGCCAAGGAGAGTCGGCTTCTGAGGGAGAACCTGCCTCTGATTTCACTGGATGAGGAGTACTTGATAACTCGCTTCTCCAGGATCCACCGGGAGGTGGAGCGGCTGGCACAGCAGTGGCCTCGGAGCTGCCGGGGTTCTTCATCAGCGGGTCGAGGTCAGAGTGGGGCCCTAAAGCCCCCGAGGCAGGTGCAGGCGGCGCCTACAAGAGCTAGGGTGTCCAGGTCGAGGACACCGAAGACTTGGTGGGTCTAGTTCCTAGCCGACTGAGGCTTCGGAAAGAAGGGCTTGTTGGATCGGGTGCTTGTGGACACTAAAAAATTCTCACCCCATGTTTAGGTGCAGGGGAATAAAGAGGAGGAGAAAAGAGAAGAGAAGATGAGAAGAAGAAAAGAAGAAAAGGAAGCCCCCTCAAGTGCCCTTCAAAGGCACACTTGTGCCCCCCTTCCAACGGCACACTCGATGTGCCCCTCCAGCGGCACACCCTTCGTGCCCTCCAACGGCACATCAACCAAACACCTCCAACGGCACGCCTTGAGAAGCCTCCAGTAGCACACTCTCACGCCAGCTCCAAGCGGCACACTCTATGACGAACTGCCGAACATAACCACGGGCATGACCCACATGAATAAAAGAAAACCAAAAGAAAACCCCCTCGTGCGTCTCATGAATAGAGGGACCTTCCCTTTACCCGGTGCACCCAACCTGCCCCTCCATCCGGCACACCCGTGGCTTATCCCTGCCCGGTGCACTCCCGCCCGCTTGGCCCGGCATGCCCCTGGCTTGCCTTTTCCCGGCACACACTAGTCCGCCCTTGCCCGGTGCACTCAGCCTCGCTTGCCCGGCACGCTCTTCAACCCCTTGGCCCTTCACACATCTTGCCTGTGCATGGACCTTGGCAGACTTTGTCCTCCATACATTCCCAATGTGCATAGACCCTGGGCAGACTTTGTCCTCCATACATTACCCATGTGCATAGACTTTGGCCAACTGGCCCTTCACACAACCTAAATGTGCACTGACCTTAAACCCTCATGTGCATCGACCTTGCCATGCAGCTTCCAAACATACACAGACTTCATCCCAAGCTTGCACAGACCCGGCCCAGCTGCACCGACCCCAACCCTCATGTGCACCGACCTTCCTTTAGTCTGCCCAAGCATGCACCGACCTCTCCTGGGCTGAACCAAACCTGCATCGACCTTAGCCCCAACGTGCACCAACCTTACCCCCAGCTGCACCGACCCCCCCCCAAACCTGCACCGACCTCTCCTGGGCTGGACCAAACCTGCACCGACCTCAGCCCCCAGCTGCATCGACCTTTGCCCCCAACTTGCACCGACCTGACCCCCAGCTGCACAGACCTCCGCCCCAACATGCACCGACCCAGCCCAGCTGCACTGACCATAGCCCCCAACGTGCACCGACCTGACCCCCAGCTGCACAGACCTCCACCCCAATGTGCACCGACCCAGCCCAGCTGCACCGACCTTAGCCCCCAGCGTGCACCGACCTTAGCCCCAACGTGCACCGACCTTACCTCCAGTTGCACTGACCTCGAACCAACCTGCCCTTGACCGGCACACACTAACCAACCGTCAACCGGTGCAGCCCCAACCTGCTCCATCCGGTGCACCCCCAAACCAGCTGTTAACCGGTGCACCCCAACATGTCCTCCAGCGGCACACTGCCGAATACCCTCCAGCGGCACGCTCCTAGCGATGTCCGCCCGGCACAATGCCGAATGCTCTCCATCCGGTGCCCTCACCGCGCTCTCTACCCGGCACACCTGCGGCCATCTCACCCAGTGCGGCCCCAGCACCGTTTACCCGGCACGCCACCATGCCCTTTACCCGGTGCACTTACACCTCTAATTCAACTTCCCCCGGTGCACTACCGCTTCGCCCAGCCCGGCACGCTCCGCATCTGAAATACAATAGTATAATATAAAAAAACATAATAATAATAATAATAATAATAATAATAATAATAATAATAAGGGGAATAATAATAAATAATAAAAATGGGATATAACGCACAGGTAATAAAAAGAATAATCAATTAACAACAATAAAATAAAATAAAATAAATAATAATAACAATAAATAATGATAATAATATTGAATAGAACGATACGACTCTCGTCATCCCCAGATCCTTTGCATGGGAATATTGATAAGACCTTCATGGGTCACGCTTGGATCTCGGGTTCGTCCCAATCATAGTCATTGTCTGACCCATATCCTAGGCCTATTGATGCGGGACGGATGACGACCGGGCTAAGACCTACGATGGACTCGAAGTGCGGCCAGCACTAGCACACTAAGGCAAGTCGGGCGGCTGACCACCGTGGTATTCTCCGGGTGGAGACGTCTCTCAACAGCGACTCTCTTGAGCCCGACGATCGTCCCTTGCGAGGGAAACGTGGGGATCGCGGCGATTAAGAAACCACCGTCGCCTAGGGTGCTAATTCGCGCTCGGTGCTCGATTGGAGCCACGGAACGGGCGCTCACAACTCACAATCACGGTGAATTTGAAACTACCTATCGGCCCTATTCTCACAAACGCAGCAATATAGAAAGCATACTAAACAGCAAATGTAAGGATCGGAACGAGCACGTACCTCCACGACTAGTCGTGGGGAAGAATTCCCGGCCGATTTTCGAACAACCCCAATACACACAAGATTAACTTTACAATTTCAGAAGCTTGGCCCACTCCACACAGGGAGGTATCGGGCTACAATCAATAACTTTGGGGTTACTGGAACCCTGGGTTGACGGGCCACACTCGCAGGAGGCGAGGAACGCGTGCCGGAGCCGCTCGGGTACGCCGTCGGAAAGCCGACCCGGTTATGCCCGCACTGGTCGCCCTGCGCAGCAAGCTTGCGGAGGCTGGTACGGCTGGATCCGATGCCCGATCGGAGCGCAGTTTGTTGGAGAATGTCGGCGACTAGATGTAGTATCTTTACTCTGAAGATCGCGAATAGATGCTATCAGATCTGGGTGCAGTGACGAATCTTCTGAGGTTCTAGTTTTGTGCTCACAGAACTACATAGAAACACGGTAAAATGTTGCGAAAATGGTTGCCGATGTCGGATCGGGGCGTTCCTTGTGGGAGAGGATAGGCGATGTCCAGAGGAAGAAATACTATGAAGATTGCTGACATGATCTTGGCCGGATGAAGCGGGGCAGGCTCTGAAAGTTGATTCTAATTCTCAGCCGGGCCTGCTCAGACCAGCCCGCGCGATCCCACGAGAACTGCCGTCACGATCAGCACCGGTCACGGATCGAGGCAAAACCAGCGGAAACACAAAGAGGACTTAAAATACTACGATTTCTCTTCAGGAACCAACTTCAGATGGTATCAGGGTTGGGCTGAAGAATTTAATACACAGTCATCTTCAGATCTGGGCAGCAATCTGGGGCAGATCTGCGCGCCTCCACGAGAAAAATCACCACCGTTGCTCACGAACTCCGATCGATGCGAAACCAAAGCTGAAAGTTTTCTAACTTGTAGAGGTATCATGGATAAATTTTTTGGAAGAAGAAGATAAGAAGAGGAGGGGGATATGAGGTCGAGTCACATGACCTAGAACTGTCCTGTCACAGGACTGCAACCAGGGAATCACTCCCAAGAGAATCACTCTCTAATGCACTTATCTCTTAACAAAACTTCATTCTATTGTGCACAAGCACTATACATGCCTTCTTATAGGGAAATAGAAGGGGTAGGGGGGAAGTTAGTTCGATGGATGCAAGGGGAATGGGAAGGGGGCTGCGCCCCTTTGATTGTGATGGGAGGGGAAGGTGACAAGGGGGAGGGGAAGCTTCCTCCCTTTGAAATTCAAAGGTATGTGGCAGCCATATATGGTAGGCTAGCAGCCATTAGACCTTGACCAGCAGCCATCCATTAATCCATGTGGTGAATGGAAGTGGAATAAATACAAAAAAAAATACAATTCCTAGCCTAATAAGCCAAAAGAGGGGGCGCCCCAATCTTGGGCCTTGAATGGGCCACATGTGGCCATGGCTTAACCAAGCCCATTCCAACCTAGATGGCTTAAGGCCAAATGTGGCCATGGCTTAACCAAGCCCATGAATGAAGACAGCCCACTCTAGATTATCCAATCTAGAGAACCCATGTAGGAAGGAAGCCCATATGGCTTATGGATCCATTAGAAATGGACCAAGGCCATTCCTTCTTATGGAATGCTTTAAGGGCTTTAACAAATTGGCCCATTAGGAGCCTTACAACCAGACCTTTAGCAAATTACACATACAATAACCATTACAAGCCCAATTCAATGCCAAAAAAGGTCCAAATTGAAGCCAAATTATCCTCATTTTGAAGATAAGCCGATGTAGTCCACTTGGCGCTCCGCGTATGGCACCGTCGGTTCGCCGACGTGTCACGTGATCACCCTGGTGTCCGCACCAATTCTCCCCGGGTGGGAGGAACTCGACCCCGTCGAGTAAGGGTCTCGAAGCTTGCAATCTCCGCATGTGATCAAGGCGTTGGTCATCGTGGGGCATCCTCGCCAACGCACTAGGACGTGTGGGTATGCGCCATTCCTTGTTGTGATCACCTGCTCATCCAGTATACAATCTATATGCATGCGTTGAGGCTGGAAAGGTGGACTCTCGGGTGAGGGGTCACTCCCAATAGAAAGATAAAGCTTGAGACTCACTAGGGATCACCGCGGGTTCCAATATGCTACCAGAGGAAACATGGAACGTCGAATTGACACCATTGTCGTTCGGTAGTTCAATATCGTACGCTTTCGGACCCACTTATTTCTTAACCCGGAAAGGGTGGGGATCGTGGACTTAGAGTGGCTTTCGGTCTCCGGCGGAAACCTGTCAGGTATGACCCTGATCTAGATGTACTATCCCTTTGAATCCACAGATATGTAGCATGCATTGGCTACCTCCTTATGCGTGCTTTGACTGGCCTTTTATTGACACGACTTAATGCAAACCATATGCATGAAAGAGAACAACGAGGGAGACAAACAAACACACACACATGACCTTAGACAAACCTATGGCTAGTCCGACCTACGCATGGACGATGGCGGACCAGGACACCCAAATGTGTGCCATGCATACACTAGATGCAACCAAAGGTAGGTAGGATGATGTACTCCTAGACACCCAAAAAGACACCATGCATGTAAGGAGTTCCTATCAGATGTGGGTGTAGGTAGGCTAAGAGGTTCATCACCACTACATGTAGGTAAGGCATGCCATGCTTCCCAATAATCGGACCTATTGCTATGTGGAGTTTGATTGGCCCGAGTGGGAAGAGAGTGGTAGGGGACTTCCTTGACAAAGTAGAGGGGAAATGGTGGAGCACGAGGCCCACTAGAGAAAGGGTCGAATGGGTCAAAGAATGTGAGACCCCCCGGTTCCTCCATTACATAGTCCCATGTTTGAAATTCATGAAGGTGATGGTCACCTCCATCCATCGTGGTAGATGGGACAGTGTATAGAAGATAGGGCTCCTCCCTCGGGATAAAAGGAGTGAAGTCGGGCTCGACCGGTAGCGGGAGGAGTAGAAGAACCTCCGTGGTAACATGACCCACGGTGTACATGGAGGTGATGGACCCTAAAGCGGGATGAGTGAAACTACGACCTGTGGGTCGGTCGAAGCCTGGAGCCAACAAGTGCGTAAATATCAATTGCCGGTCTAACCCTTTAAGAAGGTCATCCAATGTATCCACATAGTGACTAGACCGAAAAGTGGTGTGAAATGAATTGATTGGCACCAGAGGTTGGATAGGGTCCATAGATGGGAAGGGAAGTGGGACCAAGCCATCCTTGAGCCAACTAACTAGTGGCTCGGCTATGTAAAGTGTACCCGTTAGAAATACGGGTGGCTCGGGCTTTGGTGGCTCCAAATGAGAGGGCTCCGAAATAAGATCGGAAGGTGAGTGTGATGGAGCTCTCATGGGTGGGGAAGGAGGGATCTCCATAATGAGGAGAGGGCTTGGGGACCCCGTTGATGGGGCCGGGTTAAGACTACCGGCGATGACCTTTTTAGGCTCGGGTAGGAGTACATCACTAGGAGTACGTGTCTTATCCACCCCATCCAACCGGTCCAAAATCATTTGCATAAGTTCGGCAACGGAGTGGGTTGGAATAGGGATATCCTGGTGGACTCGCCCGTAGTCAACCGGCCTAGGATTGGGTCTTGGCTCATCGACGTGTGGGGCTCTTTGCCTCCGGCTAGGACCCACTTGGTTGGAAGTGATTGGGTGGGGCCGGTTGGAGGTGACCGGTTGGGGCACGTAGACCTTCCTAAGCTCTCTCTTCATGTCCCACCATGACTTGATGGGCCATTGCCCCCTAACCTCTCTCATTCTTTCGATGTAATCCCACTTTTCGGCAGCCTCATGAAGAAGCCGCTCTTTGGCGAAAGAGAATTGCATTGCCTCGAACATAGTATAACAATCAAAGTAGGTGTCCATGGTGGCCTCCCACTTGAGGTAGATGCCCGGGTCATTGGAGCCAAAAAAATCTGAAGCTTCAGGCCTACAGAAGCGGAGAGGATGGTTGCCAAGCCCATGGGTGGGCCAACGGTCATATCGCCTGGGCGACCGGGAATCCATGGGAAGTTGGAGAACTACATGTTAGACATGCCGACACTTGGACAAGACACTAGACACGACCCCAAAATACTAATGTAAAGTTGGCATGAGACTCGACTACACACTTAGACATGACGATGTTGGAATGCACTAACTAGGAACCTAGACTTAACCCACTATTCGGTACGCGGCGGAGCTAAGCGATCCGAAGATCACTCGCGCAAGTGTGCGGCCTTCCCGATAGGCGTAGCCTAACGTTCGTGTCGCACCTTTTGATATACCGAGTAGAGGAATGCAAATGCAACCTTGGACTTAAATGACCCTAGACTTGAACGACGCTCTGATACCAATTTGATGCGGGGCGGATGACGACTGGGCTAAGACCTACGACGGACTCGAAGTGCGGCCAGCACTAGCATACTAAGGCAAGCCGGGCGGCTGACCACCGTGGTATTCTCCAGGTGGAGACGTCTCTCAACAGCGACTCTCTTGAGCCCGACGATCGTCCCTTGCGAGGGAAACGTGGGGATCGCGGCGATTAAGAAACCACCGTCGCCTAGGGTGCTAATTCGTGCTCGGTGCTCAATTGGAGCCACGGAACGGGCGCTCACAACTCACAATCGCGGTGAATTTGAAACTACCTATCGGCCCTATTCTCACAAACGCAGCAATATAGAAAGCATACTAAACAGTAAATGTAAGGATCGGAACGAGCACGTACCTCCACGACTAGTCGTGGGGAAGAATTCCCGGCCGATTTCCGAACAACCCCAATACACACAAGATTAACTTTACAATTTCAGAAGCTTGGCCCACTCCACACAGGGAGGTATCGGGCTATAATCAATAACTTTGGGGTTGCTGGAACCCGGGTTGACGGGCCACACTCGCAGGAGGCGGGGAACGCGTGCCGGAGCCGCTCGGGTACGCCGACGGAAAGCCGACCCGGTTATGCCCGCGCTGGTCACCCTGCGCAGCAAGCTTACGGAGGCCGGTACGGCTGGATCCGATGCCCGATCGGAGTGCCGTTTATTTGAGAATGTCGGCGACTGGATGTAGTATCTTCGCTCCGAAGATTGCGAATAGATGCCTTCAGATCTGGGCGCAGTGACGAATCTTCTGAGGTTCTGGCTTTGTGCTCACAGAACTGCACAGAAACACGGTAAAATATTGGGAAAATGGTTGCCGATGTCGGATCGGGGCGTTCCTTGTGGGAGAGGGTAGGCGACATCCAGAGGAAGAAATACTATGAAGATCACTCACACGGATCTTGGCCGGATGAAGTGGGCAGGCTCTGAAAGTTGATTCTAGTTCTCAGCCGGGCCTGCTCAGACCAGCCCGCGCGATCCCATGAGAACTGCCGTCACGATCAGCACCGGTCACGGATCGAGGCAAAACCTGAGGCAACACAAAGAGGACTTGAAATACTACGATTTCTCTTCAGGAACCAACTTCAGATGGCATCGGCGTTGGGCTGAAGAATTCAATACATAGTCATCTTCAGATCTGGGCAGCAATCTGGGGCAGATCTGCGTGCCTCCACGAGAAAAATCGCCACCGTTGCTCACGAACTCCGATCGACACGAAACTAAAGCTGAAAGTTTGCTAACTTATAGAGGTATCACAGATAAATTTTGTGGAAGAACAAGATAAGAAGAGAAGGGGATATGAGGTCGAGTCGCATGACTTAGAACTGTCCCGTCACAGGACTGCAACCAGGGAATCACTCCCAAGAGAATCACTCTCTAATGCACTTATCTCTTAACAAAACTTCATTCTATTGTGCACAAGCACTATACATGCCTTCTTATAGGGAAATGGAAGGGGTAGGGGGGAAGGGAGTTCGATGGATGCAAGGGGAATGGGAAGGGGGCTGCGCCCCTTTGATTGTGATGGGAGGGGAAGGTGACAAGGGGGAGGGGAAGCTTCCTCCCTTTGAAATTCAAAGGTAGGTGGCAGCCATATATGGTAGGCTAGCAGCCATTAGACCTTGACCAGCAGCCATCCATTAATCCATGTGGTGAATGGAAGTGGAAGAAATACAAAAAAAAACACAATTCCTAGCCTAATAAGCCAAAAGAGGGGGCGCCCCAATCTTGGGCCTTGAATGGGCCACATGTGGCCATGGCTTAACCGAGCCCATTCCAACCTAGATGGCTTAAGGCCAAATGTGGCCATGACTTAACCAAGCCCATGAATGAAGACAGCCCACTCTAGATTATCCAATCTAGAGAACCCATGTAGGAAGGAAGCCCATATGGTTTATGGATCCATTAGAAATGGACCAAGGCCATTCCTTCTTATGGAATGCTTTAAGGGCTTTAACGAATTGGCCCATTAGGAGCCTTACAACCAGACCTTTAGCAAATTACACATACAATAACCATTACAAGCCCAATTCAATGCCAAAAATGGTTCAAATTGAAGCCAAATTATCCTCATTTTGAAGATAAGCCGATGTAGTCCACTTGGCGCTCCACGTATGGCACTGTGGAACGCGGCTTTTTCTTTCTCTCTTCTTTCTTTTTTTATCTTCTTATTTATTTTTATTTATTTGTTTATTTATTTATATTCTATCGGTGGATTTATTGGCGTGCCAGTCACATGCATGACGATTTCATTGTGCGCTCGATCTGACGTGGTCAGTCGATTGTGAGGTCCGAGTCGGGACCAGAAGCCCGTCATACCATAAAGGTTATGACGTTAATTACGCCCTTCCTAGGAAGGACAACCCTTGATTAAACGCCGAAATAGGAGGCCTCGAAAGACGAACAGATGTTCACATATTTAATTTTAAACTTCATACCAGGGCCAGGGAGGCGGGTAGGATAATGACATCAATCACGGAAACAGACTATAACGCTGAACCGGCGGTTCGAAACGACTAGACTTGGGGGAAAGAGGGAAAGGAGGATATCAATCACGGACAGGCTGAGCCATGACAGCGATGGAGGTTCACGGCATCGATTAACCTTTTGACAGCATTTCCCCTTAATCTGGATTATGCCCAAGGGGAAATAGGCTATCACCCACGGAGTGTCGAGGTGAAAGCCGAGAGAAAGAAAGAGGTCGAGCCTGTCGATCCATATATACGGACTATAGGGTAATATGTGATCTCCCCTTCGGAAAGCTAGCGGGACTCATGCAGTGACAGAATCCACACGAGCAAAAGGGGTCGTTTATAAATCTGATGGCGGAGGATAAGGGGATCTAGTTTCCTTTTAAATTTGTCCCCGGACCAGATATGATGACTCATGGGCATCCCCAGATGAACTGAGTTGAAGTAATGGGGGGGGTTCAATTGTATGTAGGAATAGGCTCCTGGGGCAGATTGGGTGTGCATACAGGTTCCTGGCGCCAGAAGAATGACAGTGGGTTAGGTTCTCGGCGCATGAGGATGCAAAGGGGGGTTAAGTTCTCGGCGCATGAGGATGCAAAGGGGGTTAAGTTCTCGGCGCATGAGGATGCAAAGAGGGTTCCCGGCGCGCAAGGAAGAAGGCCAGGGTATGGGGGCTCTCAGCGCGCAGGGAAGGAGATGTACCTGGGGGTTCTCGGCGCCTGAAGGAGTGGCGTCGGGAGCTGTTCATCCGGTTCACTGTAGGCCAAGCCGAGAGGCACGAAGGCGCCGGGACGAGAATCAGAGCTTGCGATGCTCTGTTTTGGGTTTCATGTTGGTTAGGGTAGAGGCAAGTGGGCCCTGGGGCATCAGAATGGCTCAACTCACTGGACTTCAATCTGTTTCGGTATAGGTTCCAAGGAAGGCCGGGAACATAGAAAGATTGGGCGGGGAACAATAAGGTATAGGGAGCCTCTGTCACCACTGATAGATAAGGTCCCAGGGATGAGTTTCATGTCATCTCAGGCATCCTGGGAGAATTCTGACAGCATCTCCCCTGGACTTAACATTTGCCAGAGAATGATAGACGATCACCCACTGAATGTCGGGGTGAAAGCCAAGAAATAGAGGGGTATGGAACCCCTGGCGCCCGTGTGTGCTTGGAGCAATATATTGATATACCTTTTGTGACCGTAGAAGCTTATGCAGTGGCAGAGCTTCCTTGGTCTTGAGGTTTACAAAAGCCGATCAAGTTCGAGAAACCACGTAGAAAAAGGGGAGTTACTCCCACTAGTTGTCGTCCCAGAGGTGCATATGACGGCCCAAGGCATCCCTTGACAGAGAGTGGGGTTCTGTTGAGCAGCTCACGAGGGTATTTTTAGGGTTTTTTTAATAGTAGCCAGGGCTTAAAGATTTGAGAGAGGTTTTTGGCTTAAAAAAAAGGGGGGTTCCCGGCGCCAAAATCACCGCGCCGGGAAGAGTCCTTCAGGGGTTACTATTGGGTGCGCCGGGAAGCAGATGCCAAGGAACTCTCGGTGCAGGAAGCTTCGCACCGGGAGGAAACCTCCTAGGTTGCTGTTCGGTGCGCCGGGAAGCGAATGCCAAAGGGATCTCGGCGTAGGAAGCTTCGCGCCGGGAGAAAACCTCCTGGGCTACTGTTCGGTGCGCCGGGAAGCGAATGCCAAAGGGAGGAATAGGGTTATCGGCGCGGGAAGACCCGCGCCGAGGGCTGTTCATCCGTTTCACTGTTCTGGAGGCCGAAATGGTGAGGGCACCGAGAGGGGTTCAGGGTTTTACGGTACTCTATTTTTTTGGTTTTAATGGTGGTTTGGGCAGAAACTGACGGATTCTATGGGCTCTAGACTGCTCAAGGCATCCACTCTGAGTTGGATTAGGTCTAGAATTCAAAGGAATATTAGGGTTCGAGAGGCATCTGGGAAGCCGGAGTCTGAATGCCCCTGTCCATCGCCATTGTCACGCAGAGCTTGGGGACATACTTGATCTGGTCATTCGTCGCCCTGGGAGCCAAGAGATGACTGTCTCTGGCCCCAGAGGTGACTTAGATGACATCGACGGATGAAGCACGCACGCTTAGAACCCTGGAGTTTCTCAAGCTTGACCATTGTATGACACAGCTTCATCCCAGCAGCCAAGGGATAGTCTGTCCCGGGCTCTGGGCTGAGCACTGATGGTGCTAAGAAGCAGAGAGAAGAAACAGGTAAATCAGATTATCATGCAGCTGATTTACAGAGAACGCGGGGAAGGGCAATAGAGTTTCAGAGGAAGCAAAAATCAGGCTTAAACTATAGCCCACCATACATATATATCCATTCGTTTGGCGATGCCCATCGGGGAAGACACACAGTGGGAAAGCCCAGACCATACACCACTCTAATACTCAAGCCGATTACAAGGCAGGAGTGAGGGGAAGGGGAACAAACAGATGCCGAGATATCTCGGCTACATCGCATGAATCAAGATAAAGCTTGAAACGATTACATAAAGCAGAAGACAAGAAAACATGGGGGGGGGGGGGGGGAGGGCGGAGCATTGACTCCTCTCCCTCCCCCGGATGCCCACCTGGAGCTTCTTCCCTGGGGATCGGTCTCTTCTCTCTTTCTTTTTCAGCGGAGGAGGCTCTCTCTCTCTCTGGTCTCTTCTCTTTTCTTTCTTTTTGATCGATGGCCCGGCTTCCGATCCCCTCCCCATTTCAAAGAGGGTTTGCTTTTATAGCTCTCATCCCTCTGTCCTCTCGGTGGAGGGCAGTCGGTGCGGCTTGTTCCATTCGAGACATCTCCCGGCGCGATAAGTCGCCCCCTGTTGAGGCTCCCGGCGCCATTAACAGGAGCCCAAATGGCCAACCCATCTAGTGCCTTCAGGCCTCATACGTGCCTTAGGCTTCTCTTTATGCTTTCTTTTGAATTAATCTTCATCAGAACCGAATAAGGCCCACCTTTAGTAGAGACATGACTTTGTTGAGATCGTCTTGAGGCTTGATCAGTGAACTCACTGAGGTTTAATCAGTATTGCCGTCTGAATGACGACAAAACTGGGTATGTTTTATCGGCATTGTCATCTGAGCGGTGACAAGATCGGGCATCAGCTTCAGTCTGATAGACTTCGGCCGGGTGTGTGATCTGTGGAGAGGATTGCTCTTCTGTTCTGACTTTGTAGGAGCCCTGACAATCTTTATCTGCCGGTGCCGGCTTCATCTTTATCTCATATTACATCCATCAGTAAGCTGACATCTGGCTTACCCTGACATATCATCCGTGGATTCTTGGACGAAGCAGTAGTACAGCTCTTCTTAAAGGGCTGGGAGGTCTCATCAGTCGAGTGACTGCGGCTTTATCGGCGCTGCCGTCTGAATGACATCGACACCGGGCATCAGCTTTGGCCGACAAGGGCTTTAGCCGGGTGAATGGTTGACGAGTTTCATCATTGGTCTTTCACTATTGGTCAGACCCTCTTTTCAATTGTGCTTCCACCCTTGTTCATTTTCCAGGTGTCAACAAATGCCCCCCACCTGCGGGCGGCGTAAGCGTAGAATAAGCGGCACGGGGCCTGCGGGTGACTTTCATCATTCGAGGGTATCTTCCTCAATTTGTCTTTCAGCTTAATCATGTCGCTGTAGTAACCTTCTGCATATCCATCTTTCATTTTGATGTTTTCATCTTTGTATTTTCTTTATTTTCAGCATTTCGGAGCTTCTCGGCATGAACCTCCTGGCGCGACGAATATCGGCGCGAGTGGGCGCATGGGCTTCTCGGCGCGGACAGGCGCATGGGCTTCGTCCTTGGGTTCTCCGCGCGCTTTACGGTCGACAGGGGCTATCGGCCTGGGAGCTGTCGGCGCGCCTTTTGGCCGACGGGGGTTCTCGGCCGGGGAGTTCTCGGTGCGCCCTTTGGCCGACGGGAGCTCTCGACCGGGGAGTTCTCGGCGCGCATTTGGCCGCGCCGAGAGCCCCTCGGCTTCGGGCCCTATTTAAGGCGCCGAAAGCCCTGCTCTTCCTCATTCTCTCCTCTTTTTTCTCTTTTTTCACTTCGGCGGTGGCGGTGAGTTGTGAGCTTCCCCCCCCCCCCCCCCCCGAGAGCGTCATTTCCCCCCCCTTTTTGCCGATTTTTCAGGGTAGGTCCGCTATATATATGGGATTGAGTCCCATTTTATGCTCGGGATCACTCCCTCTTGGTGGGTGACTCCCTATTCTTCTTGGGCATACCTCGGACAAGAGGAGATGCTGCCGAAATTTGTTGAGAATTTGTTTATCTTATTGTTTCGTGTCCATTCATCTTTCTGATGTTTCCTTTCTTGTCTTTCTCTGACTGCAGGTGCTGACATGGCTTCCAGTTCTGCTGTTGCATCTTCCGGAGCTGTTGGAACAAGTTCATCGGCTCAGCCGGACATATCTCAGGCCAAAGTCAACTGGTTGAACGTATACAGCCTGAGCTTTGGCTATGACCAGATTGCTAGTGTCGACGAATCCTCCGATTCTGAAACTGACACCGTACCGACCGCTGGAGTTTATTCTTCCCTGGAAGGTACTGAATTCAGGAGAGCTGTTGACTACCGCCCGGACTTGCCGAAGGATCGTCATTTGCTGCCGTTTGTTCGGACTTTCACCATACGCGGAATGCGGGATGCTCTTATTGCCCGTTCCGTGGAAGCGGCAATACTTGCCGATAGAGACAGCATGAAGGGCTCTGTCTATCGAGCCCGAGCCATATATCTCCCAGGTGAACAGAGGGACTGGAATGCTGTGCTGGGCATTTCCGATTTAGAACCCGAGAAGAAGATGCTGACCCGGGCCCCAGAATTCACCCCTGCAAGGTGGGACCATACCACCGGCCGTGTCCACCGAGAGAAGACCTCATTCGGACTCTTTTTGGCGCCTGCGAAGTGGGGTTATAGAGACGAGCCATTTGTTCTTAACTGCCTGGCCGTTTAGTTTAAATATCAGCTGGCTGCCGGCTGGTTTGGAGATGCCAAGTTGACAGACGCCCATCTTTTTAGGGTTGGAGTAGTGGAGTTCACAGAATATGTTTTGAAGGAGTATGCCCCTCTATTGGTTAGAGCTAGAGTATACCACAGTGTATTTGCCTCCAGGTTCCGCTATCCCGTCTCTCGGGGATTGTGTTGCGGCATGCTTGAAGTGTTCTGCCCGCAGTTCAATACATTCTATACAGCGGAAGGCGAGACATCCCTCGATCTCTGGAGTTTATCGCAGCTTTCTGGCCTACCCATGGACGGGGAGCCATATGAGGAGGTCTGCCTGGACGATTCCATCAAGGACGCCTCTAATGGAGAGGGCAGCTATTCTTTCGGTTATGCATACCGGTATCTGATGAAAGCTTACCGGTCCATCTGTTTGGCCTACAGTAGGGGGTCCTCCAAAGGCTATCAAGCCCGGGAAAAGAGCAGCCGACTGAGAGTCCGTGTGGGGCAGTGGATACAATATTTCTTCGGGGGTCCCTTGAGGTACGCAGACTTTCCTTCCGTAGGGCTGACTTCCGGTAAACAGGTCAGGGCCCCCCGTTACAAGTCAGCACTGCCAGTTTCATTGCGCCGGACAGACGCGGATGGCCCGAACCCAGCAGGGGTTGATCCCATCACCCATTGTGCAGCCTATTTGACTTTCTGGCTATGCACTTTGCTCTCCCTCAAGGGGACGAGACGATTATTAGACCAGAGGCTATATATCCGGCCTGCCAGATGGCTTGGGGGATGCGATTGTCTCTGTGCCCAGTGGCTCTGTGTTTAGTTTACAAATCCTTGGGGGACTTGCATAGACATCGGACTCCCCGCTCTTCGAGGACCGTGGGTCCCTTTCATTTCTTCAATGCCTGGGTTTGCAGCATTTTCCCTGAGCTGGCCCCGAGAACTTTGCAGTCAGACACACTGCTCCCTCGTATGATTGAGTTTGCTAGCGCTGAACCTAGTCCTTTCTCAGAACAGCTGTTCAAGATGAGGGGTAGGCTAATAAGAGTGCCTGTAGACGCACCTGGCAGCATTCACTTTTGGAGCTTGGCAGCAGGTTCAGCTCCCTTGGTGGACCCTCAGAGGGAGTGCAAAATGGAGGAGGTGGAGGCTTATGTCCATCCTATTTCGGGGGTCGCTGCCACCCGGCCTCTTTTAGAACCAGAATTGGTGAGGTGGGCCATGGCCATACGGCCCAGTGTATTAGTTTTCAGGAAGGGGGGCCTGCTCATTTTGGAGCCCTATTTTCCCTTCCGCTTTGGCAGAAATTTTGGTTACGACCAGCATATCCCTCCATCGGCTGCTCAGTTTCCTCTGGAGAGCCGGGCCAAGCACGGGTCTAGTATTGCCGGCGACGGTCGGATATGGTGGGATTTCTTTCATCGTCGGGAAGACACAACTTTCAGGGTCCCGACTGTCTCCAATCGTCTCCCTCGGGTCTCATCAGACTATATCAAGTGGTGGAACATACGCACCAATTTTTATAAAGATGGCAGAGGCGCTTTCTGGGATGTGGCCGAGCGCTCCTTTTTGAAGCGGCAATCAGGGCCTGTATTTGACATTGACGAGGTCCATCTGAGGAGGCTTTATGCCCAGCACCAGAGGGAGGCAGAAGCTTGTATCGCTGCCCGTCGGTCTTTGAAGGAGGCGGGTGCAGAACTACCCACTCCTGTCTTTTCTGAAGTTGATGTAGACACTTTCACCAAAGACTTGAGACAGCTGGGCCACATAGGGGACACTCATTTGGAAGTGCAGTATCCATTCCCCCCGGAGGAACCACTCTCGAAGGCTACTTCTTGGAGGGGTCCGGCAGACAGGTTTCATCCTTACAGGGACTTTGTACGGAGGGAGGACCGCACCCAGTCATATTATCAGCACACCTCCTGGCTTTTTGTACTATTAAATGTCCACGGGCTGACAGTGGAGAGCCCGGCAGCTGTCATTCTAAATAAGCAGCTTTTTGTTTCTTTCCATTATGTTGACACCTGGTGCATAGATTACCTCGGCCTATTTCACTGCCTTGATTTCCATGGCCATAAGGACTTGGCTGCCCTGACGGAGAAGTGTCCGACTATTGGCGATGTATGCTGGCTTGTGAAGGAGGCCACCTCCCGATCAAAGGAGGTAGCTTATATGTATTGGCCACTTTCCACATTTTACGACGGCCTAGCAGGTGTGCTCCTTGTTTGTTTGATCATGGCTTCTTTCTTCTTATTGTCATGTTCTGCATATGTTGACTATGACTGTCTTTCTCGTGTCTCGCACAGATAGACCAGACATAAAGCGGCAGGGGCTTTACAGGAAGATAATTGCTCAAGCTGAGAAACCTGCCCACTTTGAAATTCCTGAAGCAGCACCTACGACCACTCCCCTGCCTCCGGGCAAGAAGAGGAAGCCTTCTGTGGTGAAGGTTGCAGTCGCCAAGGCCAAGAAGGCCAAGGTTGCTCGGACCCGGAAGTCGGTTTCGACTGCGAAGGAAGCTGGAACCCCTCTTCCGGATATCCCTTCATTTGACGCATTCGCATCTCAGAGGGAGGCCGCACAGGCATCTGCCGAAGGTGACGGTGATTGCTTGTAGCTGGAACTTCCTTTGTCGTCTTGACCAATCTCCTAGGGAGTTCTTTGAGGCTGAGCTTCTTTTTATCTGATACAGCCCAGGAGCAGGTTGAAGCGCCTATGGAGACGGACACAAGACTGCCTTCTCCCACCCCGGTTGGCGAGGAGGAGGGTAAATGTGCTTTTTCCATCTGTTTCATACTTCCGTTGTTTTCTTTGCTATACTTCTCAGAAGTTTTCTTTTCTTGTAGCAGTGGCAGTCGGGGAGCAAGCCGAGGCCATGATGATGACGGAAGAGCTGCCTCGACCACAGGAGGGTCACAAGACTCGGCCAAAGCAGAGTACTATTCCGGCCAGACGCATAATCACTCGCTCTACATCCCGCCATGCTTTAGAGGTGCCGGCCCGGCATATAGCTAGTGTGGAAATATCTTCGGGCAGCTCCCAGGTCGTCTCCCATGAGGAGGAAGTAGATTTCAGCGGCAGCGAAGGGGAAGGTATTTCCAAGTCAGAAGCCCCTCCTGCACTTGCGAAAGGTGTTCCGTCTCTTCGACCCGCCAAACTATCGGTGTTATCCTCTGAGGAAGAATTTCAGGAGGACTTTGCCGGGCTCGATACTGAGATTGACATAACTCCACCACTCGCCATTTCGGCCACGGAGCTTTCTTCTCTTTCGCCCCATTTCGAGGGTGCGGACCCTGCTTCAAAGGTGGGTTGTTCTTTATGTATGCTGCTTCATTTGTTTCTTTTATTTAGTGCTGAAGGTCGCTTTGCTTTGGTCTCAGAGTATTGTCACTGCTACCTTGGCCACCTCCACATCCTTCATGGACATTTCCCTTGTAGATTGGGCTATTGTTCCTTTTCTGCCTTTAACTTGCACGGGGGCTCCTGAGATCATTCGCCCTGTGCCAGTGCGGATACAGTCCTCGACAGACTTGGCATCATTAGACTTGGGGGCTGCAGAAGAAAGTGTCATCCCTGCCAGGGCTTCAGATCTTAGGGCCGAAGCAGATCCGGCCAGAAGCTCCGCTTTCATACCGGCCGCAGTAATGTCAATTGCGCCCGAGTTAGCAATTCCTGCCATAGTGGCTATAGAGTCCGAATTCCTGCCTGCACAGTCTAAGGCACCTCTGTCCCCATCACCAGAAAGAGCAGCTGAAGGTGCAGCCTCCATTGAAGAGATAACCCCATTATTCATTGATTCTCCTCCCGCGGATGTTCAAGGTGTAGCTCCCGAGGCAGCAGCAGAGAAGAGTCTTCAGCCCAGCAGGGGAGTATAGAGAGATACCGGCTAGCTCTTTCGGCAGATTTGCCTTCTTCGTCCTCCCAAGCGGGCATTGGACTATGGGCAGATATTGACGGAGAGGTGACCTTTGAGGTCATCGCATCTGCTTCCTTTGGCTTTACTTCTCCTGACGGCTTCGTCTGGCAGCATCTGGACATGTTACGCCAGCTAGTAGAGTCTCAGCCTGGCTTGACATATCTACAGCTGAAGGAAATCGCCAATCGCCTCACCGCTGGCCTGCAAGCCATGGGGTGCCCTTTGGACACATGGGCTCAGCGGGTCTTGCTTTTGTTGAAATTCGTGCATCGAAGAGACTTCCTAGCACGGACCATGGTTGACAGGCTGACGTCGTTGAAGTTGCAGAGGTCAGAATGCAAATCCGAGGTGGAAAAGCTGACGCTGACACTTGATGAATGCCAGGCCGAGCTACAGAGCATTATTCAGCGGGAGGAGGCTATCCAGAAACGGGTAGCCGTTTTGGAGGCGAAACTCACTGAACTTCGGGCCGAGCTGTAGCAATTATCTTCTATTCGGCCACAGTCCACCGAGGAGGTGGCTTTACTGGAGGGTCGGGTGATGTCTTTCCAGGACCTGTCCATGAGGCTTCAGGAGGAGGAAGCGCACCTTCATGAGTTAGGAGCCGCCCCCTATGTTGGTCTTCTGGCCTTTGAAGATATCTTTCGGCGGCCATGAATTATCTTCACTTTCTTTTCTTTTCTTTCTTCTCTTCCCATCTCTTTCTCTCCCCTTTTTTTTTTGTGACACAGCGTCCCCTCGGGGCCCCTTATGTACTCACTTCGTAATGAAAAGAAATCTTTTGGCTTCATGTGTATCCATCTTGTTTACCATGTGGTTTCATCACTTCGGGGAAGTGGGGTAGTGGTTTTAGCAACCCCTCATGTGAATGGCTCGTATCTAGCAGGAGAGCGTCCACCCCTTCAGAGAAAGGATGGGGAACTCGCTCCACTGCGTGACGGGCATCCGAAGAGGTGCTTAAACCGGATTGTGTTGGTACCAGCAAACGTCCCTCTTGGCAATATGTGCTATGAGGGAGACAATTTGCAGGAATGTGAAAGAAGGGGTTTCATCAGAATAGACGGAAAGTCTAGACTGGGTAGAGGTTATGTCAGGTGGGACATTTGAAGGGGGCATAGTTTTCATCAGAACAGACGTAGGGTCTGAACTGGACAGGGTTTTATCATTGATCGGGCGCGGTGCCGGTCGATCAACGGTGGTTTCATCATCGATATTGGGTTTATATCGAAGCAAAGAAGAGTTTAAGTTTTATCAGAATAGACGAAAGGTCTAAACTGGCTAGGATTTCATCATTGATCGGGCGAGGTGCTGGTCGATCAATAGTTGGTTTCATCATCGATATTGGGTTTATATCGAAGCAAAGAAGAGTTTACGTTTTATCAGGATAGACGAAAGGTCTAAACTGGCAGGGCCTCATCATTGATCGGGCGAGGTGCCGGTCGATCAACTGTTGGTTTCATCATCGATATTGGGTTTATATTGAAGCAAAGAAGAGTTTAAGTTTTATCAGGATAGACGAAAGGTCTAAACTGGCAGGGCCTCATCATTGATCGGGCGAGGCGCCGGTCGATCAACAGTTGGTTTCATCATCGATATTGGGTTTATATCGAAGCAAAGAAGAGTTTAAGTTTTATCAGGATAGACGAAAGGTCTAAACTGGCAGGGTTTCATCATTGGTGGGGCTTTGCCAAGAATGCATAGGTTTCATCAGAATGGTGATGGGTTTCATTGTTGGTGGGACATGCGAAAGGGGGTATGTGGATTTCATCAGGGCAAACGTAACGTTTGTCCCAGAAAGGCTTTTATCATCGGCGGGGCGTAGAGCCAGATGACCGATGGAAGGTTTTACCAATGAAGACAGGCGAAGGTAGCGCGCTGGTTGGCACAGAACTTTTTGAATTACCATATTACTGACCCAAGTGCCCTTTCGGGTTTTCCCCAGAGCCAGCCCCCTCTTGCTTTTGCCCACGCGTCCTTTCGGATTTTCACGTGGCGGGGTACCCGATTTTGCCTGCAGTGCCCTTTCGGGTTTTCACCACAACTGGGTTTTTGGCCATTTTTGCCCTTGTTCAGAATGCCTGAATAAGACTGGTGGGGTATCTCTATTCTTAACCCCATTTTATCTCTTCTTTTCTTCTCCTTTTCTTTTTTCTCTTTTTTTTTTATTTATTGAAACTTTGATTCTATAACTGATGGGCGCAGTTTGTGCATATGTCATCATTGATGTGGGTGCTAACATCAATGCAAGGGTTTCATAGGTCTCATCAGGATAGACGTAAGGTCTAAACTGGACAGGTTTCATCGCTGATCGGGCAATGCGCCAATCAATCAGCAACGGGTTTCATCATTGGTATTGGGTTTATACCAATGCAAGGATTTTTATAGGTTTCATCAGAGTAGACGAAAAGTCTAAACTGGGTAGGTTTCATCACTAATCGGGCAGTGCGCCAATCAATCAGCAACGGGTTTCATCATCGGCATTGGGTTTATACCAATGCAAGGATTTTTATAGGTTTCATCAGAGTAGACGAAAAGTCTAAACTGGGTAGGTTTCATCGCTGATCGGGCAATGCGCCAATCAATCAGCAACGGGTTTCATCATCGGTATTGGGTTTATACCAATGCAAGGATTTTTATAGGTTTCATCAGAGTAGACGAAAAGTCTAAACTGGGTAGGTTTCATCACGGTGGGACAGGAAGAGATGCAAGTTTAATAGGACGGGTTTCTTTTGTCGATCGGGCAGGGTGCCCATTGATCAAAGGTGGGTTTCATCATCGGTATCGAGTTTATACCAATGCAAGGATCTCATGAATCTCATCAGAATAGATGTAAGGTCTACACTGGATAGGTTTCATCATTGACCGGGCAGTGCGCCTAATCGGTCAAGAGCTGATTTCATCATCGGTATTGGGTTTATACCAATGCAAGGATTTCATAGGTTTCATCAGGATAGACGTAAGGTCTAAGCTGGATAGGTTTCATCATTGACCAGGCAGTGCGCCAATCGATCAACAGCTGGTTTCATCATCGGTATTGGGTGTATACCAACGCAAGGATTTCATAGGTTTCATCGGGATAGACGTAAGGTCTAAGCCGGATAGGTTTTATCATTGACCGGGCAGTGCGCCAATCGATCAATAGCTGGTTTCATCATGATGGGACTTTGGCCAAGGAATGCGGGTTTTATCAGGACAGACGTAGGGTCCGTACTGGGTGGATTTGATCGTTGATCAGACAAGGTGCCGGTCGATCGACGAGAAGTCTATGACGGGAGGTGAGGTTTCTTTTAGGATCACCATATTACTGACTCAAGCGCCCTTTCGGGTTTTTGCCGGATTCAGCCCCCTCTTGCTTTTGCCCACGCGCCCTTTCGGGTTTTCACGTGGCGGGGTACCCGATTTTGCCTGCAGTGCCCTTTCGGGTTTTCACCACAGCTGGGTTTTAGCCATTTCTGCCCTTGCTCGGAAAACCCGAACAAGACCGACGGGGTATCTCTATTTTTTAACCCCATTTTTATTATTTATTTTCATTCTTCTTCTTTTTTTTTTATTCTCTCTTCCCCTCTTTTGGGAGGGTGACAAGTCGGACTGCCATTAGATCATGATGAGGGATAGCTTGGTTAGGGCGGAGTGCCACTAACCCAAGGAAAGGGTAGCTTGGTTAGGGCAGAGCGCCGCTAAACCAAGGAAATGGTGTGTCTTGGCTAGGGCAGGATGCCACTAAGCCAAGGGAAGGTAGCTTGGTTAGGGCGGAGTGCCGCTAGGTAGCTTGGTTAGGGCGGAGTGCCACTAGACCACGGAAAAGGGTAGCTTGGTTAGGGCGGAGTGCCACTAGACCACGGAAAAGGGTAGCTTGGTTAGGACAGAATGTCGCTAGACCAAGGGAGAAGGGTAGCTTGGTTAGGGCGGAGTGCCACTAGACCAAGGGAAGGTAGCTTGGTTAGGACGGAGTGTCGCTAGACCAAGGAAATGGGTAGCTTGGTTAGGGCGGAGTGTCGCTAGACCAAGGGAGAAGGGTAGCTTGGTTAGGGCGGAGTGCCACTAGACCAAGGGAAGGTAGCTTGGTTAGGACGGAGTGTCGCTAGACCAAGGAAATGGGTAGCTTGGTTAGGGCGGAGTGCCGCTAGACCAAGGAAGAAGGTAGCTCGGTTAGGGCGGAGTGCCACTAGTCCAAGGAAAAGGGTAGCTTGGTTAGGGCGGAGTGCCACTAGACCAAGGAAGAGGTAGCTCGGCTAGGACGGAGTGTCGCTAGACCAAGGAAGAGGTAGCTCGGCTAGGGCGGAGTGCCACTAGACCAAGGAAAAGGTAGCTCTTTTCCCGATTACTCGGGGAATATTGGTTGGGCAGCATGATACAGCTTTAGGTGTCTACCGTTGAGTGGTGAGAATTGGATTTCCCCTCGATGGTTAACAACCGTGTAGGCCCCTCCTTCGTAGACCCTATATATCACATAAGGACCTTCCCAATTAGGATTTAGCTTTCCTTTTGGGTTGGACGCCATGACTTCTCTTTTCTTGACCATGACAAGGTCACCTTTCTTAAATTCTCATCCTTTTACGAGTTTTTTGAATGCAGTGGCCATGCGGGCCTGATACATCTGGATATTCTTCTGAGCTTGGAGGCGCTTCCCTTCCAATTCAGCCAATTCTTGTAATCTTCTTTCTGCATTGGTTTGTTCGCCATGGGCCAGGTCATATTGGACAGCCACTCTGAGTGACGGGACTTCCAGCTCTAGCGGAACTACTGCCTCTGAGCCGTATACCAGTGAGTATGGCGAGCACCCTGTAGGTGTCTTGAAGACCGTGCGGTATGCCCACAGAGCTTCATACATCTTTTCTTCCCAGTCCTTCTTATTAGAACTGACGACTTTAGCCAACAAGGTGCATAACGTTTTGTTGAAGGCTTCTGCCAATCCATTTGCCTGTGGATTGTAAGGAGTGGAAGTCCTCCATTCGATCTTATACTTCTCGGCAAGCCGATAGATCTTTTGATTTCTGAAATGACTTCCATTATCAGATATTATCTGGCTGGGGATCCCAAACCGGAAGATAATGTTCTGCTTGATGAATCTGGCAACCAGCTCACCAGTCACTTCTCGTAATGCTATAGCTCCCGCCCATCGGGAGAAGTAATCTGTTATTGCCAGTATGTATTTATGTCCGGCCGAGGAGGTCGGTAGTGGGCCGACTACATCAGTTCCCCATTGTGCAAACGGCCAGCTAGGGACTGTAGGGTGCAGAACGGCAGGTGGCCTTCTAGGCACAACAGCATGCTCCTGACATTTCTGACATGACTTCGCAAACTTGCAGCAATCTTCAAACATAGTGGGCCAATAGTAGCCCAGCTTCTTGATTTCTATCTTCATCTTAGGGCCAGCTTGGTGAGCACCTGCCGTCCCAGCATGTATTTCTTTCATTGCTTGCCAAGCTTCCTCAGTGGACAGGCAGCGGAGCAAAATCTTCTTGCGTGCATCTGCCATTATTCGGAACAGAGTTCCATTTCTGAATTCATAAGAATCTTTGATCCTTAGAAGTTTCATCTTTTCTTCTCTTTTCTGTGGCAGCTGTTGGTGTAAAAACCATTGTAGCAGGTGTTGTCTCCAATCAGATGCCTGTTCTGTACTGATCGTGGTGACTTCATTTTCTTCGGGGCAGCCTTCTAGCATGCTGGGGACTTGCCACCGATTTATAACAACAATGTTCAGTGTCTCATCCGGTGGGACTGCTATTGAGCTGGCTAGCTTTGCCAATGCATCAGCCTGGGCATTATGTGCACGGCCCACATGCTTGAGCTCAATATGATATAATTTCGCCATGAGGCGCACAGCTTTTTGGTGGTAGGGGTTCAACTCCGGCTTTCGCACTTCGAACTCACCTTGGATTTGCTTTTATTATCAACATTGAATCCCCGAATACCTGAAGCATCTGGATACCCATGTTGAGGCTTATATGCAGTCCGATTATCAGAGCTTCATACTCGGCTTCATTATTAGTGCAGGGCCTGTTTATAGAACAGGAAGTATGCACAACCTCCCCTTCCGGCGATTTCAGCACAATACCGGCTCCGGCCCGTATTCTGGTCTTTCCATCGGAGTCCGTCTCTGTTCTAGATGCTCCATCAAAGAATAGCTGCCACATAGTTGACTGAGCTTGGCAGGCTTCTAGTGCCTCATCATCGGGTAACTCAGTCCCCAACATATCATTCTCTGGCACAGGATGTTCTGCGAAGAAATCGGCCACGGCCTGTCCTTTTATTGCCCTCTGGGGTATATATGTGATATCGAATTCCATCGAAATTACTGCCCATTTGCCCAACCGGCCTTTCAGTACTGGTTGAGTCAATATGTATTTGAGTGGATCTGCTGCAGATATCAATCTGATTTCATGTGACAGCATATAGTGCCGGAGCTTTTTAACGGCAAAGACTAGTGCCAAGCATGTCTTTTCTATGTAGCTGTAGCTTTCTTCGGTTCTGATCAACCTCCTACTCAGGTAGTATAGAGCCTGCTCTTTGCCTTCTTCATTTATCTGCGCTAGCATTGCCCCCAGGGAACAGTGTGTGGCTGCAATGTACAGTATCAGGGGTTTGCCCTTAATAGGTGCCCCCAGCACTGGAGGGGTCTTGAGATATTCTTTCAGCTTCTCAAAGGCTTCCTGACAGCCATCGTCCCAGAGGAACGGCACATCTTTCATCATGAGCTTGTGAAAAGGGTGGCATCTCCCCGACAGATTCGATATGAATCGTCGGATATAGGCCAAACGCCCTTGTAGAGATCTTAACTCGTGGAGATTCCTTGGTGGAGGGAGCTCCTGGATAGCTTTAATCTTGGATGGGTCGATCTCAATGCCCCTATGACGGACAATGAACCCAAGGAATTTTCCACTGGACACGCCGAAGGCACATTTCATAGGATTCATCTTGAGTTCATATTTGCGCAGCCTCTGGAACACTATCCTTAGGTCTTGCAGATGATCCTCCTTTCTACTGGTTTTCACCACCAGGTCATCAATGTAGCACTCCACTTTCTTGAAGAGCAAATCATCAAAGATCTTCGTCATAGCTCTTTGATAGGTAGCGCCGGCATTCTTAAGGCCGAACGGCATTCTTTTATAATGAAATATCCCCTTCGGGGTGCGGAATGCAGTGTGCACTCTGTCTTCTTCAGCAATCCAGATCTGGTTGTATCCGGATGACCCATCCATGAACGACAGGGCTTCATGGCCAGTGGTTGCATTGATCATTACTTCAGTGATTGGCACTGGGAAATCATCTTTCGGGCAAGCCTTATTCAGGTCCCTGAAATCTACACATATTCTGATCTGCCCATTTTTCTTCTTCACGGGCACTATATTGGCCAGCCATGTAGTATATTGGTTCTCTTCAACAAAGCCCACATCGATCAGCTTGTCGACTTCTTTGTTGATCTGATTTATCAGGTCGGGACGCATTCTCCTGGCAGGCTGCTTCACAGGGCTTGCCTCTGGGTTTATCGCCAATCGGTGCTGTGCCACATCAGAACTCAGTCCCGGCATCTCATCATATGTCCATGCGAAGTAGTCTCGGAATTCTTTCAGAAACTGAATATACTGTTCTTTGACAGCTGGCTCCAGCAATGCACTGAGGAACGTAGGCCTTGGCTCATCTGCTGACCCCAGATTCACTTCTATCAGCTCATCGACGGTGGCCTGGCCTCCGTCCTCAACTTCGGGTGGGGCTTCTTGCAAACCGATAAAGCCTCCCGGGATATAATCTTCTTCATTCTCATGATTTTCTGCTTCATCACACTGATCATCAGCAGATGCTGGTGCATCGTATAAGGCCAATATGGCTGGATTCTGTCCAGTCTGCCCCGAGGACGTGACTGGCTCAGCGGAAAACTTCGAAGTGGAGTCTTCCGTGCTTAGAGGCTCTTCTGATGTGGGCTCCCCTGAGAGGCCATCATTATGTAGAGCTCGGAACTCTTCTAGAATGCGCCCAAACTCCAGGCACTCTTGCAGCTCTCTGGCTACTTGGTCTTCATCTGGGGTTCCCGTGTCAAATTGTGCTTCGGCCTGGAACAGATCCTCTTTGCAAGATGGATTCTCCCAGCACCAACCCTTCTTGGTCTCATCAGACATCCTTGCCTCCGGCTGGTTGTCTTGGGCTTCATTGTCTGTTATGGATTGATACATAATCTCTTCATCTTCAAAGGGGTATTGATCATACCCTACTTCTGGGAAATCTTCATTCGGGTAGAAGGCTGAGATGACATCCACCTCGGCTTCATAGTATTCTTGCAGGGTATAACCCAGTCCCGAGTGCTGTGTGATCTTCCTCAGCTCCTTGCTATCTCGAGGCGGATCCCATAACTCCTCGAATGCTTTCTTCTGAGCAGCAGGCGGTATCGATGGCATTTGCATCTTGGAGAACATTTGTGAAACCCGTTGGGTAGTATAATCCAGACCCGTAATTGGTACCATCAGGTTTGCAGCTTCTTCAGGGGCCATGCAATCTTGATCATCTTCTTCGACTGCCTCCCCGGTGTAGAATATGATAGGGGGTTCGCCGAAGCGAGGGATTTCCATAGTCTTTAGGGGCAGCACTGTCTGGTATTCTATGCTGGCTATGGGCTTGACTAGACCCTGAGGAACTTCCACCTGTGTGTATTTTTCTTTCATCTTTTCTTCAGTATCATCTGGGTGTATGCCAGGAGGAGTGATCCGAGCAAGATCACCAGCATAAGAGATGTGAGACACCCCGTGCTTTTTAATGTAGCCCTTTGGCGGCGGCGGAGACCAATTTCTAGCTTTCGTCGCCGGCTTTTCTTGGCTGACCATAGTTTCTTTTCCTTTATCCCTTTGTGACACCTCGGTGTAGTAGGATGCATCGAGCATATGGCACTCGAACACTTCGAAGGGATGTAGGTCTGCAAACACCCTTTCCTCTTTTCCTTCATGGCAATATTTTATGCATTGGTGTAGCGTGGATGGCACTATCTGATATTCGTGCAGCCACGGTCTTCCCAGCAGGGCCTTATATGTGGTGTTGGAGTCGATTACATAGAATCGTACCACTGTAGTGAGGTCGCCCAGTGTGAGATTGAAATCAGCCACCCCGAGAGGTGTTTCACCTTTCTGGTTGAATCCTGCAATTTTCATGTCTCTGACCTTGGTGAGCTGCAGGTCAAAATAATATTTCTGATAGATGCGGTATGGGAGAATATTCACAGCAGCCCCTGGATCTATCAGTATTCTGCTTATCGGCTGACAGTTCAGGGAACCCCTCATATATAGCGGTCTATTATGGCCAAAATTTGGGATTAACATATCATCCTCTGTGAATGTGACTGATGGCCCAGCATTCACCTCTGCCAAGAGTGCTTCACATTGTGCCGGGGACTGCAGGGCATCCACAATTGCTTGGCGAGCTTCTTCACTCAGAGAGAGAATTTCCCAGATGGAGAATCTGGTAGGGAGATTCTTCAGCATTTTCATGACTCGATTGCCCACCCGGACATTAGACAGTCTCATCTCCTCTGCCCATCGGGGTCTTGAAGGTTCATGTGGTGCCTGTGGCCTTGGCTGCCCAGTCCTAATTTTATCTTCTTCATCGGTCTCCCGGGAGGCTTCCTCTGTAGCGACTGCCCCTGGTTTTGGTAGAGGGTTACTTCCTTCATTTTCTTCGTGCTGTTTCTGCTTTCCAGCTGTTGTCTGCCGGCATTTATTGCTTTTAGCTAGAGCAGTATGAGACGGTTGCTCGTCTTCTAAGCTGGACAAGAACTCTAGGAACGAAGGGGCTTCATCTGCCTTCTTTTTGACTTGGTACAGACTGGCAGGGGGAGGAACCTGGACACCTCGTATCTCTGGTTCCGGGATTTGATAGGGTTGCTCCCCTCTGAACATGATATTATGGTTGGCTGGTGGTGGGCGCCCCCATCTTCTCCCAGAACGTGTTGCATGAGCTGAGGTTGAGGCTTCAGCATGGTTAGCTTCTAGCGGAGCGTTGGATGCTTCCGGCTCATCATCCTCCCCGGGCAAGGAAAAGAGTACCGACAGAGTGTTACATTGTACTGTCGTGACCTTCTTTCCTTTCTTGGATTTGGGCCGTTTCTTCTTCTTTTGGGAATTTGGCTTTGCTGGCTCCTGCCCCCAGAAGGGCTCATTCTCAGCTTTTTCTTGTTCTGTCTCTGGCTGCTCTTTGATTTTCGATTCTTCGAGCTGTTCCCAGAGTATACAGTCCTTCATTAGCAGATGCTTGGGCTTCTTCTGCTCGTACTCATCGAGCTCATTAATATATTGCTGCAGACGCCTGGCTGCAGGGCTTACTTCTTTATGTGTAGGGAGGGGAGTTTGTCTCCTCCGGTTGTGAGTAGGGATCCGGATGACTGGTCCAGTCTCAGTTGTATGCCATATTGGCTTTATCGGAGGCGGCTCAGGCCTTGGTGTAACACCCCGAATAACTGCTCCACTGGTACTGGCTGCAGGAGTCTTCTTTCTGCTTTTTATGGGTATCATCTGCCATCCTTCCTGATCTTTCTGCGGGGTGAGGAAGCAAGCTTCATAGGTATGCTTGGTGCATTCTTCAACGGCCTCCTTGGGCAGCTGTTGGTAGACTGAGATCATATTGGCAGCCATTCTCCAGGGTGGAGGCTCATGTGGATGGGGCGACTTTACCTGGTAATCTCCCAGCTGCAGCTCACCTTTCTTGACCATTCCTTCCATGATATCTTTGAAGACATAACAATCTTCAATTGCGTGCCCCAGCGCGCGGTGAAATGGACAGAACAGCGGATCATCTTTCTTTGCTGCATCTGCTGGCCTTTTGGGTTCAGGCAATGTTACCTTATTGAACTTATATGCCCAGTTGAATAGTGCGGCCGTCTTATCTTTCGGGAAGGAATATGCTTTTCTCATCTTGTCTCTCAGAGAGACTTTATCCTTCCTTTCTGCTGTATCTGCCAGCGGGGGAGCTTCATCTGCCCCTTTCTTCCCCTTCTGTTGCTCGAAGGTTCTGAAATCGACGGTGTTGGCCTCGGAGTGTGATGGCCGTCGCTCATTGGATTTTCCCTTCAGCATAGTGGGAGCATTGGCGGTCGGACGCTTGGACAAGAACGTCTCGACCTCGGCCACTATATTGTTCAATCGGTCAAATGTTCTGACATCTGCATCGATCATCTTTTCTAGCACCTCCCTCCTGAGGCTCTGCTTGCATATCTGCACCGCATCTTCCTGATGAGGAGGCCTTCGGCATCTCATGGCTAAGTTCCTCCACCTTTTGATGTAGTCCAGTGCAGTCTCATCTTGTTTCTGCCTGGTTGCATATAGTTCTGCTATCGTGATTTCCCTTTCCGTGACATGAAATCTGTCGCGGAATTTTCTCTGCATATCAGGCCAATCAGCCACTGACCCAGCTGGCAGGCTTGAGTACCATTCAAAGGCCAACCCAGTGAGGGATGAGCCAAAGAACTTGAGCAGATAAGCTTCATCGACTGCTAGGTCGCCCATAATTGTAGTGTAGTAGGCTATATGCTCCCTAGGGGAGCCCTGGCCATTGAATTTCTCAAACTTTGGCGGCTTACTGATGCCTGGAGGCAGTCTTTTGGTAGCATACTGGGGAGGATATGGTACCCTGTACACATCATAGGCACTAGTATCATCTCCAGTCTTTTCTGAAAGCTTCATTTCCATAATTCTTTCAATCATCTGCTTGTGGGCTACAGCTGGATCTATATCTTCTGGAAAGAAGTGGGCTTGTTGCTGGCTGTGAGGAGTTGTCATCAAAGTGGCGCGCAAGATGGGCGCGGTAGGCTGTGTCTGGGACATAGAGGGTTGAGCCACTGTCTGCTGTGGAACAGGTTGGCTTGGTGCTTTGCCCTTATCAGCTAGGAGGGGGTTAGCTGGAATGGCCGTCTCTGCTGAGCTGGATGTCTGCCCCACAGGTTCAGCTTGCTTTGAGACTGATGTAGCTTCCTGTCTCTCATTGAGCTGTCTTCGGAGAGCATTTATCTCCTGTTGGTATCTTCTGAACATCATCTGGATCATGGGATCCATGGTTGATGGGATTTGTATATCTTCAGAAGTCCCTTCAGCATCATCAACGAAGGGGTTATCTCCATCTTCTGTTGTTACCACATTAACTGTCATAGTGGTAATCCTGCGGGCTTCATCATCAATTTTCATTTTATCCTTTGCGGCCTGGCCTCTTCTTGTGACAGGACCAGGTCTAGTTGCCAGCCTGAGCAATTCATCTGGCTGAGTTGGTAGTATATCTTGCCCCCTGGCCAGTCCAGCCATGTTGCAGGTGAAGATTTGCATCTTTCCTTTTCGCCTGTAGACCTTTCTTTTTATTTGGCTAGGATATCTGAGCCGGTCAAAGACCGATATTCTTTCTTTGTCTTCTTCCACGTGCAGGTCTTCTTCATTATATCTGGCCCTGAGGCCTTCTTCATAGTCATTCGAATCGGAGGAGGAGGCTCCGATCATCATTTCTTGGAAGGTTTCTTCTTCTTCATCATCCCTGGTGCCCAAGGCACGGGATAGTCTTTGCTGACCTAGGGCAGAGCTCCCTAGGTAGTGGAAGTAGTCTTGGACTACTTGCTTTGTCTCCTCTGGGTCGCGCCTTTGCGGCTCAGGTTGGAGCATCAGTCTGTCCTGGCCCTTTTGTTGCCAGGCCAGTCTTGTCACCCGAGCATTCAGATGCTCGGCCCTGGGATATTTGAAGATATCAGCCTGTCTGGCACAGGCTCCTGATCTTCTTGCAGTAACCATAGTGACTGGTTCACTTCTTCTCATATTGCCAACTTGACAGCGGTTGGCAGCAGCATTGTGGATCTTCTCTTCCCATCTCTTGCCCCTGGCCATGGGATGGGTGGTGGTGAAGTTTTCCCTGGTTTCGTATCTTCTGCCCCTCGTCATGGGGCGAACAGCAGTCATATCTCTTTCCTGACCCTCAATCTCATCTCTCCTCCCCCGGGTCCTGGGGTAGACAGCAGTAGCATTTCTTTCATCTTTCTTCGCCTCCCTTCTGCCCCCTGCTCTGAGGCGGGCAACAGTGACATCAGTAAGGTTCTCTCTGTCTTCAGCTGGGGCCCAGCTTTGGATCCTCTTCGGTCGCCAGACCTGTTTGTATTTTGCTGGCTTGGGTGCCAGCGGCTTTTTTTCAGCAGCCTCCCAGTTGGCCCTCCTAGTGGCCAAAACCTGGAATTTGTTGTTAGTTGGGATGGTTGGGACAATTCTGTCCGGTCGGACTCCCCTGGGACGACCGTCAAGGTTCGCCCTAATAGCACCCATCATTATCGTCTTTCCAGAATTGGAAAGGCGACGATCAACAGCGATAGACCGGCTCCTCCGGTTGGTTTTCTTCCCCTTCTGGGCAGCAGTGGGGACCATGTCTCTTTTCTGGACATGATGGACGTAGCAGGCGACGGCCGTGGGGGCCGTTTTCTTCGGTAAGCCATCCTTGCGGTCAGCGGTCTTCACCGGGGCGCTTGCAGCAGTGCCTTGCTCCTCGTTATCGACCTGTAGAAGGTCGGTGTATACAACGCCCAAGCAGTTGGGCAGCCCGACAGCTGGGGGAAACGAACCGAACGCCAGTGGTACCGCCAGGTACCCCTCCTGGACATGCATGTCCACCGGTTGCTTGTCGAAGCATACAGGCGCGATTTGAGTCGTCATTGCAGTTTCCTGAAAATAAGGAAGCATACGGAATCAGAATTTTGAGGGGGGGCCCGCGGGGCCTCCTATTTTGGCGTAGAGATGAAGGGAGACTCAGGTCCCACCGGGCGTGCCAGACTTGTGGAACGCGGCTTCTTTTCTTTCTCTCTTCTTTCTTTTTTTATCTTCTTATTTATTTTTATTTATTTGTTTATTTATTTATATTCTATCGGTGGATTTATTGGCGTGCCAGTCACATGCATGACGATTTCATTGTGCGCTCGATCTGACGTGGTCAGTCGATTGTGAGGTCCGAGTCGGGACCAGAAGCCCGTCATACCATAAAGGTTATGACGTTAATTACGCCCTTCCTAGGAAGGACAACCCTTGATTAAACGCCGAAATAGGAGGCCTCGAAAGGCGAATAGATGTTCACATATTTAATTTTAAACTTCATACCAGGGCCAGGGAGGCGGGTAGGATAATGACATCAATCACGGAAACAGACTATAACGCTGAACCGGCGGTTCGAAACGACTAGACTTGGGGGAAAGAGGGAAAGGAGGATATCAATCACGGACAGGCTGAGCCATGACAACGATGGAGGTTCACGGCATCGATCAACCTTTTGACAGCATTTCCCCTTAATCTGGATTATGCCCAAGGGGAAATAGGCTATCACCCACGGAGTGTCGAGGTGAAAGCCGAGAGAAAGAAAGAGGTCGAGCCTCTCGATCCATATATACGGACTATAGGGTAATATGTGATCTCCCCTTCGGAAAGCTAGCGGGACTCATGCAGTGACAGAATCCACACGAGCAAAAGGGGTCGTTTATAAATCCGATGGCGAAGGATAAGGGGATCTAGTTTCCTTTTAAATTTGTCCCCGGACCAGATATGATGACTCATGGGCATCCCCGGATGAACTGAGTTGAAGTAATGGGGGGGGGGTTCAATTGTATGTAGGAATAGGCT
This sequence comes from Amorphophallus konjac, assembly GCA_022559845.1. NCBI lineage: Eukaryota > Viridiplantae > Streptophyta > Magnoliopsida > Alismatales > Araceae > Amorphophallus > Amorphophallus konjac. Next base: position 463,112,310 of record CM040121.1, on the reverse strand, counting down.
CCTGGGGCAGATTGGGTGTGCATACAGGTTCCTGGCGCCAGAAGAATGCCAGTGGGTTAGGTTCTCGGCGCATGAGGATGCAAAGGGGGGTTAAGTTCTCGGCGCATGAGGATGCAAAGGGGGTTAAGTTCTCGGCGCATGAGGATGCAAAGAGGGTTCCCGACGCGCAGGGAAGAAGGCCAGGGTATGGGGGCTCTCGGCGCGCAGGAAGGAGATGTACCTGGGGGTTCTCGGCGCCTGAAGGAGTGGCGCCGGGAGCTGCTCATCCGGTTCACTGTAGGCCAAGCCGAGAGGCACGAAGGCGCCGGGACGAGAATCAGAGCTTGCGATGCTCTGTTTTGGGTTTCATGTTGGTTAGGGTAGAGGCAAGTGGGCCCTGGGGCATCAGAATGGCTCAACTCACTGGACTTCAATCTGTTTCGGTATAGGTTCCAAGGAAGGTCGGGAACATAGAAAGATTGGGCGGGGAACAATAAGATATAGGGAGCCTCTGTCACCACTGATAGATAAGGTCCCGGGAATGAGTTTCATGTCATCTCAGGCATCCTGGGAGAATTCTGACAGCATCTCCCCTGGACTTAACATTTGCCAGAGAATGATAGACGATCACCCACTGAATGTCGGGGTGAAAGCCAAGAAATAGAGGGGTATGGAACCCCTGGCGCCCGTGTGTGCTTGGAGCAATATATTGATATACCTTTTGTGACCGTAGAAGCTTATGCAGTGGCAGAGCTTCCTTGGTCTTGAGGTTTACAAAAGCCGATCAAGTTCGAGAAACCACGTAGAAAAAGGGGAGTTACTCCCACTAGTTGTCGTCCCAGAGGTGCATATGACGGCCCAAGGCATCCCTTGACAGAGAGTGGGGTTCTGTTGAGCAGCTCACGAGGGTATTTTTAGGGTTTTTTTAATAGTAGCCAGGGCTTAAAGATTTGAGAGAGGTTTTTGGCTTAAAAAAAAGGGGGGTTCCCGGCGCCAAAATCACCGCGCCGGGAAGAGTCCTTCAGGGGTTACTATTGGGTGCGTCGGGAAGCAGATGCCAAGGAACTCTCGGTGCAGGAAGCTTCGCGCCGGGAGGAAACCTCCTAGGTTGCTGTTCGGTGCGCCGGGAAGCGAATGCCAAAGGGATCTCGGCGCAGGAAGCTTCGCGCCGGGAGGAAACCTCCTGGGCTACTGTTCGGTGCGCCGGGAAGCGAATGCCAAAGGGAGGAATAGGGTTATCGGCGCGGGAAGACCCGCGCCGAGGGCTGTTCATCCGTTTCACTGTTCTGGAGGCCGAAATGGTGAGGGCACCGAGAGGGGTTCAGGGTTTTACGGTACTCTATTTTTTTGGTTTTAATGGTGGTTTGGGCAGAAACTGACGGATTCTATGGGCTCTAGACTGCTCAAGGCATCCACTCTGAGTTGGATTAGGTCTAGAATTCAAAGGAATATTAGGGTTCGAGAGGCATCTGGGAAGCCGGAGTCTGAATGCCCCTATCCATCGCCATTGTCACGCAGAGCTTGGGGATATACTTGATCTGGTCATTCGTCGCCCTGGGAGCCAAGAGATGACTGTCTCTGGCCCCAGAGGAGACTTAGATGACATCGACGGATGAAGCACGCACGCTTAGAACCCCGGATTTTCTCAAGCTTGACCATTGTATGACACAGCTTCATCCCAGCAGCCAAGGGATAGTCTGTCCCGGGCTCTGGGCTGAGCACTGATGGTGCTAAGAAGCAGAGAGAAGAAACAGGTAAATCGGATTATCATGCAGCTGATTTACAGAGAACGCGGGGAAGGGCAATAGAGTTTCAGAGGAAGCAAAAATCAGGCTTAAACTATAGCCCACCATACATATATATCCATTCGTTTGGCGATGCCCATCGGGGAAGACACACAGTGGGAAAGCCCAGACCATACACCACTCTAATACTCAAGCCGATTACAAGGCAGGAGTGAGGGGAAGGGGAACAAACAGATGCCGAGATATCTCGGCTACATCGCATGAATCAAGATAAAGCTTGAAACGATTACATAAAGCAGAAGATAAGAAAACATGGGGGGGGGGGGAGGGCGGAGCATTGACTCCTCTCCCTCCCCCGGATGCCCACCTGGAGCTTCTTCCCTGGGGATCGGTCTCTTCTCTCTTTCTTTTTCAGCGGAGGAGGCTCTCTCTCTCTCTGGTCTCTTCTCTTTTCTTTCTTTTTGATCGATGGCCCGGCTTCCGATCCCCTCCCCATTTCAAAGAGGGTTTGCTTTTATAGCTCTCATCCCTCTGTCCTCTCGGTGGAGGGCAGTCGGTGCGGCTTGTTCCATTCGAGACATCTCCCGGCGCGATAAGTCGCCCCCTGTTGAGGCTCCCGGCGCCATTAACAGGAGCCCAAATGGCCGGCCCATCTAGTGCCTTCAGGCCTCATACGTGCCTTAGGCTTCTCTTTATGCTTTCTTTTGAATTAATCTTCATCAGAACCGAATAAGGCCCACCTTTAGTAGAGACATGACTTTGTTGAGATCGTCTTGAGGCTTGATCAGTGAACTCACTGAGGTTTAATCAGTATTGTCGTCTGAATGACGACAAAACTGGGTATGTTTTATCGGCATTGTCATCTGAGCGGTGACAAGACCGGGCATCAGCTTCAGTCTGACAGACTTCGGCCGGGTGTGTGATCTGTGGAGAGGATTGCTCTTCTGTTCTGACTTTGTAGGAGCCCTGACAATCTTTATCTGCCGGTGCCGGCTTCATCTTTATCTCATATTACATCCATCAGTAAGCTGACATCTGGCTTACCCTGACATATCATCCGTGGATTCTTGGACGAAGCAGTAGTACAGCTCTTCTTAAAGGGCTGGGAGGTCTCATCAGTCGAGTGACTGCGGCTTTATCGGCGCTGCCGTCTGAATGACATCGACACCGGGCATCAGCTTTGGCCGACAAGGGCTTTAGCCGGGTGAATGGTTGACGAGTTTCATCATTGGTCTTTCACTGTTGGTCGGACCCTCTTTTCAATTGTGCTTCCACCCTTGTTCATTTTCCAGGTGTCAACATGCACCGTCGGTTCGCCGACGTGTCACGTGATCGCCCTGGTGTCCGCACCACCTATAGCCCGCTATCTTTGAACATGTCTTTGTTTTGGGATCTAATCCTGAGACATTTTCCCGCTGCCCTTTGGCACCGAAAGTATTGATGATGCCTACGCAAGCCCTGCTTCGACCGCGGGATCCTCCCCCAGTATGGTCGCGGCTTGATCTTGCACCGGGCCGATAAACTCACTGGTTTCCGACCGCTCTAACCGGGGTTTAACTGAATGTTTCTCGTTCCTCTACATAATAAATTTGCCGTAATCTGACATTACCCTGGGCCGATAGTTCATCCAAATCGGACTGATTCCCATTGGGATACGTTCCCGCTCTCTTATTGAAATTGACGTAAACTCGGCATATATTTGTACGGGTTTACTTCCGTTTCCGTCGTGCTTTCAATACGGACCCTTGTCCGAACATGAAGTGGTCCATGAGTGACCGACATAATCTAAATGTTCGTACCCCGATGCGGACTTTTAGCATAATTCGACCTTTCCTATTTTCTTGCATTATTAGTATTTTCCTTAGACCGTGAGGCCCTTATTCTTGGTGATTAATCAAGGGTATTCTCTCCTCCGGAGAGATATAAATGACACCGTGACCTTTATGGCGCGGTGAATTTTGGTCCCGACACGAACTACACAATTGTCTGATTAGTCAGATCGAGTGCACCCAAGGCTTTCTCGAAGCCCGAATAAATCGTCACTTTGTGACTGGCACGCCCTCGCTCTAAATAAACGAACAACATAATAAGTGAATTTTAGTGCGTCCACAAGTCTGGCACGCCCGGTGGGATGTAAACCACCCTTCATCTCTTCGCCGGGATTCAGGGTCTCATGGCCCCCTAATAAACGATGTTTGCCTACTTTGATGAATTGCAGGTGTTGTCTTCGCCAGCCCTATGGGGAGAAAAGCCGGACTAAGCGTAATTGTCTTTGTGGCCTCGAAGATGCTACTCCGAGGTACCTGCAGCTTCTAGGAATCATGAAGGCCCCTTCAAGAAGAGAAAGAGAGAAGAAGGGAGGGGAAATCAGACCCCCTTTCCCTAAGAAGAAAAAGAAGAGAATAAGAAAAGAAGAAAAGAAGAAAAGAAAGAAGCAAAAAAAAAAGAGAAGAGAGAGAATTGGCGAGAGAGGGTTGTACGACCATATCCGTCGACACTCGAGCTGAATAAAGATTATCACTATGGGATTGATGCGGTGGAGCGAACCACTCATCCCCTCCTTGAGGGGTTGAGCACTCTCCTGCGCATCTACCTTGATCTATTACACATAAAAAAGAAGAGAAGACAAGAAAGGATGAAAAGAAAAGTTGGCAAGCATCACCGACCAAAAGGACAAGAAGAAGGCCGGCATCCCTCCCGACTCTAGGAGGGTCCAAGTCCGTCCCGACAAGAAGAAGGCCGGCATCCCTCCGTACTCTATACCGTCGAGGTATTGTCCGCTTTGGCCTACCGGGCTCACGGTTTTATCCCTTTTTAAGGGTGATCGGCTCCAGAATGGGGGACTTCCCGGGTAGGTCACCCATCCCAGTACTACTCCCCATTAAGCACGCTTAACTTCGGAGTTCTTTACAAGAACTGAGCCGATACTTGAAAAGACGCCTCGATGATATAGAGTACAACTTAACTATATTTGAGGGTGTTACAATCTACCCCTCTTATATAGGCGACGTCCTCGTCGCTGGGCACATATAGCACGCAATCAAGCCCCCAGGCAGGTAAGACTCTAGAGGTGGCCCCTACAGGCTCAAGAGGTGGCTCCCACTATGTAGCACTTTGCTCCATTATGGACTCAAGAGGTGGCTCCCATAGTGTAGCACTTTGCCCTGCATGGCACTTAGTTCCCACACTTCCGGTTGGGGTATGTCTCTGATACCATTCTGTCACGCCCCGTACTCTATACCGTCGAGGTATTGTCCGCTTTGGCCTACCGGCCTCATGGTTTTATCCCTTTTTAACAGTGATCGGCTCCAGAATGGGGGACTTCCCGGGTAGATCGCCTGTAATACCCTCAAATATAACTAAGTTGTACTCTATATCATCGAGGCGCCTTTTCAAGTATCGGCTCAGTTCTTGGAAAGAACTACGAAGTTAAGCGTGCTTAATGGGGAGTAGTACTGGGATGGGTGACCTGCCCGGGAAGTCCCTCATTCTGGAGCCGATCACTGTTAAAAAGGGATAAAACCGTGAGGCCGGTAGGCCAAAGCGGACAATACCTCGACGGTATAGAGTACGGGACGTGACAGAATGGTATCAGAGCCATACCCCAGCCGGAAGTGTGGGAACTAAGTGCCATGCAGGGCAAAGTGCTACGCTATGGGAGCCACCTCTTGAACCCGCAATGGGACAAAGTGCTACATAGTGGGAGCCACCTCTTGAGCCTGTAGGGGCCACCTCTAGAATCCTACCTGCCTGGGGATTTGATTGTGTGCTATATGTGCCCAGCGACGAGGACGTCGCCTATATAAGAGGGGTAGATTGTAATACCCTCAAATATAGCTAAGTTGTACTCTATATCATCGAGGCGTCTTTTTAAGTATCGGCTCAGTTCTTGGAATACTTCGAAGTTAAGCGTGCTTAATGGGGAGTAGTACTGGGATGGGTGACCTCCCGGGAAGTCCTCCATTCTGGAGCTGATCACCCTTAAAAGGGGATAAAACAGTGAGGTCGGTAAGCCAAAGCGGACAATACCTCGATGGTATAGAGTACGGGGCGTGACATCACCCATCCCAGTACTACTCCCCATTAAGCACGCTTAACTTCGGAGTTCTTTACAAGAACTGAGCCGATACTTGAAAAGGCGCCTCGATGATATAGAGTACAACTTAAATATATTTGAGGGTGTTACATGCAATGTCCCGATCCGTTCCACCTTCCTCCTGCCTTTATCCGGCACAAGACGGTCCCTCGAGTGGCTATTAGAAGATCCAACAAGCCGCAACTGTAACTTGATGAATTCCTATCCGTTGTGGGGAATGCTTTATAGCAATGAGGCCAAGCACGGCCACCACTTCCGAAGAGAGAATGCATATACCCCGCCATGGGGGATAAGAAGAAGAAATATACCCTTCCATGGGGGCATAAGAGGCAAGAAAGAATACACCCCGCTCCTGGGGGCACATGAAGAGAATACACCCCGGCTTAGGGGCATTTGACGAAGAATCTACCCCGACCTGGGGGCAGAAGAAGAAACAGAGTTTCACCCTGACCTAGGGGCATAAAGAGCAAAAGAATACACCCTGGCTTAGGAGATTTTGAAGAAGAAACATACCCCGCCCGGGGTGCACAAGAAGCAAAATACACCCCGGCTAAGGGGCATATGAAGAGAAGTATACCCCACTCTGGGGCATAAGAAGTAGCAGAATCCACCCCCGCCATGGGGGTATAAGAAGCAACACACCCCGCCCTGGGGGGCGCAAGAAGCAGAAGAACTCACCCCGGCTTGGGGGCACACAAATAAAGAAACACACCCCCACCATAGGGGCATACAAAGAAAGAAACACACTCCGCCCAGGCTGCACAAGAAGCAAAACACACCCCGACTCGGGGGACATATGAGACAAATGATACACCCCAGCTTAAGGGTATTCGAGGAAGAAATATACCCCGATATGGGGGCACATGAAGCATGCATCCACCTTGCCATGGGGGCATAAGAAGCAAAGACTATACCCCGCCATGGGGGCATGAGAGGCAAAAGTTGTATCCCGGCATGGGGGCACACAAAGAATGAAACACACCCCACCTTGGGTGCACAAGAAGCAAGAATACGCCCCGGTGTGGGGGGGGGTAGAAGAAGCAAGAAGTTACACCCCGCCCGGGGGCATAGGAAACAAACGGGCACACCCCGACTTAGGGGCATTTGAAGAAGAAACATACCCTGCCATGGGGTCATATGAAGAAAGGAATACACCCCGCCTTGGGGATAAAATCAACAGAGGACATCCCGCCTTCCGGTCATCTGAAGCCAAAAGCTACACCCCAACCTGGGGGGCATACAAAGAAAGAAACGCACCCCGACCTAGGGGCATATGAAACAGAAAGAATACACACCGACTTAGGGGAATACGAAGAGAAATATACCCCACTCTAGGGTAGAAGAAGCAGAAGAATCTACCCCGACCTGGGGGCGCAACAAGCAACATAGTTACACCCCGACTCGGGGGCACATGAAGAAACATACCCCGCCATGGGGGGCACAAGAAGCAAGAATACACCCCGGCCTGGGGGCATACAAAGAAAGAAATACACCCCGACTTGGGAGCATATGAAGAAAGGTCTACCCCGATTTAGGGGCATTTGAAACAGAACTACACCCCGCTATGGGGGCATGAGAAGCAAAGACTATACCCCGCCTGGGGGCACACAAAGAGAGAAACTCACCCCGGCTTAGGGGCATTTGAAGAAGAAATGTACCCCGCCATGGGGGGCACATGAAGCTACATACACCTCATCCCAGGGGCATCTGAAGCAGGACAAACAACATTCCCCGAGTCCCAGGGGCACACAAAGAAAGAAACACACCTCACCCTGGGTGCACAAGAAGCAAACATGCCCCAGTGTGTCGGGGTAGAAGAAGCGGAGTACACCCCGCCATGGGGGTATAAGAAGCAAAAGGTACGCCCCTGTTTAGGGGCATTCGAACAGAAACATACCCCGCTCCGGGGCATAAGAAGCAGAAGTTACACCCCATCTGGGGGCCTAGAAGCCATGAAAGATACACCCCGCTTGGGGGCTCAGAAGAAAAATTACACCCCAACCTGGGGGCACATCAAGAGAAATACACCCCAGCCCGGGGGCATTAATGAGAAAGGAAGAGCAGAACCAAAAGAACAGCCATGAGGTGGACGTGGTCTTTGAACCCGCCTCTTCACAATAAAAAGAAGATTAGAAAAGAAAAGAATAGTCATCAGGCAGACGTGGTCTTTCCACTCGCTTCTCCACATAAAAGAAGAAGAGAAGAGAAGAAAGTGAGCCTTGAGGCAGACATGGTCTTTCACCCTCTACCTTCCACCATCCAACAAATAGACTTCTCATGTGGTCGGCGTCACGACTTTTCGTCTAAGCTGACAAACATTCAGCCATCGGGGCTTCAATCCGATAGATGTTCCGCCATCGGGGCGTTAAACCGAAAGATATTCAACCATCGGGGCTTCAAGCCGACAGATATTCCACCATCGGGGCGTTACACTGAAAGACATTCCGCCATCGGGACGTTAAACCGAAAGGCATTCAGCCATCGGGGCTTCAAGCCGACAGCTATTCAATTATCGGCCTCTGAGTCGATAGCTATCTAATCATCGGCCTCTGAGCCGACAGCTATCCAACTATCGGCTTTTAAGCCGACAGCTCCCCAATTATCGGCGTCTGAGCCGAAAGCTTCTCAACCATCGACATTCAAGCCGGCAGATGTCGAGCCAACAAGTAACTTCATCTTCGGCCTTTGGCCACCCAATAAAAATCAAGAGACCTTTCACTTTGGTTCGGATCCTTCCCCGGCCAGAGAATCAAAGAATAAACCTTCCACTTTGGTTCGGATCCTTCCCCGGCCAGAGAATTAAAGAAGAGACCCTTTCACTTTGGTTCGGATCCTTCCCCGGCCAGAGAATCAAAGAATAAACCTTCCACTTTGGTTCGGATCCTTCCCCGGCCAGAGAATTAAAGAAGAGACCCTTTCACTTTGGTTCGGATCCTTCCCCGGCTAGAGAATTAAAAAAGAGACCTTTCACTTTGGTTCCGATCCTTCCCCAAGCCAGTGAATTAAAAAAGAGACCTTTCACTTTGGTTCGGATCCTTCCCCGGGCCAGAGAATTAAAAAGAATAGACCTTTCACTTTGGTTCGGGTCCTTCCCCGGCCAGAGAATTAAAAAGAGACCTTCCACTTTGGTTCGGGTCCTTCCCCGGCAAGAGAATTAAAAAGAGACCTTTCACTTTGGTTCGGATCCTTCCCCGGGCCAGAGAATTAAAAAGAATAGACCTTTCACTTTAGTTTGGGTCCTTCCCTGGCCAGAGAATTAAAAAGGATCTTTCACTTTGGTTCGGATCCTTCTCCGGCTAGAGAATCAAAGAATAAACCTTCCACTTTGGTTCGGATCCTTCCCCGACCAGAGAATTAAAGAAGAAACCTTCCACTTTGGTTCGGATCCTTCCCCGGCCAGAGAATTAAGAAGAACCCTTCCACTTTGGTTCAGATCCTTCTCCGGCCAGAGAATTAAAAAGAGACCCTCCACTTTGGTTCGGATCCTTCCCCGACCAAAGAACAAAAGAGTAGACCTTTCACTTTGGTCCGGACCCCTCCCTGGCCAGAGAACAAAAAGGAGACCCTTCTCTTCGGCTCTCACATCCCGCTACCCGACGCCCTTCGACTCAGCCATTTCGGCCAAGGCCCACTATCAGGATTAATCCATCCGTCCCACTGCGCTCTCCGATATCTTTCAGCTTTATAGCCGGCTTCTAATATCTCTTGGCTTTTTAGCCTACTTTTCAATATCATAACTTCGGCTCTTGCAGCCCGCTTCCCAATACCTTTGGCTCTTGTAGCCTGCTTCTCAGACTTCGACTCTGGCAGCCCACTTCCCAATACCTTTAGCTCTTGTAGCATGCTTCCCAGAATTCGACCTTCACGGCCCGCTTCCCATAACTTCGGCTCTTACAGCCCACTTCTCAATATCTCTGGCTCTTGTAGCCTGCTTCCCAGATCTTGGCTCTTACAGCCTGCTGCCCAACTTTGGCTCTTGCAGCCTGCTTCCCAGAATTCGGCTCCCGTAGCCCGCTCTCCTCAATTTTGGCTATTGTAGCCCACTTCCAATATCAACTTCGGCTTTTATAGCCCGCTTCCCCAATGTTCTTTCGGCCCTTCGCGGTCTCCTTCCTCAGCACCTTGGCTACGGCATTGATTCTATATGTACATACAAGATACATATACGTAACGACAGTATGTTCTTACGTAAAAAAAAGAGAAAAAAAAAGAGAGACCAGAAAAAGAGACAAAAATTGCTTGGCTGCCCTGCTTGCATGCTTGCTTATAATATAGAATAACACACTTCCTTGAATTTTTCTAGGACCATGTTTCCTTGCTAAATAATGCTGCCCCGATTCCGGATGCACACGCGTCACGGCATATGCTCGAAGGGAACCCAATTATGGCGGGTGCACACATCAAAGGGAAGAGTCATGGCTAAATTGCTAACCCCAACTCACAAAATAAACCTGAGGTAACACTCCCCCACTTCGCACTCAATGTGTTCAATGGTCTTCGACCATAGGGATTGCCCAACTTTCTTCTTAGCACTTTACGGAGACTTGAATTCCTGCACTCGCATGAAAGGTAACCGTGAGGAAAAAGCTGCCTACCCCCACTTAAAAAAAAGAAAAAAATGATGAAAAAAAAAGAGAGAAACGTGAATCTGAGTAGCCGGGAATCCCCATTGAGACACATGAGGAGACTCGCGCGAAATGGTTAAGCGAATTTGATGCGGGACACTATGCGAACTAGGACTCTATGCAACGATATGACTAAACGGACTCCTATGACCAGCAACGGCACAACAATCCGAGTAGCGTAACTTGACGCCTATAGTTCCCAAGAGAGTAATTATGCTATATAACAAGGAATCACAAGCTCGCAAGTGCCCCAAGAGAGGGAAGCGTGCCAATCTGCACGATTAAGAAACCGGCGAGTCTAGGGTGGTCAACTCCACACTCGCAACTCGGATGAGTCACGGGATGGTCTCACTCACTCACCGCAGCAGTGAATAAAATAAAGAACTAGCTAGGGCCATACTACGCATAAGCAGCGGCTTCAAGAGAGTATACTAAATAAGCAAGCAATACCGAGGGAGGAGTAGATGCATACCTCCACGCTCGGGGCGTGGGGAAGAGGCCCGGCCAAGTCACACGATCCCGGTACAAAGCTAAGCAAGTACAACTCAACAAAAAGCCCACTCCTCGCAGGGAGGTAAAAGACTACACAGTGATATCCGGGGATCGTGCGAAGTGGGATGACGGGCACGGGGTCGGTGCCGCTCGTCGCCCACGTGTGTCGCTGTGAACCGGTCGGACGGCGCTGCCTCCGTGGATCGGCCAAGAACCAGCAGCAAGGATGGTGAATCCCGGGCGTCGTGGATGGCGCTGATTCCCCTGAAAGAGGGTGGCAGTAGGTGCTGGACCTCCTGGAGGAAGGCGGACGACGGCAGCACCGGCGCGGACCTCCGGAGTGGCTCGAACCGGAGGGCAGGCTGCAGCTCGGTCTGCGCAGGTCCTGGCGATCAGCAGGAAGGCGGATCTGGACGGTGACCTTCCTCTCGTCCGTTGGCCACGAAATTTGACGTGGTCTCTGGTGGGTAGGTCCCAAGGGCGCCCGAGGAGGTAGAGCTGCGAACAAGCACCGTGGCGACCGTGGCAAATTCTGAAGCGGACCTTGCGCAATCTGGCCGGTCTAGGGGCAGCAGGACCAAGGGCCAATGAAGGGGTTGGAACCCAGGCTTCCTGGGGGAAAATAGGACCGGGCTTTCTGTGGTGGACTCGTAGGGGACTTGGGGTGAAGTGGTAGTAGTGGCGGGGCCGTGGGCGGCACAAACAGTTTGGGCTCAGTTATGCAATCCAGTGCAGTCAGAACTGAGGGTTGAGAAGGTGGATGTGGCAAACCCGAAAAATGGGCTCCTGATGGTGCAGAGAAATTATGTGGGATGCCCTGGGATGTGTATGAGCAATGCTCAAAATCCCAGGTCGAACTGAGGTGGGTTTGGGTTTGTCCCTTTGTAGGGTTTGTGACTCTGTCCCGCTAGGGCAGTTTAGGTGCAGTCTGTGCAGCAAAAGTGGCTCCAAAGGAAACTTTTCACACTGAGCGAATTTTTGGGTGAGGCTTACGCGACTGGTTAAGGAACAAATAGGGAAAGAAATGTTGTGAAGGGGCCAGGGCGGCCTGAGGTCGGGAAGGGGGCGTACCAGTTGGATCTTTGCGGCTCTGGGTTCTGGCGGGCCTGCACAGGGGCAGCCAGCGCAGCAAAAAGGCATACAAAAGCAACTTTCGCCCCTGGACGAGTTTGGGTGCGGGATTTTGAGGGAGTCTTGAGGACAGGGAGAGGAACAAAATTGCATAAGAGGTCTATGGGGTTCAAGGTCGGGAGGAAGGGGTGCCAACCTGTTCTATGCGGCCCTAATTCTGCAAGCAGATGGCCAGATCTGAGCGCAGGTCTGCAAGATGAATCCTCCACATTTTGCTGCAACTCGGGGAAGCTTGATCTCCTGGCTTGGAATGAAGATGGTGGAGGTCGCCTCCTGCTGTTGGGGCAGCCAAGAACTCCTGCAAGAGACCTAGGGCGTCGCACCCTAGAGGGGAAGAAGAAGAAGGGAGAGGAGAAGTAGAGGGTGTCACACCCTAGAGTGGAGAGGAGGAAGAAGGAAGAAAGGGCTCTTGGCAAAACTCAGATTTTCTTTTCTTTCCATTCATTCATCAAATCCCTCAAGAGGGGGAGTACATGATAATATATAGAGTTTGGACTCCACCTTCCCTCCTTAGAGTTTGAATTTGAATCCCTTTGAAATTTAAATTCTATGGGCTCCATCATTGCTCCTTGGAGTTTGGATTTGGAACCCATTTGAAATTTAAATTCTATGGGCTCCATCATTGCTCCTTGGACTTTGTGTTTGACCCATTTGAAATTTAAATTCTATGGGCTCCATTCTCCCTCTTTGGAGTTTGAATTCGAACCCATTTGAAATTTGAAATCCCAAAATGATGCAAACCCAAATACATGCCAAAGACACACCTAAGACGTACACAATACAAAATACGACCAAGTACGTACAAAATACAAATACGACCCAAGTACGTACAAAATATAAATACGACCTAAATATGTACAAAATACAAATACGACCCAAGTACGTACAAAATACAAATACGACCCACATACGTACAAAATACAAATACGTATAAAAATACGTACTAAAGTGTCAAAGTTCCGGGGGAGACTCCAGACTGTCCCCCAGCCACAAAGAGGTCGGTGTCGACCGAGTCGTGCTGCGTGTCCGGTACCGACGGCTCTCTGAGTCGAGCCGTATTCTTGCTCTGGTGTCCTCACCAGAATTTTAATAAGGATGAAGGCTAGTAGCCGGGAATCCCCATTGAGACACATGAGAAAACTCGCGTCAAACGGTGGAGTCCGTAATAGAATTATGATAAGGACGAATCCTAGTAATCGGGAATCTCCATTGAGACACATGAGGAGACTCGCGCCGAATGGTGAAATCCGCTACTAAGATAAACAGATGGGGGCTGTGCGAAGCTACCGAAATCGAGAGCCTGAAATCCATGTGTAGGCGCTAGAGTAATCCTCGAGTGTTGCTTAGAAAACCTACATATCCCTATGTTTAGGACCTTTTGCTCACACGTTTGCTCCTCCACTCCACAAAGAGTTGTCTTGGGTGAAATGCGTGAATTTAAGCTATGCATGCAAGACATGTGATATCCTCTTGATGGGTGCACCACCCCTTAACTGTGCCTTCTGGCCTGCACCGTGTCCGTGAATTATGGGTGATGTCCCTATCCCATCTTCTATAGAGGGAGCTACCTTATTTATACTTATGTTATGCCTACTGACGAATGCCTGCATGCTTGAATAAAGAAATCAATAATAATAATAAAATAAACTCAATTTCGGCTATCGCAGCATGCTTTCCCAGTTCTGACTCGTACAGCCCAATCTTGGCCCTCACAGCCTATTTCCTGCCCTTGCGGCTTGCCAGCTTCCCGATTGCGGCTCTCGTAGTCCGCTTCCTCAATTTGGGCTCTCATAGCCTGCTCCCCAATTTCGACTTTTGTAGCTAGCTTCCCGATTGCGGCTCTTGTAGTCCGCTTCCCCGATTTTAGCCTTCACGGCCTACTTCCTCAACACCGATTCTGGCCCTTGCGGTCCACTTTCCTAGGTTCGGATTTCACAGCCGGTACTCCTGGCGCATTAAAGAACATCAAATCCTTTCACTTTGGTTCAGACCTTCCGTTCGGCTAGAGAACAAAAGACCCTTCCACTCTAGATCGGACCTTCCGTCCGGCTAGAGAACAAAAAAAATCCTTTCACTTTGGTTCGGGCCTGTCACCCAGCCAGAGAACAAACAGACTCCTCCACTCTAGATCGGACCGTCCGTCCGGCTAGAGAACAAAAAAATCCTTTCACTTTGGTTTGGGCATGTCGCCCAGCTAGAGAACAAAAAGACTCTCTCCACTCTAGATCGGACTTTCCGTCTGGCTAGAGAACAAAAAGATCCTTTCACTCTAGATCGGACCTTCCGTCCGACTAGAGAACCAAAAGATCCTTTCACTCTGGTTCGGACCTACCATCCGGCCAGAGAACGAAGAGATTCTCTCCACTCTAGATCGGACCTTCCGTCCGACTAGAGAACACAAGATCCTTTCACTCTAGATCGGACCTTCCGTCCGACTAGAGAACTAAAACGATCCTTTCACTCTAGATCGGACCTTCCGTCCGGCTGGAGAACTAAAAGATTCTTTCCACTCTAGATCGGACCTTCCGTCCGGCTAGAAAATAAAAAGATCCTTTCACTATAGATCGGACCTTCCATCTGGTTATAGAATAAAAAGATTCCTTTCACTTTGGTTCGGGCCTGTCGCCCAGCCAGAGAACAAAAAGACTCTCTCCACTCTAGATCGGACCTTCCGCCCGGGTAGAGAATAAAATGATTCCTTTCACTTTGGTTCGGACCTTCCATCTGGTTAGAGAATAAACATCTCCTTGTCACTTCAGCCAGGACTTTCCATCCATCCGAAGAATAAAAAGACTCCCTCTCTCTAATCTAGCTCATAGACTTTCCGCCCAGTCAAAGAACTAAAAGACCTCTCTTGGCCGGTTCCCCCCGGTGCATTAAAGAGCAAGACACCCTTTCACCCTGGCCTGAGCCTGCCGTTCGGGTGAAGAATCAACCCTCTTTCCCTTGCTATGACACTAGCCCATGTCAACAACTAAACCTTCTCTCTCTGTCCCCTTTTTGGTGACGAATAATCCATTTTGACCGAGACCTTCCGTCTAGGTCATTACATGAACAAGCTCTTCTCTCCGTCCCTTCGGGTGACGAGTGGCCCATTTGATCTGAGCCACCTGTTCAGATCGTGGAATCAACAAACTCTTCTCTTCGTCCCTTTCGGGGGACGAATACCCCTTTCGATTTGGACCTGCCATCCAGACCTTTGAAGGAATAAACCCTTCTCTCCGCCCTCGTGGCTCGCCTTCCAACATTCTTCAGCTCGACGGCCTGCTCCCAATTTTGGCCCACCCGACCTGCTCTATAGACTTCAGTTCTCACAGCCCCTCTCTCCTCGTCATGTTGATAAATCTCTCAGTCGGTCTGCACCAGCAGGCCCCGCTCTCTCATCCCTCTCTCGCGCCGTCTGCGGCTGGGGGGCATTTGTGGACACTAAAAAATTCTCACCCCATGTTTAGGTGCAGGGGAATAAAGAAGAGGAGAAAAGAGTTGAGAAGATGAAAAGAAGAAAAGAAGAAAAGGAAGCCCCCTCAAGTGTCCTTCAACGGCTGTTGGGACGGTTTATTTTGTTAGGTCATTTTGTTCGGGTCAATCAACCAGTTAATTAATAAATAACCAATTGGTTAATTGACTGCGCAGGCGTGCCAGTCACGTAAGTGACAAGTTTATTATGCGCTCATTCTGACCCATGTGGGCGAGAGTGAGATTCGGGTCGGGACCAACAGTCCACCATACCATAAAGACTATGACGTTAATTACATCCCCCATAGAGGAGAAAACCTTTGATTAAATGCCGAGATAGCGGACCATTCGAGGCCGAAACAAGATGCAAAAAGATGAGTGTGACAAGGTCACATGAAGTGCTTTTATCTATCATGCAAGAGAGGCATGATTCATGAGTTGGAGACCCTCGATACGTGGTGGAGGACATAGGTCTGAAGACCACCATCGCGCATAGCAAAGACTCCTGATCGGGCGTAACTCGGACATTCGTCAGTGCCATTTCTATACTGGGGGGTCTATGCGAGCGTCCATGCACGATGCTCATGATTATACTAAAGCATGATGATAGACAATAATCAATCAAGTTTATTAATCTCCGCCAAGGGGGACGAAAGTGGTAACATAGACATGATAACAGAAAGCATGATGATAACAGACATGATAGTAGAAACATAGTAAGAAAATGGTTTGAACTTGAACATCCCTCTTTTATTTAGTTTATTACTGATTGGGGTTTATTAACCTCGACCGTGGGAGGTGAAGATCGCTCCGAAGATGAGTGAGTGATTAGAATAATGCAATCATTCAAAACCGACGCGACCACGCATAGGGATAGGCTTCCCCGGCGCGGCCAAATGTAGGCAAAGGGGTTTAATCCGGCGCGGCCATGGCATTCGTTAAACCGTCGTGGTGGCTTTGGGGCGCGCCGGTTTAGAGCCCGCCGGGAACAAGCCAAAAGAAATCATGAAATTATGAGTCTAAGGCTAATCCGGTGCGGGGGGGTACCGCGCCGTATTAGGGCGTGCCGAATTAAAATCGCGCCATTTTAGCTAATTTTTTGAAGATTTTTGATCTATTTTTGACTTATTAAGATGTTGTTAAGGGTTTTGGAGTTAATTGGGTTGATTGTCTATTGAATTAGAGTCTAGGGCTCTCCAGGAGCAGAGTTAGAAGCCTAAAAGAACAAGTCTCTCTCTCTCTAAATTCTAGAGTGAGAAGCTCTGGTTTTTTCCCTCCCGCCAATTCATTTTTCCGACCTTCGCCTTCCTCCCGCCGGCCATGCCCGGTATGGCGGGAGAGATTTCACCTCCTCCGGAAAGAGCAGAGAATAGATATGAGGATGCGAATAAGACGGCTTCACGGAAATCTTTCTCTCAAGCTCTAATGGAGACCAAGCCTCGGCAGCAGATGGTTTTTCAGGTGAAAGTTCCGGGATACACGGACCAGGGAGAGCCCGATGTTTTCTTCTCCACAGAAGAAATCCAAGCCTCCTGCGAACACCTTCAGAATGCAGTGATAGCAAAGTGCTCTTATGGTCGACCTCCCATTCCAGAGATTAAATCATGCCTCTCACAGCGACTGAAGCTCAACTCTGATTTTATTATTAGCCGTTTAAATGCCAGACATGTTCTGATTCGCCTGGAATGTGAAGAAGATTTGCTCAAAATCTTGATTCAAAAGAATTTATACATTAAAGGTTTTCTGTTCCGGTTTTTTAGATGGTCGCGGGACTTCCAATTCGACTCTGATCCGTCGATCGTCCCTGTGTGGATTGGCTTTCCATCCTTACTGACAAATTTTTATCATGATGATATGCTCAGATCTATAGCAGGAAATGTAGGATACGTATTGCGGATACATGAAGCAACTTCTGCCATGACAGAAACCTCGGGGGCTTTGGTCTGTGTAGAACTTGATCTATCTATGCAATGGAAAGACCGTATATGGATTGGCTCGGAAGGTGGGGGTTTCTAGCAGAAAATCAGCTATCACAGAGTCCCACACTTATGCTCGATCTGCCACAAGATTGGACACATGGAAAGCCAATGCAAAAAAAAAGTAGAGTAACAAATTAGTACACAATCAATCTCTGGATAACAATGTTCCTTATGCAATTCAGAAAGTGAATCGTCAGGAATACAGGCCCCGGATGCACAACTCTTCAGGTGTTAAAGCTATGGCTACAGATATTAATAGATTTTCACCATTAGCTGATGATTCTGAATCTGAGGAAGCAATATTAAAAGACAAATCACTCAGTGGAGAGAACAAGCTCGTTGATAACTGTCAGCAACCAATCCTTGTATCAAATTCTCCGGACCAAGTAGGACATGTTGGTCCCTCATCTTATGTTTGTGCAAATGTCACTACAGAGACAGTAACAGTTGATTTAGTACGAAGAGAGAAGGATTTGATTTCAATTGAGCTTCCTTCAATCCATTGCAACAAGGGCACAATACAACATGAGTTGTGTAAGCAATCCTCAGCCACTATATCTACTGTATGTATGGTTAGTTCGGAAGCTATATCTACACTTTCAAATATGGAGAACTCAAAGATGCTCAGTCAAGGGAATGTAAGTAAATTTCCTCCCTAAGACTTGAAAACAAATGAGATTTCTATTCTTCTAGGTCTACTGTTCAGTGATGCTCGCTTAACTAGGGCTAAGGCTAAGAGATTAGCTGCCCACTCAAACTTCAGTATTAATCATGATTAACTCAGCATTGATATGGAATGTAAGAGGCATAGGGAATAAAGCTACTGTTAGAAGCTTGGCTCAATATATTAGAGATTATGATATCTGTGTTGCTGCTATATCAGAACCCAGAATCAAAATAACGCGAGCACAAAATGTGGCTCGACGTATCAATTTATTGTCGTTCATTGGAAATAATGGAGAATTCTCCAAGATTTGGCTATTTCATAAGCCCAATATATGTTTTGATGTTATAGCACTACATACACAATACCTGACTGTGGCCTACAAAGAAAATAATGCTGATACATTGCTGATCACTGTGATTTATGCCTCCTGCAATGTGAGAGATCGTAGAGAATTATTTGATTCTCTTATGGAATTTAGCCAAAATGTGAATACTCCTTGGATCATAGGAGGGGATTTCAATTGCATTGTATCTCCTGAGGAGAAAATGGGTGGTTCCCTTTCTTCAACAATTTCTATGACAGATTTTCAAGGCTTTATATCCACTGTGGGACTGACTGATGCTGGTTATATTGGATCCAAATTTACATGGACAAATAATCAGACTGGGTCTTCCCACATTAAAGCTCGGTTGGACAGGGTGCTATTAGATTCTTACTAGATTCAATCAAATCAAAATATGGTTGTTAAGCATCTGAATAGAGGTCCCTCTGATCATGCTCCATTGCTCATATAAATGGCTCCTATACAGTCTGCCCCAGGGAGATTCCTTTATCAGCAAATGTGGCATACACATGAAGGCTTTCTGAAATTTGTTAAAGAGCATTGGTTTAAAAGCACTCACACTGATGTTCACCCTTTCCATTCCCTTCAGAGGAAATTGAAAGATTTGAAGATAGCTTTAAGAATTTGGAATAAAGAAGTATTTGGAGATATTAATCAGGCAAAGGATGCTGCTGCTGAACATGTTGATATAGCTCAATCCTGCTTTGATGACAATCCAACTGTGGATAACCGAATTAATCTTCAGAAGGCCAATGCTCACATGCGCCTTATTCTGGCCAGAGAGGAAATATTTTTGTATCAAAAGTCTAGAGTACAATGGATGTCTTATGGAGATAGAAACACTCATTTTTTTCATCATTATACTAAGGTCAAAAGGCAGAGAAACTATGTTCATAAACTGAAGATAAATGATGAATGGGTGGAGGATCAGGACATATTGTTAAATTGTGCAGTGGACTACTTTAAAAGCCTATTAACAACTGAAGATCACAACATAGATGAAGATCTTTTCTCTGTGATTCCTCGGATGATAACTGAGGATCAAAACAGAATGTTATGTTTTGTTCCACTGACAGAGGAGATTAAAGCTTCAGTAGTTTCCTTACCTGGAAATAGTTCCCCTGGTCCGGATGGATTCAGTGGGGGCTTTTTCATCCACTGCTGGGACATTATTGAAGATGATGTTGTTAGAGCCGTTCAAAGCTTCTTTCAAGGATGGGGATTACCCAAAGGTGTCACTTCTTCTATTTTATGTCTGATTCCGAAGGTATATAATCCTTCATCATTTACTGAGTTTAGGCCAGTGAGTTTATGCAATTTCACTTACAAAATTGTCTCCAAAATTATTTGTGATCGAATTAGAAATATACTGCCTCTCATTATATCAAATGAGCAAAGTGGTTTCATTAGTGGAAGGCAAATTACTGAGAATTTCTTACTGGCCAAGGAAATGTTTATGGAGTTGGATAGACCAGTCAGAGGTCATAATATGCTACTCAAACTTGACATGGCTAAAGCATATGACTGGATAGAATGGGATTTTCTATTCATGGTTCTGAGAAAATTTGGATTCTCTAATAGATTTATTTCTTTAATTGCCCAAATGGTATCCAATTGTTGGTTCTCTATTTCTCTCAATGGAGTTTCTCGTGGCTATTTCAAATCTTCCAGAGGGGTTAGACAAGGGGATCCCTTAGCCCCTGCCCTTTTTATTATTGCAGAAGAAGTCTTAAGCAGGGGACTGCATTATCTTTTTCATAATGGACAGTGCAAAAATTTCCACCTACCTCGAGGTGTTCAACAGATTTCACATATCCTTTATGCTGACGACTCCATAATTTTCATGAATGGTGGAGTTTCATCTCTTAAACAGCTGCTGCAGTTTTTGGAAAAATATGAAAGTTCCTCTGGTCAAAAAATAAATGCCCAAAAAAGCTGTTTCATGGTTGCAAAAAAGATGCCTCGAAGCTCCATAGATAGAATAAGCAGATTGACAGGATATCAGCACAAAGCTTGTAGTATTAAGTACTTGGGCATCAAGAGCAAAAATTCCCCATTTCAAGTATTTGATTGATAAAATTAATGCCAGACTGGATGGATGGCAAAGCAAACTGCTGTCCCAGGTAGGAAGATTAGTTCTGATCCGTGTGGTCCTAGCTTCTATTCCTATATACAGTGCCAGTGCAGCTTCTATTCCATATACCATACTTAAACAAATTGAGAGTATCTGTTCCAATTTTTTCTGGCAGGGATTTGAAAATGCCCATAGGAAGCACTGGGTATCATGGAATAAAATGTGCTGTCCCACTTCTGAGGGTGGATTAGGCATCCAAAGCCAATCTGATATGCAAATGTGTTTTTATGTCAGGTCACTTTGGCAATCAGTCCACAGTAATTCACTTTGGGCCAGGTTTGTTAAAAGCAAATATTTTAATGGCTTACATATATCAGACTGTAATACTCCATTCCCTGCTGGCATAAAAACAAGAGATTTTGAGAAGGCTCGAAACATACTGCTAGCCAACTCCCGAATGATAGTCTTTACTGGAGCTTCCACTAATTTTCTGAAAGACAATTGGTACAATAATAAGCCTCTGTCTGACACTCTTAATATACAGAACTCTCATATCCTTGAAGACTACTCTGTTCAGGATGCAATGGCTAATCTTCAACATACAGTCTGGCAACATTTGGATCAACAGTTGAGAGGTGCAGTATAGAGTTTCCCTCTACAAAATGGTGAAGATGTTCCAATTTGGTCCCTCACCAACTCAGGTAAATTTAGTATCAAATCTGCATACATTTTTATTACAGAGTAGTCACAGAGGCAGGATATAATGTATAGCAAAATTTGGAACTTAAAATTCCCTCCTCGGGCATCTATGTTTTGTTGGAAACTTCTGAAGCATGCAGTCCCCGTGGACAAACAAGTTCAAAAATGTGGGATTAACATTGCTTCCAGCTGTGTGTGCTGTATAAACTCCCATGAAGTTGAGGACGAAAATCACTTATTCATTGATGGTGAGATAGCTAATTTCCTGTGGTCCAAATTCTCCTCATTGGTTACTTCCTCCTGCTTGGAAATTCCCACTATCTGCAGAAGGTTAAGATTCATTATTAATGAGGCTGATCTGATTAAACCCAAAGGATTTGTTTCATTGCTAGTGTCTATAATGATAGTTTGGGAAATATGGAAATTCAGATGTCAAGCCAGATATGAAGGGATCAGAACTAATCCAGAAAAGTCCTTGGAACAAATCATTGCTGATACAAAATTTATTATGAATCAGATCAAATTTAAACATGGAACTAGCAGAGAATATCGGACAGTATTGCAAGGATTTGGTATATCAACTAGCAGCCATCTTTCAACATTCATCCTTGTCCGATGGAAAGCTCCTGACAGAGATTTCATTTTAAATGTAGATGGAGCCAGCAAAGGCAATCCAGGTTCTGCTGGGGGAGGTGGATGTTTCAGGGATCAATATGGCCAGTTAAAGCTCGGTTTTTCTTATTTCTACGGAGTTGGATCTAATATGGTGGCAGAAGGTCGAGCCCTCTTAGATGGCCTTCGACTTGCACAACACTATAACATCATTTTATCAGCCATTTATACAGATTCTATGGCCTTAATTATGCTGTTGAAAAACAAAAATGACCCTCCTTGGTCTCTTATTCCGTGGTGGGACTCTTTGCAACAAATCATCTCTTCTTTTCATTGCCCCATTATCCACTCATACAGAGAGGGGAACCAGCTAGCGGATGCACTTGCCAACCATGCTGTGCAGGCCGGATGCAACCAAGAATTCAATTCAATTTGGGAGCTGCCCATAAGAGTGAAAGGATATGCCATAGCAGATGCCAAAGGCATTCCTAACTTTCTTAGAAAGCTTGTATAGGATGCTATTTTGAACTTTATCATTGTACATCAAAGGCTATGCCTTCTAGCAATGTAATTCCTTTGAAAAATCAATAAAATAAAGCATCATGTGGTAATTTGGTGGAGTGGGAACATTCGCTTCCTTTGGAATGGGGGTGCACTCTCCCTTATGCCACTTGATGACTTGGTTTAAAAAAAAAAAGAGTTAGAAGCCAGTGCAAGGTTCATACTCGAGCGCAAAAGCTTATTACTTAAGAACCTATGTTTTATTGAGGCCAATTCACAAAGGTAACTTAATTTAAAAGGTCCTGCCGAAAATTGGGCAGCATCTCCCCCGTCCTTGAAGGATTGTAGGGGAGAAACGGGGTCATACTCACGTGTGGAGTAAGCCCTTAAATAGCCGGTCGGCACAATGGCAGCCATCAGATCCCAATCGGATAGGAAACCCCGAGGACTAGCCTACAAGGGGCACCATGGTTCCGTGGGTTGAACAAGCGGATAAGGCAACTGATGAGGGAAGTGATAAGTGCTATATTTACATCGTAATTAACATCACATTCATCATCTTTGAGCATTATTTGAGTATATTTGTGCAACATGAGCATTAATCACATTCTCACACATTATTTGAGTCTTCATGCATTTTATCACCTTTTTGAGCTTAAAAGATCATGTGAGAAATAGTTAAGTATTTGCACAATTATTTTAAAACCATTTTGGAATTAAATAGATTGATATTTCAATTTTTGATGAATTTTCAGGAATAGCAACTAAGCTCAGGGCACGATTTAATGAACGCCCTTCTGTGCGGGCGCGTCTTAAGTAAACAGTGACAGTGTCACAGGCGTCAATTCATTTGATCAGAAAATAAAAAGAAAATGGAAAAGTTTGAGCGACGGCTTGAAGAGACGTCAATTCAATAAATAGCGACCGTTCACATGGGCGCTAAACCATGCTGTACGGAAAAGTCAGAAAATTGGAAAAATAAGATAATCAAAGAAATAATGCCCGAGTGAAGAGGCGCTACTTCAAGAAATAACGCCCGAAGCCAAGTCGCTATTCACGCGAGAGTTTGAAGCGGACTGGGAAGGATTCTTTGAAGCAATCTTGCTATGATTTGATCAAAAGAGAGTTTATCTATGGCAAGAGACCTAATTCAGGCAACTACTCCAAGATGGAAAGATGGATTTTGAGTTGATCTACAAGCCACGATCGTGGGTTTCTCTGCTACTATATATATGACCCGAGAGAGGCACCATGGGGGAGTTCACGCACTACTTCTTTTTAGCACTTTCTTCTAGCCTCTTTTTCACGCACTTCTAGTTCTTGTTTTAAATTTCTTTCTTCTGCAAAGTTTTTTGTTTTTAAGTCTCTTACAAATTCTTCTTATTCATCTTCTTCTAATTCTCCACCGTTTTTAATCTATTCTCAGTTTTTCAAGCATCTATCTCTGCATTTTTACTGTTCATTTGATTTTTACAAACCCTGCTCTTTCTCATTTTTCTTCCCTTTCTGATCCTCATCTCTCTCTATTTTATTCACAAAAGCTGTGCGTTTTTTAAAGTTCTTCAACTTATTATTCTACCTCTTCTTTCAATTCTTCCTCGTTTTCAAGTTATTTACTATTTTCTAAAGTTCAGATTTTTAGGGCTTTCACTGTTCATCCGCGCACCACCTCCTATTCTTCCTAGTTTTGCACCTTCTTCCACTCCTCTTTTTAATCTGTGTTCTTTATCAAAGTTCCTCGTTTCTCAAAGATCTACAACTTCACTTTCTTCACCTTCTTCTAATTCGTCCTTGTTTGAATGATATTCTCAGATTTTTAACTAGCTGTCCTGTGTTTTTTCTGCACTATTCATCCACGACCAACCTCTGTTCTTTTGTGTTTTTCTCTATCTTCCTTTTATTTTCTATCTTTGAGGTCTTCACCAACCTTCTTCGTCTTCTCAACCTCTACAACTTTTATGTTTTCCACTTTTCCCAATTCCTTCTGATTTTAAAGATATCATCTTCCCAATCACCCTCTGTTTCTGTTTCAATTTTTCATTATGTTCTCTCCACCGAACCTCTCTCTTTCTCTCTTTCTCTCTTTTCAAAATACACCACACACACATATGTTCCCACAGTGAATTTCTTCTTCCTTCTATCTTCCCCTTTCTCTAGTTTTCCTCTCATATCCCAAGACGGATCTTCACCCATTGGTCCTCTCACGGCGTCGGCATCCAAGGCGGGGCGATCTTCATCCAAGGCTTGGCAAGGAGGCGACGCTATTCTTCATCTATTGGCTATATTTTCTTCTCTTTTCTCTTTGATATTCCCATGTTGTAATTTTTATTTTCATAATGTGACTTTTCACTTTCGTCTTAATGAAGTTTATCATTTGAGTAAATTATGGTATTTTCCTCTTTCTATCTCCTCCAATTTCTCTTCTTAAACCCTCTCATCTTCTTTAATTAGTTTTCTAACACTTTATTTTCCTTAGTTTTAATCTCACTCAAAATTCGATTTTCAAAGCATAAGGTACTTTTCCAACTTGTTAAAATAAGGATTTTTCCTCCTCGTGGGATCGACTCCACTTACCACTATATATTTAATTTTTCAATCTTTAAAAGTGAGTGAGTGCGAATATTTTGAAATTGTGGCACGCCTTTCTTAACGACACTAGTCGGTGCGCATCAATTTTGGCGCCGTTGCCGGGGAGGAAATTAATTTTTATGTTGGGAAATTCCTTGTGTTTGATTTGTATATAGTTTTCTTAATTTTTCTATTTTTATTTTACAGGAAAAAAATCAAAAAATCAGAAAATCCAACGAATTTCGGACCTGAAATTCCAAGAAATAAAATATGTCACAGGAAGCGTCGCTAAATCCCAGATCTGTCACAGAAAGCAAAATTCAAAAAAATTCAAGAAAATCAAGCGTCACTGAAATTTCAGAAACATAGGTAAAGGTCCTGTTTTGCTAATTTCTAAAACATTCCGAAAAAAATCAGAAAAAGTATTGAAAAATTTCAAAAAAATTTAGAAATCTAGAAAATACCAAAAACATGCTTTTAGATTTTATTTTGTAGTAGTTTTACATATTGTGTGGTATTTTTAGTTTATAGCCTCTTTCATTTATATCTCTATTTGAAAATTGAAAAAAAATCTGAAAATTTCTCTAAAATAAAAAAAATCAGAAAAGTAGAAAAAAATTCATCATGTTAGCATATCTCCATTTTAGTTGCATTACTTTCATGCATATGTGTATTTAGTTGATCTCTTTGTTTATTCATATCATCATTTGAAAAAGAAAAAAAATATCTTTCTCTTCTCATCTATTTCCTCTTCTTAAGGGCATTAGGATCTTTACACCCTTCTTAGATTTGGAAGGACACTCCATTGAGCACTCCGTCTCTTTGGACTTAAAATTCCATCTCCAAGACATCCGTAAGTCCCCACACCCGTGGATTTCCTCACGGATGCCGGGCCGATTGTACCAAGAAGCACCTAGAAGTTAGTTTGCCCTTAGAAGGTAAAAAAAAAAATCATGTTGCATGCATTATTCCTATAGTTATTGTTTGCATTGCATTGAAAAACTTAAAATCAAAAAAAAAGTGAATTTAAAAAATGGGTGACAAAACTCCAATCTTTATAATCTTTGAGTGGGCTCTTAAATTTAAGGAGGTGGATTTGTGGGCCCATGTTTCTTGATCCATTCTTTGGGGCTATGAATTCAAACTCCTTTATGCCACCTTATTATCAAGATCATAATCATATGTGGGCTAGACCGGTCCATTATGTTGCCAATGGTCCAACTCAATCTTTCCCATTCACCCACAATGGTCTGACCCATTATGATAGCTAATCCTCTTGGTCAGTCTATAATGGAAGTCCTTCTTATAATGACATTCCGTTCATGGGGCCCCAATTTCATTCTTCTACTCAAAGTCATATTCAAAATACTCAGCCTTTTCCTGGGCCGTATGACTCCACTCTAATCCAAAAGTAAGTTTGTATGACTCAAAATCCCTCCCTATCTTCCTATGATTTTTGTCCACAATCTTCAAGCTCAGATGGGAGAGGGCAATCAGAGTATTCTTGGAATTCTGTGCAAAGGTTGGCCCAACATCCTTCACATCATTTACATCAAACTTCTCATAATTGGACTCCATATTCTAATGATTGTTATGATCAAGGTCAACACCAAGATGGATGGTCTATGTCCTCTTCAATTGATCACTCTTCCCTTTGAATCTCAGTCTCAATGTTCATCTCCTTCATCCTCAAATCCGAATTCAGAAGAGAAATTCAATCAATTCTATCAATCAATCATGCTGCAAAATCAATCTCTCCAAGTGCGAATTGATAGAATGACTGGGGAAATTAAGAGGATAGAAGAAGAACAAGTGCTTAGCTACTCAGGTTCCACTTTTACTGATCAAATTCTTTATGATGACTATGATCAATCTATGATTCCTTAAGAGTCTAACACTCAGATCAATCTTAATTTTGAAGATGAAGAGATTATGGAGAGGTCTGGTCAGGAGACTTTAAACGAGGAACCTAAGAGATTTGAGGGGATCAAGGAATTTGATGACATTACATGTGAGAAGGAAGGTGCTAAATTACTTGATGATCATATTTCACTTATGTCCCTTCCTAAAGTTGAAAGTGAGGAGCTTGCACTTACCTATGATTATGAGGATAATTTTTAGGAAATCGATGATCTCAAGTTGGGGGGAGATAGTAAGATGTAAATTTATGATCAAATTCTACCACTACCCATATTTGAGGAGAGCATATTCCAAGTAGAAGAGGACAAAGAGGTGACTGCAAGAAATGATTTGAGTGAAGTTATAAAACAATTGTCTTGGGTAAATGAAGAGGTGGGTAACTCCCATGACCTTACTCTCAATTGGGCATCTCTAATCAAGGGGAGGATATTGATTTGATATCTATTCCTGATATCGACAATTCTATGGTGGATATTTTTATGTTAGCCGATTTATCTGATTCTATGGAGCCTACCAAGTTTCATGGTGTTGAGGAGTATGCTTCTTTCGCTCTTGATTTTTCTAAACTCCGTGACACTGATCCTTCGCTTAAGACTACTCTCCCTTTGACCCCTTCTCACCTCACTCATGATCATGAAATATCTAAAAGTGAGGAAGAACAAAATATTTTGCTTGATAATAAGGTTTTCATTAATGTTTTCAATACATATAAAGACCACAAGTGGGAAGATAATTTTTTGATTATTAATCAGGGGAATCTGTTTGGCCTAACTGATCCATCATGGTATTTACCTAAGGTCACCCCATTAAAAGTAAGGTTATTAACCCATACATTAAATGACCAACCTAATTGTGATAACAACCACCCTAGCTGCTACGCTGTCATGCTCAATTTCATCCTATTATGGTACAATGCTTAGTTTTTCAATACAGACGAGATGGTGTGGTGGCTCATTCTCAAGTCAACACGTTGGTTATAAAAGTTTGCCCCTTCTATGCATGCGTCTGGCTGAAGACGGAAAACTTAGCGCTTTTGGGAGGCAACCCAAGATTTTTGTTATTTTGATGCTTTGTTTTAAGTTTGTGTTTCAGTAGTCAAGTAGAGCCAAGGAGATGAAGTTGTCGTCGCCAATGTCAAAGGAAAGTCACGCCCTACACAACAGGTTGTATCCTTCCATCCTAACCACATTCCTTGTTACATTATTCTATTACTTTATAGGGTTTTTGTATATTAGTCCCTACAAATATGACGAATTGCTTTTTAGTCCCTACAATCTCTCTATTGTTTAAAAAGTCCTTAAAACCATGTAACTCTTACAGAAAGGCCCGTGTAGTTCATCGACGTTAAAACAATTGGATATTCGATGGAATATTCCATCCTTCCGTTAAAAAAAGTTGAAAATCCTAAACTACCCTTACTCATGACCCTTTCCCAGTGAAACCCTTCACCCCCGCAGACGCCCCACCGCCGTTGCAAGCTGCGGACTACCCCCACCGGCCGCCGCAGACGCCCCACCGCAAGGCCCCAACCGCAGAAGCCCCACCGGTCGACGCTGACGGCCTACCGCCGACGGCCCACCGACCACCGCCGGCCCTTGCCATCACGCCCAACACGACAAATCGACCCTTGTTATTCTCCCCATGTCTGAAATGGTATGCTATTTTGATGGCTAGATTATTCTCTACATCTATGTTTACAGTGATAATAACTTGTTCGTGTCGTATGCAGTCATCAAATGTTAGTGGAATGCAGTTGTCTCGAGGAGCTATCGTCTGATCTCGTGTGCCGCCGATGGAATGCAACTGTAGAAGGCGTAATTGTCGGGTTTACGTCTCAAATCGTGAGAGGTCGAAAGGCAAGCGTTTCTATTATTGTCCGTATGTAAATACTGACGGGGATTGCGGTTTCTTTGAGTGGGTTGATGATACTACATATAATGTTGTGGATGTCAAATATCAACTGAAGGCGATGGAAGAATGCATGAACTGTGACTGTATAGGGAATATCAGAGCTGGAGCAGGCTGGATGCTGGGAACTAAGCTGCGAGGAGATGTGAACTGTTAGAGTGTGGAGTCAGAACTCTTTCACTCGTACGCCTCTGCACGGGATCACACTCTGCCTCAGGAGCGCATCCATTGCTTCAGGGGAGCATTCACAGCATCATGGAAGCATGGCGAGCATTCGCTGCTCCAGGGGAGCAATCGCTGCCCCAGGGGAGCATCCACTGCTCCAGGGGAGCTTCCTCAGCTCAGGGGAGCATGGAGAGCATATCGTATCTCCAGGGGAGCATTCGCTGCTCCAAGGGAGCATCCTTCAGTCGCTGGAGAGCAATCGCTACTCCAGGGGAGCATCCTTTCAGTACCAAGGAAGCATTCGTTACTCCAGGGGAGCATATGCTATCCGGGTCTAGCAGGGAAGCACATGCTGTCTCTGGAGGGCATTCATTGTCCCAGGAGAGCATCACTGGCGTCAGGGAAGCATGTATTGCGGGCTCAAGGCATTTCGATGTCACTTGGAGCAGGCCGACCTGCATGAAGAAGTGTCAACTCTTGTCTTGGTAATGCATGAAGAGGTGTCGACACTTGTCTTGGCAATGCATTAACTTGATAGGTGGTGGGGGAGCATCTGCAGTCGCTGGAGGGCATACTCGGTCCCAGGAGAGCATCCGGGGGGATAGACGAGCATGCGCGACTGATGTATCCCGGAAGAGGGTTTCTGTTTAACCGGGGTATTATTGTCTTTAATACCCTGACTAATGACACCCTAATCTCCTAGTATAAAAGGATGGACTCTCTCATTGTGTTGGAACAACAACAAGTCTGTGATTATCTAGTGGAATCCTGTTGCGGCCGTGGACGTAGGAAGGCATCT
The DNA here is from genome assembly GCA_022559845.1 of Amorphophallus konjac. Lineage (NCBI taxonomy): Eukaryota > Viridiplantae > Streptophyta > Magnoliopsida > Alismatales > Araceae > Amorphophallus > Amorphophallus konjac. The sequence continues at coordinate 463,082,551 of CM040121.1, read as the reverse complement.
TGCCTCCGAACCACGTAAAAATCCCTGTGTGTTCTTGTGTGATTGGTTTTTTCTCTTCTTCCTCCTCTGCTGTTTGTCCTCCTGTTCTGGGTACTCCGGTTCTATCCCCCAACAGTGAACTACTGCATCCTGGAACTGTGAATGTTGAACAGAAAGCTCTTGAATTTGGTGTTTTTCATCTGAGTGTCTGCACGGAATTCCTTAAGTTCATTCATAATAGGAAGCAGCTGTGCACTGACATATACTAGTTGGGTATGAATAAGCTCTTGATTGGAGTTCAGCTTAAAATTTTCACTTTTCATGACAGTAAATTGCTCCTGCATATATTTCATCATATGGGAATGAAGAGAATGATTGGAGCTTGTGCCGGCTTGATCTGGTGCAGATGTTTGTGTATGGAACTCTGGAGGTGCATCGGACTCTTTGAACATCTGGGGAGGTGAAGAGGGTGGAGAAGTTCCAAAAGGAACTATAGCTCCAATGTGTGTGTCTGGAGTAGCCTGAGGTTCGGTTGAGGGAACTGTTGGACCTTGTAATGTCTCATAGCCTGGAAGATCTCTTACTATCCTGTTTCCTTTCTTCTTGTAATGCATAAACGTGCCAATGAATTTCTGACAGTAGACATTGGTCCTTGGACTTATCTGAACAGGTTCATCTTCCAATGGAATTCCAACCTTGATGAACACAGCAGTCAAGGCACCAGCATAGGGTAGAGTTGTCACGCCCCGAGCGTGGAAGATACCCGGAGACGCGTGACGAGTTTATATCAATCATGTCAATCAGAGTGGTCGTGTATTCGACACAAAGACAGAGATGCGCAAATAGAAAGATAACCCAATCCTTTATTTCATAATGGATAGACTATTACAAATCCAATACTCTGTTTAATAAAAAGGAAAAGTACATAGTTTGACTCAAGAAGTATATAAAAGACTCGATGACATTTGAAGAAGTTCTATCTCTTTCACTCTTGACTATTCCCATCCGATTGACTTCCATCGTCGTCGGACTTACCTGAAAAGTAAAAAGGGACAACGGAATGAGCGAACGCTCAGTAGGAAATTATATCTCAAGTACTAGCAAGGGTTTAAGTAGTTACATCTTTCATGAATGTACTAAAGCTATGCATGCTCGTATAAAACGACAAGATAGAGAAAGAATATATCAATAAGGTAACAAGTTGAACTAGTCATGAACTCTCAAGAAAGGATAACAAGATATTCAAGCAAGTACTTTTATCATGTCAAGAACTTTGGCTATCATGTATCAAGCAAGCAAGTAATTACCCTTTTTCGGGTCACGCAAGTCATGTCAAGTCAAGTACGATTCAAGTACAAGATTTGTGTGGAATGTCCAATCAAGCAAGTCAAGTACTCGGTATAATGCCAGATACCTTATCATTTTAACTCCCATGGGCACAAGTACTTTCGGGTGCTCCTCCCAGGACCAGATCGGGCCCTATATGCGCAGGCATTTATCATGTGTTTTGACATCCACTCTTGTTTATAGCCAACATAGAATTTCAACAATCAAGCTTGTAGACACGTATGACAACTTTGATAGAATAGAGTCCAAAATATGACAAAGGACATAGATTGGCGATAATAACGGTATAATCACGATTAACGATAAAACTAGGTAGAATTAGATTCCCTCAACTTGGGTACCATGACAAATCAATATGGACATTCTTTATATAGAATTGAGGTCTACATGAACAGTATATCAAAGGTAAGATACCCTCATTCTTATCATCGAATTGAGGTTTACAAGAACGACATGATATGGCATGATATCATCATCCTATTAAGAATTTTCTTATGATATACTCTTTGTATATCATAAGGGCCGGTATACCATGTTTCTTTAGATTGACATGGCAAAGATCGTGTAATGGGTTTTTAGGGTACAACCAGCTCAGTCGACCTTGAGGGAATCCAAGGTACGAGGAGTCTTACGGAGGTCTCTATGACTAACTCGCTAGTCCAAAGGAACGGAATGTCCAATGGAGAGCTTGTATATCAATGAGAATTGAGTGTGATCGATAAAACAATCGTGAAACGTGGGACTATACTCACGGAGTGGAGAATAGTGCCGATATATATTATATAAATAATTGGAACCATCGGTTAACAGAATCAGGATAAAAAATCAGTTTACAGAAAATAACGACTTAGGTAAAGTCGTTTCTCAAGTAATTAACGCCTAACAGAAGGGCGTTCATCTATTTTCCATTTTTGCAAAATTTCAATATTTCAGTAATTTGTCAAAAACGCGCCCTGATCAGGGGCGTTTATTCAAGATTTGACGACTACACCAGAAGGCGTCCTTTTATTTTCACTGTTTGACAGAATATCAATATTTTCAGGAATTTATCAAAAAACGCTTCAGGAATTTATCAAAAATGCGCCCTGGGAAGGGGCGTTACCATTTAATTCTATTTTTCAGAATATGTATTCCAGGATTTTAACAGATACGCGCCCTAGTAAGGGGCGTTTCTTTTCAATTCACGCCCTGTGATGGGGCGTTAACACACGGAAAACGACCTAGTCTAGGTCGTGAATTCAAGAAATACCAGGAAAGCAAGATTTGCACGATAATCAAGGATAACAATCATATAGTCATGACAGGAAAATTGGTAGGAATTCAGATGCAGTATATTAGATTTGATGTTTCATGTTTATTGACTTTTAACCGTTAACAATTATTGATTTCATGTAATTGCATGGATAATCAGTTCTTAAGATAGGTGATTAACATTTACATGAAATTAACGCCTATGTACAGGGCGTCAAATATGAAATTGATGACCTGGGCAGGGTCGTGTCTTGTAAATTAGCGCCTTGGACAGGGGCGTTTCTTTCAAAATATTGCAGAAACATAATAAAACCATATTAAACCGTATGCATGTCATGTCAATACGTATATAAGTCTTGTCTTAATTTATTTGGGCTACAGTAACTTGAGAAAACCTACCTGAAGACTTGAAGATTGATATGAAAGGGGGACGTTGTTGCTTCACAGCAACAATAACCACAGTAGGAGGAAGAGAAGGCTTTGGTGAAGAACCTTTGTTCTTCGGTTCTGTAACTCCTACAAGAACAGAAGAAGAAACATTAGTATTTCTTCATACTACCTGACCGAAAGTAAAAAGGGAAAAAGAACAATACCTTTGTTCTTCACGTACGCCGCCTTCTTAACCTATAACAGAAGAAGATGAAGAACTGTTAGTTCTTCATGTAACAGACGTAGAGAAATAAATCAGAGGAACTATTCCTCTCTCACGTACCTTGCAGATTCCGAACGCCAAATAGCATTGAAGGGTTCGAGCAGTAGATTATTTATAGGGATTTAGGGAATCCTAACAATAGTAGTGTTTGATTGCGGGTAATATATCCCTAATAGAGTCCTTGCCCTATTAAATACTTACTAGATTAACATAATCCTTCCCTGGATAAGCTCCTAGGTCGAACGGTTCACGAATGGAATTAACGACTTTGGTCAGGTCGTCGATTCTTGAATTGACGACCTGCTTCAGGTCGTTTCGTAATAAGCGCCTTGTGTAAGGGCGTTCTTTTCTTTAAAACACGCCCAAGATTGGGGCGTTTCTTGGCCTTACCTTTTTTTGACGTTGGAATTTGACGCCGTGTAGTGAGGGCGTCACTTCTTGAATAACGCCTTTGATAGAGGCGTTTATTATTAAATTAACGCCTTAATGAGAGGCGTTATTTGCATCTTGGGTTTTATTCCTCCATTTAACCCTCTTCTTATTATCTGTATTATATATATATTTTTTAATTCATTTCAAATATTCATTTATCAGGGTTGCTACACTCTCCCCCACTTAAAAAGAATTTGGTCCCCAAATTCAATTGCATATTATGTATACACGCGGAGAGTGTAGAGTATATACCTCTTAGAACAACTCGGGAAATCGTTTCTTCATAGATTCCTAGGTCTCCCATGTCGCTTCGTGTTCAGTATTCTTATTCCATTGCACCTTGAGCATGGGAATAACCTTATTCCTTAGAGCTCGTATTTCTCGATCTAAGATCTTCATAGGCTTCTGTTCATAGGTGAGATCTTTCTGGATCACCAGATCTCCATGTGCAATAATATGAGATGGATCGTGTATATACTTCTTCAACATAGAAATGTGAAACACATTATGTACTTCGGACAATTGAGGAGGCAATGCGATGCGATAAGCAACCTCGCCAACTCTTTCTTGAACTTCAAAAGGTCCGATAAACCTTGGCGTAAGCTTTCCCTTAATACCAAATCTTCGTATTCTGCGTCCAGGTGATATCTTAAGAAATACATGATCTCCGACTTGGAATTCAAGATCTCTCCTTCTTGTATCAGCATAAGCCTTTTGCCTGGTCTGAGCAACTTGCAATCTTTCTTTGATTACTTGTATCTTTTTAGTTGTATCCCTTACCATGTCTGGACCTATCAGTTGTTTCTCTCCAACTTCGTTCCAGCATAAGGGTGATCGGCAACTCCTTCCGTATAAGGCTTCGAAAGGTGCCATTTGAATACTTGCCTGGTAGCTGTTATTGTATGCAAATTCAACTAGAGGCAAGTGATCGTGCCAGCTTCCTCCAAAGTCAATGATGCATGCTCTAAGCATATCTTCAACAACTTGGTTAGTTCTCTCCGTCTGACCATCCGTTTGAGGATGAAAAGCTGTACTAAAATTTAGTCTTGTCCCCAACGAATGTTGTAATCCCTTCCAAAAATGAGAAGTGAAACGGGGATCTCTATCAGACACGATTGAGACAGGAATTCCATGTAACCTGACTATTTCCTTGATGTATAGTGCAGCTAGTACATCAATTGACCATCGGCTTTTTATTGGCAAAAAATGCGCCGATTTAGTTAATCGGTCAATGATAACCCAGATTCCATCATGTCCTCCTTTTGATTTAGATAATCCCATGATGAAGTCCATACCAATATCCTCCCACTTCCACTTAGGAATATCTAGAGGATGTAGTTTTCCAGCAGGCTTTTGGTGTTCTGCCTTGACCTGTTGGCATGTGAGACAGGGAGATACATAGTCTGCTATTTCTCTTTTCATATTAGGCCACCAAAAGTTCCTCTTTACATCTTGATACATTTTGGTTGATCCTGGATGAATAGTGTACCTTGATCGGTGAGCTTCATCTAAGATCTTCTTCTTTAATTCCGGACAGTCGGGTATACAAGTTCTACCTTTGAATAATAATCTTCCATCAGAAGTTAGTTGAAAATCAGATTGTCCTTCTAATCTGCCTTTGATTTCCACTAATATAGGATCATCATCCTGAAGTGCTTGTATCTCAGATAATAAATCTGACTGTATTCTTACATGAGATAATGTGACAAATTTGGCTTCCTTGTCCAAGCTTATATTGAGCTCGGAGAATTGTTCTAGCAACCTCCATTCTTGTATCATACAATTGGCTATCATTGCTCTCGGCTTTCGACTAAGGGCATCAGCAACATAATTACCCTTTCCGGGATGGTATTGTATATTGAAGTCGAAGTCCTTGAGATATTCTAGCCAGCGTCTTTGTCTCATGTTTAGCTCCTTTTGTGAAAATAGATATTTGAGACTTTTGTGATCGGAGTATATAGTAAACTGCACTCCATATAAGTAGTGTCTCCATATCTTTAGGGCAAATACCACCACGGCCAGTTCTAAGTCATGGACGGGGTAATTCTCCTCATGCTTCTTCAGTTGACGTGAAGAGTATGCTATGACCTTTCCTTGTTGCATTAGGACACATCCGAGGCCAATGCCAGAAGCATCTGTGTAGACCTCGAATTTCTCTCCTTCTATTGGTAGAGCTAACACCGGAGCTGTAGTGAGATGATCTTTGAGAGTTTGGAAACTTCTTTCACATTCCTCACTCCATTCATATCGGATCTCCTTGCGAGTTAACCTTCTAAGGGGCACGGCGATCTTGGAGAAGTCTTTGATGAATCGCCGATAATATCCTGCAAGACCTAAGAAACTTCTGATCTCGCTTGCATTGGTTGGTTTTTCCCAGTTTCTAACAGCTTCGACCTTTGACGGATCTACTGATAATCCATCTTTTGAAATCACATGTCCTAGAAAAGCCACTTCTTCAAGCCAGAATTCACACTTACTGAATTTTGCATATAATTGACTTGTCCTCAAGACTTGCAATGCAATCCTCAAATGCTTTTCATGTTCTTCCTTAGTCTTGGAATATATCAATATATCATCAATGAAGACTACTATGAATTGATCCAAGTAAGGCCTGAATATGCTATTCATTAACTGCATAAAGGCAGCAGGGGCATTTGTTAGTCCAAAAGACATAACAACAAATTCGTAATGGCCATACCTGCTTCTGAATGCAGTCTTATGAATGTCATCATCCTTGATTCTTAACTGATGATATCCCGACCTGAGGTCAATCTTGGAAAAATATTTGGATCCTGAAATCTGATCAAATAACTCATCGATTCTCGGCAGTGGATACTTGTTCTTGATAGCGAGATGATTCAACTATCGATAGTCGATGCACAATCTCATGGATCCGTCCTTCTTCTTCACAAATAAGACTGGTGCTCCCCACGGGAAGTACTTGGTCTAATAAACCCTTTTCGAATTAGTTCCATCAACTGCTCCTTCAACTCTTTGAGTTCCGCAGGGGACATTCTATAGGGTGCCTTTGAAACTGGACCAGCACCAGGGACTAAGTCAATGGTGAAGGCCACATCCCTTTGAGGGGGTAATCCTGGCAACTCTTTCGGAAACACGTCTGAGAATTCTTGTACTACTGGAATGTCTTCTAGCTTAGTGTCCTTTGTTTCCTTAACTGTGACAAATGCAAGGAAAGCTACACATCCCTTCCTGACGAGCTTGCTAGCTCGGAGGGCCGAAATAAGAGGGGAATTGCTCCGACTCTTGGGGCGAGTAAAGACTAATTCTGGAAAATCTTTGAAAGCAATTTGGCTATTGCGACAATCAACCGTTGCCTGGTATTTGGATAACCAGTCTGCTCCCAGTATAACATCATACTCCTTTAGATCGAGGCATATGAGATCTATAGGTAAATTCCTACCTTGAACCATTACCTCACAGTTTTGGTAGTGATGAGTAATATCATTTTCACTTCCAAGAGGAGTAGTTAGAACTATTTTTATCCATTCTGGTTCTAACGGTAACGGGTCGGCAAACTTCTTAGAAATAATGGAATGCGATGCACCCGTATCAAATAAGACATAAGCACTTTTGGAACAAACTGTTAATGTACCTTCTACCAGTCCGCCTTCTTCTTGCTCGGTCTCCTTTATTGCATGAAGTCGAGCGTTCTTTGTCACCGGGCGCTTACCGTCTCCGGCTTGGTCATTAAGTAACGGACAGTCGGGAATCCGATGTTTGCTCTGATACCATTCTGTCACGCCCCGTACTCTATACCGTCGAGGTATTGTCCGCTTTGGCCTACTAGCCTCACGGTTTTATCCCTTTCTAACAGTGATCGACTCCAGAATGGGGGACTTCCCATGTTACTTGAGTAGGATCGATGGTTGCTTCAATAGACTCCCACCAGCATCTAGCATCTTTCTCTAACTGGAATGTAGCTAATAGAACTTTGTCCTGATCCGTGCATTGCATGACACGGAATATGCGTTCGGTTTCCCGAACCCAATGCTCGGCATCGTCCGGATCGGTCGATCCCATAAACTTCGGGGGATTCATGCTCTTAAAGGCTTGGTGTAAGCTTCCAGCTCGTGGAGCACCACCCTGTGCTACCTGTTGTAGCACTTGAGTCATTCCTTGAAGGGTACGCTGCATGTTGCGCCATTGAGCACGTTCGGCAGCCATTATCCTACAATTACAATAACTATATTAGTACGTGACTACATTTAGAAACCAGTACTCTATTTTTAACTTTAACCCTTGGTTCTACCCAATCTCACTGGTTTAAAGGTTCAAACTTATCCTTGGACTTGGGTTTTTCTAGGAATTGAATACCCTAGGCTCTGATACCACAAAAACTGTCACGTCCCGAGCGCGGAAGATACCCGGAGACGCGTGACGAGTTTATATCAATCATGTCAATCAGAGTGGTCGTGTATTCGACACAAAGACAGAGATGCGCAAATAGAAAGATAACCCAATCCTTTATTTCATAATGGATAGACTATTACAAATCTAATACTCTGTTTAATAAAAAGGAAAAGTACATAGTTTGACTCAAGAAGTATATAAAAGACTCGATGACATTTGAAGAAGTTATATCTCTTTCACTCTTGACTATTCCCATCCGATTGACTTCCATCGTCGTCGGACTTACCTGAAAAGTAAAAAGGGACAACGGAATGAGCGAACGCTCAGTAGGAAATTATATCTCAAGTACTAGCAAGGGTTTAAGTAGTTACATCTTTCATGAATGTACTAAAGCTATGCATGCTCGTATAAAACGACAAGATAGAGAGAGAATATATCAATAAGGTAACAAGTTGAACTAGTCATGAACTCTCAAGAAAGGATAACAAGATATTCAAGCAAGTACTTTTATCATGTCAAGAACTTTGGCTATCATGTATCAAGCAAGCAAGTAATTACCCTTTTTCGGGTCACGCAAGTCATGTCAAGTCAAGTACGATTCAAGTACAAGATTTGTGTGGAATGTCCAATCAAGCAAGTCAAGTACTCGGTATAATGCCAGATACCTTATCATTTTAACTCCCATGGGCACAAGTACTTTCGGGTGCTCCTCCCAGGACCAGATCGGGCCCTATATGCGCAGGCATTTATCATGTGTTTTGACATCCACTCTTGTTTATAGCCAACATAGAATTTCAACAATCAAGCTTGTAGACACGTATGACAACTTTGATAGAATAGAGTCCAAAATATGACAAAGGACATAGATTGACGATAATAACGGTATAATCATGATTAACGATAAAACTAGGTAGAATTAGGTTCCCTCAACTTGGGTACCATGACAAATCAATATGGACATTCTTTATATAGAATTGAGGTCCACATGAACAGTATATCAAAGGTAAGATACCCTCATTCTTATCATCGAGTTGAGGTTTACATGAACGACATGATATGGCATGATATCATCATCCTATTAAGAATTTTCTTATGATATACTCTTTGTATATCATAAGGGCCGGTATACCATGTTTCTTTAGATTGACATGGCAAAGATCGTGTAATGGATTTTTAGGGTACAACCAGCTCAGTCGACCTTGAGGGAATCCAAGGTACGAGGAGTCTTACGGAGGTCTCTATGACTAACTCGCTAGTCCAAAGGAACGGAATGTCTAATGGAGAGCTTGTATATCAATGAGAATTGAGTGTGATCGATAAAACAATCGTGAAACGTGGGACTATACTCACGGAGTGGAGAATAGTGCCGATATATATTATATAAATAATTGAAACCATCGGTTAACAGAATCAGGATAAAAAATCAGTTTACAGAAAATAATGACTTAGGTAAAGTCGTTTCTCAAGTAATTAACGCCTAACAGAAGGGCGTTCATCTATTTTCCATTTTTGCAAAATTTCAATATTTCAATAATTTGTCAAAAACGCGCCCTGATCAGGGGCGTTTATTCAAGATTTGACGACTACACCAGAAGGCGTCCTTTTATTTTCACTGTTTGACAGAATATCAATATTTTCAGGAATTTATCAAAAAATGCTTCAGGAATTTATCAAAAACGCGCCCTAGGAAGGGGCGTTACCATTTAATTCTATTTTTCAGAATATGTATTCCAGGATTTTAACAGATACGCGCCCTAGTAAGGGGCGTTTCTTTTCAATTCACGCCCTGTGATGGGGCGTTAACACACGGAAAACGACCTAGTCTAGGTCGTGAATTCAAGAAATACCAGGAAAGCAAGATTTGCACGATAATCAAGGATAACAATCATATAGTCATGACAGGAAAATTGGCAGGAATTCAGATGCAGTATATTAGATTTGATGTTTCATGTTTATTGACTTTTAACCGTTAACAATTATTGATTTCATGTAATTGCATGGATAATCAGTTCTTAAGATAGGTGATTAACATTTACATGAAATTAACGCCTGTGTACAGGGCGTCAAATATGAAATTGACGACCTGGGCAGGGTCGTGTCTTGTAAATTAGCACCCTGGACAGGGGCGTTTCTTTCAAAATATTACAGAAACATAATAAAACCATATTAAACCGTATGCATGTCATGTCAATACGTATATAAGTCTTGTCTTAATTTATTTGGGCTACAGTAACTTGAGAAAACCTACCTGAAGACTTGAAGATTGATATGAAAGGGGGATGTTGTTGCTTCACAGCAACAATAACCACAGTAGGAGGAAGAGAAGGCTTTGGTGAAGAACCTTTGTTCTTCGGTTCTGTAACTCCTACAAGAACAGAAGAAGAAACATTAGTATTTCTTCATACTACCTGACCGAAAGTAAAAAGGGAAAAAGAACAATACCTTTGTTCTTCACGTACGCCGCCTTCTTAACCTATAACAGAAGAAGATGAAGAACTGTTAGTTCTTCATGTAACAGACGTAGAGAAATAAATCAGAGGAACTATTCCTCTCTCACGTACCTTGCAGATTCCGAACGCCAAATAGCGTTGAAGGGTTCGAGCAGTAGATTATTTATAGGGATTTAGGGAATCCTAACAATAGTAGTGTTTGATTGCGGGTAATATATCCCTAATAGAGTCCTTGCCCTATTAAATACTTACTAGATTAAGATAATCCTTCCCTGGATAAGCTCCTGGGTCGAACGGTTCACGAATGGAATTAACGACTTTGGTCAGGTCGTCGATTCTTGAATTGACGACCTGCTTCAGGTCGTTTCGTAATAAGCGCCTTGTGTAAGGGCGCTCTTTTCTTTAAAACACGCCCAAGATTGGGGCGTTTCTTGGCCTTACCTTTTTTTGACGTTGGAATTTGACGCCGTGTAGTGAGGGCGTCACTTCTTGAATAACGCCTTTGATAGAGGCGTTTATTATTAAATTAACGCCTTAATGAGAGGCGTTATTTGCATCTTGGGTTTTATTCCTCCATTTAACCCTCTTCTTATTATCTGTATTATATATATATTTTTTAATTCATTTCAAATATTCATTTATCAGGGTTGCTACAAGAGTTCTCTTTTTCGCAAAGCATCCAGACATCACATGCATAACTATTTTGGGGAGGCATACTTTCACATGTTTTAACATACAATAAAATAAAAACCTCTTGAAGTGTCGACCTCTCTTCCTTGAAGTGTCGACCTCTTGACATGTAACAAAAGCTTTGTTACATTGGCTAGCTGCACAAACACTAAGTCTACACATTGTTGCATGCACGCACACACAAGTCTGTACATCGTTATGCATGCACACTCACTCTAAGTCTATACACAAAAGTCTATACATTTCTTGCTGAACTGAGCAAGTCTATACATCGGTGAAGTCTGTACATCGGACCAAGTCTGTACATCGGTCAAGTCTGTACATCGGACCAAGTCTGTACGTCGGTCAAGTCTATACATCAGACCAAGTCTATACATCGGTGAAGTCTGTGCTTCATAACGCCAAGTCTATACATTGGCAAAGTCTATACATTGCAAAGTCATTGCAAAGTCTATACATTGTAAAGTCTATACATTGCAAGTCTATACATCGGACCAAATCATTGCAAAGTCTATACATTGCAAAGTCTATACATCGGACCAAATCATTGCAAAGTCTATACATTGCAAAGTCTGTACATAGGAAGTGTCGACCTCTCTTGCTTGAAGTGTCGACCTCTTCACATGTAACACAAAGATGCAGGGCATCTTCATTGAAAATACATTATTTTCATCATTCCAAAAGTCTATACTCGCCATGCACTGAAGGATTGCTCCCCTGGCACTGAAGGATGCTCCCCTGGAGCAGCGATTGCTCTTCAGCTACTGAAGGATGCTCCCCTAGAGCAGCGAATGCTCCCCTGGAGATGCGATATGCTCGCCATGCTCCCCTGAGCTGAGGAAGCTCCCCTGGAGCAGTGGATGCTCCCCTGGGGCAGCGATTGCTCCCCTGGAGCAGCGATATGCTCGCCATGCTCCCTGAGCTGAGGAAGCTCCCCTGGAGCAGTGGATGCTCCCCTGGGACAGCGATTGCTCCCCTGGAGCAGCAAATGCTCGCCATGCTTCCCTGATGCTATGAATGCTCCCCTGGAGCAGCGGATGCGCTCTTGAGGCAGAGTGTGATCCCGTGCAGAGGCGCACGAATGAAAGAGTTCTGACTCCACACTCTAACAAGTTACCCTTGCAACCATTGTATCATTCATATCAAATCATCACAACCCATGTATCATTCATTTCAAACCAACACAAATCATCTATCATTCAAACCTAGTTTAAGCCCAGCACAAAACTACAAATATCATTCATATCACCAACAAATAAACAGATACTTGTATCAGTTACATCAAAGCTTCACAATCCATAAGAGTTTACATTGAGGACAACAACACATAAAACGGATATGAAATATTATTCTTCAATATCATTCTTCACATCCGGTCGGTAACAACATTCTTCACATCAGCCAATGTCCTGTAGGTGTGACAAAGAGAGGATGTTAACTATTAGAAATAACATAATCTTTACCTACAAGTTAAAAAGTATATTTTAAACTCACAATTTGGCGGGAGTTATTGGAAGTTGAACATGGAGGAATGCTGATCAAAGTTAATGGATGCTTGACTGTCCATATTTATCACCGTGTGCACACGAATGTCTCCTCCGCTAGTGCTGCTAGAGCCCGGTGCCTCCACCAAAATTGTGCGACCTACATGAGTTATACTTGTATTAATATCAGTCTAATTCTTATTTCAATTTAGAAATTTAACATGTGTGCTAACTTACCTCTCCCCCGACTGCTTCCTTCAGTGCTACCCCTGCTGGTACCTCTCCTAGCCCTCCCGTGGGTCTGACCTGGACCAACCGAAGTTGTAACTTGTGGCCCTTCACCACCATCACTAGTTTGAGCCTGAGTAGCCCTACCATTTACGAACCTGGGTGGTCTTCTTGGGCCTTGCCTACAACATAACTTTTAATATTATGCACAAAGTAAATCAAATAGATAAAATACAAATCATAATTGCAATACAAACTTACTTCCGTGCCACAGTTGTGGAAGTAGTGCCAATGTCTGTAACTGCAGATTCTGGTCCTGGGAGGGGTTCTTTGCAAGTATTTTTATGGTGGCCCCATTGTCCACATCTTTTGCATTTATGGGATCTCCTAAGTGCCTTTTGATTTTCATCAGCATCTCTAATCCTCTTCTTCCGAGGGCGACCTCGGGGTCTTTGGCAGCGAGGAGGAAGCACCTCAACAGATTCTACAGTCTGCCACATGCTCTTACCTGGCAATGGTTGTACTGACTTTGCATATGTGACTTTATATGTCTCAATTGAATAACATCTATCAACAAAATTATTAATTTGGAGACCCCTACGTGCATCAACAGCAGCAGTAACATGTTGGCAAGGCAGCCCACTGATTTGCCATTGACGATAAGAACAATACATCTCGTCCAATTTAACAACACACCTCTCATACGGACCTTCCACCTCAGCCATAAATTCAGTGGAATATCTGACTGCATATTTTCCCAACTTCCTAACAATTGCATTTAAATAGGCAACAGCCCGTGGCACAAACTTTTCTTTGATCCTACGTGCATGTCTCCTCCTGTGATCCATTTTCACCATAATTTTCTGCCTAATTCCATCTAACATGTCTACAAGTGGTAGGCCTCTCGTATCACCAACAAATGAATTGAATGACTCTGCTACGTTGTTAGTGATGTAGTTTAGCTTACCCTTGTCAATAAAATGATATCTTGACCAGGCATAACGCAAACTTTCTAAATAGGAAGCAGCTTGTGGATCTAGTTTCTTCATCTCAAATATACCTGCTTTATATTCTTGAACAGTGTAAGATTTTGTTGCTGCCCATGCAGCATTCTTGAAACCTGGACCTGGCCATTTCTTCTTAAAATTCCTGTAAAGGTGCCGCATACAAAACCTACAAGCAATTCAAAATTACAATCTCATCATTAATATAAAACCTATAGTCAATGTCATTAAAATACATAGTCACTCAATTCATACATTATGGAAAATAAAACTAGCAGTAGATCAAACATTGTAAAAGGAGAAACTTAATTACCTATGCTCGGCACCTGGAAAGATATCTGGGACAGCTACCTTAATGCCCTTTTCCATATCAGAAATGAATGTAATCCCTGTCGAATTTCCAATAGCGTCTTTCAACTTGTGCAAAAACCATGTCCACAAGTCTATACTCTCCCCCTCAACAACACCATAGGCAACTGGGAACAAACCATGATTCCCATCAAGAGCAACTGCAGCCACCAAGATCCTAGTGTAATACCCTTTCAAGTGGCATACATCTATGCCCAGCACTGGACGGCAGCCATCTTTGAAACCACTAATACATGCCCCTAAGGCAATGAACACCCTCTGGAAACAACCATCCAATCCAATCTTGTACTGTACAACTGAAGAAGGGTCGCTCTGCTTTAATTCATTCAGTAGCTGTGGCAAATGCTTGTACGTTTCCTCAACCTTCCCAAACACCTTCTCCTTTGCCGACTCTCGTGCACGCCAAATGCGGTGATAAGGGATTGAAATATTGTAAGCCTTTAATAAATCAGCTTGCAACTTTCTTGGAGGTATGTCAGGATTCTCCTTCACTGCTTCCAATACCCTGGCTGAAATCCAAGATTTGGATGCCATCCTGCTATCACACCTAGATGTGGCTGAACATGTGTGCTTTTCCTGCATTATTTTGACTGCAAAAGTAACTCCATCTTGCAGTCTTGAGGCATGCACTCTCCATTTGCAATTAAAATTTGCACATACAACAGTAATTCTCATGCTGTCATTTTTCACTTGCTTGAACTCAAATTGATTTTTAATAGCATGCTGACGTAGAGCAATCTTGTACTCCTGACTATTTGTAAATAGAGAACCAACTGATATATCTGGGGTCTCTTCATCAGCCTCCAACAAATCTCCATCATCATCTGAAACTCCTCCATCAATATCAGATTCATCTGAGGGACATGGCCTTGAATGATAGCTGTCCTCAGTGTGTACCTCATCAGAATCAGCCACACTCTCGTCAGATTCGCTGTACTCATCTTCATATGCAACATATTCTGAGTCACTGTGCTCAGCTTCAGAACATATCCTCTTCTTTAAAATATGATAATCCTCATCAACTACAGGGGCAGGGCAGGGGCAGGGGCAGGCAGGGACATCATGAATAACCTCGTCACGATGAACAAGTGCAGCATCATGAACAAACTCAAGATGTTGACCAACCTCAGCATCATCATCCATCTCATCAATGTCAACAAATGTCTGGGAATGGGCCTGAGTAGACTGGCTGGCCATACCTTTCTGTGGAATATTGGTTGGCTGTAAGTCTAATGGCCGACTGTCCAATGTGCTAACATATATGGTCATCTTCCCTACGGGCAAATGGGATTTCATCACCTCATATAATTGAGCATCTGAAACAATTTCCTCATACTGAACAGGTCTGTTATTAGGTAATTCATAATGAAATTCTAAACAATGTGTACCTGCCCACATAGATAGATGTCCCATATCCTCAATTAATATGCATCTACTGTGGTAATCAGGATATGCCACGACTGTCTTGCTCTGACCTAGTGCATATGCCCTCCTCCCAGACTGAAGAGTTTTCCAATAACCACCAAACTTATATGTCAACTTTAATGATGGCTCTCGTTCCCCCATTTTCACAATCTAACAATCTAAAGACAGAAATAAACTCTCTAGAACAGTTATTCACATTATAAAATCAGCACGCATACCCAATAATCTAAGTACAATAATAACATTCTTAACTAATATGAATTGAGTGACTGAAAAACATTAAAGCAAAAATTTTTGACAGAACCATAAAGAAACTGCACCCGTGAATTCAGACATGTACAATTAATAACAAAACTTTTTAGAACATTAAATAATCTAACAACATTATAGCAAAAAATGACATAACAACAATCTTATCCCTAAACCATATAGAAAGAAAATAAAAATTGATGTTCTTAATATTTCGACTATGTAAACATATAAAATGCATGAGTAAACATTTATATTTGCAGATCATACTGAGTGTGAGGTGGCAGGAGCGCCTGACGCGTACCGGAGTGGAGACAGAGGTGTGTGGCCCAGACCTGGACGTGGGGTGGTGACTCCGGTGATGCGGCGTCTGAACGACGGCGGTCGTACGTCTGCGGCGGCAGATGGGGTGCCGTGAAGCGCCGCGGTTGTTACGTGCAGGTTTGGGCAATGGCGATGGTGCCTAATCGACCCTGGCAGTGGCCGGCGATCGTTGTTGTCACGACGACCAAAGAGTGAAATCGACGGTAATGGCGACTGTGTACGGGGGGAAGGGAAAGAGGAGGGTGGCGATTGTGTACGGGGGGAACCCTAAACAGGAGGGTGGCGCGGCAGAAGGGTTACTACGGCCATGAACCTTGATTAATCGAGGGTGGGTTGGTCTTTTCACCAACTACGGTCAAGTTAACTCACCTTGCGTTTAATATCGGTGACAGTAAAAAACGATAGGGACTTTTTAGTTTAACGATAAGATTTCCAAGGACTTTTTAAACAATAGAGAGATTGTAGGGACTCAAAAGTAATTCATCATATTTGTAGGGACTAATATGCAAAAAACCCTACTTTATATTACTTATGCCATTGAGGACAATGTCATTTAAGTTGGGGGGAGAGAGAAAATTTCTATCATGCATATAATACAACCTGATAGGAATTCTTGCATAAAATATCCTGCATATCAAAATGAAAAGATGAATCCCCAGTTGAGTTTTATGATTCATGCTTGAATTGAATGTAATTCTGGAATAGAAAAGACTAGAGAAAAGGATGAAGGAAAATTCATTTTAATCTAGCCATGAAAACTGATATAAGAATCTTTTTAAAGTTTATGTGCACTTTAGAAAAAAATAAAATTCACATTGCACACTAATGAAACAAGCAGGACAAGCCTTCTGCTATTTTGGGTATGTTGTCTGATGCTCTGCACTTCCTTAGAAGAAAGAGATCTTTTTATAAAGCTTTCTGCCAAGTTATCTGTTAAATAGGTGTGAATAGCACAATGAAAAAAAAATGAAAAAAATGAAAGAAAGAAAAGAACACCATGAAAAATGCTTCATTTCTTAGTAACCGGGCCTACTTCACCTAAGACGTGTTGAGGTTCGCGCAAAACGGAAAAGGGAACATTGATCTGTAAAATTGGGCATGCTTCTCCTAAGGCAAGAGTCGAGGTTCATGTTAAACAGAGAAAGGTAGTGCAGCATCATGAGTGTAAAAATAAATAAAAGATCTCGAAGGGACAAAGTAATAAGGCAGCCAAAAAGCTAGTTTACTTAAATGCTCTGATCTAAGAGGTGATGGGTTGAAAGTCACCTGTCCGGAATAGTAAATGGGGGACGTAATTGTCTATGTTGTGGATTTGGTAGTTACACATGCACAAGTGCTATTGAGCTTTGATTTGCATTCTTGATCATGCTCTTAAATTTTCTATATAAGGCTAATATGCATTAATATTTCGGGATTCCTAATCTTTAGTTAATTCTATGAAGGGAGAGCTTGATATAAGAGTATGGACTTTGCAAACTCTTGTTAGTCCTAAAGTTTAATTTATTTACATTTCTAGGGGACTAGTAATGAGTAAGTTGGGGGGTATGATAAGTGCTATATTTTACATCGTAATTAACATCACATTCATCATCTTTGAGCATTATTTGAGTATATTTGTGCAACATGAGCATTAATCACATTCTCACACATTATTTGAGTCTTCATGTATTTTATCACCTTTTTGAGTTTAAAAGACCATGTGAGAAATAGTTAAGTATTTGCACAATTATTTTAAAACCATTTTGGGATTAAATAGATTGATATTTCAATTTTTTATGAATTTTCAGGAATAGCGACTAAGCTCAGGGCGCCATTTAATGAACGCTCTTCTGCGCGGGCACGTCTTAAGTAAACAGCGACAGTGTCACGGGTGTCAATTCATTTGATCAGAAAATAAAAAGAAAATGGAAAAGTTTGAGCGACGGCTTGAAGAGGCGTCAATTCAATAAATAGCGACTGTTCACACGGGCGCTAAACCCTGCTGTACGGAAAAGTCAAAAAATTGAAAAAATAAGAAAATCAAAGAAATAACGCCCGAGTGAAGAGGCGCTACTTCAAGAAATAACACCCGAAGCCAAGTCGCTATTCACGCGAGAGTTTGAAACGGATTGGGAAGGATTCTTTGAAACAATCGTGCTATGATTTGATCAAAAGAGAGTTTATCTATGGCAAGAGACCTAATTCAGGCAACTACTCCAAGATGGAAAGATGGATTTAGAGTTGATCTATAAGCCACGATCGTGGGTTTCTCTGCTACTATATATATGACCCGAGAGAGGCACCATGGGGGAGTTCACGCACTAGTTCTTTTTAGCACTTTCTTCCAGCCTCTTTTTCATGCACTTCTAGCTCTTGTTTTAAATTTCTTTCTTTTGTAAAGTTTTTCATTTTTAAGTCTCCTACAAATTCTTTTTATTCATCTTCTTCCAATTCTCCACCGTTTTTAATCTATTCTCAGTTTTTCAAGCATCTATCTCTACATTTTTACTGTTTATCCGACTTTTACAAATCCTGCTCTTTCTCATTTTTCTTTTCTTTCTGATCCTCATCTCTCTCTGTGTTCTTCACAAAAGTTGTGTGTTTTTGAAAGTTCTTCAACTTATTCTTCTACCTCTTCTTCGAATTCTTCCTCGTTTTCAAGTTATTTACTATTTTCTAAAGTTCAGATTTTTAGGGCTTTCACTGTTCATCCGCGCACCACCTCCTATTCTTCCTAGTTTTGCACCCTCTTCCACTCTTATTTTTAATCTGTGTTCTTCATCAAAGTTCCTCATTTTTCAAAGATCTACACCTTTGCTTTCTTCACATTCTTCTAATTCTTCCTTGTTTTAAAGATATTCTCATATTTTTAACTAGTTGTCCTGGGTTTTTTCTGCACTATTCATCCGCAACCAACCTTTGTTCTTTTATGTTTTTCTCCATCTTCCTTTTGTTTTCTATCTTTGAGGTCTTCACCAACCTTCTTCAGCTTCTCCACCTCTACAACTTTCATATTTTCCACTTTTCCCAATTCCTTCTGATTTTAAAGATATCCTCTTCCCAATCATCCTCTCTTTCTGTTTTAATTTTCCATTATGTTCTCTCCACCGAACCTCCCTCTTTCTCTCTTTCTCCCTTTTCAAAACACACCACACACACATATGTTTCCACAGTGAATTTCTTCTTCCTTCTATCTTCCCCTTTCTCTATTTTTCCTCTCATATACCAAGGCGGATCTTCACCCATTAGTCCTCTCACGACGTCGGCATCTAAGGCGGGGCGATCTTCATCCAAGGCTTGGCAAGGAGGCGACGCTATTCTTCATCCATTGGCTATATTTTCTTCTCTTTTCTCTTTGATATTCCCATGTTGTAATTTTTATTTTCATAATGTGACTTTCCACTTTCGTCTTAATGAAGTTCATCATTTGAGTAAATTATGGTGTTTTCCTCTTTCTATCTCCTCCAATTTCTCTTCTTAAACCCTCTCATCTTCTTTAATTAGTTTTATTACACTTTATTTTCCTTAGTTTTAATCTCACTCAAAATTTGATTTTCAAAGCATAAGGTACTTTTCCAACTTGTTAAAATAAGGATTTTTCCTCCTCGTGAGATCGACTCCACTTACCACTATATATTTGATTTTTCAATCTTTAAAAGTGAGTGAGTGCGAATATTTTAAAATTGTGGCACGGCTTTCTTAACGACACTAGCCGGTGCGCATCAGGAAGCAACAACCCCGAGGGCCAGCCTACGAGGGGTGAGCGACCTCTAGTCTGCACTATCCCCGAGAGAAGGACGACTGTTAGGGAAGGAAGCCTCGAGGACTGGCCCACAAGGGGCACACATCCCTTAGCCACCACAAAGTCTCTAAGGATTGTGGATTCAAATTGTCAGGCTGGAGCCCCTGTTGATATCCGTCCTATGGCCCGTAGGGAATATCCATCACTCACAGATGGAACACCTTTGGCCAATCGACGATTCTATGAAACAATGGGGAATGTCCCCCTCCCCGGATTACTGGGACAGAGTCAACGGAACTGAGACAATCCAATGACCGTAAACCACAAACGGGAGGAAAGGAGATATTCGGTGTGAAATGCATTTAGTTTGTTGGCAGATTGCCATTCGCAAAGTTAGTATATTAATACTCGCGAGGTTAGACTAACACCCACGGAGTTGTACAGTTGCTGTGCAGAGGAAGGGGCAATGAATATTGCAGAGAGTCGTCGAAGAATCAACCCCCAGTTGAGACAGCCAGAGGTGCATGCATAAGTATGCCTCTGGTCATGCACCCACAGAATGGACGATGCGAAACACAATCGGCATGTTGGCATGAAGGCCCCAGGGAGGGGGAAGCGTTTATATAGCCCATGGAGTTCCAGGGCACATTCGACATCGGAAAACCCAGATTCGAGAGACAGATACCCGGAGCTGCGATTAGAAATGCAGATTGAGAAGAAAGTGAGAGAGGGACATAACATTATGCATCCAATCTGTTAGGGAATATACTCGTATCATTCATCCCGTGAACGGGGAGCCAATACACATATTACAAAGCTCCGGTGCCGGCGTTGTCGCACGAACGCCATTCGATAGTTGCATAGAGGTTTACAGAAGAAAGCATAAGAAAGAGATGGTGAGAGGGGGGAAGAGATGGGCGCATATCATCGCCCTCCCCCCCCCCTCCCTTCACTTACATTACAATGGAAGGAAGAAAACAAAGGAAGACCTCGAATGGGAAAACGCAAAACCCACCTAAATCTCCTCCCAGACAACAGAGTATCGTATCTCCTTCTCCGGCTCCGAGGTATTCCGGCAGAATAGAGGAAGATGGCGGCAGCGAGGAGGCTCTCCGAAGGAAACCCTTCTTCCCCAAGAAAGAAACCCTCTCTCCCTTGGCTCTGATTGGTGGTCACTCCCTCCCCGGCGATCTCTCAGTCTCCATATGCCTTCAACTTTCTCTATATATCTTTTCTTTGTTGAACCAAGTGGCCTTATATAGAATAGCCTAATCCGGCGTGGGAAAATAGCACGCTGGGATTGGGTCCTCCAAGCTTTTGGGCGCGCCGGATTTGAGGGCCCCGGGGAAGGAGCTTCCGCAAGCCCTTTTGCGCGCCGGAGTAAGGGGCGCCGGGGATGGGGAGCACGCCGGTGAGGGGCGCACCGTATTAGCTTCTTCCGCTTGACGCGGGTTAACCAGTGAGGTCCCGAGAGTCACCGCGACCATTCATCTCGCCGCATTCCTTCAAAACCTTGACGGGAAGCCTTGACAAAGCTCCCGAGACGACGTATGGCCCCTCTCGGAACCTCGAGTATCTCTGGTTTGAACACGCGGGTTTTCCGCTGACACGGCTTTTGGCACTATGATTCGTGCTACCAGCTCGGCCTGGTTAGTGTTCAAAGCTTCTCGAAGGGTGGAGTAACACCCGGGATAGTTCCGCCTTGATTGGGCGATCATTCAGCCACTAACGGGCCCAACTTGAAGAGAAGCCGTACCCGTGTCGGGTAATCGGGATCTTCTACTGACAGAGCCCTCGGTCCTCCATTCTAAAGAGCTAAGGGCATTCTTTCATCTCAGGAGAGTCTTTCATGAGGTGGCGGGCCACCGGGTAGACCGTTGTCCTTGGTCGGACAGCGGGTGTAGTGTATGTGGCATGACGGGGTCGATGCCGGTTCATTGGGCAGGCTTGGTCGCACTGCCGGTTGGTTGTAAATTCATCTCGATTCTCCTGAGGTGAAGTCCCCGGCGTTCATACAGGGTGACCTGAGGCTCTGGCAGCTTGAGAGGGCTTCGATATGTTGGTATCCATCGGCTTCTGTGCTTCAGTGGGCCGTGTCATTCGTCTTTGAGGCTTGATCGCCGTTAATCATATTTTGAGTGCCAACAAATGCCCCCCAGCCATGGGTGTTGTGAGCAAGGCACGAGTGTAGCAAGACCGACGGATGAGCTTCACCTGGAGTGATCTCCTCTTCGATTGTCAGAAGCTTGGAACGGCCCTTAATCCGGCGCGAATGCTAATCCGGCGCAGTTTGAATGTTGGTGCGGATTCTAATCCGGCGTGGCATTGGAGGGGTTAATTCGGCGCGCCCTTGGGGATCGGAGTTCTAATCCGGCACGCCTCTTGTGCTTGTAGGCGGCTAACTCGGTGCGCCCAATTTCGATGCGACTTTTTACTGGAGGGTGTTAATCCGGCGCGCTAATTAGCACGCCAGATTAACAAGGGGAAGACTCCCCCTATATATATTTTCCCTCTTTGTTTCTCTTCATACCCCCTCATTTGCAACAGAACCTTCTCTCTCCTCCTCCTTTCCTCCCCACGGCGCCGAGAGAGCTTGAGAGCGACCACGCCGACCCCTTCGAGCGGGTGAGTGAGAGTGTTGATCATTCAGGTTTTAAAACCCATCTTTTGGGCACCGGGAGGCTTCAAGTAGGGCTTGCCCTCGGAGCTACTCCCCCGGGTGTCCCGTTTGGCCTCGATGTAATGCCGATGGCTGCTTTTAGGGACCGTTCCCTTGGTGATGGGGGCATCAAAGGCTAATGGATTGTATTAGTGTGTATTGGCTTGTATTAGTGTGTATGGGCATGTATTAGTGTGTTTGTTTAGGTTTTTTTCATTTGGGCTCCTTTGTAAGGCTTTTAATAAGCCATTGGGCCACATTCCATGTAGAATCCATTAGTGGCTTTCATTTGTTAGGTCCATTAAGGGGGGTTAGTTCATATTGGACTTAAGGCCTTCATTATGGACCTTTACATCACATAAGGCCCAATTGGGCTTTCCCTCTCATGGGCTATCTAGAATGGAAGGTCCAAAGTGTAACAATGGGTTCATGGGCCAAGTATGTGGCCTTGGCCCATATTCTCTTCTAATGGCCCATGAAGGGGTTCTTTGTCTTATTAGGCAAGGTAGGTGAAGTTTGAATAGAATTTGTATAAGTTTGATTAGAATTTGTTTAATGTGTTTTGACCACATGGGAGAAATATTTTCTTCTATCCCCTTAGTGCCCCTTTCAACCCTAGATCTGAGGTCATTTTGAGTCTTTTTACATTTTGTATAAATGCTTGTATTTCCATATTTTGTTAGAATTAATGAGAAGAATTGCCTTGGAGCAAATTTGCGCCCCCTCCTCTCTCCCTCTGGTTCCTTCCTCCTCCATCAAGATTTCAGGGTGTAAACCCCTTCTATCTCAGCCCCTCTACATCTAGATTCTATCTCTGGTGCCGCCGTCGCCGTTCGTGCCGCCATCGAGCCGCCGCAAAGCCGCTTCCGAAGTTCTGTCCAAGGTTCTATTCTGCTGGACAGAGGTTCACTACGAGAATTTTAACTCCCAACTCCGACATCATCTGGTATTGATATTTTCAGGGTTGGTTCCCCACTTGATCTCAAACTTCCAATAAAATTATACCGTCATTTCCCCTTCTTTGTATATTTTTCCATTTTCGTGTCTTTCTGTCTTCCTGATCTGTCCCTTTTCAGATCTGTGTAGCAGAAGCTTAATTCTTCCCCATTTCGACCCCCTTCTTGATTTTTGTTTGAATCCCCAAATTTATTGAAGGATATGTCTACCATCCCCATCCATCACAAATTTTCGTCGAATTTCAAAAGCCCTCTACCTATTTTTAGAAATTGTGTCTTTCCCCCAACTTTAGTTCTATTTCTACTGTCCAGATCCGACCCCAAGTCAGTATAAAATCCCCAAAAAAATCGAAACTTTCACCAAACCTTTCATAATATATATCCCCATTTTCCACTCTTCTCTCTCTACAACTTTTATGAAGAGCTCAAAAGCTGAATCGAAGGTCTACATCACGGTCAATGCCAACTCTCAAGAAAAAGCATTTCTATCCTGAGATTTCGGATCCTGTCAGCCAGCAGCTTGGAAATTCGGTCAAGGCCAGATCTGAGATAGCTAATTTTTTCTCTCTAACCATATATCGAAGGATTTTGAGTTAGCTTTCTATCGGTACCTCTTGTGCATCGATCCGACATCGGGAGTGACCGCAGCAGCAGATTTTTTCGGGACGCGCGGGTCTGAAATAGCAGTTCAGATCCGTGGTCAACAACTTCGACGAGTGAAGATCAGAGCCGCCCGGCCTCCGACCGACGAACCAGCACGCCGCCTTCCCAGGGAGCGCCTCTCCGGACGTCCCCGTCACAGCGGTGCCGCTCCGGGCCCACACGGCCCCCCTGACCAGCACGTGGGTCCCACGGTCGTGAGTACGTGTGCCGCCGAAGCTACACAAGAAGCCGCCCGTCAACCCGAACCCACTACTCCTGGGTCCCATTGTGTCGCCCTTTACCTCCCTACGTGGAGTGGGCAGTAATTTGTCTTGCTGTAATTATTGTGTATTATTGTTCCGGGAGTACGAGATCGGCCGGGATCGTCTTCCCCACGCCAGGCGCGTGGAGGTATCGTATTCGCTCCTCTACCCTACATTTGCTTTATTCGTATATACTTGTTTATGATTTTCCTTATATTTATAAGTCTAAGTAGTAAACAATATACCTTGATATTGTTGATCATTCCTTGATTCAAAGAATTACTAGAGAGCATGATAGGGTAATTAGCTCGTCATATATTGTTATTCACCGCTGCTGCGAGAGAGAGAGAGCCCGTCCCGTGACCCGATCCGGGCACGACAAGAGAGTCTGACCACCCTAGCTCACTGCCGGTTTCTCAACCGTGCACGTCCGTACGCTACCCTTATTAGGGGTGATCACGAGCTTGCTTAGAGTCCAAGGATCACATATCCAATTGGAGTCGAGTCGCGTGTCCGTCCCGCATCACTTGGTGGACGTGTTCTCGCTTTTCTTTCGCAATCTCCCGTGCTGGGGAGACTCTGCCGAAATTTTGTCAGAAATTTGTCTTGATCAGCTGTTTTCTGACCTTACTTATTCTTTGATGTGCCTTTTGCCGCAAAAATGGCATCTAGCTCTTCTTCTTCTGCTCCCCGTGCCACGGTGACATGGGAGAATGTTCATTCCCTGGATCGGGGGCACGATCAGCTTGCCATGGTCGTAGAATCTTCAGACTCGAAGACTGACACGGTAGACACTAGCCATCTCCTCATCCTCGGGGGCGACTCTTTTCAGTATGACCGGGAAGGCGCTGTCAGAAGGGATCACCCCAAAGACAAACATCTGATGTCCTTCCTTAGGCGCTTCAATCTTCAGGGAAGAGAGACATGTTCCTTGTCCGCAAAGCCGAGCAAGCACTGCTAATGGAGAGGGACAGCTTGACAGAATGTGTGGTGCGGGGAAGGCCTATCTACCTCCCCTGAGAAGTCAGGAAATTGAGCGATGTGCTTGGATTGCAAGATCTGGCTCCAGAAGATGGGCTGCTGACTAGGGCCCCTGAGTTCGTGCCCGCTCGGTGGAATGATTTCGCAGGCCGTGTAGACCGGGAGAAGCCGATCTTTGGCTTGTTGAGTAGTGGATAGCGGATCTAGAGGGGAGGGGTGAATAGATCTGCCTCTCTTTTCGCAATGCAACCCTCTTTAAAGCTAGATAATGATAATAGCAGCGGAATATAACTAGCTAAACGAAGAACACAACGATTTGCTTAGCAAGATGATTACGTAATATAGAGATTAAACCTAAGCATGCATCTAACACAAAGCAATCGCACAAGCAAGCCACAACACATGAGATTTTAAGGTGGTTCGGACTGAATCCCCAGTCCTACTTCCTCCCCTCACCAAATCCGGTGAGGCTCCACTAGTGCCACGTACTGAACCGCAGATCGGAAAGACCTCCGATTGCCTTTCTACTAACCACAGGTAGGGACGTCAACACCGCAGATCAAATAACTTTCGATTGCCTTCCTACTAACCACCGGTAGGGACGATCCTCAGTTCCAAATGCTTGAATGAAATGGAAAAAGAACAAGATATGAAAACACTCAAACAAGATATAGAATATGCTCAAAGAGAAAAGATCTTGTCTGAGATTGTTGGAGCTTGAATCTGATTCTTCAATGATATCTTCTTCCTTATGAAATGATCTTCCTTGGATCACCTTGAGTTGATGAAGAAGATAAAGGATACAGATTTGATCTCCCTTGAAAACCTTGTGAAATCAGTTTCCTTGGATCACCTTGATAGGCTTGCTTGCTTCTGCACTTTGTAGATTATGAAAAATCCACTTAATGAAAAAGAATAATATGGAAAAGGGAAAATATAAGGGGGTGAATGGGAGCATGCATAGGATGCTAAGGGGAATGTGATCGCCAGAGGGGTTACCTCAAAGAAGAAGATGATCGCATGTACCTTGTGTTTAACGGGGGAGATTGTGAATCCTCTCTTCCTCCTTCTACCGACCGGCCGATGAAGGGGGTTCTTACCTTTGATTACCTTGCAAGAACACACATAAAGAAAACAATGACAAGAATGGATTAGCCAAAAGGGTGTAGTATCAATGTTCTAAAAATATGAAATCAATCAAATTGAACATGAACACACCTTGTGTGTTTTGATTTTAAAACCCCTAAGAGGAGCAACAAGGTTTGAAAAATATGGATGAATATGCTAATGCAACAAGATAGATGTGATGTTGGATCTAGCAAAATACTAGAGGAAGGGATGTGTGATGATGATATGTTAATGACAAGAGCAATTAAACAAGCTAAAAGGGAGGGTTCCTTTCTGCTGTGCGTGCAGCAGTGAAGGGAAGAAAGAAGTCTTCAATATGCAAGAGAGGTAGCAGAGGTTCGTCCGTGAAAGAGAGGAATCCGCCAGGAAGAAGAGAAAACAACCTGCAATCAAATAAAACACTCTCCTCTCTGTCAGCTCTCTCCTTCTTCTTCTTCTCATGCCTCGCGCGAAGAGGCCCATGAGGTGTATTTATAGGGCCAAAAATCCTTGCTAAACAAGGATTAAAACAAGGTAATGATCCTCCATCAAGAAACACTCTTCCCAGTCGAACACAAGGTTTAAAATGGGGAAAGAATCATTATTGGAAAGAAGGAGGCAAAACGGAGATGGAATTGAAAATGACGACCCCTTGAAGGGCGTCAATTAAAATTGACGACACGACCAAAGGCGTTAATTAAAATAACGACGTTCATAAAGTCGTCAATTTCTGGGTTTAATTATAGACACAATTAACTTTCCTTATTTAAAACGATGAACTGACGCCTGCCATACGGACGTCAAATAATCAACGCCTTAAAGAGAGACGTCAATTCCTCAATTTTCCATTTTCTTTACGAGCTGTAATTTCCAGTAAATCCAGAAAATGACGCCCGTATTGGTAGTCGTCCATTTTTAAAAGAGGCGCCCTTGTCCATGCCGTCAATTTAAAAGACGCCTCTAATTAAGGCATCAATTCCATTCAATCAAAGAATAATGCAAATATATTACAATTAACACACAAAAAATTAGAAAAACTTCATGTTAAGCCAATATTGAAGTTCACTTTGGGGCGTCACATGGTGACATGAGATCTACTCAACATAGCAGTAATTTTGGCGTGTCTACAGCTGCCCCGCCTTGGCATCTGCTTTGCAAGGGAGTGAGACGGAATGAAGCGAAAGTGGAATGAGGTGGAACATATTGATAAGTAGATGCCAAGGTGTGATGTGACACGCTCCCGACACTAAGCGTTTGGAAATCTTTCCAAGATTCTGAATAAAACAACTCCAGATGATTCCAAGAAAGCATCGATTGGCTGGATAAAGGAGACTAAACTAGATAAACAAAATGTGCGCGAGGGCACGACAGGGAGGCACCATTGGAGAGCAGTTACCAGCCAATGTGGACGTGCTACAACCAAGGTGGATTTTGTTGTGTAGTGGACAGCGGATCTAGAGGGGAGGGATGAATAGATCTGCCCCTCTTTTCGTAATGTAATCCTCTATATAACTAGATGAGATAAATTACAGCGGAATATAACTAGCTAAACGAAGGACACAACGATTTGCTTAGCAAGATGATTACTAATATATCGATTCGAACCTAAGCATGCATTTAGAATAAAATAATCACATAAAAAAATCACAACACACGAGATTTTAAGGTGGTTCGGACTGAATCCCCAGTCCTACGTCCACCCCTCACCAAATCCGGTGAGGCTCCACTAGTGCCACGCACTGAACCGTAAATCGGAAAGACCACCGATTGCCTTCCTACTAACCACCTGGTAGGGACGTCAACAACGCAGATCGGACAACCTCCGATTGCCCTCCTACTAACCACCGGTAGGGACGATTCTCAGATTCAATTGTTTGTATGAAATGAAAAAGAGAACAAATATGAAATCACTCAAACAAGATATAGAGTATGCTCAAAGAAAAGAATCTTGTCTGAGTTGCAGAAGCTTGAATCGGATGCTTTGACGGTGTCTTCTTTCTTGCGGGATGATCTTCCTTGAACCTCTTCTAGTTGATGAAGAAGACGATGGATGTAGCTTTAATCTTCCTTTTGATCTTCTTGAGTCGATGAAG
The DNA here is from genome assembly GCA_022559845.1 of Amorphophallus konjac. Lineage (NCBI taxonomy): Eukaryota > Viridiplantae > Streptophyta > Magnoliopsida > Alismatales > Araceae > Amorphophallus > Amorphophallus konjac. The sequence continues at coordinate 463,053,874 of CM040121.1, read as the reverse complement.
AGGATGTAGAAGATGTAGGATGCAGCTTAGATCACCCTTGAGAGCCTTGATTCCTTCTTCTTCCTTGGAGGTTGAGATGACTTCAGATCTAGACTTGAATGCCTTGGAATGGATGAAGAACTCCTTCCCGAAACACTGTTCACGGAGGTGCTATAGTGCCTCGAAAATGAGCTCCCTTGATCTCCCTTGAAGCCTTGAAGCATTAAGGTTTCCAACCCTCTTGTATTGGTTTTATAGACCTTGAATGGTCTATAGACAAGCCTCAGAACAGATCCATAATTTGTGGGTGTTTAGGTGACTTTTGGATTAAATAAATCCATGTTGAATGGCCCTTTTCAAAGTTAGAAATAAAGTCAACATTAAAGGCTCGGGGCTGGCGGTCGACCTGCAGCTCCTGACGGTTGACCGCTACTGTGAAACCTGCAAACGGGCGGTCCCTGGGATTTCCGATCGATCGCCACTGGCTGGCGGTCGACCGCCAGCTGAAACACACATAGACTGGCGATCCCTAGCTGGGGCGGTCGACCGCCCCTATGCTGGCGGTCGACCGCCAGCTGGGCAGAACCCGGCTTAACCCGAGTCGGTCCAATTTTCGTTCTAGCTCCGTCGTTCAACTCCATTAGCAGCCCATGCATGTCGGTGGCATCTCCCTTGATAGTCTAAAAGATATCAACGGAGTTTATGGCCTTGGATTCTCTTGGCTATGCTTCTTTGTGCATTGATCTTATATGGATGACGAGCCGAATATCGCGTGTCGACTTGTGCTTATTTCCGCATCTTTGCTTGGGCGCGATCAATGAGCTTTCACTTTTGTCGACTTCACTGATTTCTTTGTCCATGTAATGGCGTACCTGTCATGAACAAACCATCACGTATGTCAGTCACATGAGAGTGGGAAATATCAATGACTAATAGTGTTTAGCCATTATCAAAACAAAGAATACGACAGAACTCAAATGATCGTAGGATGATGTCGAATTACCCAAGTGAACTCAAATGACCATAGGGGCACAACAGATTTGCAGAAAAAGTAAAGTGAGTTGAGATAAAGATCCAGCAAAGGGATGATTTTCAAGGGACCAGCCTGAACGGTTTCAAAGAGAATAAAGTACTCGATTTGGAATGGAATATCTTATGTCAACTCAATTAAGAGCGAGCGACCTTCATTATTGGCGTAATATGAAGATTTTCAGCATTAAGCTCAAAGTCCTACATGATGCATGCTGGGCAAAAAAGAAAAAAACAAAACAAACTAAAATAAAAGATAATCAAGGATAATATTGTTAAGCCAGCTAGATTGGGTCAAGAATCCAGATCTCTGAGCTGATACTAAGTCGAAGTCCGTTTGTCCACGCATCAACTTAGAAAGTGGAACGATCGTCCCAAACCTTGAATGACTCAACGGCCTATCCGTGTGATCAAGATTCCCTGGAATTATCACAGTTTTTGATGAAGGGGAACTCAAATTCTAGGTTCATCAGAACCACAAGGTCCTTGATATGATATAATAGCGTAGATACCTTATAGTAACAATACATACAGGAATGCATACAGGAAGATGATGATAACATGAGCATGTGGGAACTAAGAAATGAGGTGCAGTCACCGTGGGGCTTAGATGCCGAGGCCCAGTTGATGAGACCAAGAGCTTCTTAACCTGCACTCAAAATTTCATTAGCCATGATATAAAGATGCATAAAGCATACTCAACAACATTGATTTGAATTTTGAGAATTTTTGGATTTATTTGGATTTTTTTAGAGAATATTTTTATTTGAGAATTTTTTTTGAATTTTTATTTGAGTTTTGAGAATTTTGAATTTTTATTGGAATTTTAGAATTTTTTGTATTTTTATTGGAATTTCAGAATTTATTTGAATTTTTATTGGATTTTCTAGAATTTATTTGAATTTTTATTGTATTTTTTGGAATTTATTTGAATTTTTATTGGAATTATTGGAATTTATTTAAATTTTTATTGGAATTTTTGGAATTTATTTGAATTTTTGGAATTTTGGAATTTATATTGGATTTCAATTGGAATTTATTTGAATTTTTATTGGATTTTTGGAATTTATTTGAATTTTTATTAGATTTTTGGAATTTATTTGAATTTTTATTGGATTTTTTTGGAATTTACTTGAATTTTTTATTGGATTTTTGGAATTTTGGAATTTATATTGGATTTTTATTGGATTTTTTTGGAATTTATTTGAATTTTTATTGGATTTTTGGAATTTATTTGAATTTTTATTGGATTTTTTGGAATTTATGCAATGTACAACTCAGGAATGTATAGACTTAGCAATGTATGGACTTGGTAGTGTGCAGACTTATGAAAGAATGTGTAGACTTAGGAACGTATAGACTTGGTGAAGAGAATATGGATGTATAGACTTGGATGGATGGAATGTATAGACTTGGTGAAGAGAATATGGATGTATAGACTTGGTGAAGAGAATATGGATGCTTAGGCTTGAAACGAATGTACAGACTTCAGAATGGAGTGACTTCGGACGTACAGACTTTGAGAATGGAACGTATGGACTTGGGTGAGTGCAATGTACAGACTTGTGAAGGGAATGCTTAGAGTGTATAGACTTTAGAATGGAGTATATAGACTTTAGAATGGAGTGTATAGACTTTAGAACTTTGCACCCATGATACTTAAACTTATGCAAATACTTCCAGGCTTGCACAACTTGCACTTCTGCACTTCAAAGCTCAAAAGATTATTAGCACAAAATATGATCATAAGTGCTTGATATAAACAATTTAAGCATGGCATGACACCACTTAAGTTCATGAATAATCCAGCAATTCAAAAAGCGTAAGCTCGAAAAAATGACGACCCTTCTGGTCGGCGTCAAAACAAGAAATGACGACATTCACTGGGGCGTTAATTTCACTAAATGTTTAACTTGGAATCGGAATGCAAATGACGCCCTCCCTGGAGGCGCTGAATAAATGACGACCTTGAAGATGTCGTCAATTGAACAAATGACGCCACAAAGCACGTCGTTAATTAGCTATTTCCGTTTCCTACTCGGAGTTAAACTTCCAGCAAATCGTTTTTATTCAAACACAAACCATGCTACCTGTTAACGTTCAAAACACTATAAATAGGGCAACTGTTGGTGTTTCCAAGCATCAAAACACATAGCACCGAGGCTATTTTCGTTAAGCATACAAGGGAACTAGCCAGAAGAATAGCAGTAGCAGAACAAGTAACACTATCAAAAGGGTGAATCAGCTAATGCATCAAAAGCTTTCCAAGAGGCCAAGGATGAGTTTTCCAAGGATTTGTGAAGTGCCAGGCCATATCAGTGGAAGAATTGCTAAAGACCAAGTAAGTGTTCTTTGTATTTGAAGCTTTTACTTTCGTTCTGTCTTTCTTTCTTTTCAAAATTTTCTGATGTTATTATCTTTTCCTTCCTTCTTTTATGTTTTCAGGATTACCCCATTATTCCTGGTCCAAGAAGATTTCTGAAAATCAAATGGCTTCCATTATTGCTTTCAAAACTCTCATTAGATATGAAATCCTTCCTTTCTAGATGGAACCTTCTTGGCCTCATCACCCATGCCACTCATTACAATGACATTCACTTAGATTGGGCTTCAATTGGAGCTCTTATAGAATTATGGCACCCTCATACTCACACTTTCCTCTTCCCAACCTTTGAAGCTACCATAATCCTAGAAGAAGTGGAGATGCTCTTGGGTTTGAAAAGGATGAAGCAAGGAGAGGAATCAAGGATGGCTCATATGACCAAGCCCATGACATGCTCATGAGTCTTGTCCAAAGTCCAAATTTGGTGAATCAAATGAAGGCCAATAAAGGAATCAACCTTTTGAAGTTGGCTTCATGGGTATACAAAACATGGACAAGGTTCAAGAAGATGAAGATCTTTTGGAGAGAGTGATGAAAGGGTTTGTCATATGTGTAGCGGGAGCTTTGTTATTCCCTTCATTGGAAGATCATTTAGAGGAACATCACTTAAGTGCTATAGCTAGCATGTGGGAGGGGAAAAGAATAGGTGGGGTAATATTAGCCAACCTATACAACGGGCTCACTTCAGCTTCACTAGGACGGCCCCTATTTGGGTCAATGCTCCTTCTAGCATGTTGGATAGATCTCCACTTTAAATTTGATCCATGTCAAGCAAACCAAACGGCCTCCAAAATCTTCTCCAAGAGCCCACTTCGGTATATGATAGACTCATTGGGTCTATGTGAAAGGATGACCAATAGAGTTCCCAAGCTCAAGAAGAGGAATGAATGGAGGGATTACTTCAAATCAATGCCAAAGAGCAATTTTACATGCACCCTGGGTTTTCTCAAAACCCAAGAACTTCGCTCAAGGTTATCCTCCGGCATCGAGGTCCGTTTTTGGTGGGACCGACTTCTTCCTTTACAACGCACACCGATGCCTCCCACAACTCGGGCTTCCTCGACATCTCTTAGAAGAACCTTCTCACCTTCCTCCAATTAAAAGAAGAGAACTATGCTCAAACGGAGATCATGAAGAAATGAAGACCATAATGGCTTAATGGAAGGTGGGACTTCTCCACAGATCCAAGACTCATGTTGAAGAAGAAGAAGATAAATGTAAAACTTATGTACTGGCTCTCAAAAAGATAAGGCCCACAGTGGCTTAGAGAATGTAATCATGATTTCTTTTAATGAAATAAGAATTCTGTTCTTACTTGAGCCAAAACAATGAATTAAAATGATCATCTCTTCCAATTTATGCAATTTTGTCTGATAAAAATGAGCTTCGGGCTTTCTGTTTTTAACATCGCCTCCATCAACGACGTCTCTTGTTGAGACCACGCCTCAGCTAATGCCGTCCATTCCATTTCAAAACCATAATTGACGCCCAACAGTACTGGCGTTTCTTAATTCAAGTCCTTAGGGAAGGCGTTAATCAATTCAAATTTTCAAATTATCTTCAAAATAATTCTTTAATTTCTTAGAAAAACACGCCTTTTCTCACGTCGCATATTCAAAAATGGACGCCCGTTCTGGTCGTCGTCAAATTCAAAGGGTAATAATGACGACCACTCACATCAATCACTTCCCATTAATGCGCCTGACGACGATTACAAATTCCCATGCAAATCACAATTGACGTCCAGCCTCAGGGCGTCAAATATAAAAGCCACGCCTTTCATCAAAGCGTCAATTTACGAATTCACGACACCTATCAGGGTGCTAATTATTCTCGACCGTTAAACCTCACTTTCCCCCCTTTCTTCTCTTTCCTTCGTTCGTTTCTCCTCTCTTCTTTCCCTTTCTACAAAACCCTAACCGCAACCTCCTTTCTAACTCTCTCTCATTCTCACTCTCTCTACCCTCTCTCCCTATGGCTGGCGGCGCTCACAAGCAGCTCAGGGTAACTGCCCCGGCCGTGGTGGACCTGGAAGAAGACCATGCCGTGGAGGAGCTTCCTCCCGCGGCGGCCGAAGAAGCACCGGCGGCGGCGGCCGGTGAAGAGGAAGAGGATCGCGATGAAGATGGGGACGACGGAGAAGATGAAGGAGATGAAGGTGATGATGAAGAGGGAGAAGAAGGCGAGGAAGATGATGGTGAAGAGGGAGAAGATGAAGAGGGAGATGATGGAGGAGAAGAAGAAGGAGGAGCTGACGAGGGCCCGCCGGCGGCGGCGGCGACGGCACCCCCTCAGCCTGGGCAGCTCGGCGACCACGCCAGCCACGGCAGCCCCTCCGTGGAGGGCTGATTGGGCCCAAACGACAGAAGGTAGGCCTCCCACGCCCCATTTTTTCATTTTGTTTTTTTATTTTATTTTCTTCCATTTCCATAGCCCTCGGGAGAGGGCAAACCTGTAACTCAGAAAAATGACGCCCCCAGGGGTGTCGTTAATTTAAGTAATGTCCCGGAATGGGTCGTCAATTCCAATTATATTTTTTTTCTTCGAAAAATGTTAATTCATGAATCACGCCCTGCAGCATGTCGTTATTTTAAATTTTATCATGTTTTGCCAACATGCTGTTATTTCCCTGTTATTTCATTTATTTTAAAATGTATGTGTTTCTGTTGTTTTATTTCGCACATCAGCAACCCTAAAACCCCAGGAAAACCACGTCCCCCATCGGGACGTCCATTAGATAGGCAACGACCACTGGGATGGTCGTTAATTAGCATTTTTGCGCCTCCCCAAAAGGGCGTTACTTAAACAAATGACGACCTAAGGATGGTCGTCAATTCAAAATTTTCTCAGAATTAGGTAATTAGGTCCAAAAAAATGCCTCTCATAGGGGCGTCTCTTAAATAATCAACGACCCAGGCTGGGTCGTTAATTCAATGAAGGCCCGCAGTCACCAGAAACCCTGTTGGAAGTAACGTCGCCCTCAGGGGCGTCAATCATGAAAACAACGACCCAAGGTAGGTCGTCAATTAACCAAACAGCATAAATTACAATGAATGAACTTAAATGAATTTCCACGTAAAGATTTAAGTAAAAAAAGTTCTTTTTATATGTATGCAGGGGTTGATGAGGACGCGGATCTCTTGGGTCCAGGTCCGAGCAGCTTATTACGGCCTCCCCGAGTTCCAGAGAGCTAGGATAGATGCCATGGGGTTTGGGACTTTCCTTAGCATTGTGCCAGTCAGACCCGACCTACCCTTGATCTAGGTTTTGAGAGAGAGGTGGGATAGGTCTAGCCGGGCATTTCTGATGCCGTGGGGTCACATTGTCCCTAGCCTAGAGGATGTCACTAGGATCACTGGGCTGAGGGTAGATGGCGAGGCTGTGAGCGGGATCACGCTACCCGACTATAGCGAGCTTACACAGAGACTGCTAGGGCTAGAGACCGTCTATGAGACACCTAGCGAGTGTAGGACCATCTTTCGCACTGACCTTACCATAGCTATGGGATTGGGGGACTCTAGGCAGAGATCCAGGGAGTCCTTAGAGCAGTTTTCACAGAGATTGATAGTTGGGGCTAGGGCTGCCTATTGCCAGGACCCAGCTGACAGGGAGAGAGAAGACAGAGATTTGAGGAGGTTTCTATTTTTGATGCTCGGGAGGCTGCTACTCGGTACGAAGGGTGGTGTTATCAACTACCGCTTCCTGGGGATTCTCGAGGACTTGGAGGGCGTCGATCGATACGCCTGGGGAGCAGCGCTGCTGGCGCACTTGATAGCCGACCTATCCACAGGGACAGGTCGAGAAACGACAGTCAGTGGCTTTTCACCTTTTCTTCAGGTGTGTATTTTCTTTCTTTGCTGTTTTCTTGTTAGAATGCATATGCATATGAATGCTTTGCTAATGCGATGCATGAATGCAGATATGGAGCCACTTGTACATGCCGATGGGGTGTGTCAACCAGCGACCTGGAGATGAGGGATCTTTCCCTCTGGCATGGCGCTGGCTACCAGTGGTGATCGGAGCCCCACTCGCCTATGAGTTGCGAGTGTTACGGAGGGAGTTCTGAGACTTCCCTGCCTCACTGGTATGTATGATTAATGTGATGCATTTTTTTTATTAATTATTATGATGAGATGCATGATGATATGCATGTTTATGGATGCAGGTGCGGTGGAGACCCTACGAGGGGATGACCGACGAGGGCCAGCCGTGGGTCGTAGCGGGCCGACCTCGTTTTGGGCATGAGCTTTGGGTTCATTGCCTGAACGAGATTGAGCCACTACGGCTTAGGCTGGTGATGAGGACCCTTGACCTACACCAGGAGTGGATCGAGGTAGGAGAGCCGCGGGGGATCGGCAAGAAGACGCGCGGTCGCACGAAGGTGATCGACTGGAGAGTGCGGTTCTCTGACCAGTACACAGACTGGCAGCGTGGCGGGACCCGAGTCACTTCACAGGCGACGGACAGCTCCGAGTACCTCCGACGCTACTGGGAGGTCTACGCCGGCCAACCCCAGATGAGGGTCTTGGGGGTATGTATAAATGCACTTATTTCTAAATTAAAATGCAAATGTTTATGGATATCTATTGTGCGACTAATATGTAATGAATGCACGATGCGCGGGATATAGTGGCGATGGATGCACAGGCCCACCTACACAGCCTAGAGGCACAATTAGCTGCCACGCGGGCAGACCTTGAGACCCTGGTGAGTGTTTAATTTATTCATATATGCAAATGAATTTTTTTGAATTATTGATGATTAGCCACTGACAATCTCAATAAATGCAGCGTGCCCAGCAGGGAGCAGTAGGGAGAGAGACAGGAGAGGCCTCCAGCTCGAGAGGGCCTAGCGTAGAGGCAACGACACTAGCAGAGTAGCTGGCCGGAGCAGTGACACGGGCCGAGGCGGCAGAGCGCGACCTCGTCACACGGGTATGCCTTTAAACTTAAACTCAATTTCATCCAATTATTTATGTGATATACTCATGAAGATTGTTTTCTTACAGACCGAGGAGCTCCGGGCCGCTCTTACTTGCATCGGTGAGGGACAGCAGGCGATGGCCACGCAGGTGAGTTTTATTTTCAATTGTATATTGTTTGTTCCATGAATTATTGAATTATTGCATTAAATGTGGAACTGATGATTCGTTTGAATGTTGCAGTCCTCTCAGTTACAGGCGGCACATACCCGGGCTGCCCTGGCCAGGGCAGAGTTGGCGATCCACGAGCAGCGGATTACAGAGCTGGAGCGAGCCTTGAGGCGGCGAGAGGAGCTACCTCAGGACGTGGCGGAGCTGTGAGTCACCCTCGAGATGGAGTGGAGAGAGCGTGCTCGGGAGCGCGAGGAGCACCAGGTGGAGCGTGCTCGTGACCTGAGCAGCACCAGGCGGAGCGTGCCCGGGATCGAGAGGAGCAGTCAGCTTGCGATCGGGAGCTTACAGCCTTGAGGGCCCAGCTAGCCGTTACGCAGGAGCGGCTTCGAGCGACCGAGGAGCGGCTTCAGCGAGGCCGGGAGCGGGTGCGAGCTGCGGGATACAGCTTCGCCAGCTCTACTTTTGTGGTGGGTTCCTCTCTCCGGCAGAGGAGTGAGGCAGAGGAGCCGGCTCGAGCTCCAGCTACTTCCCGGGGGTCCATGCCTCCTCCACCAGCGCCTCGTCGGGAGGATGAGAGTGAGGCCGAGAGTAGGAGAGAGGAGGGTGGAGGCGAGAGCTGAGAGACTGTACTTGTACTCCTCCACCCTCACACCCGTACTCAGATAGTTATGATGTATATATATATGAGATTGAAATTTTTGTTACCTGAGCACTTTGTGTAGTTGTGTACTTGTATCTTCTTTTCCTTCTCGCCTTTTTCTTTTGCCCTGTGTTTGTAGTTCACACTTGAACAAACAGGTTAATCCATCTGTTCGACTTGGCCCCTTGCTCAATAAGCAAGGGGTGTCTTTACTTTGACCTTGATAACGGGTCAAGGGGCCAAGCCTTTAATCAATGAAGGCAAATGATAGATATAAAATGCACCATGCAAATGCTAACTGAAAATAAAAGATGCCCATACAAGAATGCAAGCAAGCATATGAGAAGCCGAGGGCTTGAAATTCCACAGTCATTTTTTTTGTTATTATTTGTATATATGCTTTTTGTTGAATTTTTGTTTTGAAAGCTACACTGAATTTTGAAAATGACGCCTATTTGAAAAAAAAAAATTTGTTTTGGAGGCGAGTATAGTATAGGGCTTTGAAACCTTAACCATCATAATCAAAAATTCATTAGATTTTCTCGAGAGACTTAACAAAGAGTCAACGTGACTTATACTTAGGCTTTTACTCATATTCTCTCGCAGCCCATCCTTCTTAGTTGGTCTTCACCATTCTTCGAGTTCACAACCCACCATGGAGGGAGAAGAGAAGAATGATTAAGGAAGCTCACGAAAGGTTTTCAAGAATGGGGCACGCTCCTCCGCTGCCCTAATGCCTGTTGGGATTCGGTCTTTGGCTTAGGGAAATTTTGTTGCTCTTTTTGCCCTTATTCATGCATGCTTACGACCAGGGTTTTTCCTGCGGGGACTTTGCCCTCTTGTCATGCTTTCTTTTATCATAACTTCCTTTTCTATTCTTTTTCTTCAAAATAGATAAAGACCTAATTGTACTTGGGCTTCAAGTATTTTGTTCCCTTTTGGGCCCTGACTTCCACCTACTAGGGCGGCGGGCAGGCTTGGTTGGTAACTCCTAACTTGTATTCCCTCTCGTGAGCCGAAAGGAAGAGAATAAGTAAGGCTTTTACACTCTTAGTTTAGATCGGACTTTCCTTGAATTCCGGGCTGCTCGAGTTTAAGAATAAAGCGTGTAGTGTGTGCGTGAATTGACCCAAGAGTTAAATCTTCGAGACTGAAGCAAGAATTAAGGATTTTGATTATTTCGACATCGTGGCCCATGTACTATACCAACCTCCAAGATTTTTTTGTTTTTATTTTCCCTCTTTTTTTGTTTTTTTTTCTTCTTTCTTTTTTTTGGTTTTGTTTTTCTTCTCTTTTTTTTGGTTTTGTTTTTTCTTCTTTTTTTTTGGTTTTGTTTTAGGGGTAATATTTCTTCAAGTATAGACCATTCCAAGGGTGAGTTAGTTCTTCGCCTTCAGCATTAATCAATTTATAAGCATTGCCAGGATAAACATCTTTTATAACAAAAGGACCTTCCCAGTTAGGTTGGAGTTTTGAACGAGGTCCACCAGGTTTTACAAAAATTCTTTTAATTACCATCTCACCGATTTTGAATTTTCTCTCAATCACTTTCTTTTGGTAAAAACGTGAAAGCCTATTTTGATAAATACGCGCATGCTCGGCGGCGGCCAAACGCTTCTCATCTAGGAGTTCCAACTGGGCAAGGAGAGATTTGCAACGCTCATCAATAGAGAATTCCTTGTCCAATTGCACTCGTAGAGAAGGGATAAGAATCTCGTAAGGGACTACTGCCTCCATTCCATAAGTTAGGGCGAAAGGGGTTTGCCCTGTAGGGGTACGAATGGAAGTGCGATAGGCCCAAAGAGCTTCAACCAACTTTTCTAGCCAATCCGCAAATTTGTTAGCCTCACACGTTTTCTTGATAATTTTAATCAAAGTTTTATTAGTTGCCTCTGCTTGGCCATTGCCATGTGGATAATAAGGAGATGAATGATGCAATGCAATGTTATACCTGTTACAGAGGTCCTGAAGTTCCTGAGAGATGAATTGCGGTCCATTGTCGGTGACGATGGTACTTGGGATGCCGAACCTTGCGATGATATTCTTCATTATAAACTTGCAAACGGTTGACACTTTAATCTCCACGTAAGCTTCTGCTTCTGCCCACTTGGTGAAGTACTCCGTCGCCATGAGTATGAATGACTTTGGTTTCGTGAGGAGGGTCGGATCACCAAGAGGTCCAATGATATCGAAAGCCCACATGGAGAAAGGCCATGGGGAAGATACAGGATGGAGTGAAGAAGCAGGAGAATGAATTTTGTCGGCGTGCAGTTGGCACTTAACACACCTTCGAACATAGATAGAGCAGTCCTCTTCTAGAGTGGGCCAATAGAAACCTAGCCTTAGGATCTTCTTAGCTAGCATCTGGCTATTGACATGACCACCACACACTCCCGAATGCGCCTCTTCCACGACTTTCCAAGATTCATCATTGTCGAGGCATCTTAACATAACTCCAGTGAGACCTCTTCTGTAGAGCACACCTCCAATCAAGGTGTATCGCTGGGCAACCCTTCTAATGACTTTCTTTTCTTCAGCCGTAGCTTCTTCAGGATATGATTGATCCTAGCAATACTTAGCAATTTCATAATACCACGGCTTTTCTTCATCGTCCAATTCTTCCTCTAAGTCCAATAGCATGACCTCCTTATTCTCAATGATCCTGCCTTGCTCAACCTTCCTAAGCACCTCCTCCTTAACCCTAAGGAAAGTGGGATCTTGAATAGCGGGAGTGAGCCGCTTGTGAACAATGATAGAATGGGAATCCCTTTCGGGAGGGAAAGCCAAGGAAGAAGCAAGAGAAGCGAGAGCATCAGCCAAGATATTATGATCACGAGGAACATGAATGAAGATTAATTTGGTGAAAAGCTTGGTATAAGCAGAGGTCAATTCCTGATAGGGTTTGAGTTTAGGATTGAGCATGCGACACTTGGAGAGCACTTGGCAAAGAATAAGCTGACTATCACCTACAATTCGCAAGTGGGTAACACTGAATTGATGAGCGGCCTCCAGTCCGGCCAGAAGAGCCTCATATTCAGCTATGTTATTTGTAACTAGAAATGCAAGCTGAGAGGCGAGTGGAATAGTGATACCCTCCGGTGATAGAAGAACAACGCCAATCCCTTTCCCTTTTGAATTCAAAGCTCCATCAAAATGTAACGTCCACATTGAGTCGGGCTGATTGACGGACATTAGTTCCTCGTCTGGAAACTCTGAGCAAACAGGGTCAAATCTAGGGAGAGGATGATGAGCAAGATGTTCTGCTATGGCATAGCCTTTAATTACTTTTTGCTGAATGTAGATGATGTCGAACTGAGAAAGGAAGCTTTGCCATCGTGCTAATCGGTCGGTGAGAATAGATTTTTCAAGAAGGAACTTGATTGGATTCATACGAGCAATGAGATGAACCTCGTGAGCTAGAAAATAATGCTTGAGTTTCTGAACTACCCAGACTAAAGCTGCACAAGTCTTCTCTATGGCTGAGTACCTCTGCTCACAAGGGTTGAGAAGTTTTGACAAGTAGTAGGCTGCCTTTTCTTTTCCTTCTTCATCAACTTGGGCTAAGACAGCGCCTACAGAGTCATCCAGGACAGAAATATAAAGAACAAGCGATTTGCCTGGAACTAGCGGCCTCAGGACAAGAGGATTTGATAGATAATCCTTTAATCCGTCAAAAGCTGCCTGACACTTGTCGTCCCAAAGAAACTTGACTCCCGGTTTGGTAAGCTCGTAGAACGACCTACATCTTTGTGAATGCTGGGAAACAAATCGGCGAATAAATTGCAACCTCCCGATCAAACCTCGAACTTCTTTCAAATTCCTGGGAGGAGGCATTTCTCTTATGGCCTTCGCCTTGTTGGGATCAATCTCAATACCCCTCTTACTTACAATGAACGCAAGCAACTTCCCTGATGAAACACCAAATACGCACTTCTTCGGGTTCATTTTCAATTGATACTCCCGTGCCCTTTGCAAGACTTTGGTTAGAACCCCGGGATGCTCAATCCTTATTCTTGATTTTACTACCAGTTCGTCAACATACACCTCAATATAAATGTGGATCATATCATGAAAAATAGCCATCGTAGCCCTCTGATAGGTGGCTCCAGCATTCTTAAGTCCAAAAGGCATGACCACATAGCAATAAGCTCCCCATGGTGTAGTGAACGATGTTTTCTCTTGATCCTCCTCAGCCAAGCGAATCTGATTATAACCTGAAAAACCATCCATGAAGAGAGAGTCTCATATCCTGTCGTGTTGTTAATCAAAACAACAATATGAGGGAGGGGGAAGTCGTCTTTAGGACACGCGCAGTTGAGGTCCCGAAAGTCTATGTAAATTTGAACCTTTCCATCTTTCTTTATGACTGGGATAATGTTAGCAACCCAATTGGGATAGAGGACAACTCTAACAAATCTAGCCTTATGAAGCTTATCGACCTCTTCTTTTATTTTTAATGCCATATTAGGGTGGAAACGTCGCAACCGCTGCTTGATTGGAATGGACCCTGGCTTAAGTGTAAGTCGATGTTCGACTAGCGCAGGGTTTAGTCCAGGCATATCTTCATAACTCCATGCGAACGTGTCCTTGTATTCTTAAGCACCAAAATAAGCGCCTCCTCTTCGGATGGCGGCAAGTTCTTTGAAATGAGGACAATCCTAGGGTCTTCTCCAGTACCCAGATTTATTTCTTTGGTAGGCTCTTCTACTGAGGCTGATGGTTCATCAAATCTCCTCATGCCACTAGCAAAGGCATCAGCCTCGTCCTCATATTCTTCATATCTTTCATCCCCTCTTCAATAGGGTCTTCATCATTCATTATTTCATAAACACCAAAACCCTCATCAAAAATGCTAGGACCCTCATATTCCTCTTCTGGCAGGATAATCAGAATTTCCAAAAATTTGGGAAGCGCTAAACATGCCCGGCATCTTATAGCTAACCCCAACAAGAATCTACGGGGAATTTTCTTACCCTTGAATTTCTTATGTGAAGCTACCACATGATTTTGAACACCAGAAGAGAAAGAACAACTAGCCTGATCACTAGAATTCAACAAAGGTGAAGGAGGAGAGGAAAAAGTGGGTACAGGAGGTGATACAGACGAAGTCCCCTCACCGGAGGGGTAGGGGAGATCACTTAATGAATCTGGGAAGAGTGGCCCCGGAATTGGGACACACTCAGGAAGAAGATAGGAGGTCTCCTCAATGGAGATGGATTGGGCAGTTTGAATTTTGGCGTTTTTTTTTCATTTTCAAGGAGAAAGCAATGAGAGGGTAAAATAGGGGGGAGTGTTGAAATTGACAGATCGTTAAAGGATTGGGTGAATGATGACCCACGCGGGGGTGTAATGGAGAGTTTTGAAAATTGCTCGAGGAGCAAGGGAGGGATCGGAAGAGAAACTTGAAGCGAAGTCGGAGAAAACTTTATTAAGACTGCGGGCGGTCTGGGAATATCCGAAAAAAACACTTGATCAATTAAACGGACAACAGTCGTTGGATGAATGGATTTGGTAAAGAAAATGCCGGCCCACAGCCTATCTGTGTTGAAGCCTTCCTCAAACGGCACATCAGGCTCCCCAGTATATGTATAGTTGCTCAGAAGCTGCCTCTTGTCTGTGATTACTGTTGGCTTCTCAATTAGCTCATGAATCAATGGTGGCCATTCTGGATCAGTTGGCATGAAGAGACGACTTAGGGCAATGGAGATATCATTCATGTCGAACCATCTGTACCAGTCACATTCAGGATCATCCATCTTTCTCCGCTTGTCTTGCCTTAATGACTCCAATGCTTTATATGTGGCCAACGGTGCTATATGGCGAGCAAACTGCCGTGCATGCACATCTTGGCAATCCAGCATAGAAGTAATTACCGTTGTCTGCTCATCATTATTTTGAATACCCCCTGTTACAAAATGTGTTTGTAGGGTCCATGTGAGAGGTTGCCGGTCCGTTTTGAGAGTGGAAGTCATGACGGCCCACGGCTCTTTTTCATCCTTGTTCGGTGCTTTGTACCCTAGGCCACCTCGGGGAGTCATCTTTTGAGGCTTGATAGGCTTGACTCTCCCTTGAAGATTGACACCCAGGCCTTTGCCAGTTCTATAGCCCATTTTCATCAGAATGTTCCATCCTGGCGTATTCATCAAACCTTTCTTCTTCTTTTTTGTAGATGGCTGTGGTAGCATTTGAGTGGTAGGAGAGTTTAAAGGGGATGATCTTACCAAATTTTGCCGTAGATCGGCAACATCCAAAACTGAAAGCAAAGACCTATTGGAAGGCCACATAGCAGGCACTGATGTTGCAGAATGTATGTCTTCGGTCGACAAGATGGGCATGCTAGTGACTTTAATGATGCGCCCTTTGTGTGGAAGCTTTATACATTGATGATTTGTCGAAGGCACAGCATCAAGTTCTTGAATGTACGGGCGACCCAAAATGCCATTAAAGGCCGGGTCCATGTCCAGAATATGGAAATCTACTGTGACCGAGACTGGCCCCAAACCAACTTTTAAAGTAAGCATTCCTAATGGTGGCTTTCTAGTGTTGTCATAAGCTGTGACGGTAATTGTAGATGGCCTGATCTGGCTTTCCGGGATGCCACACATTTTCAAAGTGCTTGGCGGTAGAACATTAATGGATGCCCCAGTATCAACCAAACATTGTTTCACAGCTATCTTATTGATATCAATGGTGATACATAATGCATACTTCCTGGCTGGCTGCGGAGCCAATTCATGTTCATAAAAAGTGATGGCCGGCTGATTGTTAGCTGGATTTAAAACTGTGGTGACTTGTTCGGCCGGGATATCTTCATTCACCATTACTCTTTGCAGATATTGTTTCAAAGCTTGCTGATGTGTGGTAGATCTCTTGATCAATTCCAAGATAGAAATACGGGCCGGTGTTCTGTCCAAATGCTTCAATAAATCATATTCCGTGCCCGGTGTAAACTCTTGTTCTTGTTCTCCTTGCTCTTGTGTTGGCTCCTGCTCCCGCTGGGGAAATACTCGATGAAACATCCGTCCGCTACGGAGCACCATTGTTCTTTGAGCCTCTGTCGGGCTTCGAGTGGGTAAAGGGGTGGAGGAAGTAGAGGGAGCGGTGTTGGGTGTAGGTGCAGGAATGGTGGGAGGAGAGGTTCTTATAAGAGGCCTCGCCGGCTGGGGGTTATCAGAATGTGGTGACGGGGATTGGGTAACAAGGAGGGGCCTTGGAATCATAACAGTGGTAGCTGGAGGTGGAACGGGAGGAGCGACGGCTGCCGGCGAGTGGCGGATAAGGGGAGGTCTATTTGGTGGAGGGTTTTGGGATGATGGAGAATTTGTGGATTGGCGTAAAAGAAGAGGTCGTGAAGGGATAAGGTTCGCATTGAGTGGCCCTGAAGAACGTATGAGGGGACGTTGTGGTTGGGAAGGAGGGACAAGCTGGTGCCTTCTTAACAATGATGGTGGTTGTGGTGGATTGGAATTTTGGTTAATAGCCCCGACAGAGGCATTTTCATTATGCCAAATTTGCCCTCTCTCCACTTCATGGATCGAGGTGACAATGTTCACTTGTTGATTTGGAACCGGGTGCTCCGGTAGCGGATTATTAACAATCCCCATATTGGGTTGGGGTGCAGGAGCCTGTTGTTGCTGGAAGGCTTGTTGTTGTTGACCTTGCTGCTGATGTTGTTGAGCCGATGGTTGCCGAGGAGGCCTTCGTGTCTTTAGAGTAGCAATAACTTTCCTCATCTCATCCCAATCAATATCACCTTGGTCATTCATGTCATGTATGTAATCCTTGAAATGAAAGCAATGATCAATATTGTGCCCCGGCTGTCGGTGGAAGACGCAATACCGGGAGGTGTCTACATCTTGCGGCCATATTGCTCTTTCCTTTGGCAATGTGAGCAGGTTGGCGGCCATGAGGGCATTAAAGATGTCTAATAGGCTTTCAGGTAGAGGGGAGTATTGTGCCCTTCGAGGACCCAATGGCCTTCTGGATTGTTGAAATTGTTGTGGTGCATAATTGGCCAGTGGGGGCATTTGGTGATATTGTGGGGTTTGATTTTGTGGAGCAAAGTGGGGTTGTTGTTGAGGAGGTGGAGGAGGCCGTAAGGTCTGAGGAGGGTTGTTATTTGGCTGGTGGACTTGACTCTGGAAGACGGGCTGTTGTGGTGACGGCCCTTGGTTTGGAGGGTGGCGGAAGGGTGTGGAATTGCCGAACGCGCCCACCTGCTCGTTAGTAACAGTACCTTCGGTGGTCGCACCAGTATTGCCAATGTTGACATTCCTATTTATCACCTTCGGCCTTGGCTCGAACATGCCCATAATTGGCGAATCTTTCATTTGCGTCTGTATATATCTAGCTCTTTCATAGAGCTCCTCCATAGTGCTCAGTTTATTCATGGCCAGGATATGACGGAATTGCGGAGTGGAATTTGAAATAATCATTTTGACTTGTTCCGTCTCCGACAACGTGTCTTTTAGCTTCTCAGCCATGGCCCTCCACCTATCAGCAAATGAGATGAAGTCCTCCTCGGGCTTCATCTTCTCAGCAACCAAATCAGTAACAGACAAGGAGGGACCCACATGGTCCTTATATTTCTGTATGAACTTCCGTTGAACTATATCAAAATCGCCGGCATCGGCCGGCTCTAGGGAATAAAACCATTCAAGTGATGGGCCATCCAAAGACCGTCTAAAGAGATAAGCCAACGAATTCTTATTATCCTGCCAAAATGATGCTTCATACATAAAGTCCTTCAAGTGGATGTTCGGGTTGCTGTGGACATCAAAAAAATACGGTGTCGATCATACGTCATGCACGTCTCGACACTCGAGAGCAAGCCGAAGACCGAAATACCGAATAAACCTCACGCCTCGCCCGATCAGGACGAGAACTAGCTTGGTGGTCTACTACCCGCTAAGGAAGCCACCCAAGCGGAAGATACAGCTACAACGCTCCGATCGGCCATGTCGAGAGTTGAATCAAAGAAAAGTCGGGAACTCCGGTACAGCCTCAGTATGCACCGAAAGTTACGCAAAGTCTGGGATCAAGCCCCAAAGGCTGCAAATGGAATATTATAGAAGGCCATACGTTGCAACTAGAACATTCCAGGAGCGCCAACGCTCGAATAAATGGTTGTAGCTTCGAAAAGAATCCATTCGGTGCTTAAAACGGCGTGGAAGGGCCTTAAAGCGGCGCGCCTTAAAACGGCGCGCCCCCTTACTTAAACGGCGCGCTCACCTTTGATTCATGCCCCCCTTTACCTTGTTAAACCGGCGCGCCCTTGAGGATGACAAAATCGGCGCGCCCATTTGCCCATTTCTAAAAGTCTTTTCTTCAAATATTTACCATGGCGTGCTCACGTTGAAAGCAAAAGGAAAGCTATTCCGGTGTGGTTCCAATTCCCCCACGCCGGATTAGGTAATGCGAACAAGCCGTTCTCTGAAGCGTTTCCCCGGCGCGCAATCAACCCATCCCATCCGCCAGCCGATACCCTATTTTTGCATCAGCCTGGTGCCTAGAGGGCATTCAATGCTCTGAAGCCCTGTCTCCATGGGCATTCAATGCTCTGGAGCCCTATCTCCACCTCCGTTCGACAACGCAGCTGCATCGACCGCGAAGGCATGCATCCACGGTGGATAAGTGGCAGCAGATCTCCCGGCAGACCTGCGAACATCCCGTCCTAGGATGAGCGCCAGTGTACGGCGCGAATCAGCATCATCCAGCACAACAACAACGTTGTTGCGAACAAGGCAGAGGTGGCAGGAGTTTTCGCCCCCACTGTCCGTTCCATATATACTCTACCTGCTCCACCGGAGAAGGGAGAAGAGGGCTGCTCGAACCCCCCGATGGGCAAGTGAAGAAGAGAGAAGAGAAGGCCACCTGAAGAGAAGGAAGCTCCATCCATCCACGAAGGAGAGGTCAAGAAAAAAAAAGAGAGATTGAGCGTGAGAGAAGAGAGGTGAGCTCGGAGGGGGAGAAGCCGGTGCTTCCCTCTCCCTCCTCTGTCTAATGCTTCTCTCTTTCTCTCCATAGAATGTATTTTCCTTTTCCGTTTGTAACGCCTTCTCTTCCATTTTTATCTGTATCAAGTTTCCTTCCCCGTTGCGTGGATGAATAAAAGAAGAAAAGCCATCTTTTTGCAACTCTTGTGTTCTCCGTTCCATTCTCTGCTCCGTCTTCTCATTCTCCGATCATCCTTGGCCCTTGAGGGCTGCCTTTCCATGGCACGACCCACAAAGGTACCAACCGCCGGATGAATATCTATGGCCCTTGTGGCAAACACCTGTCCCGTTTGGAAAGTTCCTCGCCCGTGAGCCGTGGTCGTTCTTGAAGGCTAGCCCTCGAACGTTCCATACTCACATTTAGGTTTGGACCGCCGTGAGGCCACTCCGATTTTTGAGAGTTTACCCCGGAGCAATCTGATTGGTGACTCTCCTTTATCTCTGGCAAGTCTCGGTCCGGGGGAGGTGCTGCCGGATTCTCGCCATGGCCAAGAACGCTCAAGATCAAATGAAGAAGATACCCTCCATAGAACAAGCGAAGAAACCACTTCTGAGAATAATAACCACACACAGTAGGATCCGTGAACTAAAACCCCTTGAACGAAACACTTAAAGTACATGCTAAGTCACCCTAATGAAGAGCTAAATGCCTAAACTTCCTCCCTACCTACTTAATCTATCAAATGGATGAACAAGCACATCATAAAATCTATCTACGGGTGAAAGAAAAGGAACACATAGTCAAACGGCAATGAAAACAACCCTTGGAAGAGTTTATCCCGGCGCGGTTACTATTCCCCGCGCCGTTTTAACCTACACTCGAAACCCCTTTCGACCTTAACCCGGCGCCCTTAAAATCGGCGCGCCCCTCTTCCATTGCAAGGCTATTCCGGCGCGCCTCTCTTTTGCAACCCTTAAAACGGCGCCCCTATAACCGGCGCGCCCCCCCTTTTTAACGTCCTAAACCGGCGCCCATCTGTGCTTCACTATTCACCTTAAAACGGCGCCCCATTTCCTCCCTTGAGCTCTAAAACGGCGCCATCCTCTTCCTTCGCTAACCGGCACGCCTCCTTAATACAAAAAGGGAATAAACAAGCAAAAAATTAATGATAAAAGGTCAATCATGCTAATAAAAGAATGAAAGGAACTCCATCACCCGTGCCTTGATTGAATTTTTGTTCCAGGGGCGCTGCCCCCGAAAACCCCCGCAAGGGGCGCTGCCCCCTTGACCCCTTAATCGAACCCCGCGACCTGACCGCGCAGGTCGATCCGCGTGCGAGGGCTCACGATGGCGAGTTCGGGATCCACACTTAACAATTCATACCCTCGGACTGGGTGCAAAGAGAAAATCAATGATGCCTTGTGGTATCGGACGTGGACCTCGGAGCCTCCGACATGGTCATGATCCGAACACATCTCGGGCCAATAGTTCGTTAACTCGACCCGCTTCTCCCGGGATCTAATCCCGCAACCCCACATTAAACTTGTCGTGTCTACGGCAGACATTTGCATGGTTTTATCATCGTCTTTGATGCTTCAAACGTGGACTCGCGTCCGAACAATGAATGGTCCGACCGTGACCGACACGCACGTATACCTTGGAACCTTCGTTTCCCAAGACTATGCGTGAAGAGGAAAGTAATGGCGCCCCGCGGCATCAGACGTGGTCCTCGGAAGCCCCGATATGGCCATAGTCTGCAACCACCTCGGGCCAATAGATTATCAGCTTGACCCATCTTCATCGGGATCCGATCCCGCACCCACATTAAACTTGCCGCACCTACGGCAGACATCCGTACGGTTTTATCGTCGTCCTCGGCGCTACTAATATGGACTTCCGTCCAAATAATGAATGGTCTGTTAGTGACCGACATATATGCCGGGATCCGATCCCGCAATCCCATGAAACGTGCCGTACCTACGGCAGACATCCGTGTGTCTTTGTCGTTGTCTTCGATGCTTAGAATACGGACTCTCGTCCGAATACTGGATGGTCCGTTAGTGACCGACATATATATCGGGACCTAGCCCCGCACTTGCACTAAACTTGCCGTACTCACGGCAGACATTTACACGGATTCGCTCCCGTCACCGTCTTGTTTTCTATACGGACCTTTGTCCGAACATAAAATGGTCCATGAATGACCAAAAAAATATGAATGGAACAAGACGGTTCTCGTCTTCCCCCAACCACACGTGTGGGAATATCAATAAGACCTTCGTGAGTCGCGTTTGGACCTTGGGTTCGCCCCCAACCATGGTCATCGTCTGACCCACATCGTAGGCCTATAGCCGGCTATCTCTGTACACGTCTTTGTTTTGGAATCTAGTCCCGGGACACTTTCCCGCCGCCCTTCGGCACCGGAGATATTAATGATGCCCACGCAAGCCTCGTTTGGTTCGCGGGAGGCGCCCCCGAATGGTCCTGACTCGATCTCGCACCGGGCCAATAAACTCGCTGATTTCCGACCACTCTAACCGGGATTCAACCGAATGTCTCCCATCGCTTTGAACAATAATCTCGCTGTACCCCGGCATACATATGCTCCGATTTTCCCCGTAATGATCATGATTCTCTGAGGCCGGACGCTCGTCCGAATATCAAAATGGTCTCTTGAGTGACCGACATATTTCGAATGCTCGCTTCCCTAGACATCGAGCTTTCCGATTGATTCGAGACCGCTAGCGGCTAGTTTCTCTCGATATAATTTCCTGGCCATGAGGCCCTGATTCCTGGCGATTAATCAAGGGTGTTCCCCTCTCCGAGGGGATGTAAATGATGCCGTGACCTTTACGGCACGGCGGGTTCCAGTCCCGACACGAACCACACAATCGTCTGATTAGTCAGATCGAGCGCACAATAAATCATCACTTTGTGACTGGCACACCCACGCACTTAATAAACGAATAAACCCATCGAATAAACCGACTTAAAGAAACAAACAAATGAGCGTGTCGAAAAGTGCGTCCACAGTTGCCCGTGCCATTATACCGCCGGAAATTCGGCATTTCAGACGGGGGTAGATGAAAAACCGGCATAGGGGGAAGCATGATCTCGGGAGTAATCTTGGATGCAGTGACCCTCTTAAGCTGTTCCTCCATACTAGACATCTTTTGGAGGAGCAGAGCATGTCTATCAGACTCGGCGGGGGCCTGATGAAAATAGTGTTGGTTTGTCATAGGCCTTCTTAAAATTTGGGAAACAAGAGGTTGTTGAGGCCTAGCAACGGAGTGACTTGCTGGTTGGGCCGGCATAGTCATAACAGGGGTTGATGGGCGCGAGGGCACCCTAGGGACGACCGCCGGGTCGTTGGGGGAATTAACGGAGTGGCCACCCATGGCCTGGGGAGGGTTAGAAGATGACGGGATGAACTTTCCTTTTAGGAGGACGGCTTGAGCTGCCTGACGCTGGGAGTCATCCAGCTGAGCAATAGTTTTGAGAAACTCATTAAAATTAAAAGAAGGGGAAGTGTCCCCGGGAGTATTCTGAGTAGTAGGTTGGGCCTGGGAAGAAGGCTCAACCTCCAAAGCAGTAGTGGTGGCATCCACCATGTGGACCTGATTAGAAGAAGAATGATAGTTTCCCTCATAATAAACAGAATCCTGAGAAGGAATCTCATAGAACGGGTCAGAGTGACCCTCCTCGTAACCATCATAAGTGTACCCGTAGTTGGCCATATTGATAATTTTACCTGAACGCAATTTCATTCTTAAGGAGAAAGAAATAAATTTTTAGTAATGAGATATAATCAATGAATATCACCTTCTCAAGCAAAAGAAACACACAAGTTGTAATGAGCGCAGACTTTTAAGATCTCTTTTGAAAATTATGGTGAGTTCAATATTGGGTTCTCTCTTTTGAAGGTGGATCCTGGTTGAAAAATCGGGTATAATCTCCGGGTTTCTAGATTTTTCTCTCTCCTTTCGAACGTGTGGGTCAACTATACTCCGGGTACTTCGATGGTACAACCAGCCTGGCGTCCGTGAGGGAATCAACGGGTGCGAGAACTTATGGAGGCTTGGCTTAGGAATTCCCGGTCCAAAGAGACAGAATGCTCAATGGAGGGTCCTTCCTTTACCAAGAGGGGTGTAACTCCTAAAAAGTGTGGGGAGAGGAGGTCTCCCAAACCGTATGCAGAGGTGAATGCAAACAGGTAGTATCAAACAACAGATATGTAATCAGTCAAGTAAACAGACAGAATGAGTAGTTATGTGGGCACAGAACAAAAAGACGACCCAGGGCAGGTCGCTAAATGAATAAACAGCGTCTGGATTACAGGCGCTAATTACTGTGAACAGTGGAAATGACACCTCTGGGCAGGGGCGTGAAGCACTGTAAATAATATTCAGGAAATAACCAAATCACCAATAATGAAGCAAATGACGCCTTGATCTAAGGAATCCAATGAGAAAATGACGCCCGGGAATTGGGGCGTCAAAACAAATACACAGTGATCGAGCACGGCAGAGTGAACAGTAATAATGCAAATGACGCCTTGCTGTAAGGCGTTTTATGAAGAAATGACGCCTCTGTAAAAGGCGTGAATTATAAAATGACGGCAGTAGGGAGGGCGTTATTTCAGCTCAATGCACTGACAATCAAAATAAACATATGGGAACTCCAAAATTGTCTAACCAGTGGGAGGTGTGCATGTGGTGCACAATGGGGAGTGTGCTACGTGGAGCACAAGGGAGGGACACGCGAGCGTGTCAAAGGAGGGGCACCAATGGGAGGGTGCTACGTGGAGCACAATGGAGGGGTACGCGAGGGTACCAAAGGAGGGACACGCGAGGGTGTCAATGGGAGAGTGCTACGTGGAGCACAATGGAGGGGTACGCGAGGGTACCAAAGGAGGGACACGCGAGGGTGTCAATGGGAGAGTGCTACGTGGAGCACAATGGAGGGACACGCGAGGGTGTCAATGGGAGGGACACACGAGGGTGTCAATGGGAGGGGCACGCGAGGGTGCCGAAGGGAGTGTGGTACGTGGAGCACATGGGAGCGGTAATCAAACTAAAAACACAAGACGTCCCACCGTGATCGCCAATTTGTAGATTATGAAAAATCCACTTAATGAAAAAGAATAATATGGAAAAGGGAAAATATAAGGGGGTGAATGGGAGCATGCGTAGGATGCTAAGGGGAATGTGATCGCCAGAGGGGTTACCTCAAAGAAGAAGATGATCGCATGTACCTTGTGTTTAACGGGGGAGATTGTGAATCCTCTCTTCCTCCTTCTACCGGCCGGCCGATGAAGGGGGTTCTTAGCTTTGATTACCTTGCAAGAACACACACAAAGAAAACAATGACAAGAATGGATTAGCCAAAAGGGTGTAGTATCAATGTTCTAAAAATATGAAATCAATCAAATTGAACATGAACACACCTTGTGTGTTTTGATTTTAAAACCCCTAAGAGGAGCAACAAGGTTTGAAAAATATGGATGAATATGCTAATGCAACAAGATAGATGTGATGTTGGATCTAGCAAAATACTAGAGGAAGGGATGTGTGATGATGATATGTTAATGACAAGAGCAATTAAACAAGCTAAAAGGGAGGGTTCCTTTCTACTGTGCGTGCAGCAGTGAAGGGAAAAAAGGAGTCTTCAATATGCAAGAGAGGTAGCAGAGGTTCGTCCGTGAAAGAGAGGAATCCGCTAGGAAGAAGAGAAAACCACCTGCAATCAAATAAAACACTCTCCTCTCTGTCAGCTCTCTCCCTTCTTCTTCTTCTCATGCCTCGCGCGAAGAGGCCCAGGAGGTGTATTTATAGGGCCAAAAATCCTTGCTAAACAAGGATTAAAACAAGGTAATGATCCTCCATCAATAAACACTCTTCCCAGTCAAACACAAGGTTTAAAATGGGAAAGAATCATTACTGGAAAGAAGGAGGCAAAACGGAGACGGAATTGAAAATGACGACCCCTTGAAGGGCGTCAATTAAAAATGACGACACGACCAAAGGCGTTAATTAAAATAACGACGTTCATAAAGTCATCAATTTCTGGATTTAATTATAGAAACAATTAACTTTCCTTATTTAAAACGATGAACTAACGCCTGCCATACGGACGTCAAATAATCAACGCCTTAAAGAGAGACGTCAATTCCTCAATTTTCCATTTTCTTTGCGAGCTGTAATTTTCAATAAATCCAGAAAATGATGCCCGTATTGGTAGTCGTCCATTTTTAAAAGAGGTGCCCTTGTCCATGCCGTCAATTTAAAAGACGCCTCTAATTAAGGCGTCAATTCCATTCAATCAAAGAATAATGCAAATATATTACAATTAACACACAAAAAATAGAAAAACTTCATGTTAAGCCAATATTGAAGTTCACTTTAGGGGCGTCACATGGTGACATGAGATCTACTCAACATAGCATTAATTTTGGCGTGTCTACACACTTCTCTTGGAGCTTGATGGCTTCAAAAATAAGCTTGAATCACCTTGGATGGATGAAGAACTGCAGTCCGAAGCACTGTTCACGGAGGTGCTACAGTACCCGCGAATCACCTCCTCTAGCCTCCCTTGATCTCTCTTGTTCCAATTGAAGCCTTAGGGTTTCTAACCCCTCATGTGTTGGTTTTATAGACTTTGAATGGTCCTTGGACATCCCCCAGACCAGATCCACAATCCATGGGGGATTGGGTGACTTTGGGATTAAACAAATGGGTAGAAAGACCTCTCGTCGAGCTTGAAACAAAAGTCAACAAAAGGGGGCCTCAGGGCTAGCGGTCGACCCGAAGGCATGGGGCGGTCGACCGGACTTTTACAGTCGGTTGATTTTTCATCTCTGGCAAAATCGGTCGACCGGACGCCTAGGGGCGATCGATCGAAACCTGTAAAAATTAGAGTTTCTCGTTTCTGGAAGAACTGGTCGACCGGCCACTACGCACTGGTCGACCGGAACCTGTAAATTCTGAAGTTCTTGGTCTCTGGAAAATCTAGTCGACCGGCCAAGGTGTGTTAGTCGACCAGAAAGACCTATACCTGTAAAAATGAAGTGTTAGCCTAAAGAAACATGTCCATAAGTCAAGATACTCATGTCCTTATCAATTCCATGCATTTCTGAGTTTATGCATTAGATCATTTGAGCAGGTCGACCGATCTTGCTCCATTTGAGCAGGTCGATCCCCGCGACCTGACCGTGCAAGTCGATCCGCGTGCGAGGGCGCAATCATTGAGCTTTCACATTTGCCATCTCCACTCCATTCCTTGTCCATTTATTGGCTTATCTGTCATGAGCAAAATATCACGTATGTCAGTCATATGAGAGTGAAAAACAACAATGACTTATAGTGTTTAGCCATTATCAAAACCATGAATATCAAATAACTCAAATGACCACAGGGGCACAACATGGCTTGTTTCTTGCCCCGTTGAAATGAGGGTATAGAGAGGAATCCTTTCTGTTGGACTGCTTGGCGGTCCGTTTTAAGCATCAGATATCTGTGGGGTGGTTTGCCGAGCTGAGGGCCACCGACGCCCACGCATTCAGACCTGGGGCGGTGGAGTTCACAGACTACGTGCTGCAGCACTACGCTCCCATCCTGACCAGGGATGGCATATATCACAGCGTGTACGCCTCAAGGCACCGCTACCCCATATCCCGAGGTTTATGCTGCGGCATGATCGAAGTATTCTGCCCCGAGTACAACACTTTCTATACTTCGGAGGGAGATACTTCTTTAGATCTATGGAGCCTCTCGCAACTCATTGGCCTACCTATCGACGGAGAACCGTACGAGGAGGTTTGATGGCCATACTGGCTAAAGGATCAGACCGACGACGAAGGTCGGTACTTGGCAGGTCACGCCTATCGTTATCTGATGAAGGCATACCCTACCCTTTGCGGCTCATCGTATGACACGAGGGAGGCTCGAAAGCCGGGGGAGAAGAGGCGAGTGCGGATGGGCACCTGGCTCCATCATTTCTTCGGCGGGAAGAAGAAGTATGAGGACTTCCCTGCAGTAGCGTCGATGGCTCTGAAGAGGAAGAAGAGGGTTCGATGACAGGCCGCTGCATCATCTTCTTCGAGGGGAGGGCAAAGGGAGGACCCGAACCCCGCTGGTGTTGATGCAGTCACACACTGTGCTTCATATCTGACCTATTAGATCTGTTCCTTTGCTCTCCCGCAAGGCGACGAGAGCGTAATTAGAGCGGAGGCCATCTACCCCGCCTGTCTGATGGCTTGGGGCATGAAGCTATCCCTTTGCCCGGTAGCCTTGTGCCTCACCTTTAAGATGCTGGGAGATTTACACAAGTCGCGACTCCCGAGGAATTTACGGAAGGTTGGTCCGTTACATTTCTTCAATGCTTGGGTCTGCACCCTGTTCCCGGGGGCTGCTCCTCGGGCGTTGCAATCAGTTCATCTTATTTCGCGGATGATAGAGTTCGCGAGTGCTGAACCAGCATCAATAGCGGAACAGCTCTTCGCCATTCGGGGCAAGCTGACCCAGATTCCCATGGATTCACCCGGGGTTCTTCACTTCTGGAGCTTAGCTGCTCATTCAAGCACGTTGGTGAACAGGACAAGGCAGTGCAAGCTTTTTGAGACAGAAGACTATATCCATCCAATCTCTGGCGCGAGGTGCACAAGACCCATTCTAGAGCAGGAACTGGTTGATTGGGCGCTGGCTATCAGACCAAGCATCCTTGTATTCCAGAAGAGTGTCATTCTGTGGCTGGAGCCATATTATCCGTTCCGCTTCAGCCGGAACTTTGGCTATGATCAGCACATTCCCCAGTCCTCTTCGCAGTTTGCATTGCCAAACAGGCATAGAGCCGGGCAAGATGCAGCGACGATGCCCGAATATGGTGGGACTACTTCCACCGACGAGAGGATGTTTCATTCAGGGTGCCAACCCCTGCTTGTTTCCCCCATGTCACCCCCGAATATATCAAGTGGTGGAATGCGCGGACGGGATTTTACAAGAGCTCCCGCCGAGACTGCTAGGCCGTTGCGGAGCACAGATTTTTGGACTCCCAACCAGAGCCAGTCCTTGACATTGAACCTTCTTACTTGAAGAAGCTAAAATCTTGGACTAACATAGAGGTGAGGGCTTATCTGGAAGCCCGGAAAGCTGCGAAGAGTCGTTCATCCAAAGCCGACCCGAAGCTGCCTACAATCGGTAGGGATGACTATGTGAAGATGCTTCGGGGATTATGCCGTGTAAGCGGCGAACGGGTGGTTCTTCAGCAACTCCCTATGTCGGTGGAGGAGCCCATCCCAGTCATAGCCGACTGGCGTCCCGAGGTTGATAGATTGTATCCTTATCGGACTTTCATCTGTAGGGAAGATAGGCGGGATGCCTTGTATGATAACACCCCTTGGCTGTTCGCGCTTCTCCACTCCCACGGGCTCTCAGTAGGCGGCCCACGTGAAGCTATTTTGGATCAGCCCCTCCACATCTCATTCAAGTATGCTGACGGATGGGGACTGGATCATCTAAGCTTATATTATCATCTGTCTTCTCGTGGCCACTCGGACTTGGCGTTACTGGCCGAGCAGAGTGAGAAGGTAGGCGACTTGTGTTGGCTTATTCGCGAGGCAGCCTCGAGAGACAAAGTGCCGTCGCTATTTTATTGGTCGCTTTTCCCTTTCTATACGGGGCTGTTGACGCCTGGAAAATGAGCAGGGGCGGAAACAGAATTGAAAAGAAGATCAGACCAACAGTGAAGGATCAATGATGAAGCTCGTCAACCATCTACCCGGCCGAAGCCTTTTCCCGGCCAAGCTGATGTCCGATGCCATTGTCAGCCAGACGACGGCACTGATGAAATAGCAGTCACCTGGCTGAAGTCTTTTCAGGCTAAAGCTGATGTCCGGTCTTGTCACCGTTCAGGTGACGATACCGATGAGATGATGCCCGACTTTGTCATCATTCAGATGGCAATGCCGATGAAACCCCAGTCTATCGACTGATGAAAATCTATGAATGATCTTAATAGAAACTGTGTCACCAGTGGAGGGCCTTCTCGGGTTCTGATATATTTGAAGGACCAATAAAGGCCGAGGTGTATGCGAGGTCTAAAAAGCCCTAAATGGGCCTATAAAAGTGGCGCCGGGAGCCCCTTGTCGAAGCCCAAAAGCGGCGTCGAGAAGCTGGAGTCCCACGCGCCGGGAAGTCTGCCTACGATTGAGGCACGCTGGGACAGGCCTGCCGATAGGATACCAAGGAGGGATATAAAACCCCCTCATTCGAAGAGAAAAGAGAGACACAAGACGGAGACGGCAGGAGAAGAAGAATAGATAGCCACAAAAGGAGAAGAGAGTGGAGCCTGCAATCTGATCCGAGAGAGGAAGAAGCAGAAGGGCCAAAGAAGAAAAGAGTTCGAAGCCTGATCGAAGGTGGGCAACGGGGAGGGAGAGGAGTCAATGCTCCGCCCTCCCCTCCCCATTTTCTGTAGTTCATTCTTCTAATTCGATTGCTTCTACTTCTTCCCCCTTTTGATGTATGCTGTGATATCACAGCCGGTTTTACTCCGCTAGGGCAAGGCATAGTCTCCCTGTACCTTCTTTTATGTATTGTCTCTGATGTGCGAATGTAATTGTGATATTCGAATGAATGAACACTACAGGCTGCAGTTGATGCCTGCTGTCTATTTCTCCGAAACCCTATTGCTATCTCCCCATGTTTTCTGTCTCTTTTTAGACTCAGTAGCATGCTATCCCCCTCCCCAGTTCGATTGATCGCCTGCTTATTCGCCTGGTTCTCGAACGCTGCTCGTGCTTACTTCCGAGCCAGGGACAGACTATCCCTTGGCCTCTGAAGCAAAGCATAGATGTATAGCAACCGCTGCTCGTTTTAGATGTTATATTCATGCTCATCGGCTCTGCTGAAGTCATCCCCGGGGCCAGAGACAGCCATCTCTTGGCCCCCAGATGATGAAGAGTATATCAAAATCATCCTCAGGGATTATTATGGACGCTGGTGACAGAGATACCCTAAACCATGTTTCCCCCAAATCACTCTCCGCTTCTGGCCTTCCCTTTGAAACCCAAGCCAAAACCAGTTGCCGTCTGATGAATTGATCTCTTTTGACTTCTCAAGGCCCGTCTATCTTGGCCTGAATCACCAAGAAAGCCCCCTGATTCATCAACAAACCCAAAAATAGGGTACCGTAAAACTCTGTTTCTCATTTCGGCGCCCTCACCCATCTCGGCCCCGTACACAGTGAAAGGGGTGAACAGTTCTCGGCGCAAGGCTTCTAGCGCCGAGAACCACACCCCTGGCCTTCTTACCTTCGCGCCGGGATCCTTTTCATCTTGGCCGCGCCGGGAACCCCCTCTGGCTGCTTTGCCATCGCGCCGGGAGGCCCATCCTCTGGCTTTCTTCCCTGCGCGCCGGGAACCCCCTTTGAGCAATTCCTCCCCGCGCCGGGAAGCCAGCGCCGGGAACTCCCTGGCCTTCTCTTTAGCGCGCCGGGAACCTGGCCTCTTTGCCCTTGCGCCGAGAAGCCCACACCCTTGGTCATTTGGCCCTGGCGCCGACAACCCCCCTCCTGTTCCTTGCCTTGGCGCCGGGAACCTCTAGGCCAGTCCAAGGTGCGCCGAGAGCCTACTCCGCCACCCATCAAGCCTCCGATACCTCTATCAAACCCGTTTAGGGATGTCCAGGGGTCACCATAGCTGTCCCGGGGATAAAATTAGAGGGAGACAGACTCCCTTATGTTCCACTGATCTGCGCCGGATTTATGAGCAACCCCTTTAGCTAAGGTGAGCTCTGCCACTGCATGAGTGTCACCGGCTCCTATAAGGGAAGAGTCAAACATTGCCCCAGGGCATACATGTGCAATGTGGGAGGTTCGCTCCCTCCTTTTCTCGGCTTTCATCCCGGCACTCCGTGGGTGATAGCCTATTCTCCCCTGGGCATAATCCAGATTATGGGGAGGTGCTGCCGAAATGTCGATCGATGTTTTAACCCCGATAAGTCCCGGGAGGTGCACATCACACGCCCCTCGTCCGGCTCAATCTTCCGGGGAATATGAATGCTGCGAGGCCCTTGGCTGGATGAGAAATATGAAAGGGGACATCTCCCCGATGATGGTCCGGACCCCGTCCCGCCACTGCGTGGACGGTGTCCTATTTCTACCCGGCACGACCCACATAAGAGGTGGTCATGTCGGTGTAGTAATCTGCTGTGCACTAAATTATCTTCCCAGAATAACAAGAGCTTCAATATCACACACTGTTATTTTTCTTTTATTACCGCCCCGAGTGGCCTCCTATTTTGGCGTTTAATCAAGGGTTGTCCTTCTTAGGAAGGGCGTAATTAACGTCATAGCCTTTATGGTATGGCGGACTTTTGGTCCCGACTCGGACTTCACAATCGACTGACCAAGTCAAGTCGAGCGCACAATGAAATCGTCACACATGTGACTGGCACGCCTAACAAACCAATAAAATAAATCAATAAATAAATAAGTAAAATAATAAGCGAGATAAATCCCGCGTCCACAAGTCTGGCATGCCCGGTGGGACCGAGTCTCCCTTCATCTCTACGCCAAAATAGGAGGCCCAGCGGGCCCCCCCTCAAATTTCTGATTTTGTGTGCTTTCTCTATTTTCAGGAAGCTACGATGACGGCTGGAATCATGTCTGTATGCTTTGATCAACAAGCGGTCGATGTGCATGTTCGAGAAGGCTACCTGGCGGTACCTCTTTCGTTCGGATCGATGCCGCCTGCTGTCGGGATGCCCAACTGCCTGGGCCTCATCTTCACTGACTTGCTCGAAATTGACAACCAGGAGCAAAGGACTGTTGTCGAGACATTGACGCAAGCTACCAGCCCCAAGATGAGCCAGGTGATGCAGGATACTCCTGAGGTCGTGTCCTGCTTCGTCCATCACGAGGCGAAAAGGGGCACATCCTCTGCTGCTGGAAGAAGGAGGAGATCCGACAGGAGAGCCCGATCCACTGCTGCGGGTCGTCGGATATCCAACTCAGGAAAGACAATGCTGATTGGAGATGTCCGGGTAAACCTCAGTGGTTGCCCAAGGGCGGTCAAGCCGGACGTGATCGTCCCGATGGTGCCTACTACCAACAGGTTCCGGGTACTAGCTGCCAGGAGGGTCGACATGAAAGAGGAGGATAGAAAGCCACTGGCACCGAAGCCGCCCAAGTTCAGGCAGATCTGGCGGCCGAAGAAAATCCAGAGCTGGGTCCCAGCTCAAGAGGAAGAGAACATTGCTGATACCACTGTTGCCCGCTTCAGGGCAGGAAGCAGAAGAGGAGAAGGAAAAGACATAAGAAATGCTGTTGCTGTTCACCCCAGGGCTCGGGGTAGGAGAGATGAGAAAGAGAATGAAGGAAGAAATCTGACTACTATTCGCCCCAGGATGAGGGGTAGAAGATATGAGCAAAAGGAAGACCTCACGGTCACCCACCCCATGGCTGGGGGCAAAAGATGGGAAAGGAAGAACTATGCTGCTGCTGCCAACCGCTGCCAGGATGGGAGTAGAAGGTTCAGGGAGGAAGAGGAAATGAGAATAAGCGAACCAGTCGCTGCTGCCACTCTAAGAAGACCAAGAGCCTGTGCCAGACAGGCCGATATATTCAGATACTCCAAAGCCGAGCACTTGAATGCTCAGGTGGAGAGACTGGCTTATCAGCAGAAAGGCCAGGAAAGATTGATGCTCCAACCAGAGCCACGAAGGCACAATCAAGAGGAGATGAAACAAGTGGCTCAAGACTACTTTCACTACCTGGGGAACTCCGCCCTCGGGCAGCAAAGATTATCCCGTGCCTTGGGCACCATGGATGAAGAAGAAGAAGAAACCCTTCAAGAAGTGATGCTCGGAGTCTCCTCCTCCGATTCCAATGATTATGAAGAAGGCCACAGAGTCGGGTATGGGAAAGAAGACCTGCACAGGGAAGAAGCTGAAGAAAGAATATCGGTCTTTGACCGACTCAAATACCCCGATCAGGTGAAGAGAAAGTCTACAGGCAGAGGGAAAAGATGCAGATCTTCGCCTGCAACATGGCCGGGCTTGTCAAAGGGCAGGATATGTTACCGACACAGCCAGATGAACTGCTCAGACTGGCAACCAGACCAGGCCCCGTCACAAGAGAGGCCAGGCGGCAAAAGATAAGATGAAGACTAATGATGAAGCCTGCAAGATCACCACTATGACAGTTAATGTGGTGACAGCGGAAGAGGAAGACAATCCCTTCGTTGATGATGCTGAAGGGACTTCAGAAGATCTACAGATCCCGTCAACCCTGGATCCCATGATCCAGATGATGTTTAGAAGATATCAACAAGAGATCAATGCTCTCAGAAGACAGCTAAATGAGAGGCATGAAGCTACACCGGTCTCCAAGCAAGCCGAGCCTGTGGGGCAGACTGCCAGCTCAACAGAAATGGCTATCCCAGCTAATCCTCTCCCGGCTGATAAGGCAAAGCACCGAGCCAACCCGTTCTGCAGCAGACGGTAGCTCAGCCCTCTGTATCTCAGACGCAGCCTGCCGCGCCTACCTTGCGCGCAACTGTGATGACAACTCCTTACAGTCAGCAACAAGCTCACTTCTTCCCGGAAAACATAGATCCAGCCATAGCCCAGAAGCTGATGATTGAAAGATTGTGGAGATGAAGCTGTCTGGAAGACTGGTGATGATGCTAGTACCTACGATGTGTACAAGGTACCATATCCTCCCCAGTATGCTGCTAAGAGACTACCTCCAGGCGTCAGTAAGCCGCCGAAGCTTGAAAATTTAATGGCCAGGGCTCTCCCAGGGAGCACATAGCTTACTATACCACCATTATGGGTGACTTGGCAGCTGATGAAGCTTATCTGCTCAAGTTCTTCGGCTCATCCCTCACCGGGATAGCCTTTGAATGGTATTCAAGCCTGCCGGCAGGGTCAGTGGCCGATTGGCCTGATATGCAAAGAAAGTTCCGCGACAGATTTCACGTCACGGAAAGAGAAATTACAATAGCAGAACTATATGCAACCAGGCAAAAGCAAGATGAAACAGCACTGGACTACATCAAAAGGTGGAGGAACTTAGCTATGAGATGCAGAAGACCTCCTCATCAAGAAGATGCAGAGCAAATATGTAAGCAGAGCCTCAGGAGAGAGGTACTGGAAAAGATGATTGGTGCAGATGTCAGAACATTTGACCGGCTGAACAATATAGTGGCGGAGGTCGAGACGTTCCTGTCCAAGCGTCCGACGGCCAATGCTCCAACTGTGCCGAAAGGGAAATCTAATGATCGATGACCATCGCACTCTGAGGCTAACACCGTCGATTTCAGAACCTTCGAGCAACATAAAGGGAAGAAGGGGGCAGATGAAGCTCCCCCGCCAGCAGACACAGCAGAAAGAAAAGATAAGGTCTCTCTGAGAAACAAAATGAGAAAGCCATACTCTTTTCCAAAAGATAAGACAGCCGCACTATTCAATTGGGCATACAAGTTCAACAAGGTAACATTGCCTGAGCCAAAGAGACCCGAGGACGCGGCAAAGAAAGGTGATCCACTGTTCTGTCCATATCACCGTGCGCTGGGGCACGCAATTGAAGATTGCTACGTCTTCAAAGATATTATGGAAGGCATGGCCAAAAAGGGGGAGCTACAGCTGGGAGATTACCAAGTAGAGCCACCCCGTCCACATGAGCCTTCGGCCTTAAGAATGGCCGCCAATATGATTTCAGTCTACCAGCAGCTGCCTAAGGAGGCCGTTGAAGAATGTACCAGGCATACTTATGAAGCTTGCTTCCTCACCCCACTGAAGGATCAGGAAGGATGGCAGATGAAACCCATAAAGAACAGAAAGAAGACTCCCGCAGCCAATACCAGTGGAGCAGTTATCCGCGGTGTCACACCAAGGCCCGAACCACCTCCAGTAAAGCCAGTATGGCACACGGCTGAAACAGGGCCAGTCATCCGGATCCCCACTCATAACCGGAGAAGACAAGTCCCCCTACCTGCACATAAGGAAGTAAGTCCTGCAGCCAGGCGTTTACAGCAGTATATTAATGGGCTCGATGAATATGAACAGAAAAAGCCCGGGCACCTGCTGGTGAAAGACTGTATACTCTGGGAACAGCTCGAAGAATTGAAAATTAAAGAGCAGTCAGAGGCAGAACAAGAAAAAGTTGAGACTGAACCCTTCTGGGGGCAGGAGCCAATAAAGCCAAATTCCCAGAAAAAGAAGAGACGGCCCAAGTCCAAAAAGGGAAAGAGGGTCGTGACAGTACAATGTAACACCCTGTCGGCACTCTTTACCTCGCCCGGGGAGAATGATGAGGATGAAACATCAAATGCCCCGCTAGAAGCCAACCATGCCGAGGCCTCAACCTCAGCACATGCAACACGCTCCGGAAGAAGGTGGGGGCGCCCACCACCAGCCAATCATAACATTATGTTCAGAGGGGAGCAACCCTACCAGATTCCTGAACCAGAGGTACGAGGTGTCCAGGTTCCTCCCTCTGCCAGCTTGTACCAAGAAAAGAAGAAAGGAGGTCAAACTCCAACATTTCTGGAATTTCTGTCCAGTCTGGAAAATGGGCAGTCGATACAGGCTGGGCCAGATAAAGGCAAGAGACCTCAGCAATCGGCATTGGTTGCCTGCAAACAGAATGAGAAAGAGGAGGATAACCCTCCAACAATGCCAGGGGCCATTGTTATAGAAGAAGCCTCCCAAGAAATCAGTCCAGAGGATGAAACCAGCACTGGGCAGCAGAGGCCACGGGCACCACATGAACCTCCAAAACCCCGATGGGCGGAAGAAATGAGACTGTCTAATGTCAGGGTGGGCAGCCGAATCATGAAAATGCTAAAGAAGCTCCCTACCAGATTCTCCATCTGGGAGATTCTCTCTCTGAGTGAAGAGGCTCGCCAAGCAATTGTTGATGCCTTGCAATCGCCGGCACAATATGAAGCACTCTTGACAGAAGTGAATTCTGGGCCGTCAGTCACATTCACAGAGGATGACATGCTGATTCCGAATTCCGGCCATAACAGACCGCTGTATATGAGGGGCTCCCTGAACTGTCAGTCACTGAGCAGGATACTGATAGATCCCGGGGCTGTCGTGAACATTCTCCCATACCGTATCTACCAAAAATATTACTTTGATCTTCAGCTTACCAAGGTCAGAGACATGAAAATTGCGGGATTCAACCAGAAATATGAGATGCCCTTTGGGGTGGCTGATTTCAACCTCACATTGGGGGACCTCACTACCGTGGTGCGATTTTATGTAATCGACTGCAACACCACATATAAGGCCCTGCTGGGGAGACCGTGGCTGCATGAATATCAGATAGTGCCGTCCACGCTACATCAGTGCATTAAATACTGCCATGAAGAAAAAGAAGAGAGGGTGTTTGCGGATTTACATCCCTTCGAAGTATTCGAGTGTCATATGCTCGATGCATCCTACTACACTGGGGTGTCGCAAAATTGTGAAGAGAAAGAGGCTGTGGTCAGCCAGAAAAAGCGCGACGAAGGCAAGAAACTGGTCTCCACCGCCACCAAAGGGCTACATTAAGAAACATGAGGTATCTCACATCTCTTATGCTGGTGCCTTTGCTCGGATCACCCCTCCTAGCATTCACCCGAATGATATCGATGAAGAAATGAAAGAAAAGTACACACAGGTGGAGGTTCCGCAGGGTTTAGTCAAGCCCATCGCCAGCCTAGAGTACCAGACGGTGCTACCACTGAAGACTATAGAAATCCCTCGCTTCTGCGAGCCTCCTACCATATTCTACACCGGGGAGTCAGTCGAGGAAGATGATCAAGACTGCATGGTCCCTGAAGAAGCTGCAAACCGGATGGTGCCGATTACAGGCTTGGATTATACTACCCAACGGGTTTCGCAGATGTTCTCCAAGATGCAAATGCCGTCATTGCAGCCTGCTGCCCATAAGAAGGCGTTCAAGGAGCTATGGGATCCGCCTCGGGATAATAAAGAACTGAGGAAGATCACTCAGCACCCGGGATTGGGTTATACCCTTCAAGAATACTATGAAGCTGAGGTGGACGTCATCTCTGTCTCCTACCAGCATGAAGACCCTCCCGAGGTGGGATATGACAAGTACCCCTCGGAAGATGAAGAA
The DNA here is from genome assembly GCA_022559845.1 of Amorphophallus konjac. NCBI lineage: Eukaryota > Viridiplantae > Streptophyta > Magnoliopsida > Alismatales > Araceae > Amorphophallus > Amorphophallus konjac. Next base: position 463,016,680 of record CM040121.1, on the reverse strand, counting down.
ATCATTTATCAATCCATAATGAACAATGAAGCCCCAGACAGTCAGCCGGAGACGGGGACGTCTGATGAAGCAAAGAAAGATTGGTGCTGGGAAGACCTACCTTGCAAAGAGGATCTGTTCCATGCTGAAGCAAAGTTTGATACGGGAACCCCGGATGAAGACCAAATAGCCAAAGAGCTGAGGGAATGCCTGGAGTTTGAGCGCATCCTGGAAGAAGTCCGGGCCCTACAGAATGATGATCCCTCAGGAAGCCTGCATCAGAAGAACCTCTGGGGCGGAAGACTCCATTCTTGAGTTCCCTTCTGAACCAGTCACGTCCTCGGGACAGACTAAACAGAATCCAACAATATTGGCCGTATATGATGAGCCAGCACCCGCTGATGACCAGTATGATGAAACAGAGAATCATGAAACTGAAGAAGATTATATCCCGGGAGGCTTCATTGACTTGCAAGAAGCCCCGCCCGAGGTCGAAGATGGAGGTCAGGCCACCGTCGATGAGCTTGTGGAAATAAATCTGGGGACCGCAGATGAGCCAAGGCCGACATTCCTCAGTGCACTGCTGGAGCCAGCTGCCAGGGAACAGTATATACAGTTCTTGAAAGAATTCCGAGACTGCTTTGCATGGACATATGATGAAATGCCGGGACTGAGTTCTGATGTGGCACAGCACCGATTGGCAATAAACCCAGAGGCTAGCCCTGTAAAGCAGCCTTCCAGGAGAATGCGCCCTGAATTAATAAATCAGATTAACAAAGAGGTTGACAAGCTGATTGATGTAGGCTTTGTTGAAGAAAATCAGTATACTACATGGTTAGCCAACATAGTGCCTGTAAAAAAGAAAAATGGGCAGATCAGAATATGTGTTGATTTCCGGGACCTTAATAAGGCCTGCCCGAAAGATGATTTCCCAGTGCCAATCACTGAAGTGATGATCGATGCGACTACTGGTCATGAAGCCCTGTCATTTATGGATGGGTCATCCGGATATAACCAGATCTGGATTGCTGAAGAAGACAGAGTGCACACTGCGTTCCGCACTCCGAAGGGGATATTCCACTACAAAAGGATGCCGTTTGGCCTCAAGAATGCCGGCGCTACCTACCAAAGAGCTATGACCAAGATCTTTGATGATTTGCTCTTCAAGAAAGTAGAGTGCTACATTGATGATTTGGTAGTAAAAACTAAAAGAAGAGAAGACCATTTGCAAGACCTGAGGGTAGTATTCCAGAGGCTGCGCAAATATGAACTCAAGATGAATCCCATGAAATGTGCCTTCGGCGTGTCCAGTGGAAAATTCCTCGGGTTTATTGTCCGGCATAGGGGCATTGAAATCGACCCATCCAAGATTAAGGCTATCCAGGAGCTCCCTCCACCAAGGAATCTGCCCGAGCTGAGATCTCTGCAAGGGCGTCTGGCCTATATCCGACGATTTATATCAAATCTGTCGGGAAGATGCCACCCCTTTCACAAGCTCATGATGAAAGATGTGCCGTTCCTCTGGGACGATGGCTGTCAGGAAGCCTTTGAGAAGCTGAAAGAATATCTCAAGACCCCTCCAGTGCTGGGGGCACCCGTTAAGGGCAGGCCCTTAATACTATACATCGCGGCCACACACTGTTCCCTGGGGGCAATGCTGGCACAGATAAATGAAGAAGGCAAAGAACAAGCCTTGTACTACCTGAGTAGGAGGCTGATTAGAACTGAAGAAAGCTACAGCTACATAGAAAAGACCTGCTTGGCACTAGTCTTTGCTGTCAAGAAGCTCCGACACTATATGTTGTCACATGAAGTCAGATTGATATCTGCAGCAGATCCGCTCAAATACATATTGACTCAGCCAGTACTGAAGGGCCGGTTGGGCAAATGGGCAGTGATCCTGATGGAATTCGATATTACCTATACACCCCAGAGGGCGATAAAAGGACAGGCTGTGGCTGATTTCTTCGCAGAGCATCCTGTGCCAGAAAATGATATGCTAGGGACTGAGTTACCCGATGATGAGACACTCGAGGCCTGCCAGGCTCAGTCAGTTATGTGGCAACTATTCTTTGATGGAGCATCTAGAACAGAGACAGACTCCGATGGAAAGACCAGAATACGGGCTGGAGCCGGTATTGTGCTGAAATCACCAGAAGGGGAGGTCGTGCATACTTCCTGTTCTATAAACAAGCCCTGCACCAATAATGAGGCCGAGTATGAAGCTCTGATAATCGGGCTATATATCAGCCTCAACATGGGTATCCAAATGCTTCAAGTATTCGGGGATTCGATGTTGATAATAAAATAGATCCAAGGGGAGTTCGAAGTGCGGAAGCCAGAACTGAATCCCTACCACCAAAAAGCTGTGCGCCTCATGGCGAAATTCTACCATATTGAGCTCAAGCATGTGGGCCGTGGACACAATGCCCAGGCTGATGCACTAGCAAAGCTGGCCAGCTCACTAGCAGTCCCACCAAATAAGACACTGAACATTGTCGTTATGAACCGGCGGCAAGTCCCCAGTACGCTAGAAGGGTGCCCCGAAGAAGACGAAGTTGCCACCATCAGCACAGAACAAGCGTCTGATTGGAGACAGCACTTGCTGCAGTGGTTGGTACACCAACAGCTACCGCAGAAAAGAGAAGAAAAGATGAAACTCCTAAGAATCAAAGATTCTTATGAACTCAGGAATGGAATTTTGTTCCGAATAATGGCAGATGCACGCAAGAAGATTCTACTCCGCTGTCTGTCCACTGAGGAAGCCTGGCAAGCGATGAAAGAAACACATGCTGGGACAGCAGGTGCCCACCAGGCTGGTCCCAAGATGAAGATAGAAATCAAGAAGCTAGGCTACTATTGGCCCACCATGTTTGAAGACTGCTGTAAATTTGCAAAATCATGCCAGAAATGCCAGGAGCATGCTACTGTGCCTAGAAGGCCTCCTACGACTCTGCACCCTACAGTTCCCAGTTGGCCGTTTGCACAATGGGGAACTGATGTAGTCGGGCCACTGCCGACTTCCTCGGCCGGACATAAGTACATACTGGCCATAACAGATTACTTCTCCCGATGGGCGGAGGCTATAGCATTAAGAGAAGTGACTGGTGAACTGGTCGCCAGATTCATCAAGCAGAACATTATCTTCCGGTTCGGGATCCCCAGCCGAATAATATCCGACAATGGAAGTCATTTCAGAAATCAGAAGGTCTATCGGCTTGCTGAGAAGTATAAGATCGAATGGAGGACCTCCACTCCTTACAATCCACAGGCAAACGGATTGGCAGAAGCTTTTAACAAGACTCTCTGCACCTTGCTGGCCAAGGTCGTCAGTTCTAATAAGAAGGACTGGGAAGAGAAAATGTATGAAGCTCTGTGGGCATACCGCACTGTCTTCAAGACACCTACAGGGTGCTCACCATACTCGCTGGTATACGGCTCAGAGGCAGTGGTTCCGCTAGAGCTGGAAGTCCCGTCACTCAGAGTGGCAGTCCAATATGGCCTGGCCCGTGGCGAACAGACCAATGCAGAAAGAAGACTAGAAGAACTGGCTGAATTGGAAGGGAAGCGCCTCCGAGCTCAGAAGAGTATCCAAATGTATCAGGCCCGCATGGCCACTGCATTCAACAAACTCGTAAGAGGATGAGAATTCAAGAAAGGTGACCTCGTCATGGTCAAGAAAAAAGAAGTCATGGCGTCCAACCCAAAAGGAAAGCTGAATGCTAATTGGGAAGGTCCTTATGTGATACAAAGGGTCTACGAAGGAGGGGCCTACGTGGTTGTTAACCATCGAGGGGAAATCCAATTCTTGCCACTCAACGAAAGACATCTGAAGTTGTATCATACAGCACAACCAACATTCCCCGAGTAATCGGGCAAAATCTACCCTTTCCTTGGTCTAGCGGCACTCCGCCCTAACCGAGCTACCCTTTTCTTGGTCTAGCGGCACTCCGCCCTAACCGAGCTACCCTTTCTTGGTCTAGCGGCACTCCGCCCTAACCGACTACCCTTTCCTTGGTCTGTCTAGCGGCACTCCGCCCTAGCCGAGCTACCCTTTTCTTGGTCTAGCGGCACCCCGCCCTAGCCGAGCTACCCTTTTCTTGGTCTAGCGGCACTCCGCCCTAACCAAGCTACACCCTTTTCCCGGTCTAGCGGCACTCCGTCCTAACCGAGCTACCCTTTCCTTGGTCTAGCGGCACTCCGCCCTAACCGAGCTACCCTTTCCTTGGTCTAGCGGCACTCCGCCCTAACCGAGCTACCCTTTTCCCGGTCTAGCGGCACTCCGCCCTAGCCGAGCTACCCTTTTCTTGGTCTAGCGACACTCCGCCCTAACCAAGCTACACCATTTTCTTGGTCTAGCGGCACTCCGCCCTAACCGAGCTACCCCTTTCTTGGTCTAGCGGCACTCCGCCCTAGCCAAGCTACACCCTTTTCTTGGTATAGCGGCACTCCGCCCTAGCCAAGCTACACCCTTTCCTTGGTCTAGCGGCACTCCGCCCTAACCGAGCTACCCTTTTCCCGGTCTAGCGGTACTCCGCCCTAGCCGAGCTACCCTTTTCTTGGTCTAGCGGCACTCCGCCCTAACTGAGCTACACCCTTTTCTTGGTCTAGTGGCACTCCACCCTAACCGAGCTACCCCTTTCTTGGTCTAGCGGCACTCCGCCCTAGCCAAGCTACACCCTTTTCTTGGTATAGCGGCACTCCGCCCTAGCCAAGCTACACCCTTTCCTTGGTCTAGCGGCACTCCGCCCTAACCAAGCTACACCCTTTTCTTGGTATAGCGGCACTCCGCCCTAGCCAAGCTACACCCTTTTCTTGGTCTAGCGGCACTCCGCCCCAGCCAGGCTACCCTTTCTTGGTCTAGCGGCACTCCGCCCTAGCCAGGCTACCCTTTTTTTGGTCTAGCGGCACCTTGCCCTAGCCGAGCTACCCTTTCTTGGTATAGTGGCACTCCGCCCTAAACCGAGCTACCCCCTCTTGGTCTAGCGGCACTCCGCCCTAACCAAGCCACCCCTTATCTTGATCTAATGGCATTCCGACCTGTCACCCTCTAAAAAAAGAAAGGAGAGAGGAAGAGAGAATAGAAGATGACAAATTAGGGGTTAAAAATAGAGGTGCCCCGCCAGACTTGTTCAGGCGTTCTGAGCAAGGGCAAAAATGGCTAAAACCCAACTGTGGTGAAAACTCGAAAGGGCACTGCAGGTAAAATCGGGTACCCCGCCACGTGAAAACCCGAAAGGGCGCGTGGGCAAAAGCAAGAGGGGGCTGGCTCCGGCGAAAACCCGAAAGGGCGCTTGGGTCGGTAATGTGGTGATTCCAAAGAAAGCCTCACCTCCCACCATAAAACTCCTCGTCGATCGACCGGCGCCTTGCCCGATCAACGATTAAACCCATCCGGAATGGACCTTACGTCTATTCTGGTGAAGCCTTCATGCATTGCTCAAGAGAAATTCCCTCGATAATAACCACCACCACGAGACCAGCTACTGATCGACCGGCACACTGCCCGATCAACGATAAAACCTTGTCCGGTTTAGACCTTACGTCCATTCCGACTAGATCTACATGTCTCTTTACGTCCCGCCGTGATGAAACATGTTGTTGATCGATTGGCACACTGCCCGATCTATGATGAAACCTATCCAGTTTAGACCTTCCGCCTATCCTGATGAAATCCATGAACTCCTTGCATTGGTATAAATCCAATACCGATGATGAAACCCGCCATTGATCGATCGGTACCTCGCCCAATATCAATGATAGAACCCTATCCAGTTTAGACCCTACGTCTATCCTGATGAAACATATGAAATCCTTGCATTGGTATGAGCCAATACCAATGATGAGACCTGCTATCGATCGGTTGGCACACTGCCTGATCGACGCTAAAACCCATCCAGGGTAGACCTTCCGTCCGCTCTGACATAGCACAACACTGCTCTTTGAATCGATTCAGACCCTCCGTCTGGATAGATCTTGAAACTCTATTCCTTTGCGCTAATGTCAGACCCTACATTAACGATGAAACTCACATTTCGGCAAATGGCTCGTGCCCGAGCTGCTATCTATTCAGACCTTTCGCCTGAATAGGTCATGAAACCATATTTCCCTTTGCATTGATGTTGACACCCACATCAATGATCGTGTGTCCACAATAAACATATGACGCCATGGTCCATAGGATGAAAGTTCAGTTCCAGAAAAGACGATGAAAAGAAAAGAGAAAGAAAATGACAAAAGAAATATATATAAAAAAATGGGGTTAAAAATAGAGATACCCCGCCAGACTTGTTCAGGCATTCTGGACAAGGGCAAAAATGGCTAAAACCCAGCTGTGGTGAAAACCCGAAAGGGCACTGCAGGCAAAATCGGGTACCCCGCCACGTGAAAATCCGAAAGGACGCGTGGGCAAAAGCAAGAGGGGGCTGGCTCTGGTGAAAACCCAAAAGGGCACTTGGGTCAGTAATGTGGTAATTAGAAGTTCCATGCCAACCGGCACGTTGCCTTTACCTCCCCTTCACTGATGAAGCCTTCCGTCGGTCATCTGGCTCTATGCCCCACCGATGATAAAGCCTTTCCGGGATAGATCTTACGTCTACCCTGATGAAATCTATATACCCTCTTTTCACATGTCCCACTGACAATAAAACCCGTCACCATTCTGATAAAGCCTGGCCAGTTCAGACCTTACGTCTGTCCTGATCAAACTCCTAAACCTTCCCTTGATCGATCGGCTCCTTGCCCGGTCAACGATGAAACCCTACCAGGATAGACCCTACGCCTATCCTGATGAAACCTACGTATTTCTTGGCGAAGTCCCACCCGCGATAAAACCTGCTGGAATAGACCTTACGCCTGTCCTAACGAGACCTACACCTCTACATACGTCCCACCGTTGATCGACTGGCACCTCGCCTGATCAATGATGAAATCCTCTGTCCGGTTTAGACCTTACGTCTATACTGATGAAACCTATGAAACTCCTTGCGTCAATATAAGCCCCATATCGACGATGAAACCAACCACTGATCGACTGGCATCTCGTCCGATCAATGATGAAACCATGTCCAATTAAAACCCTGCCAGTTTAGACCTTTTGTCTATTCTGATGAAACTTATAACACTTTCTTTGCATCGATATGAACCCAATATCGATGATGAAACTAGCTATTGATCGACCGGCACCTCGCCCGATCAATGGTGAAATCCTATCCAGTTCAGACCCTACGTCTGTCCTGATGAAAACCACGCACCCTTCAATGTCCCACCTGCGATAACCTCTACCCAGTCTAGACCTTACGTCTACTCTGATGAAACCTATAAAACTCCTTTGCGTCAATATAAACCCAATATCGATGATGAAGTCATATACTGGTCGATTGGCACATTGCCCCGACTAGCTTTGAAACCTGCCCGGGATGGACCATTCGCCCGTTTCGGATAATGCTCTGAGCCTCTTCGTTCACATTCCTGCAAATTGTCTCTCTTGCGGCACGTACGGCCAAGAAGGACGTTTGCTACCACCAACAGAATTTGGTTTAAGCACCCCCCCCGGAGGCCGTCACGCGGTGGAGCGAGTTCCCCATCCTTTCTTTGAAGGGGTGGACGCTCTCCTGCCAGGTACGAGCCATTCGCATGAGGGACTGCTAGAACCACTACCCCACTTCCCAAAGTAATGAAACCACATGGAAAAGACAATGGACACACATGAAGCCGAAGATTCCTTTTCATTAAAAGAGGAGTACATAAAGAGCCCCGAGGGGACACTGTATCACAAAAGAGGGCACAAGAAAAAGAAAGAAGAGATAATTCATGGCCGCCGGAATATATCTTCGAAGGCCAGCAGACCCACATAGGGAGCAGCTCCTAGCTCATGAAGGCGCGCCTCCTCCTCCTGAAGCCTCACAGACATGTCTTGGAGAGACATCACTCGTTCCTCCAACGAAGCCACCTCCTCGATGGACTGTGGCCGAATAGAGGATAATTGTTGCAGCTCGGCTCGGAGTCCGGTGAGCTCCGCTTCCAGAATGGCTATCCGGTCCTGGACAGCTTCCTCCCGCTGAACAGCACGCTGTAGCTCAGCTCGGCATTCATCAAGTGCGAGCGTCAGCTGCCCCAGCTCAGATTTATATTCTGACCTCTGCAACCTCAGTGCCGTCAGCTTGTCGGCCATGGTCCGTGCTAGGAAGTCTCTCCGATGCACGAATTTCAGCAAAAGCAAGACCCGCTGAGCCCATATGTCCAGAGGGCAGCCCATGGCTTGCAGGCCAGCGGTGAAGCGATTGGCAATTTCCTTCAGTTGCAGATACGTCAAGCCAGGCTGGGATTCTACCAGCTGGCGTAGCATGTCCAAATGCTGCCAGACAAAGCTGTCAGAAGAAGCAAAGCCAAAGGAGGCAGATGGGACGACCTCAAAAGTCACCTCGCCGTCAATGTCTGCCCACAGTGCAACATCCGACTGAGAGGACGAAGATGGCAAATCTGCTGGAAGAACTGGCCGGTCCCTCTCTGTGCTCTCCTGTTGAGCTGAAGACTCCTCCTCTACCGCTGTCTCGGGAGCTATGGCTTGAACATCCGTGAGGGAGAACCAATAAATGATGGAGCTATCTCTCATGAGTCTTCTGAATAAGGGCTTCATCTTCAGCTGCTCTTTCTGATAATGGGGACGAAGGGTCCCTAGTCTGTAGAGGCAGAAATCCAGTCTCTATAGCCACTGTGGCAGGGACTGCTGACTCGGGCGCAATTGACATTACGGCGGCCGGTATAAAAGCGGAGCTTCTGGCTGGGTCTGCTTCGGCTCTAAACTCTGAGGCCCTGACAGGGACGGAAATCTCTCCTGATGATCCCAAGTCCAGTGATGTTAAGTCAGTTGAAGATTGTATTCTTACTGGCACAGGGCGAATAACCTCAGAAATTCCCATGCAAGTTGAAGGTAAAGCAGGGATGATGACCAAGTCTGCAGATGAGACATCCATAGAAACTACGGCTGCGTCTGAGCTGGTAATGATAGGGTCCTGAGGACAAAGCAGAATGATCTTCAGTAATGAATGAAAGAAAATAAATAGAACAGCAAACAAAAAAGAGAAGCTTACCTTTAAAGTGGGGTCTATATCCTCAAAATGAGACAAAAGGGGAGAAAGCTCCGTAGTTGAAGCAACAAACGGAGGGGTTATGTCAACCTCGGTGTTGAGCCTGGCAAACTCCTCTTGCAATTCCTCCTCAGAAGATAGCATCAGCAGCTTGGGAGGCTGAAAAGGCGGAAGGCCTTTTGCAAATACGGGCAAGGCTTCTGATTTTTGGACTTCCTCCTCACTGTCGCTGAAAGTCACTTCCTCCTCATTATCAGGGACGGTCTCAAAGCTGCCCGAGGATACCTCCACACTAGCTATATGCTGCGGGGTCACCTCTAGAGCATGCCGGGATGCGGACCGGGTGATTATGCGTCTGGCCGAGATAGGGCTCCGTTTTGTTTGAATCCTATGACCCTCCTGCGGCTGAGGCGACTCTCCCGCTGCTATCATGGCCTCAGTCTGCTCCCTGACTGCCACCTCAACAAAAGGGGAACTCTGAGGGATATAACAAAAAAAAAAGAACAACAACGGGAGTATAAAGAAAAAAGATGAGAAAGCACATTTACCCTCCTCCTCGCCAGCTGGGGTAGGAGAAGGCAGCCTCGTGTCCCTTTCCACAGGCACTGCAACCTGCTCCGGGGCTGTATTAGATAAAGAGAAGCTCAGTCTCGAAGGATGCCTTAAAAGATCAGTTAAAGAAGACAATGAAGATTGCATCTACAAGCTATTTACCGTCACTCTCAGCAGGTTTCTGAGCGGCCTCCCTCTAAGACCTGAACTCGTCAAAAGAGGGGATGGCTGGAAGAGGGGTTCCGGCATCCGTCGCAACTGAAGCTGACTGCTGGACCCGAACAACCTTGGCCCTCTTGGCCTTGACAACTGCAGCTTTCACCACAGAAGGCTTCCTCTTCTTGCCCGGAGGCAAGGGAGTGGTCGTAGGTGCCGCTGCAGGAATTTCAAAGTAAGCAGGCTTCTCAGCTTGAGCAATAATCTTCCTGTAAAGTCCCTACCATTTTATGTCTGGTCTATCTGTGCAAGACACAAGAAAGGCAGTCATAGTCGACAGATGTAGAACATAACAATAAAAGAAAGATGCCATGAGCGCATAGGAAGGGTCATACCTGCTGGGCCATCATAAAATGTGGAAAGCGGCCAATACAGATAAGCTACCTCCTTCGATCGGGAAGCAGCCTCCTTCACGAGCCAGCATATGTCACCAATGGTCTGGCACTTCTCTGTCAAGGCAGCCAAGTCTTTATGCCCGTGGAAGTCGAGGCAATGAAACAGGCCAAGATAATCCATACACCAGCCGTCGACATAATGAAAAGAAACAAAAAGCGGTTTATTCAGAATGCCAGTTATCGGGTTCTCTACTGATAGCCCGTGAACATTCAGCAGTACAAAAAGCCAAGAAGTGTGCTGATAATATGTCTGGGTGCGGTCTTCCCTCCGCACAAACGTCCTATAAGGGTGAAACCTGTCCACTGGACCCCTCCAGGGGGCTGCTGTCGGGAGAGGCTCCTCCGGGGGAAACGGATACTGCACCTCCACATGAATACTCCCTATGTGGCCCAACTGCCTCAGGTCCTTTGTAAAAGCGTCTTCATTAATCTCAGAAAAGACAGGAGTGGGTATTTCAGAACCTTCCTCTTTCAAAGACCGACGCCTGGCAATATATGTTTCCGCCTCCTTCGGATGCTGTGAATAGAGCCTTTTCAGATGAACCTCATCAATTTCAAACACAGGCCCTGATTGCCGCTTTAAGAAAGAGCGCTCAGCCACATCCCCAAAGGCGCCTCTGCCATCTTTATAGAAATTGGTGCGGGTATTCCACCACTTAATGTATTCCGATGTGACACGGGGTATACGATTAGAAACGGTCGGGACCCTAAAAGTTACGCCCTCTCGGCGATGAAAGAAATCCCACCATGTTCGACCGTCACTGGCAATGGTGGACCCATGCTTGGCCCGGCTGTCCAAAGGAAACTGAGCAACTGATGGTGGAATATGCTGATCATAACCAAAGTTTCTGCTAAAACGGAATGGGTAATAGGGCTCCAAAATGAGCAAGCCTCCCTTCCTGAAGACCAATACACTGGGGCGGATAGCCATAGCCCACCTTACCAGTTCTAGTTCTAATATGGGCCGGGTGGCATTGGCCCCCGAAACAGGATGGACATAAGCTTCTACCTCCTCCATTTTGCATTCCCTCTGAGGGTCTATTAAAGGAGCCAAACCTGCTACCAAGCTCCAAAAATAAATGCTGCCAGGAGCATCTACAGGCACTTTTGTCAACCTGCCCCTTATCTTAAACAGCTGCTCTGAGAAAAGACCGGGTTCGGCGCTAGCAAACTCAATCATCCGAGGGAGCAATGTGTCTGACTGCAAGGTTCTCGAGGCCAGCTCGGGGAAAATGCTGCAAACCCAAGCATTGAAGAAATGAAATGGACCTACAGTCCTTAAGGAACGGGGAACCCGATGTCTATGCAAATCTCCCAACGATTTGTAAACTAAACACAAAGCCACCGGGCACAGAGACAGTCTCATTCCCCAGGCCATTTGACAGGCCGGATATATAGCCTCCGGTCTGATAGTCGTCTCGTCCCCTTGCGGGAGAGCGAAAGTGCACAGCCAGAAGGTCAGATAAGCTGCACAATGAGTGATGGGGTCAACCCCTGCTGGGTTCGGGCCGTCTACACCTGCTCGGCGCAGTGAAGCTGGCAATGCTGATTTGTAACGAGGGGCCCTGATCTGCTTACCAGGAGTCGGTCCCACGGAAGGAAAGTATGTATACTTCAAGGGACCCCCGAAGAAGTACTGTATCCACTGTCCTACACGGACTCTCAATCTGCTGCTCTTTTCCCAGGGTTGATATCCTTTGGAAGATCCCCTGCTGTAGGCCAGACAAATGGTCCGATAAGCTTTCATCAGATACCGGTATGCATAGCCGAAAGAATATCTGCCCTCTCCATCAGAGGCGTCCTTTACAGAGTCATCTAGACAGACCTCCTCATATGGCTCCCCATCTATGGGCAGACCAGAAAGCTGCGAAAGACTCCAGAGGTCGAGGGATGTCTTGCCTTCTGCTGTGTAGAACGTGTTAAACTGTGGGCAGAATACTTCAAGCATGCCGCAACATAATCCCCGAGAGATGGGATAGCGGAATCTGGTGGCAAATACACTATGGTAGACCCCAGCTCTAATCAGTAGAGGGGCGTATTCCTTCAAGACAAATTCTGTAAACTCCACTGCTCCTACCCTGAAGAGATGGGCGTCTGTCAACTTAGCATCCCCAAACCAGCCAGCGGCCAGCTGATATTTAAATTGAACGGCTAGACAATTGAGAACAAATGGCTCGTCCCTGTAACCCCACTTCGCAGGTGCTAAGAAGAGTCCGAAGTGGGTCTTCTCTCGATGGACGCGACCGGCTGCATGGTCCCACCTTGCCGGGGTAAACTCTGGAGCCCGGGTCAGCATCTTCTTCTCCGGCTCTAATTCAGAAATGCCCAGCACGGCATTCCAGTCCCTCTGCTCGCCTGGGAGATATATAGCTCGGGCTCGATAAACAGAACCCTTCATACTGTCTCTGTCGGTAAGTATTGCCGCTTCCACAGACCGAGCAAGCAAAAGATCCCTCATTCCGCCTATGGTGAAGGTCCGGATAAACGGCAATAGATGACGATCCTTCGGCAGGTCCGGACGGTAGTCAGCAGCTCTCCTGAAGTCAATACCTTCTGTGGAAGAATAGACTCCGGAAGACGGTACAGTGTCAGTCTCGGAATCAGAGGACTCGTCGACAGTAGCAATACGGTCATAGCCAAAGCTCAGACTATTCACATTCAGCCAGTTGACTGAAGCCCGAGATATGTCCGGCTGAGCCGATGAACTCGCTCCCACAGTCATGGAAGCCGCAGCAGAAGAGTCGGAAGCCATGTCAGTGACTGTAATCAAGAAAAGATGAAAAATAAGCATCGGGAAGATGAATAGGCATGTGATGATTAAATAAGTAATTCCAGTTAAATTTCGGCAGCATCTCCTCTTGTCCGGGGTCTGCCCAAGAAAAATAGGGAGTCACCCACCAAGAGGGAGTGATCCCGAACATAAAATGGGACTCAGTCCCGTATGATGAACCTACCCGAGAATGAATGGGTCAAAAAGGGGGGATGCAATAAGGCTCTCGGAGGGGGGAAGCTCACCGCCGCCGCCGAGATGAAGAGAGAGAAGGGAAAGGTAAGAAATGAGGTAAAAACCCTCTCGGGGGGGTTAAAAAGGAGAAGAAGGAGGGACTTCTCAGCGCGAAGCAATGCGCGCCGAGAACCCCCCTTCGACAGAAAGAAAATGCGCGCCGAGAAGCGGCCGCGCCGAGGGCCTACGAGCAACGGGCCGTGCCGAGAAGCACCCGTGCCGAGAAGAGTCCTACCTCGCGCCGAGAAGCCCAAGGCAAGGCCAAGAAGGCTCCAAAGTGCTGACAATAAAATCAGAAAATATGGAGATGAAAAACATGAAAATGAAAGATACATGTGCATAATATTGCAACATGATTAAGCCGAAGGACAATGTCAAGGAGAGATTGAGGAGGATACCCTCAAATGATGAAGGGCACCTGCGGACCCCATGCCGCTTATTCTGCACTTACGCCGTCCGCAGGTGGGGGGCATTTGTTGACGCCTGGAAAATGAGCAGGGGCGGAAACAGAATTGAAAAGAAGATCAGACCAATAGTGAAAGATCAATGATGAAGCTCGTCAACCATCTACCCGGCCGAAGCCTTTTCCCGGCCAAGCAGATGTCCGATGCCATTGTCAGCCAGACGATGGCACTGATGAAATAGCAGTCACCTGGCTGAAGTCTTTTCAGGCTAAAGCTGATGTCCGGTCTTGTCACCGTTCAGGTGACGATATCGATGAGATGATGTTCGACTTTGTCATCATTCAGATGGCAACGCCGATGAAACCCCAGTCTACCGACTGATGAAAATCTATGAATGATCTCAATAGAAACTGTGTCACCAGTGGAGGGCCTTCTCAGGTTCTGATATATTTGAAGGACCAATAAAGGCCGAGGTGTATGCGAGGTCTAAAAAGCCCTAAATGGGCCTATAAAAGTGGCGCCGGGAGCCCCTTGTCGAAGCCCAAAAGCGGCGCCGAGAAGCTGGAGTCCCACGCGCCGGGAAGTCTGCCTACGATTGAGGCGTGCCGGGACAGGCCTGCCGATAGGATACCAAGGAGGGATATAAAACCCCCTCATTCGAAGAGAAAAAGAGAGAACGGCGGAGAAGAAGAATAGATAGCCACAAAAGGAGAAGAAGAATAGATAGCCACAAAAGGAGAAGAGAGTGGAGCCTGCAATCTGATCTGAGAGAGGAAGAAGCAGAAGGGCCAAAGAAGAAAAGAGTTCGAAGCCTGATCGAAGGTGTGCAGCGGGGAGGGAGAGGAGTCAATGCTCCGCCCTCCCCTCCCCATTTTCTGTAGTTCATTCTTCTAATTCTGATTGCTTCTACTTCTTCCCCCTTTTGATGTATGCTGTGATATCACAGCCGGTTTTACTCCGCTAGGGCAAGGCATAGTCTCCCTGTACCTTCTTTTATGTATTGTCTCTGATGTGCGAATGTAATTGTGATATTCGAATGAATGAACACTACAGGCTGCAGTTGATGCCTGCTGTCTATTTCTCCGAAACCCTATTGCTATCTCTCCATGTTTTCTGTCTCTTTTTAGACTCAGTAGCATGCTATCCCCCTCCCCAGTTCGATTGATCGCCTGCTTATTCGCCTGGTTCTCGAACGCTGCTCGTGCTTACTTCCGAGCCAGGGACAGACTATCCCTTGGCCTCTGAAGCAAGGCATAGATGTATAGCAACCGCTGCTCGGTTTAGATGTTATATTCATGCTCATCGGCTCTGCTGAAGTCATCCCCGGGGCCAGAGACAGCCATCTCTTGGCCCCCAGATGATGAAGAGTATATCAAAATCATCCTCAGGGATTATTATAGACGCTGGTGACAGAGATACCCTAAACCATGTTTCCCCCAAATCACTCTCCGCTTCTGGCCTTCCCTTTGAAACCCAAGCCAAAACCAGTTGCCGTCTGATGAATTGATCTCTTTTGACTTCTCAAGGCCCGTCTATCTTGGCCTGAATCACCAGGAAAGCCCCCTGATTCATCAACAAACCCAAAAACAGGGTACCGTAAAACTCTGTTTCTCATTTCGGCGCCCTCACCCATCTCGGCCTCGTACACAGTGAAAGGGGTGAACAGTTCTCGGCATAAGGCTTCTGGCGCCGAGAACCCCACCCCTGGCCTTCTTACCTTCGCGCCGGGATCCTTTTCATCTTGGCCGCGCCGGGAACCCCCTCTGGCTGCTTTGCCATCGCGCCGGGAGGCCCATCCTCTGGCTTTCTTCCCTGCACGCCGGGAACCCCCTTTGAGCAATTCCTCCTCGCGCTGGGAAGCCAGCGCCGGGAACTCCCTGGCCTTCTCTTCAGCGCGCCGGGAACCTGGCCTCTTTGCCCTTGCGCCGAGAAGCCCACACCCTTGGTCATTTGGCCCTAGCGCCGACAACCCCCCTCCTGTTCCTTGCCTTGGCGCCGGGAACCTCTAGGCCAGTCCAAGGTGCGCCGAGAGCCTACTCCGCCACCCATCAAGCCTCTGATACCTCTATCAAACCCGTTTAGGGATGTCCAGGGGTCACCATAGCTATCCCGGGGATAAAATTAGAGGGAGACAGACTCCCTTATGTTCCACTGATCCGCGCCGGATTTATGAGCAACCCCTTTAGCTAAGGTGAGCTCTGCCACTGCATGAGTGTCACCGGCTCCTATAAGGGAAGAGTCAAACATTGCCCCAGGGCATACATGTGCAATGTGGGAGGTTCGCTCCCTCCTTTTCTCGGCTTTCATCCCAGCACTCCGTGGGTGATAGCCTATTCTCCCCTGGGCATAATCCAGATTATGGGGAGGTGCTGCCGAAATGTCGATCGATGTTTTAACCCCGATAAGTCCCGGGAGGTGCACATCACACGCCCCTCGTCCGGCTCAATCTTCCGGGGAATATGAATGCTGTGAGGCCCTTGGCTGGATGAGAAATATGAAAGGGGACATCTCCCCGATGATGGTCCGGACCCCGTCCCGCCACTGCGTGGACGGTGTCCTATTTCTACCCGGCACGACCCATATAAGAGGTGGTCATGTCGGTGTAGTAATCTACTGTGCATTAAATTATTTTCCCAGAATAACAAGAGCTTCAATATCACACACTGTTATTTTTCTTTTATTACCGCCCCGAGTGGCCTCCTATTTTGGCGTTTAATCAAGGGTTGTCCTTCTTAGGAAGGGCGTAATTAACGTCATAGCCTTTATGGTATGGCGGACTTTTGGTGGACTTCACAATCGACTGACCAAGTCAAGTCGAGCGCACAATGAAATCGTCACACATGTGACTGGCACGCCTAACAAACCAATAAAAATAAATCAATAAATAAATAAGTAAAATAATAAGAGAGATAAATCCCGCGTCCACAGGGGCCCGCATGTGCGTTTTATTTCTTCATTCCGGCCCTTCGGTCGGCTTCTGTCCTTCGTTGCAGCATATATCATTCTCACCTTCATGTGTGTGCAGTCCGACTCACTTTGGAGGAGACTCGGCACTTCAGGGAGCTAATAATAAAAGCTCAGAAACCCACATATTTCGAGACTCCCGATCCGGCCCCGACCACGACACCACTGCCTCCTGGTGATTCGCGGAAGCGAACCAGATCCCAGTTAAGGGAGGCTGTTGGCAAGGCCAAAGTGGCAATGACCCGAGTGACACGGGCACGCCAGAGGAAGGCCGCAGAAAAGGAACCAGCAATCGTCCTTCCTCCGATTGTATCTTTTGAAGAGTTTGAGGCTTCTCGCATGCAGGGGCCTGAAGTTGAAGGTAAGCTCTTCAGTCTCTTGTAGTTTATTTGCTTATTCTAGCTAGTTCGGCTGATCCTTCTTTGCAGTTGCCGGCACGATTGCTGCGGTCGTTGGACTAGAGGCAGCAGCAGGCGCCGTGGCTAGGGAAGGGGCAGAGGAAGTCCCCATAGCTCCCGTGGAGAGGGATCTACCTTCTCCGACGCCCAGGCAGGAAATGGAAGGTAATTTGTAGTATGTTCACGGGGCCTCTGCGAGCCCTTACGTCTTTAGTTGGCTTGATTGCATCCTGCTTTAAATTTCAGTTGAAATACAACCGACGTTACTTCCTGAAGCTGGGGCTGTGGAGGAAACTGCCGTTGGGGAGCAAGTCGAGCATGCCCTCGAGATTCATTCAACCCACGCTCCCAGTGTAGAGCCGATTGAGGAAGTCCTTGCTGAGGGTGATGTCCCTATCAGCAAGACATCCGCTCCGATGGTGGAACGTCCGGAACGGGCAAAGGACTCCTCCTCTTCCGAGCAAGTCGATTATGGTGGCGGCTCCAGTGACGAGGAGTTCCCACCGGTTGATACGGAGACCGAGGATGTAGGGGCATCTTCGGCTTATGAAAGTGATTATACAACCTTCAGCCCACCCCGGCTGGCTTGGAGTGGCCCTGGGCCGTTGGGATCACTCGTAAGTGAAGGTGCGGGAGCCACAGAGGCCACCCTTGGAGGTTTGAGCTTAGTGCCAGTTAAGGTGGGAAATCCCCCTACCATTTGCACCTTACTGCTCTTCCCTTCTTTTCATATCAATTGTTTGATACATATATTTCTGGTGCAGACTGAGGTGGTACTGCCAACCATAACGGTGCAGATACCCCTCCCGGCTCTAGGCGCGGGTCACCCAACCTTTCCGCCAGTCCTGCGGCCTTTTGCTCTGCGATACCCCAAAGGCTATGCGGCAGCAGCGTGTCCAGAAGGATCTGGGGTGATTACAGGGACTGACGAATCGGTAGCAGTCATGGAACCTCAGCCACTTGAAGCCGAACGATAGTTGGCCCTAGAGAAAAGTGGCCCTCCCGAGATAGAAGCGGGAGAGATTGTTGAAGAAGAAGTCGGGGCTTCCGGGGCATTGGCTCTTATTACTAAAACTGGCCATATGGAGGTCAGCCAGGCTGGGGGCGAGGAGCAGGTATCCTCGGCTATCAATGCTCCTGGTGCGGCTCCACTCCGAGAGGCTGGCAAGGAGGTTGCTATTGTCGAGACATTGCCTGTTGCATCAGCTACTGGAGTTGGTTTCAGTGCAAGCGCCTTGCAGATCATGACGTCGTCATCTTCTAAGACGAGCGATAATATCTGGGCCGCCGTGGATAGCAGAGTAAACTTTGAGCTCCCCGAGACGTCACCACTTGGTCTTCAATCATCAAGCGACCTAGTGTGGCAATTATTGGGGACCCTTCAGCATACCATAATAGCCAGCCGTGATTTGACTTATGCATAGCTGAGGGGCTTGGTGGAGCACTTGTCCCACTCGCTGCTAGCTTTTGGCTGCCCCATGGATGACTGGACACCACGGGTAATACTGCTATTGAAGTATGTGAACAAAAGGGAGTTTCTAGGCCGAGAGGTAGCTGATCAACTGACAGCCATAACATTGGAACGGGCTGAATGCCGGACTGCTCTCACCTCTTTGAGAGGGACTGCAGTGCAGATGAGAGACGCAGCCAGCACCTCCTCGTAGCACCAAACCTTCCTTGTAGCCCGGATAGCAGAATTGCACGCTGAACTTTCCAGGGCCGAGGCTGAGCTCCAAGAGACTGAGCGTCTGGAAGCCCAGAGCGTAGAGGAAGCGGAAATGGCCGAAGGATGAGCCGCTTCTCTCGAAACTGGAGGCCGCCGAATCTCGACTGCAAGAGCTGACCCGCCACCCTTCCTTGGGTATTTTGGAGCTGGAGGACATCTTCTGACGCCCATTGCAATAGTCTTTTTCTTTTTGCCTTTTATTTTGGTGGACTTCATGTACCCCGGGGTATTCCCCGAGTAACGTGTATCTTGCTGCTTCATAGGAATGAAATATTTTTGTTCGCCGTGAAGTCACGACTTCATTCTTTTTACTTTGTACTCTTTTATTCGCCTGTTAGTTTAGTCCGAGTATGTAAGTTACTAGGGCAGGAGAGCACTCACGCCTTCAGCAAAGGGGTGAGGTGTTCGCTCCACCGCATCGTAACTATTCTCGGGGCCAAACTATGGCTGATGTAGGCCAAAAGTCTGAAGGGTAAAAGTGTAGAGGCCTCCTAAGACCAGGGAATACGGTCAGAAGGCCTATCAGCAAGACTTGTCGATGGTGACGAAGTCATGAGGAGACCAACGTGTGTCCCTTCCTCAAAGGGGTGGAGGACCTAAGTGAGGGACAGGTTCACTTGTTGATGCGGAGAGAAGGCCCGGACCATGGGTTAGCTTGTCGGCTTCGCCGATGGTGACGGAGACTGAGGATAGGGTTTATTCATCGGCATGGGTTAAAATGGCGAAGCAAATGAGGCTTATTGCTTAATGAGGATGAAAAGTCCAGGTTAGGGGGGAGTGTTGACCGGTCTTGCCGATGGTGACAAGGGTCGATGGACGCGGATCGATCTTGCTGATGATGACAAGGGTCGAAAGAAAATTGACCGATCTCACCGATGGTGATGAGGGTCACAAGGAGGTCGACCGATCTTGCCGATGATGACAAGGGTCGAAAGGAAATTTACCGATCTCGTCGATGGTGACAAGGGTCAAAAGGAGGTCGACCGATCTTGCCGATGATGACAAGGGTTGAAAGGAAATTGACCGATCTCGCCGATGGTGACGAGGGTCACAAGGAGGTCGACCGATCTTGTCGATGATGACAAGGGTCGAAAGGAAATTGACCGATCTCACCGATGGTGACGAGGGTCATAAGGAGGTCGATCGATCTTGCCGATGATAACAAGGGTCGAAAGGAAATTGACCGATCTGGCCGATGGTGACGAGGGTCAAAAGGAGGTCGACCGATCTTGCCGATGATGATAAGGGTCGAAAGGAAATTGACCGATCTCGTCGATGGTGACGAGGGTCACAAGGAGGTCGACCGATCTTGCCGATGGTGACAAGGGTCGAAAGGAAATTGACCGATCTCGTCGATGGTGACGAGGGTCACAAGGAGGTCGACCGATCTTACCGATGGTGACAAGGGTAGAAAAAAAATTGACCGATCTCGCCGATGGTGACGAGGGTCACAAGGAGGTCGACCGATCTTGCCGATGGTGACAATGGTCGAAAGGAAATTGACCGATCTCGTCGATGGTGACAAGGGTCACAAGGAGGTCGACCGATCTTGCCGATGATGACAAGGGTCGAAAGGAAATTGACCGATCTCGCCGATGGTGACGAGGGTCACAAGGAGGTCGACCGATCTTACCGATGGTGATAAGGGTCGAAAGGAAATTGACCGATCTCGCCGATGATGACGAGGGTCACAAGGAGGTCGACCGATCTCGCCGATGATGACAAGGGTCGAAAGGAAATTGATCGATCTCGCCAATGGTGACGAGGGTGACGAGGAGGTCGACCAATCTCAACGATGATGACAAGGGTCGAAAGGAAATTGACCGATCTCGTCGATGGTGACGAGGGTCACAAGGAGGTCGATCGATCTCGCCGATGATGACACGGGTCGAAAGGAAATTGACCGATCTCACCGATGGTGACGAGGGTCACAAGGAGGTCGACCGATCTTGCCGATGATGACAAGGGTCGAAAGGAAATTGGTTGGGAACTTTAAAATGTCACTTTACTAACTTAAGCGCCCTTTCGGGTTTTCGCCGAAGCCAGCCCCCTCTTGCTTTTGTCCACGCGCCCTTTCGGGTTTTCACGTGGCGGGGTACCCGATTTTGCCTGCGACGCCCTTTCGGGTTTTCGCCGCAACCGGGCTATGGCCATTTTTGCCCTTGTCCTGATGTAGGAACAAGTCCGGCGAGGCACCTCTATTTTAAGTCTCATTTTTTTCTTTTCTCTTTTTTTTTTTTGATTCACGGAACGAATCCGGGATGAACGTGGGCTCGTTCGTTAGTAACGGATGAGGAGGTCCGGGCTAACGAGACATCGACTAGCCTTGCCGATGATGGCGAGGGTCGAGCACGGGTTTGTTCGTCAACACTAGTTAAATGTCAAAGCAAAGGTGGATCTATTAACAAGGACGGAAGGTCCAAGTTAAGGGAGTATTGACCGGTCTTGCCGATGGCGGCAAGGGTTGACAGTAGCTTGTTCATCGGCGTCGGGTGACTGCCGAAGCAAAGGATAGGTTTATTTATTAACGAGGACGTAAGGTCCGAGTTAAGGGAAAATGCCGATCGATCTTACCGATGATGGCAAGGGTCGAACACAAGTTGGTTCATCGACATTGGTTAAATGCCGAAGCAAAGATGGGTTTATTCATTAACGAGGACGGAAGGTCCAAGTTAAATAAAAAATGTCGACCAGTCTTACCGATGATGGCAAGGGTCGAATATTAGTTGGTTCATCGACATTGGTTAAATGCCGAAGCAAAGATGGGTTTATTCATTAACGAGGACGGAAGGTCCAAGTTAAGGGAAAAATGTCGACCGATCTTGCCGATGATGGCAAGGGTCGAAAGGATGGGGACCGATCTTGTCGATGATGATAATGGTCAAAGGCTGTTGAGGAAAAGGTCTCCAGTGGGACTTATGGTGCTCATCCCTTCTGGAGTTTTATTGGGATGAGGGTGCAGAGGCACTTTGAATTACCACATTACTAACGTAAGCGCTCTTTCAGGTTTTCGCCGAAGCCAGCCCCCTCTTGCTTTTGCCCTCGCGCCCTTTCAGGTTTTCACGTGACGGGATACCTGATTTTACCTGCGGCGCCCTTTCGGGTTTTCGCCACAGCTGGGTTATAGCCATTTTTGCCCTTGTCCTAATGTAGGAACAAGGCCGGCGGGGCACCTCTATTTTAAGCCCCATTTTTTCTTCTTCTTCTTTTTTTTTATAACAGGAGGATGTCGAGAGGTCAACACGTGATATTTGACCCCTTGGTGACGTCAGATAGCTATCGATTGAGGCGCAAGGTCTCACGCCAGTAGAGGCGGTTTATTCATTGGCAGAGGAACGATGCCAGTGCAAAGGAGGAGCTTCAGCCAATTCGGACGTAAGGTCCGTAATGGTGATGTTGAGCGAAGGTCGACTAGGACACGAGGTCTCGCGCCAAGAAAGGGTTTATTCGTTAGCAAGAAGGTAATGCTAACACAAAGGATAGATTTCGTGCCGATTCGAGCGTAAGGCCTGTAATGGCAATATTGTAGAAGAGTCGGCTAAGACACGAAGTCTTGCGCCGGAACATGGGATTTATTCGTTAGCAAGAAGGAAATGCTAACGCAAAGGATAGATTTTGTGCCGATTCGGGCGTAAGGCCCACAATGGTAATATTATCGAGGAGTTGGGTAGGACATGAAGTCTTGCGCCGGAACAGGGGGTTTATTCGTTAGCAAGAAGGAAATACTAACACAAAGGATAGATTTAGTGCCGATTCGGGCGTAAGGCCCGCAATGACAATATTGTATTGTATGCTATTATATATATATATATATATATATTGGGAGCTCGGCCAGGGCGGAATGCCACTAGACCAAGGTAGGTAGAGCCTGGCTAGGGCGGAGTGCACTAGACTAAGGTAGGAAGAGCTTAGCTAGGGCGGAGTGCCACTAGACTAAGGTAGGAAGAGCTCGGCCAAGGCAGAATGTCACTAGACCAAGGTAGGTAGAGCTTAGCTAGGGCGGAGTGCCACTAGACTAAGGTAGGTAGAACTTAGCTAGGGCAGAGTGCCACTAGACTAAGGTAGGAAGAGCTCAGCCAAGGCGGAATGCCACTAGACCAAGGTAGGTAGAGCTTAGCTAGGGCAGAGTGCCACTAGACTAAGGTAGGTAGAACTTAGCTAGGGCGGAGTGCCACTAGACCAAGGTAGGTAGAGCTTAACTAGGGCGGAGTGCCACTAGACTAAGGTAGGTAGAACTTAGCTAGGGCGGAGTGCCACTAGACTAAGGTAGGAAGAGCTCGGCCAGGGCGGAATGCCACTAGACCAAGGTAGGTAAAGCCTAGCTAGGGCGGAGTGCTACTAGACTAGGGTAGGTAGAGCTTAGCTAGGGCGGAGTGCCACTAGACTAAGGTGGGTAGAACCTAGCTAGGGCGGAGTGCCACTAGACTAAGGTAAGTAGAACTTAGCTGGGGTGGAGTGCCACTAGACTAAGGCAGGTAGAACTTAGCTAGGGTGGAGTGCCACTAAACTAAGGTAGGAAGAGCTCAGCCAGGGCGGAATGCCACTAGACCAAGGTAGGTAGAGCTTAGCTAGGGCGGAGTGCCACTAGACTAAGGTAGGAAGAGCTCGGCCAGAGCGGAATGCCACTAGACCAAGGTAGGAAGAGCTCGGCCAGGGCGCAATGCCACTAGACCAAGGTAGGTAGAGCCTAGCTAGGGCGGAGTGCCACTAGACTAGGGTGGGTAGAACCTAGCTAGGGCGGAGTGCCACTAGACTAAGGTAGGTAGAACTTGACTAGGGCGGAGTGCCACTAGACTAAGGCAGGTAGAACTTAGCTAGGGCGGAGTGCCACTAGACTAAGGTAGGAAGAGCTCAGCCAGGGCGGAATGTCACTAGACCAAGGTATGTAGAACGTAGCTAGGGCGGAGTGCCACTAGACTAAGGTAGGAAGAGCTCGGCCAGGGCGGAGTGCCACTAGACCAAGGTAGGTAGAACTTAGTGAGGGCGGAATGCCATTGGACTAAGGTAGGAAGAGCTTAGCTAGGGTGGAGTGCCACTAGACTAAGGCGGGTAGAACTTAGCTAGGGCGGAGCGCCACTAGACTAAGGTAGGAAGAGCTCGGCCAGGGCAGAATGCCACTAGACCAAGGTAGGTAAAGCCTAGCTAGGATGGAGTGCCACTAGACTAAGGCAGGTCTTGGTCATTCTGAGAATGCCGGTTGAGCTGCGTGATACAGGTTCAAGTGTTTTCCATTAAGGGGAGAGAACTGGACGACTCCTTTATGGTCTACAAGGACGTACGCACCCCCTTCATATACACGGCGGACGACGTATGGTCCAACCCAGTTTTCAACCAACTTCCCTTTGGGATTGGATGTCATCACTTCTCTTCTTTTGACCATTACTAGGTCACCCTTCTTCAATTCTCGACCTTTGACCAGCTTGTCGAAAGCACGGGCCATGCGAGCTTGGTAGAGTTGAATATTTTGTTGCACGCGGAGACGCTTTCCTTCGAGCTCGGCAAGCTCTTCCAGTCTTCTTTCTATATTGGTTTGTTCACCGCCAGCCAACCCATGCTGGATGGCAACTCGCAGCGAGGGGACCTCCAATTCAATCGGCACCACAGCCTCCGACCCATATACGAGGGAGAATGGCGAACAGCCGGTTGGGGTTTTATAGACCGTACGATAGGCCCAAAGCACTTCGTACATCTTTTCTTCCCAGTCCTTTTTATTAGACTTGATAGTCTTTGCCAGCAGTGTGCATAGTGTTTTATTGAAGGCTTCTGCAAGTCCATTAGCTTGAGGGTTATAGGGGGATGAGATCCTCCAGTCAATCTTATATTTATCAGCCAGCCGATAAACCTTCTGGCTTCTAAAATGGCTACCATTATCAGAGATAATTCGACTGGGAATCCCGAACCGGAATATTATATTTTACCATAAGAATCTTGCGACCAATTCTCCTGTTACATCTCTTAGCGCAACTGCTTCTGCCCATCTGGAGAAGTAATCTGTGGCTGCTAAGATATATCTGCACCCTGACGAAGATGCTGGCAGTGGCCCTACCACGTCTGTGCCCTATTGGGCGAACGGCCAACTTGGTAGGGTGGGGTGTAGCGGCACTGGCGGTCTCCTGGACACGTTGGCGTGCTCCTGACATTTTTGGCAAGCTTTAGCAAACTTGCATCAATCGTCAAACATGGAGGGCCAACAATAGCCCAATTTCTTTATTTCAATTTTCATCTTCGGCCCGGCCTGGTGTGCTCCCGCTGACCCGGCGTGGACTTCTTGCATTACCTACCCAGCTTCTGTCGAAGACAAGCAACGGAGCAGAACTTTCCTTCGGGCATCGGCCATTATTCGGAACAAGGTTCCGCTTCTCATCTCATAAGAGTCTTTGATCCTTAGGAGCTTCATTCTTTGTTCTTTTTCTTTCGAGAGTTGTTGGTGCCGTAACCAACGCAGAAGGTGCTCCCGCCAATTGGGCTGCTGAACTTCTTCTATAGCTGCCGCTTCATTTTCTTATTCATCTGTCAGAACCTCCGTTACACTGGGGACCTGCCGACGGTTGATTACTGCTATATTCAGGCTTGTGTCTAGCGGGATTGCCAAAGAACTAGCCAACTTTGCGAGGGCATCCGCCTGAGCATTCTATCCTCGGTTGATATGCTTGATTTTGATGAAATAGAATCGCGCCATCAAGCGGAGGGCTAGCTAATAGTAAGGGAGGAGCTCTTGCTTCCGCACATCGAACTCTCCTTCCAGCTATTTTATGACTAGTAGGGAATCCCCGAATGCTTCCAGCATCTGGATCTCCATGGATAGAGCAATCTATAACTCGATTATGAGGGCTTCATATTCTGCTTCATTGTTTGTGCATGGCTTGTTTATTGAACAAGATGTATATATGACTTCTCCTTTGGGAGATTTCAAGACTATGCCTACCCCCGCTCTGACTCTGGCTGACCCAGTAGCTGAGGCATCAATTCTAGAAGCGCCGTCAAAATACAGCTGCCATAGAGAGGGCTGCACTTGGCCGACTTCTAGGGTTTCATCTTCAGGAAGCTATGGCTCTAGCGGGCAGTCTTCAGGCACTGGATGCTCAGCAAAGAAGTCTGCGATGGCTTGGCCCTTGACGGCCTTTTGCGGTATGTAAGAGATATCAAACTCCATAAGGATCACCACCCATTTGCCCAAGCGACCTTTGAGTGCCGGTTGGGATATGATATATTTAAGCGGATCTTCCTTAGAGATTAGCCTAACTTCATGACGATAGCATATAGTGTCGAAGTTTCTTGACCGCGAAGACCAGTGCCAAGCAGATCTTCTCGATATAGGTGTACTTCTCTTCAGTTCTAACCATTCTTCGACTAAGATAGTAGAGGGCTTGTTCTTTCCCTTCTTCATTGTTCTGGGCTAGCATTGCCCCCAGGGAGTTATATGTGGCTGCTATGTACAAAACCAGCGGCCGTCCTTTCACCGGTGTGCCCAGTACTAGAGGAGTCTTCAGATAGTCTTTGAGCTTGTCGAAGGCTGTCTGGCAATCTTCGTCCTAGTAAAAGGGAACATCTTTCATCATCAGCTTGTGAAAGGGCTGGCATCGCCCCGACAAATTGGATATGAACCGCCGGATGTAAGCCAGGCGGCCTTGAAGAGATCTCAGCTCGGAGAGGTTCCTTGGTGAGGGTAACTCCTGAATGGCCTTGATCTTTGCGGGGTCTATTTCAATTCCCCGATATCTGATAATGAAGCCCAAGAACTTTCCGCTCGATACTCCGAACGCACACTTCATAGGGTTCATTTTCAATTCATACTACCTTAGCCTCTGAAAGACAACTCGGAGGTCTTGCAGATGGTCTTCTTTCTTTCTGGTCTTGACTACCAGGTCATCTATGTAGCACTCGACCTTATGGTAAAGTAGCTCATCAAATATTCTAGTCATCGCCCGCTGATAAGTTGCACCGGCGTTCTTCAACCCGAACGGCATCCTCTTGTAGTGGTAAATGCCCTTGGGAGTTCGGAAGGCAGTGTGGACTCGGTCACATTCTGTGATCCATATTTGGTTCTAGCCGGATGACCCATCCATGAATGATAGGGCCTCATGACCAGTTGTTGCATCTATCATGACCTCCATAATTGGCACAAGAAAGTCATCTTTAGGGTAGGCTTTATTCAGATCTCGAAAGTCAACACATATCCGGATCTGCCCATTTTTCTTCTTCACGGGCACAATATTGGCCAGCCACGTGGTATATTGATTTTCTTCGACAAAACCTACATCTATGAGCTTGTCCACTTCTTTGCATATTTGAGTAATGAGCTCTAGTCTCATGCACCGCGGCGGTTGCTTCACCGGTTCAGCTTCAGGGCTTATTGCTAGCTCGTGTTGTGAGACTACGGGGCTTAGTCCTGGCATCTCCTTGTAGGTCCAGGCAAAGCAATCCTGGTATTCTTGCAGTAGCTGGATGTACAGCTCATGTTCTTCAGCAGATAGCTGGGCGCTGAGGAAGGTCGGCCTAGGGTCGTCCTCATTTCCCAGGTTAATTTCTATTAGTTCATCGACCGTGGCTTGGCCTCCGTCTTCTATTTCCAGGGGCGCCGACTGAAGGTCGACAAAGTCTAGAATATCATCGTCAAGGTCAAAGACCTCGATTTCTTCATTTGGTTTTATCTGAATGTCAGTAGGGATCTCCGCCTCGGCAAGAAGCGGCTGTGCAGATTGTTCCATCAGCGAATCCACCGCCATTGCAACTTCGAGGGGTGAGTAAACAGCTTCATCCCGCCTTTGGGTCGCCGTGTCCTTAGTAGAGGTGGCACTTTTCTTTTCAGCAGCATGCATCTCTTGCTCGACTTCGACAAAAGTCTCCCCGATTGGCACGGGAGGTGTCGGAACCATCATTAGGGGAGACCCGCCAGAGGGAGACGTCCCTATTTCTTCCACATCTTCGGCTTCGCTACTGATGGCCGTGTCAAATCTGGCTTGAAGGGCTGCTTCTTCAGGATAAACTTGCTCCCAACATCGGCAAGGAGTCATGGTCTCTGTTTTCGGGTCTCTCGATTGAGCCGGTTCAGCATATTCTACCTCTGTTGGGTACTCATCAAAAGTTGCCCCCAGCGGATTATTTTCAGCAGGACAGAAAGTGGAGATGGTATCCACCTCATAGCGCCCACTGTAATAATATTCTTCAAGGGTGAAGCCCAACCCTGGATGCTGAGAAACACGTCTCATTTCTTTGTCCAGACTCGTGGGGTACCACATCTTCTGTAATGCTTCTTTGTCTTTGCGCGACTGGTTGGAGGGGATGTGCTGCTTCTGGAACATCCTGGCCATCTGACTCGTCGTGGATGTCAATCCCTGAATGGGAGCTAGCGGATTCTCTATGTCTTCGGGCAGGTGACAATCATTGTCTTCCCGGGTAGGGTGCTCCTCAGCAGTATAGAACAAGCTGCTGGGGCCATCTATCTGCATCACCTCCCAAGCTTTGAAAGGCTCGACAGTTGCATTATCGAGGTCGGGGATTGGCTTGGTGAGGCCTTCCGGGACCCTTATATGGTCGTGCTGCTGATCGACCTTGACTTCATTGGCTTCGGGGTATATGGCGGGAGGTGCTAGCCTGCCCACGTCTCCAGTGACGGTAATATGAGAGACCGCCTTGGGCTTGACGTATCCGCACGGTGGGGGTGGAAACCATTTGTTGCCAGAGGTACTTTTTGGTGCCCCTACAGGGGTCTTGGCTTCAGGGGTCCCTTGGGACCGTTCTGCATATAGATGAGCATCTGCCAGGTGACACTCGGACACTTCGAATGGGTGGAGATCAGTAAATATCCTCTCCTCCTTCTCTTCGAGGCTGTATTTGATGCACTGGTGGAGCGTGGATGGCACCACCATATTTTCATGCAGCCAGGGGCGGCCCAGCAGTGCCTTGTAGGAGGTGCGGGAGTCGATGACATGAAACTGCACCTTTGTAGTAAAGTCTGCCAGAGTGAGCGTGAATTCTGCTACTCCCAACGATAGTTCACACTTTTGGTTGAAGCCGGTGATACGCATCTCTCTGGCCTTATCGAGGCGTACATTAAAGTGGTGCCTCTGGTATATTCTGTATGGCAGGATGTTGACAACTGCTCCAGGGTCGACCAAGATCATGTTCAGGTCTTGCCCATTTAGGTGCCCCCTCATGTAGAGCGGCCTATTGTGGCTGATAGTGGGGAGCAACATGTCCTTCTGAGTGAAGGTCATGCTGGCCTCTGGCAGTGCTTCAGCCAATCAGGTTTCATATTGGACAAGCATCTGCAAAGTAGTGATAATTGCCTGTCGGGTCTCTTCACTGAGAGAGAGAATTTCCCAAACAGTGAATCTCACCGGGAGCTTTTTCAACAATTTAACTACACGGCTTCCTGCTCGGACATTGGACAGCTTCATTTATCTGCCCATCTGGGCTTGGAGGAGTCTTGGACTACAATCCCTGACGATCCTGCCTCATTGGGCTCAGATTCTACATCCTTCTGCTTGGTGCCATGCTCTTGTTGCCCTTCATCGGCTACCGCCGGGCAAGCTTTATCTACATCCGGAGCTTTGGAAGACTGTTGGGGCTGCGGGTAAGTACTCCCAATTGCAGGGTCGGCATCCTGACATGGCTGCTTTCCCTTGGACCTCTTCAGGAATTCCAGGAAGGAAGGGGTAGTGGTGCTGCCCCCAGCCTGGTTATAAAGGCTTGACGGAGGAGGGATTTGAACTCCTTTGACCTCCGGGGAAGGTATCTTGTAGGGTTGCTCTCCCCTGAATATGATATTATGGTTGGCAGGCGGCTGGCGCCCCCACTTCCGGCCTGACCGGGTTGCATGTGCTGCAGTAGCTGCTTCAGCCTGGCTTGCCCCGGCAGCGGGTGCAAAGCATATTTCTTCATCGTCTTCTTCACTAGGCAAGTTGAAGAGAGCCGAGAGAATATTGCAGGACACAATCTGTTCCTTGTTGACCTTGGCGGCCTTTCTTTTCTTCTTTTGTTTCTTTTTCTTCTTTTCCTTAGCTGGCGCCTACCCCCAGAACAGGCTGCCATCTTTGTCGGATGCTGCGTCAGCTTGCTGCTCCTGCTTGAGAGAAAGCTGTTCTAGTTCTTTCCATGGGACATGATCCCGTACTAGCAAGGGTTCCAATTCAGGCTGTATGTATTCATCTAGCCCATTTATGTATTCATGCAGTCGCCGGGCTTCTGGACTAATCTCCTTGACCGTCGACAGTGGAGTCTGTCTCCTCCGATTATGTGTAGGTATTCTGATGACGACAGGTGGATTAGTCCACACAGGTGCTGTCACCAGAGGGGTAGGTCGTGGTGTGATGCCACGAATATGTGCCCCCACTTTCGGGTGAGGTGCCGTCTTTTTCTTGTTCTTTGCAGGGACCTGCTGCCATCCCTGTTGTTCTTCTATGGGTGCCAAGAAACAGAGTTCATAAGTGCGCCGAGTGCTGGCTTCAGAGATCTCCACAGGCAGTGCCTGGTACACAGAGATCATATTGGCTACGGCCCTCCTCAGAGGAGCCTCATGAGGTTGTGGAGGGTCGACCCTGTACTCTCCCAAGTCAATCTCATCATTTTTCACCATGCCTTCAATAATATCTTTGAAGACATAGCAGTCTTCAATTGGGTGCCCCAGCATCTGGTGATAGGGGCAGAACCTTGGGCTGTCTTTTCTCTTCAGGTCCTCCGGCCTCTTTGGCTCAGGTAAGGTGACCTTATCATACTGGGTCATCCAGTCGAATAGAATTCTGGTCTTATCCTTAGGAAAAGAATAGGCCTTCTTCATTTTATCCCATAGCGAGGGACCTTCTTTGCCATCTCCGGCTTTGGCAGGCTGTGGGGCATCCGTCTTCTTGCCTTTATCCTTATGTTGTTCAAATGCCTTAATGTCAAGGGCATTTGCTTCTTTAGGCACCTGGCGCCATTCTACTGTCTTGCCTTTTTGTGTAGCAGCAGCAGTTGATGCAGGGGCAGGTCTGGACAGGAAAGCCTCGACCTCGGCCACAATGTTATTCAATCGGTCGAACGACCGGATCTCCATTCCTATCATCTTTTCCAGGACCTCTCTCTTGAGGTTCTGTTTGCATATTTGTACAGCGTCCTCCTGATGAGGGGGCCGCTTGCATCTCATTCCGAGGTTCCTCCACCTCTTGATATAATCGAGGGCTGTTTCATCTGCCCTTTATCTTGTTGAGTAGAGTTCGGCCACTGTGACCTCCCTCTCTGTAACATGGAATCTTTCTCTGAACTTCCTCTGCATGTCTGACCAGTCGCTGATCGACCCGGCCGGGAGGCTGGAGTACTATTCAAAAGTGAGCCCCGTCAGCGAGGACCCGAAAAATTTCAGCAAGTATGACTCGTCGGTGGCCAGATCGCCCATGACGGTCATGTAGTAGGCGACATGTTCTTTTGGGGATCCCTTCCCATTGAACTTGTCAAATTTTGGCGGCTTGCCAACCCCAGGAGGGAGCCACTTGGCAGCATGATGCGGCGGGTATGGAACCCCATATGCATCAAATGCGACATAGTCGCCTTCACTCCTTTCGGTGAGCTTCAGGTCGATCATTCTCTCCACCATCATTTTGTTCATGACGGTTGGATCGACATGCTCTGGGTAGAAGTGTGCCGGCTGCAGGTAGGGGGTGACCAGGGTGGTCGCCTGCGGAGGAGGACGCAGTAATGGAGGTGTCTGGTGCACCAGTGGTAGCACCGGCGGCATCAGCAGCTGTGGTGGGTGCTGCTGAGTCGCTGCCAAACTTGGTTCTGCCGGCTGGGGCGCGGCATAGAGTAGAGAGGGGTCATTCCGGTTGATGGCTCCCCGTGATGATTCGCCCTGCATCTCGGGCTGTTTGGAGGCTGAAGACTGCTCTGTCTTCTCCATCAGTTGCTTCTTCAGCAGCTCTATCTCCTGGCGATACCTTTGTAGTATCATTAGTACTACCGGATCCATAGCTGCAGTGCTGGGAATAGCTTCTGTTGTCTCCGCGGATGCACCCTCAGGTAGGATGTCGAGCAAGACATCTTCTTCCTCTTCTGCCGTCACCACATTGGTGGTCAGGACAGCAGACTCATCGCATTGTTGGACGTGGGCTAGGGCTTGCTTCCCTATAGCCGCTGCCAACAGTTCTCTTACAGCTTCTACCCTTCGAGTGTTCGGCCCTAGCTTGTGTTGATTTGTTTTGCTTCTCTTCTTCTTTTTGTTTTGATGTGTGATAAAGATGATAAGCAAAAATCAAAGATCTCAATCAACCCAAGGACATGTGAACCATGAACCTAGGTAACCAGAACAAGCTCTAGCATGGGCATGCTATCTCAATCATCAAACTAAACTAAGGAAATAAAGAAAAACACACGCCGGGGCGTGGAGCAAAAGCAAATAAAAACACACCGCAAGGGTGGAGCAAGGAAAGAGAATAAGAGATATGAGAGAGAAAGAGAAAGTTAATACCCAATACTAAGAAAGAACGTGATCGCCACCAAAGTAGAAACAAGCCAAAGACTTGAAAATACCTTGGAAATAGGTAGATGAAGCACCCGCCCATGGGAGAGAGAAAATCAGGGAAATCTGCAGATCAACGGAATGTAATGGCCGAAAGTCCACGCGTCATTGGGAAGTGACGGTCGCTCGATGAACCACTATAAGAATATGGCGCGCCTCCACAAGACCGTCAAATAACCTGCAGTAATAGCTTGTGAATTCTTTTAACTCCAACTCTTCCAGTCGGCCAGAAGACTTGGGCCTCGTGTGATGAACCTGTAAACCTGCCAAAGAACGTGAAAACACAAGAGAACAGACCCAAATTAGCCCTTTAAACAATATAGCATCAATTCTCCAATAAACTCAATAGCATGCAAAAGGAAAGGAAAGTACCGGGGAAGTTTTGGTTTTTTTTAACCCCTCTAGGCGTTTTAAAAAGATAGGAGGATGTTTAGATGATGAAAAACCAGGGAGAGCGTGGAGAAAGAAGAGGGACAATGCTTTTGATGAAAAGGAGATGAGGAAAAACACAATATGTAATGATGAACTTTGAAAACCAATGGAACGAATACTCCCTTCACCGTGAAGCAGATGAACGTGAAAGACAATTCTCCTTGGTCAGATGTGACTCCAGAATGCGGCAGCACTTCGACGTGAACTCCAGATCTTCCTCCCTCGGGCCATGAAGTTAAGGGTGCTATTTATAGACCCTCAAACTCTCCGGTCGAGCAGAGGATAATCCAGCAAGATAAAAGGATAACTCTTAGCAAATCCTTGAAGATAATATCACCAAGAGTCCATAGAAACAAACAGAAGGTTCTGAGGATCAGATTTGGAAGAGAAATCAACAATTCAAGCTCTTATCTCGACCACGGAGTAGCATAGAAAAGGCCTAAACTGCCAGGACTCTCTGTTGGATGTAACGGCTGCTCGACAGACCGCCACATGAAAATAACGCGCTAGGGAACGTCCGTTACATTCAGCCTTATCTCAAAAGAGATAAGATCAACGTGAGGAAGATCAAACAAGTTGGACTCTCGAAGGAAAGTAACGGCCAAGACTGGACGCGTTGGAATAAATAACGGCTGCACGACAGACCATTAGATTCAACGAATAAGCAAGAGGATAAGCTTTAGAACAAAGGCCTCAAACTTTAGGATTCTTCAATAAGTAACGGTCCAGGGATCATGCGTTATATGGAAGTAACGCCCCCAGAGAGGACCGTTATTAACAATGAGGAAAAAGGTGCAAAGCTTGCTAAGCTCGTCGAATAAAAGGCCACAATAAACCACACTCCAACCAAGGAGAAGACCCAAGAAACAGGCTTCAAACTGATCAAGGAAACTCGATGAAGAGTGAACAACTCGGAGCATCATATGGATAAACAAGGAGATGACCCAACTTATTGGTCATAAAACGGGTGTCAACAGCTTGCCGGCCAATCGAACCAGCTCGTGAGGGTCTTCTGGGAGCCTTCCATATCGGCTGAATATGCCAGCCATGTTGCAGGTAAAGACCTGTATTCTTCATCTCTGTCTATGAACCTTCCTCTTTGCATGCTCCGGGAAGGTTAGTCTCTCAAACACAGAGGTTCTTTTCATTTCTTCCCGCCGAGGGGCGGTCTCATCGGCTTCAACATCGAAACCATCTTCATAACCATTGTCGTCGACCGATGTCGTCATTCTTCTTTCTTCTTCTTCTTCAACTGCCGTCGATGGGCAGTAGTCTTCTTCAGCCACGACTGTTCGTAATAGCCGTTGTTGGCCCAGCGAGGGGTTGCCTAGACCCCTGAAGTAGCTTCTGACCATATTGGTCATTTCTTCTTGCCCCCGTTCCTGATGTAGGACTGGGAATAGTTGTCGACCTCCCGCGAGAGGGATATAAGCATCTCCCCCGTCCTTGAAGGATTGCAGGGGAGAAACGGGGTCATACTCACGTGTGGAGTAAGCCCCTAACTAGCCGGTCGGTACAAGGGCAGCCAGCAGATCCCAATCGGATAGGAAACCCCGAGGACTAGCCTACAAGGGGCACCATGGTTCCGTGGGTTGAACAAGCAGATAAGGCAACTGATGAGGGAAGCAATAACCCCGAGGGCCAGCCTACGAGGGGTGAGTGACCTCTAGTCTGCACTATACCCGAGGGAAGGATGACTATTAGGGAAGGTAGCCCCGAGGACTGGCCTACAAGGGGCACACATCCCTTAGCCACCATAAAGTCTCTAAGGACTGTGGATTCAAATTGTCGGGCTGGAGCCCCTGTTGATATCCATCCTATGGCCCGTAGGGAATATCCATCACTCACAGATGGAACCCCTTTGGCCAATCGACGATTCTATGAAACAATGGGGAATGTCCCCCTCCCCGGATTACTGGGACAGAGTCAACGGAACTGAGACAATCTAATGACCGTAAACCACAAACGGGAGGAAAGGAGATATTCGGTGTGAAATGCATTTAGTTTGTTGGCAGATTGCCATTCGCAAAGTTAGTATATTAATGCTCATGAGGTTAGACTAACACCCACGGAGTCGTACAGTTGCTATGCAGAGGAAGGGGCAAGGAATATTGCAGAGAGTCGTCGAAGAATCAACCCCCAGTTGGGACGGCCAGAGGTGCATGCATAAGTATGCCTCTGGTCGTGCACCCACAGAATGGACGATGCGAAACACAATCATCATGTTGGCATGAAGGCCCCGGGGAGGGGGAAGCGTTTATATAGCCCATGGAGTTCCAGGGCACATTCGACATCGGAAAACCCAGATTCGAGAGACAGATACTCGGAGCTGCGATTAGAAATGCAGATTGAAAAGAAAGTGAGAGAGGGACATAACATTATGCATCCAATCTGTTAGGGAATATACTCGTATCATTCATCCCGTGAACGGGGAGCCAATACACATATTACAAAGCTCCGGTGCCGGCGTTGTCGCACGGAGGCCGATCGATAGTTGCAGAGAGGTTTACAGAAGAAAGCATAAGAAAGAGATGGTGAGAGGGGGGAAGAGATGGGCTCATATCATCGCCCTCCCCCCCCCCCCTTTCACTTACATTACAGTGGAAGGAAGAAAACGAAGGAAGACCTCGAATGGGAAAATGCAAAACCCACCTAAATCTCCTCCCATAAAACAGAGTATCGTATCTCCTTCTCCGGCTCCGAGGTATTCCGGCAGAATAGAGGAAGACGGCGGCAGTGAGGAGGCTTTCCGAAGGAAACCCTTCTTCCCCAAGAAAGAAACCCTCTCTCCCTTGGCTCTGATTGCTGGTCACTCCCTCCCTGGCGATCACTCAGTCTCCCTATGCCTTCGACTTTCTCTATATATCTTTTGTTTGTTGAACCAAGTGGCCTTATATAGAAGAGCCTAATCTGGCGTGGGAAAATAGCGCGTCGGGATTGGGTCCACCAAGCTTTTGGGCGCGCCAGATTTGAGGGCGTCGGAGAAGGAGCTTCCGCAAGCCCTTTTGCATGCCAGAATAAGGGGCGCCGGGTAAGGGGAGCGCGCCGGTGAGGGGCGCGCCGTATTAGCTTCTTCCGCTTGACGCGGGTTAGCCGGTGAGTCCGGGGATGGTCCCGAGAGTCACCGCGACCATTCATCTCGCCGCAGTCCTTCAAAACCTTAACGGGAAGCCTTGACGAAGCTCTCGAGATGATGTATGGCCCCTCTCGGAACCTTGAGTATCTCCGATTTGAACACGTGGGTTTTCCACTGACACGGCTTTCGGCACTATGATTCGTGCTGCCAGCTCGGCCTGGTTCGTGTTCAAAGCTTCTCGAAGGGTGGAGTAACACTCGGGATAGTTCCGCCTTGATTGGGCGATCATTCGGCCACTAACGGGCCCAACTTGACGAGAAGCCGTACCCGTGTCGGGTAATCGGGATCTTCTACCGACAGAGCCCTCGGTCCTCCATTCTGAATAGCTAAGGGCATTCCTTCATCTCAGGAGAGTCTTTCATAAGGTGGCGGTGATATGACACAACCTCGGACCTAATTTAACAAGCACAACCACAAGGCTATGAAGCCTACGCAAGCGGACCTTCGTATGGCACACACACTTAACCCGGGGGTAACTCGGGGATGCCGAGTCGAGGAAATGGGACAAGCCCCCTGCTGGTAGAGGGCCAACAAAGTCTAAGTCAAACCTCCCCTTGAGGTGCGGATATTCAACTCAATGTGTTGGCCTTGGCCGAGGGACGCGGATCACTCACTCACACCCACGGGGGTCGCACAAGTGCGGTGGAGCCTTAAGATCGGGCGCTCTCTTCCTTACCGACGGCGCAATTGGAGAATATTAAATGAACAAGAATAATTGAGAGCAAGGTACGAGTTCTCACCGAGCCGGTTTGAAGAAACCGACTCCAGTCGGAGACGGGGGCGAGCGGGGAGGCGAGGGGAAGCACACGCACGCCGCGTCGATGAAGCTTCAAACCTGTGAGTGCAAATAATACAT
This sequence comes from Amorphophallus konjac, assembly GCA_022559845.1. NCBI lineage: Eukaryota > Viridiplantae > Streptophyta > Magnoliopsida > Alismatales > Araceae > Amorphophallus > Amorphophallus konjac. The sequence continues at coordinate 462,980,037 of CM040121.1, read as the reverse complement.
GAACTACATCCATGCAAGGGGGGGGATCTCGGGGAAGGGAAGCCAATGAATACACTCAATACGACCTCCACGCAGGGAGGGGCCTTCAGCCGGCCAAGCGGGGAGGGGAATTCGAGCTAGAAGTGAAGAGAGGGAAGTCGAAGCCGAATCTGCCCGCTGACTGTGTCTCAGAACAGACCGTCAGGTATTTGGACGCTGTGGTCAGCCCCGAATTTTTTTGCAGACGAAACCACTTGGCGATTCTTCGTAGCTGGATCTGGATGATGCTTGAATTTTTTAAATTTCTTTGAGCACCGCTGCTGGTCGGGGTAGGGGCTTGAACAGGGTGGCAGACCCTCAGATCTGACAGCTTCAGGTTCCCAACAGCAGGAAGCAGAGGTTGCCACGGTCGCTCCCGAGCTCAGAATCAGGTGCCGCTAGAGTCGTTGGAACCGTTGACGAGTCCTCTTCGAAGAACGACTGACGGGATGCTAGCTGATGTCAGGGTCGACCGGTAGGCTCTGAACACTGATGAGGGGTCGGTGCAGACTAAGTGGAAGCAGAACCGAGCACCTGAGGGAGAAAATTGATAACTTTCAGGTCCAGTCATCAAATGGGGCTCTGCTTCTTGGAGATGTTAGAAGACTCGTAGTAGAATATGTTTGAAGAAGAACTCTCGATCCTATTCCCAACACGATCGTCGCAGTCGAGCTTCCAATCCGGCTCTAGTCTCCTGCCAGGGGGGGTCTGCGTAGTTGTGGGAGAATGGCTCTCCTGGTCGATGTCGAACTCGGAATGGGACGGGACCACCAAGGGACGACGGGGTGGCCTCCGTCGGTATATGGTATGCCACCTGACACTCCCAAGGGACGACGGGGTGGCCTCTGCAACCTGAGGCCATTCTGCTGCCTGCAACCAGAACTTGAGAGGGTGGAGATAGGTAATGGGGAATGGCGTAGATGGGAGGGGAAATGAGGTGGTTGTGTGTAGGGGCAACCCCCAGCTGTGAGGGGGTCTAGGAGGGGGGGTTTAAAGGTGTGGGAAGGGGAGAATGGGGGCTGGAAGGGGGTGTTTGCTATGGGTGAGAGAGGAGCTGCGAATTTGTTCTTGGAGGGAGAGGGGAAGGTGAGGGGGGCACAAGTGGGTGGAGGGAATGTGAGTTTGAATTTTCCTTAATGGAGGGTATTCGATGGTGGTCTTGGGGATGGGAGGGGTTGTGTTGGGGAAGGGAAGGGGTGCTTGGGGTAGTGGGAAGGGTGCTTGGGGAAGTGGGTGGGGTAGTTGGGGGTTGGGAGGTGGAGCTAGGATTGGTGTAAACTCTCTTGGGACTAGGGGTGGAGTAATGGGATGTGTGGGGAAGGGGAGTGGCCTTTAATGGGGGTAGGTGGGAGAGTGGTGGTTGGGAAGGGAGGAGAGAGAAAATTTTCAAAATTGGGTGTGGAGGAGAGAGAAAGGGGAGTGAAAGAGAGAGATTAAGAGAGGGATGGGTGGGGAATCTCTCCCCTAGGGTCTCTCACCCAAATAATGGAATCTCTCCACTAGATAAGAAGTTTGAACTCTCAAAATGGTAAGTTTTTCATTCATTGATTCATTCCCTCAAAATGGAGAGAGTGGGGTCCTATTTATAGGGATCCCACAATTTACAATAAGACCCTGACTTTTGACGCATTGACTAATAACCAACAAGATAGGGGCACCCACGGGCCAAGCCCAATGAATTGGGCCCAATAGCTAACTAATAAACCTAATGACACTCAAACCTAGGAAATAAGCACAAGACCTAGGGACATGACTCAAATAAAAGGGAAATTACAATGATATGACTCAAATAAAATAAAGAAACATACATAGGACTCAAAATAAATGACTAGACCATGATGTACGCCTCCGGGGTGACGAGAATGGTCGAGAGTGTCAGGACGGATGGTGATGACCCCATCATACTCCCGGGGTGCGGAGAACTCGACTCCGTCGAGTAAGAGGTGGTACCGCTCACATGTCTTCCGAAAGAAGCCGATTCTTCCACCTAGTGAGGTAGAGCCCGTTCACCTTGCTCCGAGTGATGATTACCTGTTCATCCAATATTCTCTCAAGTTACTTACGTCAGGCTCTCTGGGCTGATGGTGCTCACATGGGGAGGGGTGGGTGCTCTCTCAAGGGAGGATGGGGGCTTGAAATTCTCACTTGGTGCCACCGTGGATCCCTTGTGTGGCACAAGGCTTTCCACATTGAAACTGAAGTTAACTCCGTATCCCTTGAGGAGGCCTAACTTAGTAGTGGGGCTAATGCACCTCAAAACCTGAAAGGGGCTGATCCCACAAAACCTCAATCTTGAGTTGTCTCTATGTGAGAGTCTCTCATTCCTCACCATCCCGGAATCACCCATTTGGATTTCTTGGTGACGCCATTGAGTCGGTCGGCCTTTTGTAGATTTCATGACTCTTGTTGATGCGCTTGCAAGGTTATCATGCAATTTTGTGAATGCTGTCCTTTTAGTGGTTATGGGTGGACCTGGACAACCATAGATGGACCTATCATGCCATGATGTCATATGGACCTTGATGAACCTTGGTGGGCCGGGGCAACCATATGTGGACTTATCATGCAATGTTGTCATGTAGACTTTGGTGGGCCTAGGTGGGCCGGGACAACCATATGTGAACCTATCATACAAAGTGGTGATGAATGTCGCGGGAGCCGGACATCCGTAGATGCTTTTGACATACTTAAGACCCATGATGAATGAGGGTGGACCAATACATCCGAATATGGACCACTCATGCTTTCTACTTGACATGTGGGTGATATGAATGAATGGACCAAACATAGTGTTCATGCCAAGTGGTGTGGTAAGCCTAGACACATGCATATTTTTCCTATGGGTGACTTCCATGTGTATAGGTGTGGGACAACCTTTGAACTCCCATTGGAAAGGGTCGAATAGATCTAAGAAGGTGGTCATCATGGGGTGGAGCACAACCTCATTACCTAGGGATATGTGGCCCAAGGTCATGGCTCCCAAGGTGTAACCCGGGTCTAAGATGGAGTGAATTGGGTCAAACATGGTGAGTTGGTGTAGGGAAAGGTGGGTGGTGGATAAAGTGTTTGGGTCACACGAGTCTCTTGACTCCCATTGGAATGGATCATATGGATCATAAAATGGGTTACCTAGGGGGAGGAACTCCATGTCCTCAAGATCCTCAAAAGGTTCTAAGTCATACTTCTCTATGATAGTTGGGCCAATGTTCTTGGCAAGTGGGTCGGCCATGAGTGAAGAGCTTGGCTTTCTACCCGAGATAAGAAGCTCTAAATCGAGGAGAAGGTTGGGCTCATCGGGTGTAGGGAGGAATAGAAGGAGGTCGCTAGTGTAGCAACCAATGGTGCAAACCGAGGTGATAGACCCTATGCATAGGTGTAGGAGGCTAAGGCTCCTAGGTTGTTCGACCATAGGGGTCAACATGCTAGTCATCTCTAATTGCCATGCTATGCCCTTGAGAAGGTCCTCTAAGGTCTCCACTTTATAGGATGCTTGGATTGTGATGTGATAGGAGAAGAAGGGCACTATGGGAAGGTCTTGTTCTATGGGAGGGAAAACATGGGCCGGGATCTCTCTAATTGGGCTCTCCTTTAGCCAACTAACAATGGGTTCTCCTAAGATGAGCTCCGCCCCAACTAGAGAGGGTGGTGTAAGGTAAAGACCATCGTGTGAGGTTTCTTCTTCAACTTGGACTTGGGTTTCCTCCAAGGTGGGGGGTGGGTTTGGAGTGCTCACAACTATTAGATCGGGTATGAGTTCTTCTACCAAGGAGGTGAGGGGGTCTTTTGGGGTGATGAGGGTTGGTGTGTGGTGCTCCCGGGGTGGAGGGTAAAGGGAAACTTGGATTGGGATTGGTAGAGTGGGGTTTGGGAGTGGAAGTAGTGGAGGCCTAGGTTGGGGTAGGATTGGGGTTGGAAGTGGAAGGTGGGTTGGGTGACAAGATTTGGGTTGATGGGTTTTGGGGGGTGTACCCTTTTTAGGGGACGATGGAGGGGTAGTGGTGGGGACCAAGGGGAGATGTGGGGTATGGGTTTGGTGAGGGATTGTGGGTTGGGTGGTGGTAGCCGTCATGGGTCTAGGTGGAGGGATGGACACGGGGTCCACTTGGGTTTGAATGGTGGTCCTTATTGAGGAAACCGGGTCGGTTAGGGGTCTCTTCCCCTTGGGATCGACCGGTTGTGGAGGGGGGGAAGTGGGGGCCAATTGAGTTTGAATAGTGAGATTTGCGGAAGGGGGTTTTGGTTGGAGTGTGGGGACCCTTAGGGGATTTGGTGGAGAAGTGGATGCTTGGTTTATTTGGGCCTTAAGGGAGAGGACTTGGTCGCGAAGTGTAGTTATGATGGTTGAGAAGTGATTTGTTGGGAGTGGTGGGGGAGGAGGTCTAAAGGTGGTATCAAGTTGGTCGGGTGGGGATGGAGGAGTGGTAGCGCACCTCGGGCTAGGGGTGTTTGAGTAGAAGGGGTGGGAATATTTGGGGATGTAGATTTTTCTAAGTTCTTTCTTCATATCATCCCATGAGGAAATGGGTTCTTGTTTCCTAACGTCCCTTAAGCCCACTATGTTCCTCCATTTTTCCTTGGCTTGACCCCGAAATTGCCCCATGGCAACGCGGACTCTTGCGGGTCCATAAACCATAGTTCTCTCAAAGTGTTTTTCCATGGTGACCTCCCACTTTAGGTAGGCACTATAGCATGATCCATCGAAGAGGAGATCCTCAAAAGAGATTATGTCAAATGGAGGGTTGATCGGTCCCTTGTGGGGGGTCGAGTGGGATGAATGTGACCAAAGAGAGGTAGCCATGTTGATGAATGCAAATGTGCCCAAGGACTAGACTTAGTAGAGACAAGTCTAAAACTTACTCTGATACCACATGATATGACACAACCTCGGACCTAATTTAACAAGCACAACCACAAGGCTATGAAGCCTACGCAAACGGACCTTCGTATGGCGCACACACTTAACCCGGGGGTAAATCGGGGATGCCGAGTCGAGGAAATGGGACAAGCCCCTTGCTGGTAGAGGGCCAGCAAAGTCTAAGTCAAACCTCCCCTTGAGGTGCGGATATTCAACTCAATGTGTTGTCCTTGGCCGAGGGACGCGGATCACTCACTCAAACCCACGGGGGTCGCACAAGTGCGGTGGAGCCTTAAGATCGGGCGCTCTCTTCCTTACCGACGGCGCAATTGGAGAATATTAAATGAACAAGAATAATTGAGAGTAAGGGACGAGTTCTCACCTAGCCGGTTTGAAGAAACCGACTCCGGTCGGAGACGGGGGCGAGTGGGGAGGCGAGGGGAAGCACCCGCACGCCGCGTCGATGAAGCTTCAAACCTGTGAGTGTAAATAATACATGAACTACCCCCATGCAAGGGGGGGGATCTCGGGGAAGGGAATCTAATGAATACACTCAATACGACCTCCACATAGGGAGGGGCCTTCAGCCGGTCAAGCGGGGAGGGGAATTCGAGCTAGAAGTGAAGAGAGGGAAGTCAAAGCCGAATCTGCCCGCTGACTGTGTCTCAGAACAGACCGTCAGGTATTTGGACGCTGTGGTCAGCCCCGAATTTTTTTGCAGACGAAACCACTTGGCGATTCTTCGTAGCTGGATCTGGATGATGCTTGAATTTTTTAAATTTCTTTGAGCACCGCTGCTGGTCGGGGTAGGGGCTTGAACAGGGTGGCAGACCCTCGGATCTGACAGCTTCAGGTTCCCAACAGCAGGAAGCAGAGGTTGCCACGGTCGCTCCCGAGCTCAGAATCAGGTGCCGCTAGAGTCGTTGGAACCGTTGACGCGTCCTCTTCGAAGAACGACTGATGGGGATGCTAGCTGATGTCGGAGTCGACCGGTAGGCTCTGAACACTGATGAGGGGTCGGTGCAGACTAAGTGGAAGCAGAACCAAGCACCTGAGGGAGAAAATTGATAACTTTCAGGTCCGGTCATCAAATGGGGCTCTGCTTCTTGGAGATGTTAGAAGACTCGTAGTAGAAGATGTTTGAAGAAGAACTCTCGATCCGATTCCCAACACGATCGTCGCAGTCGAGCTTCCAATCCGGCTCTGGTCTCCTACCAGGGGGGATCTGCGCAGTTGTGGGAGAATGGCTCTCCTGGTCGATGTCGAACTCGGAATGGGACGGGACCACCACCGTTGCGAAGAAGATAGGCAGACGCTTCCGTCGGTATATGGTATGCCATCTGATACTCCCAGGGGATGACAGGGTGGCCTCTGCAACCTACGGCCAATCTGCTGCCTACAACCAGAACTTGAGAGGGTGGAGATAGGTAATGGGGAATGGTGTAGATGGGAGGGGAAGTGAGGTGGTTGTGTGTAGGGGCAACCCCCAGCTGTGAGGGGGTCTAGGAGGGGGGGTTTCAAGGTGTGGGAAGGGGATAATGGGGGCTGGAAGGGGGTGTTTGCTATGGGTGAGAGAGGAGCTGCGAATTTGGGCTTGGAGGGAGAGGGGAAGGTGAGGGGGGCACAAGTGGGTGGAGGGAAGGTGAGTTTGAATTTTTCTTAATGGAGGGTATTCAATGGTGGTCTTGGGGATGGGAGGGGTTGTGTTGGGGAAGGGAAGGGGTGCTTGGGGTAGTGGGAAGGGTGCTTGGGGAAGTGGGTGGGGTAGTTGGGGGTTGGGAGGTGGAGCTAGGATTGGTGGAAGCTCTCTTGGGACTAGGGGGTGGAGTAATGGGATGTGTGGGGAAGGGGAGTGGCCTTTAATGGGGGTAGGTGGGAGAGTGGTGGTTGGGAAGGGAGGAGAGAGAAAATTTTCAAAATTGGGTGTGGAGGAGAGAGAAAGGGGAGTGAAAGAGAGAGATTAAGAGAGGGATGGGTGGGGAATCTCTCCCCTATGATCTGTCACCCAAATAATGGAATCTCTCCACTAGATAAGAAGTTTGAACTCTCAAAATGGCAAGTTTTTCATTCATTGATTCATTCCCTCAAAATGGAGAGAGTGGGGTCCTATTTATAGGGATCCCACAATTTACAATAAGACCCTGACTTTTGACACATTGACTAATAACCAACAAGATAGGGGCGCCCATGGGCCAAGCCCAATGAATTGGGCCCAATAGCTAACTAATAAACCTAATGACACTCAAACCTAGGGAAATAAGCACAAGACCTAGGGACATGACTCAAATAAAAGAGAAATTACAATGATATGATTCAAATAAAATAAAGAAACATACATAGGACTCAAAATAAATGACTAGACCATGATGTACGCCTCCGGGGTGACGAGAATGGCCGAGAGTGTCAGGACGGATGGTGATGACCCCATCAGGCGGGCCACCGGGTAGACCGTTGTCCTTGGTCGGACAGCGGGTGTAGTGTATGCGGCATGACGGGGTCGATGCCGATTCATTGGGCAGGCTTGGTCGCACTGCCGGTTGGTTGTGAATTCATCTCGATTCTCCTGAGGTGAAGTCCCCGGCGTTCATACAGGGTGACCTGAGGCTCTGGCAGCTTGAGAGGGCTTCGATATGTTGGTATCCATCAGCTTCTGTGCTTCAGTGGGCCGTGTCATTCGTCTTTGAGGCTTGATCGCCGTTAATCATATTTTGAGTGCCAACAACGGCACACCCTCAAGTGCCCTTCAACGGCACACTTGTGCCCCCTTCCAACGGCACACTCGATGTGCCCCTCTAGCGGCACACCCTTCGTGCCCTCCAACGGCACAACAGCCAAACACCTCCAACGGCACGCCTTGAGAAGCCTCTAGCGGCACACTCTTACGCCAGCTCCAAGCGGCACACTCTCATGCCAGCTCCAGCGGCACACTTTTAAGCCCCTCCAGCGGCACGCTCCTAGCATCCTCTCCAGCGGCACGCTGCCAAGCCTCCCACCCGATGCAAGGCTTCCCTTCTTCACCCAGTGCACCTGCCAGTAGTGTCCCATTCTCATTACGGCACTTTGTTTCACTCGAATATAGAGCATTGAATGCTCGTGCCTCAGGCTCGTGCTCCGGTCGACAGGGAAACGGCAGCAGGTCGTCGACGTCAACCTCGGCCAACCCTGTGAAGACACGCTGGCTACCTCTGTCATCCCTACACATAGGCCATTTAATGGCCCCAGACGTGTGAAGAAGAGAAGAGAAGAAGAAGAAGGCTAGGCCTTCGAATGCTCGAACCTTCACTCTATATAAAAGGGCTGGCTGGCTCTCCACAGAGGCAGGATGAGAAAGATAGGAAGAGAAGAAGAAGAAGAAGACCAGAAAAGAGGAAGAGAGAAGAGGCCTGCTACTCCACCCACCATCGCCTGAGTGAAGAGAACGAAGACAGAAGAGAAGAATAGGGAAGGGCCTGCTATTCGGCCACCACCGTCTGTGTGAAGAGAAGAAGAAGAAGAAGAAGGAAAGAGAGAAGAGAAGAAGAGAGGGGAGAAGCTAGTGCTCCGTCCCCCCCCCCCCCCCCCCGTTGTATCTTGTTCCCCTCCGTTCTTTTATTTGCTTTCTTAGAATGTATTATCCCTCTGAGCTGCTTCTTTTTTTGGCAAGAATAGAAGACAGTTTTTTTTAGTTTGTTCATGGATTTACATCTGCGTCTCCCACTTCTCCACCTCCGCTTCCTCTATTTCACCGATTCTTTTCTACCTTTTGGGGAGAAAGAAGTCAACATTCTACATCCACCTCGTCTCATTCCTTCATCAGGGGAAGCCTTCATGGCGCTAGAGTTCAGGGCCTAGCCAACCTAATGGCTGGCATCTCTGACTCAACTCCATAGGGGGAGATCTCCCTTGGTTCTTCCTTCTACCACTTCCACCCATCTCCTCCTTGGACCGGTGCACCCGTTGCACCCTTCACCCGGCACAGCCCTGACCTCTGGGAGCCCAGTGCACCCCTTTGCACCTTGACCCGACGCATACCGAGCCTCGTTGCCCGGCACACCTCTCCAGTCTTCTGGCTTTTGCCCGGCACACCCCTGCCCACGTTCTACCCAGCACACCTTTGCCCTGCCTACCCGGCACACCCTGCTATGGATCATGGAAAATCCACAAATTAAAGGAGAATATAAAAAGTGATAATGAGAATATGAAGAATAAAGAGAAGAATAATGAAAGAGGGGGTAAAAGAGCACGTGGTGCTAATAAGGAGAGTGATCGCCAGAGGAGTTACCTTAATAAGAAGAAAAGATGATCGTGAATACCTGGTGATAATAGGATGCGGGATGGATGTGGATTCCTTCCTCCACCTTCTATCGGTCGGCCGATGAAGGGGGTTTTCCTTGTTGATTACCTTGAAACAAAGAACAAATAAATAAAAGAAAAGTGGATCAGCCGAGAGTGAGTGTAGTATCAATCCAAATAAATCATATGATGGTGAAATAAGAATATAGCATGCGCACCTTTTTTGTTTGGTTTTAAAACCCCTAGAGAATTAGGGAGAGGAGAGGAGATGCAACACTAATACAAAAGAAGAAAAAATGATGGACGTGATGATACGATGAAGATAAACACAAACAAAGGAGAGAACCCCTGCTGTTCCTGTAAACAGTAAAGGGAAGAACCACCGGAGCAGCAGGAAGCAGAGGAAGACGATGAAGAAATCACACGGATGAAGAGACTCTTCTCTGCGTAAAAACTTCTGTGACAATAACAACAGCTCTCTCTTTTCTCTTCTTTCTGATTGACGACTAATGACTCCAGCAACCTTGCTAACACCGTCACAACAGCCCTCTGCTTCTAACCTCGCGCGAGATTGACTAGGGAATCCTTTTATAAGGTTTCGATCAAAGATAGACACAGATTCGGGAAGATAAGAATAGGCAGTGGTTGTTAACGGCAAGGACTCTAGTTCCCAGATCGAGCAAGGTGACCAAGAAAGGCATGGAACTCTTCAGGAAAGACGAGTTTAAGAAGAACACGAAAAGGTGAGACACGACCTACCGAAGGGTGTCAATTCATCAATTGACGACCTGCCCAAGGACGTTAAATCAAAAAATGACCAGGATCAGGGCATCACTTCCTGGATTCAATTTTGGTAATAAAACCTTCTTTATTTGAAAATTACAAAAAGACGCCTGAAGCAAAGGCGTTGATTAAGAACACGCCCTGAGGAAGGACGTTAATCATTGATTTCAATCGTAGTGGGACTCGTAAAATACCAGGAATTGACACCCGTGTCTGTGGTCGTCCTTTCTTAAGAACACGCCCCAGATTAGGTCGCTATTTAAAACACGCCCCTATTTAAGTCACGAATCACCAAAAATGCAAGAATAAATCACAAAACACACAAAAATAGAAAAACTTTATATTATAGAAATATTGAAGTTCACTTTGGGCGTTAACATAGTGACATGAGATTTGATCAATAAAGCGTCAATTTTGGCGTGTCTACAGCTGCCCCGCCTTGGCGTCTGCTTTGGAAGGGAGTGAGACGAAATGGAGAGAAAGTGCAACAAGCGGAATGAAGTGGAGCGAACTGATAAGTAGATGCCAAGGTGTGATGTGACACGCCTCAGACACTAAGCATTGGAAAATCTTTCCAAGATTCAAAGTGAAACAACTCCGAGTAATTCCAAGGAAGCATCGATTTGCTGGATAAAGGAGACTAAACTAAGTAAATAAAATGTGCACGTGGGCACGACAGGGAGACACCATTGGAGAGCGGTTACCAGCCAATGTGGACGTGCTACAACCAAGGTGGATTTGCAGAAAAATAAAGAGAATTGAGATAAAGACCCAGCAAAGGAACAGTTTCAAGGAAATAGCCTGAGCGGCTTCAAAGAGAATAAAGTACTCAATTTGGAATGGAATATCTCATGTCAACTCAATCAAGAGCGAGTGACCTTCATTATTGCCATAATATGAAGATTTTCAGCATGAAGCTCAAAGTCCTACATGATGCATGCTGGGCTAAAAGAAAAAGATAAAACAAACTAAAAATAGAAAATAATCAAGGATAATATTGCTAAGCCATCTAGATTTGGTCAAGAATCCAGATCTCTGAGCTGACACTAAGCCGAAGCCCGTTTGTCCGCGCATCAACCCAGAAAGTGGAACCATCGTCCCAGACCTTGAATGACTCAACGGCCTATCCGTGTGATCAAGACTCTCCTGGAATTATCACGTTTTTGATGAAGGGGAACTCAAATTCCAGGTTCATCAGAACCACAAGGTCCTTGATATGCTATAATAGCGTAAATACCATATAGTAACAATGCTTACAGGAAAGAAATACAAGAAAAGAATGATGTTACTCCCACGAGCGATCCAAGCATCTCGAACCTGCAATCTTCTGCACTTGAAAACTCATTAGCCCTAATAACAATGATCAGAAATAACCCTCAAGATATGATCATAAGTGCTTAATTAAAAACAATTCCAACCAAAGAATAGCACTTAAGCTCATTAAAGCATATAGAGGAGTCAAACATGTGAGCAAATAAAATCACGACTGTAGGGAATGGCGTCAAAAGCATGAAAGGCGCCTGACATCAGGGCGTCAAAACATAAAACACGCCCTTCATTAAGACGTTAAATGCACCGAGCGTTCAAGAAGAAGACGACCCATCCAGGGGCGCTAAATAAAACACGACCTCTGTCAGTCGTCAATTTAACAATTGACGCCCCAACAGAAGACGTTAATTAACAACATGCTTCCGATTCCAAATCGAAAGCAAAACCCAATCCTAATGGCAATCAATCTTCCAACTCCGAACAGCCTTAAGACTCCTCAGACCTCTATAAAAAGGAAGGAACCTCTCTAGATCAATCAAAACAAATTCATCGAATCCTGCTTCTTCTGTTTCTGCTACTGCTCGTGTTCTTCTGCAGGCACTGCAATCGCTCAACTCCTCCTGCATACCGAAGATGGAGAGAGCCATCAAAAGATCCAAGATTTCAACTCCCAGATTATCTGAGATCAACGGGCACATCAGCAACCGCATTGCATTAAATCAGGTAAGGATTGATTCTCTGTTCCTTCTTTTATATCTTCCCCGAACTACTGCTCTTTCAAACTGCTTCTTCATATTTCTTCTGTATGCTCATGTCTGTCTCTATTTTTTTCTTTTCCTTCTTCCTCAGGACTACCCAAATGTCCCGGGTGCTAGGAGATTCACAAAGATTAAGTGGCTGCCTCTTATTCTCTCCAAATTTTCTTCAGATATGAGGGTGTACTTAGCAAGATGGCACCTTCTAGGTCTAGTTACCCATGCCAAACACTGTGATCAAATCCACCTCGATTGGGCTGCCATAGGAGCTTTAACTGAAATATGGCACCCTTCCACTCACACCTTTCTATTCTCAACCTTTGAAGCCACCATCCTATTGGCAGAATTAGAGTTGATCTTGGGCTTGAAGAGGATGAAGCAAGGGGATGAGAGAAGATGGCCATCATGCCAAAACCAATCTCCTCACATGAACTATTAACCACATTGATACCTAGCCCAAACTTAGTGAACCAAATCAAGGTCACTAAAGGAATTAATCTTCTAAAGCTTGTCTCATGGGTGTACAAGAGAGCGGATCAAGCTAAAGAAGAAGAAGAGATCGAACGGGTGACGAAGGCCTTCGTGGTATGCATAGCGGGAGCACTCTTATTCCCATCCACGGAGGATTTCCTAGAGGAGGGCCAATTAAGCGCAATAGTGAGCTTATGGGAAGGAGAGAGAGTTGGACCGGCTATCCTAGCCTATCTCTATAGTGGGCTTACCTCAGCGGCGATGGGAAGGCCCATCTATGGATGCATGCTAGCTCTCTCTAGTTGGGTAGATCTCCACTTCAAGTTTGATCCATGTGATGAGGCCCAACAATCCTCAAGAATCTTCTCAAAGAGCCCACTCTCTTACATGACCGGTTCATTAGGAATAAGCAATAGGGTGACGAACCGGATCCCTCAGATCAAAAAGAGAGTGGAATGGAGAGAACACCTCAAAGTAATGCCAAAGAACCTCTTCACTTGCGCCCCGGGAATACTCAAGACTCAAGAACTCTGTGCAAGATTCTCCCCCGGTACGGACCTTCGACTCATAGGCGCTTCAGAATTCGTTCTGTATAACTCACATCGGTGCCTTCCTCAACTCGGGCTTCCACGGCAAGTATTCGAAGATCCATCTCATCTCCCTCCGATCAAGACACGGGATCTCGGCAGTAATGAAGATGGAGAAGAGTGCAAAACTATCCAAGCTCTGTGGAAAATCAACAAGGCTCATCATCCTGTGGAAAACTTAGAAGAAGACAGAGAACAGTGGAAGTCTTATGTAATAGCTTTAAGAAGCTTGAGGCCCAAAATGGCTCATTGAAGCAATGTAATCTTTCTTCCAATAAATCAATGATAATATCCTGATTGAGCCAATAACACAGTGTTTTTGATCGAATCTTTCAATAACCTGCGGTTCTGTTGCAAATAACGACTCAGTCAATGTCGTTAATTCTATAAATGACGCCTCAGCGTACGTCGTCTTCAATGATTGATCTCTCATAATTGACGCCTTCAGATATGGGCGTTAAATGAATAGCGTCTTAAGACAAGGCGTTAATTCGATTTATATTCCAAAAAGTATTCGTTGAAATTCCAAAAGTAACACCTTCAGCAAAGCCACGTTTCATATAAATAGCACCTCAGACATAGTCGTTACTCAGAAACAGTAATCATCACTCCCATCACATCAATCAATCCCCATTGAATGCGTTTGACGACGGTTATCATTCCCTATGCAAACAAAAATAACGTCTTAAGAAATGTCGTTAATTATTAAGAAACGCCCTTGTTTCAGTCGTTAATTCCATAAGACACGGCCTTCCTTAAGTCGTTAATTCTTTTTGACCGTTCGACTTAACTTTCCCTCCTTTCTTATTCCTCCTTCGTCCTCTTTCCCTCTTTCTCTCTTCTCTTCTGCAAACCCTAACCGTAACCCTCCCCCATCCTTCTCATTCTCTCTCTCTACACCCTACACCCTAGCCCTAACCATGGCCGGCGGACTTAAACGGCAAAGGGTGGCCGCACCGGAGGTGGTGGACTTGGGCGAAGATGCCCACGAGGAAGACGCCGTGGAGACTCCACCGGCGGCGGTCGAGGAAGGTCCGGCGGCGATGGCCGGCGACGAGGAAGAACACGGCGACGAGGCCGTGGGAAATGAAAAAGACGAAGATGAAGGAAGAGGAAATGAGGAAGAAGAAGAAGGTGAAGGCGGTGAGGATGAAGAAGGAGAAGACGAAGAGGAGGGAGATGAAGAAGAAACGACGACGGTGGCCGTGCCTCGCCGTGGCCAACTCCGGCGCCCACGACAGCCACGGCCCGAACTCCGGGGAGAGTTGACAGGACCCAAACACCAGAAGGTAAGCCTCCAACCCACTTTTCCATTTTTTTTTGAAATTAATTTTATTTTTATTTCAATTTCCATAGCCCTCGGGCTAGAGAACCTGCAACTCAGAAAGAAGACGCCCCCAGGGGTGTCGTGAATTCAAGAAGAGACGCCCATACCTGGGTCGTGAATTCATTTTATTTCCTGAAAAATAATTAACATCATGAAAACACGCCCTAGAGCATGTCGTCCATTTAAATTATCATTTTTTTTATCAATCATGCTGTTAATGCCCATGCCCTTGTTTAATTATATATTTTTTTATGATTAATACCGCATGCTATTTTTATTTTATTTTCACAACCCTGGAAAACAACGCCCCCCATCGAGGCGTCAATTCAATAGATAACGACCACAGGGATGGTCGTCCATTTCATTAATTCCAGAATAAATTATTAAAACCCAAAAACCATTTAAGAAAAACGTCTCATTCAGAGGCGTTACTTAAACAAATGACGACCCTGAGACGGGCGTCAATTGAAAAACCTTTAGGAATTTAGAAATTAACCTCAGAACCACGCCCCCCATCGGGGCGTCTCTTAGATAAACAACGACCTAGGGTAGGTCGTTGATTCAGAGCTCACTTAGAAACCACGCCCTCCTCAAGGGCGCCAATTAAACAAATCACGACCTGGGGATGATCGTTAATTAAATCAAACATCAAAATCTCAACCAAGGCAATTAATTGAATTTCAACAAGAATAATTAAATAATTAAACCACAATTTCTTTCTTTATGCGTGCAGGGGTTGATGAGGACACGGATCTCCTGGGTCATGGTCCGAGCAGCATACTACGGCCTCCCCGAGTTCCAGAGAGCCAGGGTAGATGCTATGGGGTTCGGGGCCTTCCTTAGCATAGAGCCAGTCAGACCCGACCTACCACTTATCCAGGTTCTGAGGGAGCGTTGGGATAGGACTAGCCGGGCATTCCTGATGCCTTGGGGGCATATGGTCCCTACCCTAGAGGATGTAGCTAGGATCACTGGACTTAGGGTAGACGGGGAGGCAGTGAGCGGGATCACCTTACCAGACTATACCGAGCTTGCCCAGAGGTTGCTAGGGCTAGAGATGGTCTACGAGACACCTAGCGAGTGTAGGGCTATCTTCCGCACCGACCTGACTACAGTGATGGGCTTAGGGGATGCTAGGCATAGGTCAGGGGAGTCCTTAGAGCGGTTCTCACAGAGATTGATCGATGGGGCTAGGGCAGTCTATTGCCAGGACCCAGCCGACAGGGAGAGGGCAGACTGAGACCTGAGGAGGTTCCTACTGCTGCTGCTCGGGAGGCTATTGCTCGGCACGAAGGGCGACGTCATCAACTGTCGATTCCTAGGGATCCTCGAGGACTTAGAGGGAGTCGACAGGTACGCCTGGGGAGCGGCACTGCTGGCGCACTTACTAGCCGACCTGTCTACGGGGACAGGACGAGAGACGACCGTCAGTGGCTTCTCACCTTTTCTTCAGGTATGCATTTTTTCTTTCTTTTCTTTTTATTATGCATGTGAACGCCTCACTAATGCTATGCATGGATGCAGGTTTGGAGCCATCTGTACATGCCGATGGGGCGTGCTGACCCACGGCCAGGAGGTGAGGGTGCTTTCCCTCTAGCACGGCGCTGGCTGCCGGTGGTTTTCGGGGCCCCACTCGGCTACGAGTTGTGGGTGCTACGGAGAGAGTTCCGTGACTTCCCTCCCTCGCTGGTATGCATGAATGAATGCATTTTTGTTTATTTGATTTTATTATGATGATGATAGAATGATGTTGATGACGTGCATGTTTATGGATGCAGGTGCGATGGAGGCCCTACGAGGGTATGACTGACGAGGGCCAGCCGTGGGTCGTAGCGGGCCGACCTCGTTTTGAGCATGAGCTTTGGGTTCACTGCTTGAGCGAGATCGACCCGTTACGGCTTAGGCTGGTGATGAGGACCCTGGGTCTACACCAGGAGTGGGTAGAGGTCGGGGAGCCACGAGGGATCGGGAAGAAGACGCGCGGTCGTACGAAGGCGATCGACTGGAGGGTGCGGTTCGAGGAGCAGTACGCCGACTGGCGGCGAGGCGGGACCCGAGTCACCTCCCAGGCGTCTGACAGCTCCGAGTACCTCCGGCGCTACTGGGAGTTATACGCCGGCCGACCCCAGATGAGGGTCTTAGGGGTATGTATGAATGCAACTATTTCTAAATTGAATGCAAGTGCTTATGTATTTATCATGTGACTAATATGTAATGGATGCAGGATGCACGTGACATAGCGGCGATGGATGCCCAAGCCCATCTACACAGCCTGGAGGACCAGCTGGCCGCCACACGGGCCAACCTAGAGACCCTGGTGAGTGTTTAAATTATTTCTATATGCAAATGAATTTTTGTTGAATTATTGATGATTAGCCACTGACGATTTCAATGAATGCAGCGTGCCCAGCAGGGAGCAGCAGGGACAGATGCAGGGGAAGCCTCCAGCTCGAAGGGACCTAGTGCAGAGGTGACCGCACTAGCAGAGCAGCTAGCGGGAGCGGTCACACGGGCCGAGGCTGCAGAGCGCGACCTCGCCTCACGGGTAAATTCCAAAACTCAAACCTCATTCAATTATCGATTATATAATTATGCACTGATAAAATTCATTTTTCAGACTGAGGAGCTTCGAGCCGCTCTTGCTTACGTCTGCGAGGGACACCAGGCGATGACTGCCCAGGTGAGTGATTTACTTTTCGTCATGTATTGCTTATTTCATGAATTTGAACTGTGGAACTGATGATTTGTTTACCTGTTTACAGACCAGACAGTTACAGGCGGCACGTACCCAGGCTGCCCTGGCCGGGACGGAGTTGGCGATCCGTGAGCAGTGGATTATAGAACTGGAGCGGTCCCTGAGGCGACGGGAGGAGCTGCCTCAGGACGTAGCAGAGCTGCGGGTTACCCTCGAGCTGGAGCGACGAGAGCGTGCTCGAGAGCGGGAGGAGCACCTGGCGGACCGTGCCCGTCACCACGAGCTACAGCAGTCAGAGCGTGCCCGGTACCAGGAGCTGGTGGTAGCACACGAGCGTGAGCTGGCAGACTCAAGGACGCAGCTGGTCCTTTTTCAGGAGCGGCTACGAGTTGCTGAGGAGCGTCTCCAGCGAGGGCGTGAGCGAGCTCGTGCTGCAGGGTACTCCTTCACTAGCTCCACCTTTGTGGCGGGTTCTTCTCTTCGAGAGAGGAGCGAGGCAGGGGGCCAGGCTCGAGTTCCAGCTTCTTCTCGGGGGCCCATGCCCCCTCCACTAGCGCCTCCTCGGGACGGCGAGGACGAGGTAGAGAGTAGGAGAGAGGAGGGTGGAGGCAAGAGCTGAGAGACTTACTTGTACTCCTCCACCCTCACACCTGTACTCAGATGATCATGATGTATATATATATATATATATGAGATTGACATTTTTGTTACTTGAGCACTTGCGTAGTTGTGTACTTGTGGTTGTGTACTTCACTTCTTTTCCACGTTCTTTGTTTTACCTTACTCTGCCCTGTACCCGCAGCTGTGGTTCACACTTGAATAAACAGGTTAATTCATCTGTTTGACTTGGCCCCTTGCTCAATAAGCAAAGGGTGCCTTTACTTTTGACCTGGATAGCGGGTCAAGGGGCCAAGCCTTTAATCAAATAAGGCAAATGAAATAACCAATAAAGGGAGATGCAACACGCAAGCACATGTATGCAAACAATAATCAAGATGCCCTATGCAATAATGCAAGCACACACATGAAGAATAAACCCCATTTCCTTTTCCTTTTCCTTTTCTTTTCCTATTATATTTTTTCTTTTCTTTTTCAAAAGACGCGCCTTAGATTAGGTCGTTATTCAAACAAAAGACGCCCTAGGTGACGGCGTGAATTTGAAAAACATTTTTTTGAATTTTGTTGAAAAGATGACCATATGTGTGGGCGTTATTTTAAAAGAGACGACCTTAAGGAAGGCGTGAATTCAATAAAAAGCGCCTTAATCAAAGGCGTTAATTCTTTTTCTTTGGGTTGACAAAGCCACCCGGGCTCTTAATCCTACACGGTCACCATTTAAAATTCGTTGGTCTTTCTTGATTAATCAAAAGGGGGGTGACGTGATAATAGTTAACCTATACCTGAGATTTCGCATGGTGCAATCTCCTAGGTCAGCCTTGACCATTCTGCTGGTTTATGACTTACCACAAAGAAAACGAAGATATAAGGAAGCCCATAAGAGATTCTGAGAAGCTCTAGATAAAACCACTTCCCCTTACCCTATGCCTGTTGGGGTTCGGTCTTCGGCGTAGGGAAACTTTGTTGCCTTTTGCCTCTTTTATTGCATGCATACGCCCAAGGTTTTCCTTGCGGGGACTTTGCCCTCTTGACATGCTTTTCTTTTCATGATTTGACTTTCACTTTGGACTGATTTGCATTGCTGAAAAATAAACCTAATTGTACTTGGGCTTTTGTGGCATTTGTTCCCTTTTGGGCCCGACTTCCACCTACTAGGGTGACGGATAGGCTTGGTGGATCTACCCCGAGACTTTCTTTCCTCCCTTATGGGCCGAAGAGAAAAAGAATGGGCATCGTCTTCACCTTTAGTCAGGTTTTTGACTTCCCATCGGATTTTGCACCACTTGAGTTCACGGTTTAAGTGTGTAATGTGTGCGGGTGTCAACCCCCTTTTGAGTTTAACAAGACTGATGAATGAATTCTGAATTTTGACCTTTCAGACCTTGAGCCCTTGTGTGCCCCGGCAACCCTTTTCAATATATATATTTTTTTTGGGTTTTGGAAAATTCTATATATTTTTTTTGGTTTTTGGAAAATTCTATATATATTTTTGGAGTTTTTGGATTAGGGGTAATATTTCTTAAGGTACAGACCATTCCAAGGGTGAGTTAGCTCTTGTCCTTCAGCATTAATCAGTTTATAAGCATTGCCAGGATAAACCTCTTTTATAACAAATGGTCCTTCCCAGTTTGGTTGGAGTTTTGAGCGAGGTCCATCAGGTTTTACAAAAATTCTCTTGATTACCATCTCACCGACTTTGAATTTTCTCTCAATTACTTTCTTTTGATAAAAACGTGACAGCCTGTTTTGATAAACACGCGCATGCTCAGCGGCGACCAGACGCTTCTCATCTAGGAGTTCCAATTGAGCAAGGAGCGAATCGCGACGCTCATCAATAGGGAGTTCCTTGTCCAATTGTACTCGCAAAGATGGAATGAGAATCTCATAAGGGACCACAGCCTCCATTCCATAAGTAAGGGCGAAAGGGGTTTGCCCAGTAGGGGTACGAATGGAAGTGCGATAGGCCCAGAGAGCTTCAACTAGCTTGTCTGGCCAATCCGAAAATTTATTAGCCTCACACGTCTTCTTAACAATTTTGATCAAAGTTTTATTAGTTGCCTCTGCCTGGCCATTGCCCTGCGGATAATAGGGAGAAGAATGATGTAATGCAATGTTATACCTGTTGCAGAGATCCTTGAGCTCTTGAGAGATAAATTGAGGTCCATTGTCGGTGACGATGGTACTCGGGATGCCGAACCTCGCGATGATGTTCTTCATTATGAATTTGCATACTGTTGATGCTTTAATCTCCACGTAAGCTTCCGCTTCCGCCCACTTGGTGAAGTACTCCGTTGCCGTCAGGATGAACGATTTTTGCTTGGTCAGGAGGTTCGAATCACCAAGAGGTCCAATGATATCAAAAGCCCACATGGAGAAAGGCCATGGGGAGGACATAGGATGGAGTGATAAAGCAGGAGAATGAATCTTATCGGCGTGCAGTTGGCACTTAACACACCTTCGAACATAGATGGAGCAATCCTCTTCTAGAGTTGTCCAATAGAAGCCTAGCCTAAGGATCTTCTTAGCTAACATCTGGCTGTTCACATGACCACCACACACTCCTGAATGCGCCTCTTCCACAACTTTCCAGGACTCATCATCGTCGAGGCATCTTAAGAAAACACCTGTGAGTCCTCTTCTATAGAGCACACCTCCAACCAAAACATAACGTTGAGCCACTCTTCTGATTGCTTTCTTCTCCTCCACAGTGGCTTCCTCGGGATAGGACTGATCATTGCAATATGTGGCAATCTCATAATACCAAGGTTTCTCTTCGTCAGCCAATTCTTCTTCCCAATCTAACAACATGACCTCTTTGCCTTTAAGAGATTCACTCCGTCTGACCTTCTCGAGCACCTTATCCTTAATATCGAGGAATGCACGATCCTTGATAGCTGGAGTATCACGCTGATGAATGAGAGGAACATGGAAATCACACTCAGGAGGGAAGACTAGAGCAGAGGCCAAAGAGGCAAGAGCATCGGCTAGGATGTTCTGGCTTCGAGGAACATGAATGAAGATTAACTTGGTAAAGAGTTTGGCATAAGCTGAAGCAAGCTCCTGGTAGGGCTTGAGCTTAGGATTGATAGTGCGGCACTTGACAAGCACCTGGCACAGAATAAGCTGACTGTCACCAACAATTCGCAAGTGAGTAACACCATATTGATGGGCGGTTTGAAGACCGGCCAAAAGAGCCTCATACTCAGCTATATTGTTCGTGACAGGGAAAGTGAGCCGAGCAGTAAATGGGATGGTGACCCCTTCTGGCGTTAAAAGAACCATGCCGATCCCTCTTCCTTGGGAATTTAGAGCTCCATCAAAATGTAGCGTCCACATAGGATCATGGGGTTTATTAATGGACATTAGTTCTTCGTCTGGAAACTCCGAATTGACAGGATCAAATCGAGGGAGAGGGTGGTGAGCAAGATGTTCAGCAACGGCGTAACCTTTGATTGCTTTCTGTTGAATGTAAGTGATGTCGAATTGAGAAAGGAAACTTTGCCAGCGTGCTAATCGATCAGTAAGAACAGATTTTTCAAGAAGGAATTTAATCGGATTCATGCGTGCAATGAGGTGAACCTCGTGAGCTAAGAAATAATGTTTTAATTTCTGAACTACCCAGACTAAAGCAGCGCAAGTCTTCTCCATGGCTGAGTACCTCTGCTCACAAGGGTTTAGAAGTTTAGATAAATAGTATGCTGCCCTCTCCGTACCTTCTTCATCCACCTGAGCTAAGACAGCACCTACGGAGTCATCCAGGACAGAAACATAGAGGATAAGCGATTTGCCTGGAATCGGCGGCCTCAGGACAGGAGGATTGGCCAGATAATCCTTCAATCCGTCAAAAGCTGCCTGACACTTGTCATCCCAATTAAACTTGACTCCCGGCTTAGTAAGCTCGTAAAACGGCCTGCATCGTTGTGAGTGCTGGGAGACAAAGTGGTGGATAAATTGCAACCTCCCGATTAATCCTCGAACTTCCTTCAAATTCTTGGGAGGAGGCATATCCCTGATGGCCTTCGCCTTGTTGGGATCAACTTCAATTCCTCTTTTGCTGACAATAAATCCAAGCAACTTCCCTGATGAAACGCCAAATACACACTTCTTGGGGTTCATTTTCAATTGATACTCTCGTGATCTTTGCAAGACCTTAGCTAGAACCCCAGGATGCTCAATCCTTGTCCTTGATTTTACTACCAGGTCATCCACATACACTTCAATATAAATATGAATCATGTCATGAAAAATTGCCAGCATAGCCCTCTGATAGGTGGCTCCAGCATTCTTGAGTCCAAAGGGCATGACCACATAACAATATGTACCCCATGGTGTAGTGAATGATGTTTTCTCTTGATCCTCTTCAGACAGACGAATTTGATTGTAGCCTGAGAAACCATCCATGAATGAAAGAGTTTCAAATCCTGCCGTGTTGTCGATCAGAACATCAATATGAGGGAGGGGGAAGTCATCTTTAGGACACGCCCGGTTGAGGTCCCGAAAATCTATGCAAATTCGAACTTTTCCATCTTTCTTCATAACCGGGACAATGTTAGCCACCCAATTGGGATAGAGGACGACTCTAACAAATCTAGCCTTATGGAGTTTATCGACCTCTTCTTTCATTTTCAAAGCCATGCTAGGGTGGAAACGCCTCAACCGTTGTTTGACCGGGACAGACCCTGGCTTAAGTGTAAGGCGGTGTTCAACGAGCGCAGGGTCTAATCCAGGCATATCTTCATAGCTCCATGCGAACGTGTCCTTGTATTCTTGCAGAACCAAAATGAGCGCCTCCTCCTCGGAGGGCGGTAAATTCTTACTGATGAGGACAATCCTAGGGTCTTCCTCAGTACCCAAATTAATTTCTTTGGTAGGCTCTTCTACAGAGGCTGATGGTTCGTCGAATCTTCTCATGCCACTGGCAAAGGCATCAGCCTCGTCCTCATATTCTTCATAACTTTCATCCCCTTCTTCAATAGGGTCTTCATCATTCATGATTTCATAGACACCTAAACCCTCATAAGAAACATTAGTATCCTCATATTCCAACTATGGCAGGATAACCGGATTCTCCACGAATTCAGGAAGGGCTAAACAAGCCTGGCACCTTCTGGCTAATTCCAACAGAAATCTACGCGGAATCTGCCTACCCTTGGATTTCTTATGAAGATCTACCCCAAGAATTTTATTAGAGGAAGAGGAACAACTAGCTGAAAAGGAGGAAGGAGGTGAAAAAATGGATACAGGAGGTGATACAGAAGGAGACCCCTCACCAGAGAGGGAGAAAGGATTTATTAATGAATCAGGGAAGAGTGGCCCCTGGCTTGGGACACACTCGAAAAGAGATAAGAAGTCTCCTCCACGGAGATGGAGGATTGAAGAGTTGGAATTTTGATGTTTTTTTTTTCATTTTTATCTTTATCTTCATTTTTATTTTCTTTTTCTAGAAGAAAGCAATGTGAAGGGAGAATAACAGGAGGAGTGGAGATTGAAAGCTTGGAGAAAGATTGAATCAGGGATGACCCGCGCGGGGGTGTGATGGAGAGTTTGGAGAATTGCTCGAGGAGCAAGGGAGGAATCGGGAGAGAAATCTGCAGTGAATCTGGAGAAAAGCTGACCATAATTGGCGGCGGTCTCGGCACGCGAGAGAACAATTGAGAATGTAGGGAAGCTAGAAGAGACGGATGCATAGAAGTGAGGGAAAAGAGGCCGGCCCACAGCCTGTCTAATGTAAGTCCTTCTTCATATGGAACATCTGGCTCTCCAGTGTCAGTGTAGTCACTCAGCAACTGCCTCTTATCTGTAATCACAGCCGGCATTTCAATTAATTCATGTATTAGTGGCGGCCATTCCGGATCAGTCGGCATAAAGAGACGGCTCAAAGCAATAGTAATATCATTCATATCAAACCATCTATACCAGTCACACTCTGGATCATCCATTTTCCTTCTTTTATCGGGCCTTAGGGACTCCAGGGCTTTATAAGTGGCCAATGGTGCAATATGGCGAGTAAACTGTCTCGCATGAACATCTTGACAGTCTAGAATGGAGGTGATTATTGTAGTCTGCTCATTATTCTGAACGCCACCCGTGACAAAATGTGTCTTCAATGTCCAAGTAAGCGGCTGGCGATCTGTCTTCAAGGTGGATGTCATAACTGCCCATGATTCATCTTCATTTTTGCCCGGCCCTTTGTAGCCCAGGCCGCCTCGTGTGATCAATTTCTGAGGCTTAATAGGCCTAGTCCTGCCTTGACAACTGGCACCCAGACCTTTGCCATTTTGATACCCCATTTTCATTAGAATTTTCCAACCAGGGGTGTTTATCATGCTTTTCTTCTTCTTCCCCTTGGAAGGCAAAGGTGTCATAGCAACTGTCGTGACTGTCTCGGGCGACATTGGCCGTGGGTAAGGGAGGTCTAGTATTGATAGCAACGGCTTGTTGGCAGGCCAAATAGAAGGAACTGATGAAGTCAAGTGTATATCTTCCTCTGGCAGAATTGGCATACTGGTAACTTTGATAATGCGGCCCTTGTGTGGAAACATAAGGCACTGATGATTTGTAGAGGGCACTGCGTCGAGCTGTTGAATATAGGGGCGGCCCAGAATGCCATTGAATGTTGGATCCATGTCCAAAATGTGGAAATCGACCGTGATTGTGGCCGGACCCAAACTGACTTTTAATGTGATCATGCCTAGAGGAGGCTTCTTGGTATTGTCATATGCTGTGACTGTTATGGTAGACGACCGAATCAGATTTTCAGGAATGCCACACATCTTCAAAGTGCTCGGTGGCAATACATTGATAGATGTCCCAGTGTCCACTAGACATTGTTTCACCGCCACCTTATTGATGTCGACTGTGATGCATAGAGCATATTTCCTTGCTGAGAGTGGTGCCAGTTCATGCTCATGAAAAGTAATTGCCGGCTGACTGCTAGCGGGCGTTAATACTGTGGTTATCTGCTCGATCGGAATGTCCTCGTTGACCATGACTTTCTGCAGATAATCTTTCAAGGCTATCTGATGAGTGGTTGACCTTTTGATTAGTTCTAAAATGGAAATTCTTGCTGGAGTTCGGTCAAGATGCTTTAACAAATCATACTGAGTGCCGGGTACGGACTCTTGCTCCTGTTCTTGTTCATTCGGCCCCTGCGCGGGCTCTTGCTCTCTTTGGGGAAAGATGCGCTGGAACATTCGTCCACTGCGGAGCGGTGCTACGTTTTGTCGTGCCTCTGTCGGGGCAAGTAAAGGAGGAGGGTTGGAAGAGGAAGAGGGTGTATTGGTGTTAAGAAGTGGTGGAGGGGTGTTTGCAGAGAAAGTCCCTGTAGGGGGTATTGATGAAGAGTTTGACAAAGATGCCCCCGCAGGAGGCGTAGGAGTAGAAAGGGATACCCGAATGCGAGGAGAGCTGGGGGTGGAATGAGGAGAGATCTGGGTATAAAAGATGGGTGAGCCGATGGTGAGGGGATCCTTGCCGGTGGAGGAGTAGTGGTGGTGGGTGTAGCGGGCGTTGGCGACGGGCGGTTGAGGAGTGGCCTGGACGGCGAAGGTGAAGGGTTGGTGGTGGATGGCGGAGTTTGCTGCACGGCGGGTTGTGATGGTGGAGGGCGAGTAAGGAGGGATCGGGTTGGCAAGGATGGAGAATTGGTGGGAGCAGGTGGATTAACGGGGCGTAGAAGAGCTCGGCTCAATTGGGGAGTAGAAGAAGAAGGAAGCGTGCGCAAGAGGCGCGGAGGTTGATTTGAATTATGATTAAATGCCCCGACAGAGGCATTTTCTTCATGCCATCCCTGTCCTCTCTCCACCTCGTGGAGAGACGTGACAGGGTTCACGTGCTGATTTGGTGGGTGCTCTGGCAGTGGATTGTGGACAATCCCCATATCTTGCTGAGGTGCTGGAGCTTGCTGTTGTACTTGTGGAGCCGGTTGCTGTGGCTGCTGAGCCTGCTGTTGCCGAGGAGGCCTTCTTTCTTTCATAGTGGCGATAAACTGCCTCATCTCATCCCAGTTGATGCCACCCTGGTCATTTAAATCATAAATGTAATCCTTGAAGTGGAAGCAACGATCAATGTTGTGACCAGGAGAGCGGTGGAAGACACAGTAGCGGGATGTGTCAACATTAGCGGGCCACGCTGCCCTTTCCTTTGGTAGCATGAGCAAGTTGGCGGCCATTAAGGCATTGAAAATATCCGGGAGACTTTCTGGCAATGGCGGATAATGGGCCCTTTTGGGGCCAAGTGGTCTCCTTTGCTGTTGTTGTTGCGGTCCATAATTAGTGGGTGGTGGTACTTGGTGGTATTGTTGTGGAGCTGGAGGGTCAGCGCGGGGCGCTTGGTTTTGTGGTGGAGCAAAAGAAGGTTGAGGAGTAAATTGGTGTTGTGGGGGTGAAGTAAAGAGGGTGCCTTGTGATGGAGGTGGCGGAGGTCGTGGGTTAGATTGGCGAAAAGGTGTGGGGTTGCCGACCGCGCCAACTTGCTTATTGATGACGGTGCCCTCAGTCGTGGGCCCGCTATTGTTGACATTCGTATTCTTTTTAACCAACCTTGGTTTTGGCTCAAACATGCCCATGATGGGCGAATCTTTCATTTGGGTCTGAATATAACGAGCTCTTTCATAAAGCTCCTCCATGGTGGTCAATCTGTTCATAGCCAGTATATGCCGGAACTGAGGGGTTGCATTGGATATAATCATCTTAACCTGTTCCGGTTCTGATAAGGTATCTTTCAACTTCTCGGCCATTGACCGCCATCTATCAGCAAATATGATGAAGTCCTCCTCGGGCTTCATTTTCTCTGCAACCAAATCTGTAACTGAAAGGGAGGGTCCAACCCGATCCCTATACTTCTGCAAGAATTTCCTTTGAACCACATCGAAATCACTAGCATCTGCCGGATCCAAGGAATAGAACCACTCGAGGGCTGGCCCCTCTAAAGATCTTCTAAACAAGTAAGCCAATGAGGCTTTGTTGCCCTGCCAAAAGGACGTTTCATACATAAAATCCTTCAGATGAATAAAGGGATTACCAGTTCCATTGTATCGTCGAAAGTTCGGCATCTCAGAAGGTGGTAAATGAAAAACTGGCAATGTAGGAAGAGAGATTTCTGGGGCATTCTTGGCAGCAGTAACCTTGTTGAGTTTTTCTTCCATGATAGCCAATTTCTGAAGGAGCAAGGCGTTAGTGTCTGACTCGACCGGGGCCGAATTTGGAATGAAGGTGTTTGGCATAGGCGTCCTTAGAATTTGGGGAGGTTGAAAGAATTGGGGCCTAGCCGCTGAGTAACTCGCCTGTTGGGCCGGCATGGCCGCACCAGGTGTCGGTGGACAAGAGGGGGGTTTGTGCAAGACCGCTTGGTCATTAGTGAGGTGATGGCCACTCTCGGCCGGAGGGGGATTGGAGGATGAAGAAGGAACGAACTTCCATTTCAAAGCAGCCTGAACTGCCTGCCGCTGGGAGTCATCTAATTGAGATAGAGCATTAATCAAATTGGTAACATTGAAGGATGGGGAGGGGTTCCCCGAAGTGTTGGAGGGTAAAGCCTGAGAAGAAGGCACAACCTCTTGAGTAGTGGTATCAACCACATGAACTTGAGGATAATGAGGATGAGGGGGAGGGTAATTCCCTTCATGATAGATAGAATCTTGGGGAACCTCATATGATTGACCGAAAACGTTCTCTTCCACATCATCATAGGAATATCTGTAGCTTGCCATGTTGACAATCTTACCTGAACGGAGTTGCATGCTTAAAAAGAGAGAAAGCTTTATGAATGAATTATCACACAATCAATCACCCAATCAAAGCAAGCTTGAGCAAATCAACCCAACCAAATTTATGCAAACAAGTTGAGATGAAGACAAGATTTTAGTGTTATGTTTGAGATTAGAGTGAGTTAAATTACAGAATAATTCACTCCTCTTTGCAAAGTGAAACCTAGTTTGGATCCAAGTGTAGCCTCCGTGTCATCTAGGTTCTTTCTCTTTTCTCACCAACGATAGGTTCTCTAAACTCCGGGTACTTCAAGGGTACAACCGGCCCAGCGTCTGTGAGGGAATCCACGGGTGCGAGGACTTACGGAGGTCTTAGAAAAGGGATTTCCGGTCCAAAGAGACGGAATGCTCAATGGAGGGTTGTCCCGATTCCAAGAAAGGTGTGTGGAAGCCTAGTGTAGAGAGAGGAGGTCTCTCAACCAAATGCCACAAAATGCAGTATAAGATAAGCCAATCACAGCAATATAATCAAATACTCAATGTAAATATGAATCCAGTATGAATAGACAGAAACAGTAAGGCTCTGCAAACACACAGGAAAGAGACGACCTGGAGGCAGTCGCTACTAACAAAAGAGACGACAGCGTGGCTGTCGTGAATTCCGGGAGGGGCTCTCGGACAATGCAAAAATGCGCCTTGATGTGGGGCGCTAAATATGATAAAGACACCTCTGACAGAGGGCGTCAAATATAAGTGGTGCGCAAGATCGAAGAAAAACGCGCCTTGGTGCAAGGCGCTGCCAAACAAAAAGACGCCCGAGAGGAGGGCGCAAATTCACAGAAGCAGCAGATATAATAAAAGACGCCTTGATGTGAGGCGTTAGACAGAAAAAAGACGCCCTGGATGAAGGCGTTAAATAAAAAGGCACCTTTGTGGAAGGTGTTAATTCAACAACAACAGTAGACTTAATCACAAGCTGGCTGATCCCGGGGAGTGTGCAGTGTGCACAGTGGAGGGTGCCCGTGGGGCACAAATGAGGGGTACCGTGGGTACCAAAGGGAAAGGGCACACGTGGGTGCCAAAGGGGAAAGGGCACACGTGGGTGCCAAAGGAGATGGTAATCAAAAGAAAAACAGTGGAAGTCCCACCGTGATCGCCAATTTGTGGATCATGGAAAATCCACAAATTAAAGGAGAATATAAAAAGTGATAATGAGAATATGAAGAATAAAGAGAAGAATAATGAAAGAGGGGGTAAAAGAGCACGTGGTGCTAATAAGGAGAGTGATCGCCAGAGGGGTTACCTCAATAAGAAGAAAAGATGATCGCGAATACCTAGTGATAATAGGATGCGGGATGGATGTGGATTCCTTCCTCCACCTTCTATCGGCCGGCCGATGAAGGGGGTTTTCCTTGTTGATTACCTTGAAACAAAGAACAAATAAATAAAAGAAAAGTGGATCAGCCGAGAGTGAGTGTAGTATCAATCCAAATAAATCATATGATGGTGAAATAAGAATATAGCATGCGCACCTTTTTTGTTTGGTTTTAAAACCCCTAGAGAATTAGGGAGAGGAGAGGAGATGCAACACTAATACAAAAGAAGAAAAAACGATGGACGTGATGATACGATGAAGACAAACACAAACAAAGGAGAGAACCCCTGCTGTTCCTGTAAACAGTAAAGGGGAGAACCACCGGAGCAGCAGGAAGCAGAGGAAGACGATGAAGAAATCACACGGATGAAGAGACTCTTCTCTGCGTAAAAACTTCTGTGACAATAACAACAGCTCTCTCTTTTCTCTTCTTTCTGATTGACCACTAATGACTCCAGCAACCTTGCTAACACCGTCACAACAGCCCTCTGCTTCTAACCTCGCGCGAGATTGACTAGGGAATCCTTTTATAAGGTTTCGATCAAAGATAGACACAGATTCGGGAAGATAAGAATAGGCAGTGGTTGTTAACGGCAAGGACTCTAGTTCCCAGATTGAGCAAGGTGACCAAGAAAGGCAGGGAACTCTTCAGGAAAGACGAGTTTAAGAAGAACACGAAAAGGTGAGACACGACCTACCGAAGGGCGTCAATTCATCAATTGACGACCTGCCCAAGGACGTTAAATCAAAAAACGACCAGGATCAGGGCGTCACTTCTTGGATTCAATTTTGGTAATAAAACCTTCTTTATTTGAAAATTACAAAAAGACGCCTGAAACAAAGGTGTTGATTAAGAACATGCCCTGAGGAAGGACGTTAATCATTGATTTCAATCGTAGTGGGACTCGTAAAATACCAGGAATTGACGCCCGTGTCTGTGGTCGTCCTTTCTTAAGAACACGCCCCAGATTAGGTCGCTATTTAAAACACGCCCCTATTTAAGTCACGAATCACCAAAAAATGCAAGAATAAATCACAAAAATACAAAAATAGAAAAACTTTATATTATAGAAATATTGAAGTTCACTTTGGGGCGTTAACATAGTGACATGAGATTTGATCAACAAAGCGTCAATTTTGGCGTGTCTACACCTGCCTGCGCCCTGTCGGCACACTCCAAACACCCCTTGGGCCACCCGGTGCACCCAACTAGCCTCTCTATCCGGTGCACCCTCAGCTTGTTTTTAGCCCGGTGTTTTCCCGCTCACTGACTTCCGTGTTTTCCAGAGTTTTCTTGAAGGTGCTGCTACATATGCGCACACCTTGACTTGTCGGGTCACGCCACTCCTTGTAGGCGTGTACCCCTCACACCCCCCCCAGCTCTTGGGTCCGGGGGAGATGCTGCCGAATTTTTACCAGAATTAACATAATAATAATTATAATAAAAGAAAAGTAATAATGTAAAAAAAAGGAACAACAAATAAACAGAATAAACAGCAATGAAACGACCTCGCCGAAATAACAAAGAACCACTGAGATCCTGAATAACTGAGCACATGTATCATTATGACAAACTGCTGAACATAACCACGGGCTTGACCCACATGAATAAAAGAAAACCAAAAGAAAACCCCCTCGTGCATCTCATGAATAGAGGGACCTTCCCTTTACCTGGTGCACCCAACCTGCCCCTCCATCCGGCACACCCGTGGCTTATCCCTGCCCGGTGCACTCCCGCCTGCTTGGCCCGGAATGCCCCTGGCTTGCCTTCTCCCGGCACACACTAGTCCACCCTTGCCCGACGCACTCAGCCTCCCTTGCCCGGCACGCTCTTCAACCCCTTGGCCCTTCACACATCTCACATGTACATGGACCTTGGCAAACTTTGTCCTCCATACATTCCCAATGTGCATAGACCCTGGGCAGACTTTGTCCTCCATACATTCCCCATGTGCATAGACTTTGGCCAACTGGCCCTTGACACAACCCAAATGTGCACTGACCTTAAACCCTCATGTGCATCGACCTTTCCATGCAGCTTCCAAACATGCACAGACTTCATCCCAAGCTTGCACAGACCCAGCCCAGCTGCACCGACCCCAACCCTCATATGCACCGACCTACCTTTAGTCTACCCAAACCTGCACTGACCTCTCCTGGGCTGAACCAAACCTGCACCGACCTTAGCCCCAACGTGCACCAACCTTACCCCCAGCTGCACCGACCCCGCCCAAACCTGCATCGACCTCTCCTGGGCTGGACCAAACATGCACCAACCTTAGCCCCTAGCTGCACCGATCCCCAGCCTAGCTGCACCGACCTTAGCCCCCAACATGCACCGACCTGACCCCCAGCTGTACAGACCTCCGCCCCAACGTGCACCGACCCAGCCCAGCTGCACCAACCTTAGCCCCCAACGTGCACCGACCTAACCCCCAGCTGCACCGACGTCCGCCCCAACGTGCACCGACCTAGCCCAGCTGCACCGACCTTAGCCCCCAACGTGCACCGACCCTAGCCCCAACGTGCACCGACCTTACCTCTAGCTGCACCGACCTCGAACCAACCTGCCCCTCGACCCGGCACACACTAACCAACCATCAACCGGTGCAGCCCCAACCTGCTCCATTCGGTGCACCCCCAAACTAGCTGTTAATCGGTGCACCACTGCCGAATACCCTCCAGCCTATCCTCCAGCGGCACACTGCAGAATACCCTCCAACGGCACACTGCCGAATACCCTCCAGCGGCACACTCCTAGCGTTGTCCGCCTGGCACAATGCCGAATGCTCTCCATCAGGTGCCCTCACCGCGCTCTCTACCCGGCACACCTGCGGCCATCTCACCCGGTGCGGCCCCAGCACCGTTTACCCGCCACACCACCATGCCCTTTACCCTGTGCACTCACACCTCCAATTCAACTTCCCCCGGTGCACTCCCGCTTCGCCCAGCCCGGCATGCTCCACATCTAAAATACAATAGTATAATATAAAAAAACATAATAATAATAATAATAACAATAAAAAGGGGTATAATAATAATAAAAATAAATAATAAAAATGGGATATAACGCACAGGTAATAAAAGGAAGAATCAATGAATAATAAAAAAATAAAATAAATAAATAATGATAACAATAAATAATGATAATAATAATGAATAGAACGATACGACTCTCATCATCCCCGGATCCTTTGCATGGGAATATTGATAAGACCTTCATGGGTCACGCTTGGACCTCGGGTTCGTCCCAATCATGGTCATTGTATGACCCATATCCTAGGTCTATAGCACGCTATCTTGGAACATGTCTTTGTTTTGGGATCTAATCCCGGGACATTTTCCCGTTGCCCTTTGGCACCTAAAGTATTGATGATGCCCACTCAAGCCCTGCTTCGACCACGAGATCCTCCCCTAGTATGGTCGCGGCTTGATCTTGCACCAGGCCGATAAACTCACTGGTTTCCGACCGCTCTAACCGGGGTTTAACTGAATGTTTCCCGTTCCTCTGAACAATAAATTTGTCGTAATCTGACATTGTCTTGGGCCGACAATTCGTCCAAATCGGACTCGTTCCCATTGGGATCCATTCCCGCTCTCTTATTGAAATTGCCATAAACTCGGCATACATTTGTACGGGTTTATTTTCGTTTCCGTCGTGCTTTCAATACGGACCCT
This sequence comes from Amorphophallus konjac, assembly GCA_022559845.1. Taxonomy (NCBI): domain Eukaryota; kingdom Viridiplantae; phylum Streptophyta; class Magnoliopsida; order Alismatales; family Araceae; genus Amorphophallus; species Amorphophallus konjac. The sequence goes on along the minus strand of CM040121.1, from coordinate 462,947,628 downwards.
TGTTCGAACATGAAGTGGTCCATGAGTGACCGACATAATCTAAATTTTCGTATCCCGATGCATACTTTTAGCATAATTCGACCTCCCCTATTTTCTTGCATTATTGGTATTTTCCTTAGGCTGTGAGGCCCTTATTCCTGGTGATTAATCAAGGGTATTCTCTCCTCCGGAGAGATGTAAATGACGCCGTGACCTTTATGGCGCGGCGGGTTTTGGTCCCGACACGAACTACACAATTGTCTGATTAGTCAGATCGAGCGCACCCAGGGCTTCCTCGAAGTCCGAATAAATCGTCACTTTGTGACTGGCACGCCCTCGCACAAAATAAACGAACAACATAATAAGTGAATTTTAGTGCGTCCACAGTGCTCCCCGAAGGGAGCTTTGCTGACACGATGATCGATGACTGGAGGCGCCATATCGTCCAGGCGATAGGGTCGGCTAGACCCGTAGAGTTTGTCTCCCACATTGAGTGTGCTTACACTTTGAGGGATATCCGAGAGGCAGTCGCGAAGGCTGCCCGAGTGTTGGGGTTAAGGCCGGAGCAACTGGTTCCTCTACCGTTGACTCCTTTTGCAGCTTCAGGTGAGACGCTTTCCTTAGCATGTTGTCTCAGTCTTGTTATCTTTTGATGTATATGACTGAGATGTTGTGTGTTGCTGTGCTTCTTTGGCAGGCTCTGCGGTGGAGTGAGATCATCCCTCCACGGAGGCAACATCTGGGAGCGGAGACGGGGGTCTTCAGCCTAGGCGGAAGTGCCCCCGAGTGGACACTGGCATGGTGGGGACGGGTGAGTCCCCTCAGGGACTTGAGACCAGCGAGCATATAGAGGCAGAACCGGCTTTGAGTAAGCATCATGTTCACCTTTCTGCTCTTGCTATTTTAGTCATTATGGTTGACTGACCTTGCACTCCTGGACTGCTTTCTTGTAGCTCCGCTGGGGACCGGGGCAGACGTGGCCTTCTCGCCGCCCCAGGAGGTCGATCCTTTGCCCGATGACGGGATCAAGTGTGAGATCGACGTGGAGGGGTTCCTTCGCGTGCTGGATGAGGCCGGCCTGAATATCGAGACATTTCCTGACTTTGAGTCATGGAAGGCCTCCGAGGACATCCGGCCAGGTAGGGACTTCTGGGACTGGGCATACTCTAGTTATGGATGTGATCGCTTCTGGAAACTAACATAGCCACTTGTTTTATGCAGAGATGATAGGGACGCCAGGGGCGACGGCCCCTTCTCAGGCACAGGGTGGAATGCTCCTCCCGGTCGAGGAGCAGGAGCCGGTAGCGGCCCGAGACAGCTCGGGTAAGTGTTGAGTTGCTGTAAAGGGGTTGCCCTCTACTTGTCGGTTGTTTGACAGGCTGGGATTATTGGTTGCGCTTTGATTCTGTTTGCCAGGTGAGGAACCGACTGCTACCCTGGAGATGATCCAGGAGCTGATTAGCACTAGCCCGTCGGTGGCGCTCCCCTCTTTCGAGGGCGAGCCAGGAGCGGCGGGTAGCCTGGTTGCGTCTGCTACCGGGGCCGCGTCTGGATCGCTACCACAGCTATTGATGGGGACGTCGCTCCCTCCTTTGCCAGCCGTGGTTTTAGCTTGCACGGTGGGGCTGGTGGGGTCTTCTACCATGGGACCCTAAGGTACGTAACTGGGAACTCAGCTATTTTTGGTGGGCTTTTTTTTTGGTTCGCCCATTAATGCTAAGCTTCTTTCGGCGTTGGTCACAAGTACTCCCTCCCCCTTGGAGGAGGGTGAACTTTCCTGTGACACTTCTGGAGCCGCGGAAGGAGAGCCTACAACGGTGGCTTTGACTGGAGGAGATGAAGAGATCGTCAACATAGAGGGGCTCTCTGAGGGGAGCGCCCCGGCTGGTGAGCTTCTTGTCTGAAACCCTTAACTGGATGGCTGGCTTTAGGGCCAGGCTATGTGCCGACCCTTATTGTTTTGTTGATCCGCAGGGGCTTCTAGTTCCACCACCTCTGGCAGTTCTTCGGAGACTTCTTCGGGCTCCATTGGTAGCAGGAGTTTCATCATGGAGATAGAGGAGAGCTCGAGCTCTTCCTCTTCTGGGGCCTCTTCTGTCGAGGGGGCTGACACGGAGGCTTCTTCTGGAGGTGCGTGAGGATCTTTCTTTCCCCTCTTTGGGATCGGCCAACGCTTTTTGACGGAATACTGACTTTCCTGTCTGGTGCGTAGGACCGGAGTCAGAGGAGGAGTGTGTGTGAGCTCCTAGTGCCGATGGCCGGGAGGAGATCCCCGACCTCGCTGTGGCTTCTAGAGGAGACAGGATGGTGGGAGAAGGCTCCTGAATTGTCGAGGAGTCGTTGCCTTCCCCGACTCCTGGGAGCAGCGTCCTAGGCGCTGAGGGACTTGCTCTGGGTAAGGAATGAGAATTCCCTTTTCTCAAGTTTTCCACCTTATTTTTCATGGAAAGTTTGATGTGTATTTCTTATTTTCCCTTTTATTGTTTCTGGGCAGCCTCCATTGGTGTACTAGCGGGGATAGGTGACTCCTCCCTGAGTTTGGAGGTCAAGTGGCCCACTTCTGTCGCACCGCCGGAGCCGTTGGTGGACGTGAGTGTGGGTGTCTCCCTGCTTCAGCGAGCACGGGGCTACCTGCAAAGTGACCCTCTCCCGTCTCCGGAGGATCTGAGGCAACGCCTGACAGAGTGCACCCTGGGCTACCACATGCTTGGCTTCCCGCGTGAGCTTTGGATGTCCGGGCTGGCCAAGATATGGGCGGAGTGCCTGCGGCTTCGTCAGACGCAGGAGCAGAGGGCCCGGAGGCTGGTACCCATCCGGGAGGTGCAGGAGCAGCAGGCTCGGCTTGCGTCGGCTGTGGCTGAGCAGAGGGGCCACATCGAGGCGGCCAAGTCACTTTCTCGGGAGCGAGCCGTCCATCTTGAGGAAGGCCTTGGAGGAGCAGTCGTTGGTCACAGAGTGCACCAGGGCTGAGGGGCAAGCGGCTGAGAGCACGGTTGAGGCCAATGCTCAGCTCTTTTCCACTCTTGAGGTGGAGCTCGTGACTGTTGATTCTCGTCTGGCGACGCTGGAGGGGAGCGAGCTTGGGATTTGATTGTACCTCTTTCCCCCTTTTGTTATGTGTAACTGGTTGGATGTATTTTATCACCCCAAGGGCATGTCTTGGGCTCTTTTTACAGAGTATGAATGACAAAGTTCTGGATTTCTTTCACCATTTTCTGAATCGTCCCACTTATTTTCTTTCTTGTGGAACAATGCTGGATGCAGGTACTGGCAACCACGTACTGTTAGTCGTGGTTGATTCTTCTACTATATGCTGGTGCTAGTGACAGGGAACTGGGTGCTTGAATCTGGGCATTGGACAGGAGACTGAGTGTTAGTTAGTGGTTGTCGGATACTGGGCATACAGAAAGACCTGAGCACATGGTACTGGGGACTGAGCACTGGATAGGTGCTGGGTACTGGGTATTGGGGGCTGAGTGCTGGGTATTGGAGGTTGAGTGCTGGGTACTGGAGACTGCGTGATGGGTACTGGAGACTGGGTACTGGATATTGTTGAGTTATGATTTTGATGATTGTTGGCGTTATGGTTTTGATGATAACTAAACTTAATGTGTGATTGAGTGATGATAACTAAACTTATGGTTGATTGCACATTCATGTTTAAATATGTTTGAGATGGCAAATGGCAATGGTACATGGTCTTGATTCATGCTTGATTGAATTGTTTTTACAAGAGGCAAGAGGTTTCATAACCTCTTTAATGTGAACAAGAGGCAAGATTGCTTTCGTTGTATGGTCGTGTGGGAACGGTGAGTTTGAGAGAATTGGTTAATTAGTTTTCAATTGCTAATTATTGTTTACCACATATTTTGTAAAAAGCTAAAAGTTTTCCTTAAAATTGGTGAACACCCAATTCATCCCCCTCTTGGGTGTCATTGATCGCGGGACTTCAGATACTGGAGACTGGGTGCTAGGTGCTGGAGGCTGGAGGCTAACCCCGAATGGGATGTTGGCCTATATTGCTGGGAACTGGGGCTGGGAGCCAACCCATCTGGGTGTGATGGCCTGTATGACTGGAGACTGGAGGCTGGGGGCCGACCTGTGAGGGTGTTTTGGCCCGTATTGCTGGAATTGTTTGGTCTGTGGGGTTGGAGCTAGGGCTGGCCAGCTAACTGCCTTGGCGACGTAGCCGGAGGCTAGGACTGGAAGTGGGACTGGAGCTGGCGGGCTAATCGCGGAGGTGACTTAGCCATAAGCTGGGACTGGAACTAGCACTGAAGTTGGCTGGCTACTCGCAGAGGCGACGTGGCCGTAAGCTGGGACTGGTCGGCTGACCGTTGAGGTGTGTAGCCGAGTGCTGGGACTGGGGGCTGGGGATGACCTACCCTCAAGGGTGTAGTGGCCACCATTATTGTGGAGTGATGCTGAGCTCGCTGTCGGTGAGATGTCACGGTTGACAGCTTTCATCAGTGAGGAGTAGAGAGGAAGTGGATTCTTTTGTTCTATTTACCAGCTCCACTGCCCTTGCGGGTTTTCGCCAGAGTTGGCCCCCTTTAGCTTTTTCTAACGCACCCTCGTGGGTTTTCACGTCGAGGGGTTTCCCGATTTTGCCGAAGGCGCCCTTTCAGGTTTTCACCTCAGTTAGGTTATTGGCAATTTTTGCCCTCAGTAGTCCTGTGGAGGGAGCTAATTGAGGTCGCCGTGGTATCTCTATTTTTAGCCCCATTTTCTTGTTGTTTTTTTTTTAACCCGGATGGTGTAGTCTGTAGCGTACTGTTGTCAGGGGACGTGGCCTGAGGCTGGTGTTGTTTGAAGAGTCGATATTTCTGGGGTCCTGGTTAGGTCTTCTGCAGGGTACTGAGTCATGGCCCCTAGGGGTCATTATATCTTGGTGGAATGTGACTGGAGTCATGACTGGTGGCTCAGGGAATCTGTACACATCCGTATTGATGCCATGTCAAAACGGCTAACCTGAAAGAGACAAAGGGTCTAGGCCAGGGCAGAGGTGGCTGTTGACTTGACAGACTTGTCAAAGTCAACCAACTTAGCAGGGACGTGAGGCCATAAGCCAAGGGAGGAATATAGGATAGGTGTTGACTCGACGTCCTGTCGAAACCAACGAACTCGGCAGAGGCGTGAGGCCTAAGCCAAGGGCAGAATATAGGATAGGTGTTGACTCGACGCCTTGTCGAAGTCAACGAGTTCGACAGAGGCATGAGGCCTAAGCCAAGGGCAGAATATAGAATAGGTGTTGACTCGACGTCTTGTCGAAGTCAACCAACTTGGCAAGGGCGTGAGGCCATAAGCCAAGGGAGGAATATAGGATAGGTGTTGACTCGACGTCCTGTCGAAACCAATGAACTCGGCAGAGGCGTGAGGCCTAAGCCAAGGGCAGAATATAGGATAGGTGTTGACTCGACGCCTTGTCGAAGTCAACGAATTCGGCAGAGGCATGAGGCCTAAGCCAAGGGAACCTAGGGATTAGACTAGATTAACGGCGTTGTGCTATTGCGTACGATGGTCTTGACCCCGAGTCTTGTAACTCAATGACCGTTGGATTTAGTGAGTCTAGAGGACCGTCCAGAGTCCAGTGGCTCGTTGCCACTTGGTTCTTCTCGACTTTTGCATAGGGTGCGTGCGTGTTTCTCGAAGTTTCTCTTTGGAGAGTGGTCACACCAGTGACTCCCCACTAGTCGTAGCCTTCCGACACGCGAGTGGTCCCACCAGGGAGTGGTGGTGAGACTACCCCGAGAGACGATTTTTAGAATGGTTTCCACTGGGCCCCACGTCTTGCAGCCAGAGTCCCGCTGAGGGGAAAACCAGTCAGAGGGCCAGACCAGGGACGCGCGGTCTGTGTGTGCACACGTGGTTGGGGGCGGTTGGACCCGCGCTGACAAGTGCGACCCCCACTAGTCAATTGTTCTGTGGTTACTAGTACGGTGTCCCCGTTCCACCAGGGGTCGAGGGGGACACCTGAGGTGCGGTCTAAGACGTCAGTGGATGCATCCGGCCTTGCTTCTGGTGGGTAGGTACTCCTGTCACGTGAGACGTGACTCTCCTGTTTCTGGGTGCCGTTTCCCATCTGCGAGACGTGGTTTTCTGGACTGGCTGGTGTTTCCGAGTTAGTGGCCACGGTGCTAGTAGATTTACCAAGGTTGTGTCTTGTTGGTGCGGTGTCCGCGACTGGGTGGTCGGGGTTTCACCTTGGACAGCGTGTCCAGGTTGGTCGTGTTCTAGGAGACAGGCCTCTACGGTGAGGTTGCCGTGGGTTTTTACTTCGGTAAGTGGTACTAGTGTGGTTCGGTAGTCCCGACTGTGAGATTGGGGTGTGTTTTTCTAGTACAGTAGGAGTAGCTGTAGTGCCGAGTTTTGACCAGCCACGGGTTCTTTGTTCCTGCTGTAGTTGTAGCTTTCCTTTCCGCTACCGCCGTTATTTCATATTGGGGTTCCGCAGGATCCCTGCTGAGTCTCTATTTGGAGACTTATCCCTACTTTTCAGGTGCGACAGTTCTTCCTTGAGGTTCAAGGGTGCTGTTCGGAGGTCCTCAGTTGCCAGCTCGTCGGGCCGAGTGTTCACTTGGCATGTGGTACGTTTTACTATTTTAGACTGTACTTTCTATTGGACTGGACTCTGTTTTAGTTGTTGTTTATTTATTTCTGTTAATTGTTGAATTGTCCTACTTTATTTCCTATTTCTCTATACCTCCACACTCCTTTTAGCCCTTCGGAGCCCTCCCTACTCGTGGGCGGCGGGTCAGGATTCGAATGGTATCGGGCCTTCCCGGTATCCGGATCTTGGGTCATCACAACCTGACGGAAGTGAACTTCGATGGGCATCAGTGCTTTTGACGGTCTTGGCAGAGTTGTATGCTCTCTCTCCTCCCAACTTATCCTTTATTCACACCTACAAAATAAAAACACAAGAAAAACTTGGGTTGCCTCCCAAGAAGTCATTTATTAGCACACAGAAATCACGAAAACTTTGGGTTACCTCCCAAGGAGCACTAAGTTTAACGTCTTCAGCCAGACGCATGAAAGCTCACTAACCAACGAGTGGCATTTAGAATGAGCCACCAAGTGATCTTGTCCTCCTTCAAATTCCAACCCTTATGCCATTGGAATACAAGAGTAAGCATGTACGTATTGGGGCTAGAAATATGTGGGTCTTGCACATTATTGATTTTAACTTGAACCATATGTGTGTGCCAGTTTTCATCTTTTGGGGTCATGAAATGATCAATGGCCAATAAGTTTTCAAGATCGAGGTGGAACCTTTGCACAACATCTACCCATTGGTCCTCTTATCCTGTATCTTCCTTCCTGACTAACCCTTTACTGACCACTTCCTCCACAATAACTTGGTCATGTATTGGTGGCTTATTAACAAGATTGTCACTATTAGCCACATTCCTCTCAGTAACAGCCTCATAAGCATTAAGGGCAATAATCAACTGGTTTTCCTGATGGAAAGTCAAATCAAATGTGAATATAGCTAGCACATCCTCCTCAGGTCCTAGAATGTCATTTTGGAGAGGCTTTACTTTCAGAGGAATCATATTGGAAGGAAGCGTGAGCCCAGAATCTAACGCATCCAATGATTCAAACTTCATTTGATAGGGCTCAGGGGTTAAATCAAATGTGAAATTCTCTAATAAGGACCCGTCATCACATTGATTAATCAATGAAAAATTATCAATCAAATTTCTCAATAATGAGGTGGGAAGATCAAATGTAAATTGTTCCAGCTCAGCCCCTTCATCATAGGTAAGATCAAATGTGAATTTCTCTATTAGGACCCCTTCATCACACTCATCAAGAGGAGGAGGATATTCAGAATTCTTTTGCATTAAATCAATAATATTATTCACCACACAGTAATCCCCCTCAGTATTTCAGGTGGATTCAACCAATCTCTATTAGGACCACCAATACATGACAATCTTCATGCATTTCAGGTGGATTCGACCAATCAGCTTGAAGAATTTCAGAAAGATCGCTAGGATTGTCGTGGTCAGAAATGGGCGAGACCTCTATCTTCTCCTCCAGATTAAACGTTGCCTGGTCATAAAGATTTTCATGTGAAAAATTCAACTCCTCATGAACTCTAGTGGCATTTTTCAAATAAATGCTCAATTCTTTTTCTATCCTTACTTCTTCTTCCTTCCCATCTTCAAATGGAGTTTTGTCAAATTCAAGGAGAGGCATTTGATTATAGATCTGATGTCCATTTCTCTCTTCGTCTCTTCCCAACTTACACTCCTCATCATTTTCTTCATGATTATACTTGGCCATCACAACTTGAGCTTCACTAGCTTCCTCCCAATTCTCCGGATATGACTGCCCCATATACTCCTCATCACCAAAAATTATTTGAGAGTTGTTGAGTTGAGGATTTATGGATTGATCGTTCAGGCTGACATTATAGTCATAATCAGGAAATGGATTTGTAAAGTTTTCAATGGGGAGGCTAGCAAGTTGGGCCATTTCAAGCTCTCTATCAAGTTGGTCAAGCTGGGCTTGGATAATTTGGCTCTGAGCTTTAAGGGTTTACTTATTGGCCAAGATGAGTTGAGTCATTTGATTAAACCTGTCCTCAAAATCAGAGTTTGGAAGAGCTGGATAGGTTGGGTGGCACTTAGACTGTGGTGAATAACAATCAGAATAGAAGTCAGTCTGGTACTGAGATAGTGGGGAGTAGATGGGTTATCCTTCATGTTGGGCTTTGTTGTAAGGAGCATTTGAGTAAGAAGTCTAATCTGAAAAGTATGAGTTCGAAGGACTTTGCATGGGGTCTTGATAGGGTGCCCAAGAAGAAGATTGTTGATTTTCCCACCTAAGACATGGATATGTGTGAGAGTAAGGGGTGAAAATTTGCGATAGCAATTGGTGTGGTTCTTGGGTAAGAGATGGATTGTAAACTCCATTGTGAAAGAATGAAAGATTTTGATGATATTGGGTAAATGATAAATTTAAGTTCAAGTGGCTCGCATGATTTAGCATGAAAGAATCTAATAATGGGCCTAAACAAAAGTGGATGTGACAATGTAAAAGGCCCAAGAAAGAGTGGTGTTTTTTAATAATTTTTTTCTATTTTAATTTTTTATTGTTTTATTTTATTTTATAGGAAAATATTTTTATTTTATTTTATTTTATTGAAATAATGTAATGAATTAATTCCTAAATAAATGATTTATGCAACAATGATGATGATTTTTTTTAATTTTGAATAATTATACGATGAATGAATTACTAAATGTAAATGTTATGAATTAATCACTATATGAATGCAAACATAATGGTTTTTTTTATTTTATTTTTTTTACAAAAGAGGAGTCTAGACCTGCTACCAAGTCGGTTCACTGGCCAAGTAAGAGGTGGAGTTGTGAGAGGCTCCCCCTACTTTCGTAGGGACCTAATTAAATAACCACATGTCCGCTTATGGCGTTTGCCGTTGACCCCTAGCCTTAGACAGTAGTTTTCTAAAATAGCAACAAATTCCAAAACTTCTTTTTAACCTTCTAAGGGCAATCTAACTCCGGGATGCTTCTTGATACAACATGTCCGGTTTCCGTGAGGGAATCCACGGGTGCGGGAACTTATGGAGGTCTTGAAAAGGGAAATTCCAGTCCAAAGAGACAGAGTGTTCAATGGAGGATCCTTCTAATTCCAAGAGAGGTGTGCCTATGTTGCCCTTAAAAGGGGAAATAGAGAAAAAGAGAAAATTATTTTTTTTTTCAAATGATAATGATGCAAATAAATGGAGAATCAACTAAAATGTATGAACAATATGCATCTACAATGAAAACATGATAGCATGAGACCAAAAAGTATCTGTGATTTTTTATTTTTTATTTTTTTTAGAGAATTTTTTTTAAAATTTTTCAATAAGAGGTGAATGCAAGAAACTATAAACAATAAAATAACAAAGACATGTAAATTTATTACAAAATGAAACCTAAAATGATATTTTTTGTATATTCTGTTTTTTTTTCTGATTTTTATAGATTTTTTCAAGAATTTTTCAGATTTTTTTCAGAATTTTTTCAGAAATAAATAGAACATGATATTTTTCTACGTCGACACCCTAATGAGCGATAGGCTGATAGGAGAGAGGGAAATGGAGGAGGGTACGCCTGGGTCTGCCGCTGGTGGAGGAGTCCTGGCGGAGGCGTCTGTTGCGCCGGCAATTGCTCGTCGTTCCTATGCGCAAGTGATCTCGGCTACCAAACCACCGCCGGTGATATCCATTGGTATTAAAGCTCCGAGTTTCACGGATGCTGGTGAGCCGGCTATTTTTTTCACCCAGGAGGAGGTGAGTCGATCGTCACAATCGCTACGGTGGTCGATCATTGCACGATGCTCGTACGGCCGTTGTCCGATACCGGAGCTGAAGGCGTGTTTAGCGCAGAGACTATCCCTGTTTAATGACTTCATTGTTAGCGTGCTTAACCCCCGGCATCTACTCTTGCGTTTTGAGTCTGAGAATGATTTTCTCAAGGTGTTTCTCAGGCGGAGTTTATATATTAAAGGTTTATTATATCGGTTTTTTCGTTGGTCCCCTGGCTTTGATTTTAACACCGACCCAACTGTTTTGCCTATTTGGGTTGGCTTCCCCTTGCTACCTGTCAACTTCTACCATGCAGATTTCATTACTTCCATTGCTGCCAATTTAGGCCCGGTGCTGCGGATTCATGAGCCCACACTGGCTATGACTTACACTCAAGAGGCGTTAGCCTGCGTTGAGATTGATATATCTAAGCCCTGTCCTGAACGTATATGGATTGGCTGTGGTGAAGATGGTTTTTGGCAAAATATAAACTACCACAAGGTGCCTGCTTTGTGTCATGCCTGCCACAAGCTCGGACACCAGGAGGCTGACTGTCACCGGAAGCCAAGGTCCAAGGATGCAACGGTTACTGGAACCAACGTGCAGGCTACTGACAAAAGCCGTGTAGTCTGGCGCATGAAAGGACCTGATGCCGCTATTAGAACTAATCCCCAGGATCATTTAGACACTGTTTCTGAGGAGGTTATCAAACCAGGAGATGGCCTGGGGTCGAATGCTGAGCCTGTGACCACTGTCGAACCAAACTGCGAAAGTGCTGACCTAGTCCATGTAGTGTCGACTATTCTTACTGCCGATAATGATATTACTCTTGCTACCTGCACTCTGCATGCGGTGCATGCTACTGCTGCCGCTTCATCTTCAGCACCCTCCATTGATGAGCAGGCACAGCCGCCGACGGTGGTCAGCGCCGGTGATGTTCCGACGGCTAGTCCAGAAGCACAGAATCCTCAGAGAATATCTCCAACATGCTGTAAAACGGCAACTGAGCGTGCGGATATTGAAAATATTTTCATGCCATATGTTACTATCTCAAAACAAGGACTTACCTCCCTTGCTGATGGTGTGCGCACCAGAGGGCAAAGAAAGGCCAGTGGGGCGAAAACTGGTTATATTACCTCATGATTTTTCCCATCTTATTCTGGAATGCACGGGGCAGCAACAATTTACCCACTAAGAGGGCTTTGAAGTATTATGTTAAGTTCTATAATATTCAAATTGTGGCAATTTCTGAACCAAAAGTTTCCTTGGATTATGCACAAAATTTGACTCGATATCTCAAATTTGATTCTTTTGCTGGGAACTATGGTAACGAGTCTAAGATTTGGCTGCTGTGGCGGGGTAACTTCACAATATGCATTCCTCACTGCTCGTATCAACATATCACTACCACGATTAAGCATGCTGACTCAGTACATTGTCATATCACGGTTGTTTACGCTGATTGTGCTGTAGCTACTAGACGGGAACTTTTTGATTCACTTATGGATTTTTCTGGTCAGGTGGCCGCCCCCTGGATCATTGGCGGAGATTTCAATTGTATATCTTGTCCCTCGGAGAAGTCTGGTGGCCTTCTATCCAACATTCAATCCATGACAGACTTCAATGCCTTCTCGTCGGCTGCTAGTCTCATTGATTTGGGCTTCAGGGGAAATTGTTTCACCTGGTCTAATAACCGGTTGGGTGGGGCTGCGATTAAGACTCGTCTTGACAGGGTTTTTACTACTAATACTGCTCAGATTAACTTCCCTGGCATGTTTGTTAAGCATCTACCAAGGGGTCCATCTGACCACTCGCCGCTTCTTCTTGGAATTGATACGAACAGTCGACCCCCTTCCCGGTTCATCTTCCAGACTATGTGGACATCTCATGAATCCTTCATGGATTTGATTGCCTCTATCTGGAAGGGCCAGCATCTGAATCATCACAATCCATTTGTGATCCTGCAACTTAAGCTTGCGGCTATTAAGAAAGGTCTGAAACAATGGAACAAAAATGTTTTTGGTGACCTGAAGGCCAATATTAATAAAGCTGAACTTGATGTCCAAATTATGCAGGAAAACTTTGATAATTTCCCTAATGAAGTTACTAGGAGTTCTCTTAATGAAGCCAATGCCCACCTCCGGCAGGCTTTGCATTGCGAAGAAGTCTTTTGGGCTCAAAAGGCTCGCCTGGAATGGATGAACAATGGTGACAAGAACACAGCTTTCTACCATGTTGTCGTCCAAAGTAACAGGAGGAGAAACTATATTGACAGACTTCAGATTAATGGCGATTGGTGCCATGATCCAGAATTGCTGAAGAGTGAGGATGCTTCGTTCTTTCATAAACTTCTCACCTCAGAGGAGCACTGTATCAAGGACTCTATGCTTCAGGATATTCCTATGCTGATCACTGATGACCACAACCGGATCCTTTGCCAGCCACCGTCGATGGAGGAAATTAAACATGCTGTTTGGAGTATGAACCCCAATGGGGCCCCTGGTCCTGATGGCTTCACTGGGATTTTCTTCACCACCTGCTGGGATATTGTGAAGGAGGATGTCTTCCATGCTATCAGAGGTTTCTTCCTCGGCTCATCTCTCCCCAAAGGTATTACTTCCACCCTCATTGCTCTCATTCCGAAGACCACCCATCCCTCCTCCTTTGGGGAATTCCGGCCTATCAGCCTCTGTAACTTCTGCTATAAGGTGGTCTCCAGAATTCTCTCGGACCGGCTATCACCCATTCTTCCTCTTATCATCTCGGAGGAACAAGGGGCGTTTGTTAAAGGCAGACTTATTATTGAGAACATTTCTCTTGCTAGACAGCTCATTGGAGACATTGGTAGAAAGGTGAGAGGGCATAATGTTATCTTCAAAATTGACATGATGAAAGCATACGACAGGGTCGAGTGGGATTTTCTTTATGCTGTGCTTAGGCGATTTGGTTTCAGTTCTACTTTCATTTCTCTCATTGAGAAGCTTTGCTCTAACTGCTGGTTCTCTGTGCTCTTCAATGGCTCAATTGCCGACTTCTTTAAATCCACCCGAGGCTTGAGGCAAGGAGACCCATTAGCCCCAGCTTTGTTCATTATTATGGAGGAGGATCTCAGCAGAGGCCTGGTCAGGATGCTTCACACGGGAAGCTTGCGTCCGTACTCAGGGCCGAGGTCATGCCCTCATATTACCCATCTGTTGTACGCCGATGACACTTTGGTTTTTACTAATGGGGATGCTCACAGTATTCAATCTCTTATGTCTTTTCTTAATGCTTACTCTAGTAGCTCTGGCCAGCGGATAAATGATGCGAAGAGCTCTTTCCTGGTTGCTGCTTCAGCACCTTTGCGGTGCATCAACAATATTAAGAGGATTACTGGTTTTCAACATCAGCTGCATTCTCTTACTTATCTTGGCGCTCCGTTACGGCCGGGAAGAACTCTTGTTTCTGACTTCAAATTTCTGCTGGACAAGATTAATACTAGAATGCTTTCTTGGAAATCAAATCTCCTGTCCCAGGCGGGCAGGGTCACTCTTATAAACTCAGTGCTTAACTCTATCCCGGTGTATCTGGCTGCAGCTGCCTCCATCCCTAAGACCATTGTGAACCATATTGAGAAGATGCTTGCCGCTTTCTTTTGGAGTGGAACGGAGGGGACTCGCCGTCGCCACTGGGTCTCCTGGGCTGCAATTCAACGCCCTTTGGCGGAAGGGGGCCTTGGGGTCAGAAGCTTGGCAAACGTTCAGCAATCCCTTGCTACAAAGCTTGTCTGGCTGATCCATAATGGTGACTCTCTCTGGTCCCGTTATGCTCGTGCTCGGTTTAAGACTGGTAATACACCTGTGCCTGCCCACTTCCCTCACGGAGTGCCCAAGGAAATTTTTTCTAATGCCCTGCGGGCTTTCAAAGAACACTCCCGATGGATCCTGGGCTCTGGCTCCTCCATCGACTTTCTGGATGATGTATGGATTGGCGACTCCCCACTACGCTCAATCCTAACTGAACCATATGATGGACCTCCAGTCACGGTGTGTCAAGTTCTCCTTTCCCAACATCATCCTATTAGGTCTCTTCTTCCGTCCTCCTTCCCTCTAGATGGGGTTCAACCCTCTGATTACGCAGATGCCCCGGTGTGGACTGGCACTCCATCTGGGAGTTTCTCGACCAAGTCTGCGTATGATATCTTTCGCAGTAGAGGCAACAGATGGCCTCACCTCCTGCGGCTTTGGCATCCTTCTTTTAATAGGAGGGCGGCCATGTTTGGATGGAAAGTCCTCCATCGTGCAGTTCCGGTGGATGATCGTGTTGCTGATTGAGGCATCCCCATGGCCTCTAAATGTGACTGTTGTCGCTCCCCGCACACTGAGGACCTCGATCATCTGTTTATATCCAGTGACGTTGCTTCTCAGCTCTGGACGTGGTTCCTGTTAATGGTTGATACGTCCGTCTCACTTCACCGCCATATCACTAATAGATTGTGGTACTTTCTTAATAACTGCAATCCCTCTTCTCCGGTGGGTTTTGTGGCTCTTTACGGCATGCTACTTATGCTTTGGGAAATTTGGAAAGCGAGGTGCATTAAGCGATTTGATCGGTTGAATACTTCTGTTACGAGGATCAAAAATAATATTCAGTCGATGGTCGGTTTCGCTCTTCGGAATACTACCTTTCATATGGTGCCCAACACTCTGCAGCATTATCTCAATATTTGGATTCTACCCTCCTGTCAAGATTAAAGTGCCAACCATTGTGTTGTGGCGACCCTCATTTGATGGTCTGTGTCTTAATGTTGATGGTGCATGCAAGAGTAGCACTGGCGAGTGTGGGGGCGGTGGTTGCATCAGAGACCACTCTGGAAATATTCTCATTGCTTTTGCTCACTATTATGGCGCTGGGAACAGCCTCATTGCTGAGGTCCGAGCTCTTTGTGATGGTCTCCGTTTAGCATAACAATATGGCTACCAGCTTTCTACGGTTCAGTCGGATTGCGCAGTTTTGGTTCAGTCCATTCGGTCTAACATCGCACCCTCATGCGATTCGGTCAGGTGGTGGCGCGCGGCGATCACACTCCTTCGTGATCAAGACCTCCCTCTGATTCATGTTTATAGAGAGGCCAATCGCGTCGCGGATTGTCTAGCCTCCCATGCTTGCCTCACTATGTGTAGTTCTACCTTCTCCTCCCTAGCTGAGCTTCCCACGACTTGCCGGGGACATGCCAAACTTGATCAGGATAGGTTCCCTAGTATCAGGATGGTATACCCATCCCTCTAGTCTATTGCTAGGGCTTTGCCCATCTAACACTTGTACTACTTCTTTTCATATTAATACAATCTTGGTGACTGTTTGAGCTGCCGGAGGAGTGGTTTTTCTTCCCTCTGCTGGAGGGGGGTGCACTCGACCGGTTGCTCTCACAGTCTCTTGGGTGTTTGACTTAAAAAAAAAGATATTTTTCTACGTTTACTGACCTTTAACGACACTTAAATTTTCTAGATTTTCTGACTTTTTACTTTCTGCTACAGTTTCAGGCTTTCAGCGACACTTCCTGTGACAGTTTATTTTATGAGAATTTCATGTCCGAATTTCTATGATTTGTTTTGTCTGCTTTTTTTATTATTATTCCTGTAAAATAAAAATAGAAAAATTAGTAAAACTATATACAAGTCGAACACAAGAATTTTCAACCACTAAAAATAATTTCCTCCCCGATAACGGCGCCAAAAATTAATGCGCTCGACAAGATGTCGTTTAAAATATGCCGTGCCACATAATTTAAAAATTTATAAAACCGCACTCACTCACTCAAATAGATTTAAAAATATGACTAAAGTGATAAATAACGGGTCGATCCCACGATGAGGAAATATTTTCATTTAAATCTCATTGGAAAAATTCATATATTTGAGAAAGAATTGATTTGGAGTGCGTTTGTACAAAAATAGGAAATTAACATACATGGGAATAAAATTTAAGTAAAGAAATTAAGAGGGTTGAGAAGAGAAATTTGGAAGAGATAGAGAGAGAAAAGAGCCACAATTTTCCAACATGAATTTTTATTTCTATGAACATGGAAATTACAACTATGAAAATCAATGTACAACTTGAAATTAAAAGAACAAGGGAAGAAATAAGCCGAGAAATCGGAAGAGTGACGCCGTCCACGCCGTGCCGAGCCTTTGATCGCCGCCCCGCTTTGGTATAGAACGCCGCCGTGAGAGGACCGAGAGAAACAACTCCGCCATAGGGATGTGTGAAGAATATGAAGAGAGGGAGATAGATGAAAGAAAAACACAGAGAAAATTAAACTAAAAATAGAGAGAGTTAAGAATAGAAATAACTTTAAAACTGGGAAGAATTAGAAGAAGTGGGAGAAACGAAAGTTGAAGATCGGAGGAAGAAGAAGAAGTTTCATGAAGAATGCAAAGAGAGAAAAAGACTAGAGGGTGGTGAAAACTGGGGGAGAAGGGAAGTGATCTCCGTGGGTGAATAGTGATTGTGCAAAAAATTAAAATGTGAAAAATTGATTATAACTTAAAAATGAGAAAGAATTAGAGAAAGTGGTATAATAAAAAAATGAAGATCTAAGAGAGAGAAAAAACTTTCGTGAAGAACTCAGAAAGAATAAAAGAGTGAAAGGGCTTTAAAACGGAGGAAGAACAGAGATTAGCATCTCGGATGAACAGTAATATGCTAGGATAGCAAGCGGAAAAAATAGGAAATAACTTAGAAATGGAAAGTATTCAGAGGAAGTGGTAGAAAGAGAAAATATAAAGCATTGAAAATTGAAGAAGTTTCATGAAGATAAGAAATTAAAACTAAGAACACAAAAGCATGTAAGAAAGGATCTAAGACAGGCTAAGCCAAGCTAAGTTCTCAAAAATAATAACAACAATAACAAAACTCACAAATTACACGTCAAAAACTTCCCAAACAAACTCTACGTAACCCTCCTTAAGGCAAAACAAAACCTCTCTTCCACATCACAATAGGAGCCCATTTTATAGGGTTAAAACTTAACCCCTTTGTTATGTAAACACTTTCAGATACTATTTTTGACTCCGAAAAGTGCACACTTATCAGTACACCACCTAAGGGTGGGAGCTGAGTAAAAGAAAAGATGAATGAAAAGAAGGGGAAGAAGAAGTGGACCCCTGAATGCACAATCGACGGCCCTTGAACTTGTGTCGTTGTCTTTTCTTAGCAGAAACTCGCTTGTAATGGACTCGCATGTCCCGGGCTTCTTGGTTTGCAATGTCTTCTCAAATAATGAGCACATCTAGCAAACGACCTAGCCCAGTCATGAATATGTAGCTTTGCTGGGGCGGTTGCCCCTAGACACCCAGTGCTAACAATAGATGGACACTCTTGAACAACTAACTCCTTGGGATGAACATCATGAAACCATGGAGTTTTGTCACTCGGTACAAGGAGCATGAGATTCGACAACTCTACTTGGTAATCGGGCATAAAGCATAGCTCCCTCGATAGAGGGGAAAGATGAAACTGAGGGAGAGTAATACCCGGCGTTGGCGTGGCCGGCTTACCAACAAACCAAGAGAGGCTGCATAAAATATGCAGAATGTCCTTGGAAAATGTTGAAAACACGGCAAACTGCCCCTTGAGCATGCAATCCATAAATCTTTTGGCACCCGTGTGAGTTAGCACAATCTGGGTAGAGAACCCCTCTTGATCAGTTATTTGAATAGCAATGGAGCAAGAAGAAATAACAGCGTCAATAGTGGACCTCCCGGCGAGCAAAGACATTGCCACCAGTCTCGCTTTTGAGGAGACTGGTACTAGTGCAAGGGAACTCTTCTTGACAGCCGTCATGGGAAGTGCAGGCTCATCATCCTTAAGATAGACAGAGATCAGGACTCGAATCGGCATGTGGCAGATAAAATCCTGAATCTTGAAATGCACAACCGGCACTGAATCGTCCTAACTTGGCTCATCGTCTCCCTGGGGACAAGACCCAAGGGGCACCATAGGCAACACACACCCGCTCCATGGGGTGAAAGTAAATGGTGAGGTGGAGGTAGAAGGCTTGAACGGCGAAATGGCAATGACAAGCTCAGGTGTGGGTGAGGGTGGTGAAAGGCTTGAAGGTTCCAGCAATTGTGGCGAAGGTGGAATGGGAATGGCAGGCTCAAGTGTGGGTGAGGGCAAAGGTGAAGGTGAAGGTGAAGACGTAGCTTGCTCATGCTCAAGCAATGAGGGAGATGGAGAAGAAGGTGATGGTAATGGAAAGGAAGGAGGCCGTGGCATCCACCATCGACGTATCGACACGACACGTCGAGCGGCGTTGGGAGTGGAAGCAGTGGTGGCAATGGGGGTAAAAGACGTGGAGGAACTAGCCTGTGCAGAGGCTTGGGTTGATGGAGGTGATGGAGACATGCTAGGAGATGGCAAAGGTGGTGAGCATGATGGAATAGGTGATGAAGCGGGTGCAGCGCTAGACGAAGAATCACAAGGGTGCCCCTACTCTTGTAGTGAGGGAGACGGCTGCCTGGGCGGCGCTTCTTAATGTTGTTGTTTACTGCGAAGATAAAGAATAACCTTATGAATGGCAGGCCAATCGATCCTCTTCTTATCTTCCAAGTCATAAATAAACTCCAGGAATTCGGGAGGATCCTCGACCAAATACCCCTATTGACGATGATATTCACAATATTGAAGCAAATTCCCGACTGCGGGTCGGCGAAGCACAACCAGAGGGACTGGCAACGCGTGAGTGGCCATCAAAGCCCTGAAAATATCTAGAAAAAGACTCCGGTAATGGAGGGTAATGAGATCGCTTCGAGCAAGGGGGATGCCGAGGGATATGAGATGAAGCGGAAGGTTGTGGAGGTCGTGTAGGTAAGGGTGCGTGGCAACTAGAGGAGGGACTCGGTGGAGGCGCATGATGAACGGAATGAGGAGGGGGTATGTAGTGGATGGCATCTATCTACGCGGGATGTGGTGTTCCCTTGACCGGAGGTGGAGACACATGTGGGTATGCGGAGGGTTGGCCATGGATGGAGGAAGGTTGACTAGTGGAGGATTGGTAGATGGAAGCGTAGGGCTTCATGGATGGTGGACTCACTGAGGGATATGCGGCAGAAGGCTGACTCGTGGAGGGCGAGTAGGTGGCGGAAGGTTGACTCATGGAGGGTGCATAAGGGATATATGTGAATGACGGGGTGTATGTGGACGTGGAATGTGGAGAAGACTCGGGGTCAAGGGAATTGTGAAGTTGTTGACGAATGAAGCGAGCTCGGCTGTATAGTTGTTGCCAAGAGGTAATGTCGTTCAGGGCTAAGATGAACCGATACTCGGGCGTTGCATTTGGAATAAGCATCTTGATTTGCTCCTGCTCTGGAATATGCCCTAGAACTTGCGCATCGAGGCGACGCCAGCGATCGGCAAAGGTGGAGAACTCCTCATCGGGCTCCATCATCACATGGGCCAAATCCACAACGGAAAACCTGGGCCTAACCTGGTCCTGATACCGCTGAATAAACTTCTCTTGAACAGCTTGTAAATTCACAATCTTCTCTTGCGGCAACGAAAAGAACCAATCCCGAGTCAGGCCTTCTAATGACAGATCAAAGAAATAAGTCATCAAGCGTTGATCATGTCGAAACTGGGCGGACACATAAACAGACTCCTTAATGTGCACAAAGGGGTCGCCTGTTCCACCATAACGGCGATAAGCAGGGATTTGCGAAGGAGGTGGAAGATGGAGATTTTGGAATGCAAACGGGACACTCAAGGAGGGTTTGAGATCAATCCGACGTTGGAGCTCATCAAGATGGCGTTGGGCTTGAACAATCATCTCTCGGGTAGGAAGAGATCGAGGATGATACGAGCCAGCTTGAGCAAGGGGTTGTGAATTTGGACCAGAAATAGAATGATGGGCCCGATAAGAGGATCTGGGCTGAGGAGAAGAATAAGGGCCCATTCCGGGAGTGGAAGGATATGTGGGCTTGGATTGGACATGAGCATAAGGACCTATTGGGCTAGCAACATGAGGGGAAGAAGGAGGCCCGTTAAGATGATTTACAATGAGTTTTTTGGGCATGGACTGGGTCCATTTGGTGAACAAGGCATGATAGATGGGCCACAAGGTTGGCTTGTTCTTCAAACGTGTCAGAGGGACCACAAGAAGAGGGGCTCGCGTGGGAAGAAGATTCCACACGGGAGTAGGGAGATTGGGAAGTAGAAGGGTACATAGAATTAAGATGGCGCTCCATGAGAGAGGCTGAGACTCAATACAGGTAGATCAATGGGAATACAGTCAGGGAAGGAAGGGTGTGAAGAGCAAGGAGAGGGCAGACTCACAGGGCAAGTAGCCGTCCTGGGGAGACCGCTATTAGAAGGTGGCGGTCCAGGGATGATCGCTACCTGGCCCTGAGACCCGACACACAGACTAACTTATGCGGATGCAATGTAAAACTGTGACGAAGATAACACAAAGAAAAGACGATGCAAACATATGGGATAAGCTGGATGATGACAAAATAACACACAAAATGTGGAAATTATGCTAAGAATGCAAAACCAACATGAACACACAACAATAATATGCAAGGGGGTCTCACCAAAGGCAAACAAGTTGATATGCTCGTTAATTTATTAAAGAGTTTCAATGGACCATTTAATGAGTTAGTTAACCACAAATTCCCTCAAGAGATAGGTATCTTAAAGGGAAAGGGTCCAAACTCAGAGTTGACCTAAGGTTAATCTCCCTCACACGGATGCGAATGCAAATCCTAGGGGTGGAAAGGATGCAAATCCTAGGGGTGGAAATTGTACAACCGGCTCGGCGTCCGTGTGGAAATCCACGGCTCGCGGAGACTTACGGAGGTCCCGGATAAGATCACCTAGTCGACTCCAAGGAATATAAAGCCGAGAGGATCACTTACCAAGGTAGGAATGCGACTATAATATGCAATGGATGACCCTATGCGCACCAGAGTGTATGCAGATTTCTAGCCTAAAACTAGCAAATCAAGGCAAGATAAAATTATGAAAACATGCCAATATGGATGCAATCAACATAAAATAATGAAGACAATATGATGGACAGAGATGCAAAACTATAAAAAATAGGAATAGAAACCACAAAGCGACTCAAACAGACTACAAGACAGCATACCTGGGATCTGCCCTGGGCCTGCCAAGGGTCAGGTGGCGGTCTCCAGATGACCGCTACCTGTAGGTAGCGGTCACAGGGAGACCGCCATTTACAGGGGGTGCGCGACTGAAAGTGGCGGCCCTCTGGGGACCGCTATATCCAGGTGGCGGTCTTTGTGGGACCGCAACCTTCCAACAGAGCCGAAAAAGTGACAGAACAGTAGAAAACTTGAGGAAATGCTATCTAAACCAACACACACACACACATAGCACTCACAGTAACGTAAGAAAAATGTGATGGGCACTAGGTGTCCCACCGTGAACGTCAAAAAATGAGGATGTAGATATATTAATCCCGCCTCAAACAAGAGGAACAAATAAACATGCAAGCATATTATGTAAAGGGGAAGGGGCGATGAAGATATAGCAAATGAACCGTGATCGCCACCAAGGGCTAACAGCGCTTAAAGGACTAAGAAAAGAGAGTAATGGCATCGCGTACCTTGGAAAGAAGAAGAGAAAGACACTGTCGAAGAAGGACCGCTACAACGTGATCGCGCTTGATATAGAGTGCGGAAACTTACGTGGATTACACCTCCTCGCCCTCCAGCTAGCTAGAAGACAAGGGCCTCACATTGTATTCTTGCTTTCCTGCAAAACAAAGCTAAGACAAGGAGAAAAAACCCATTAGAAACATGCGTGTAGTATCAGCCCCGTATGCAGAAATCAGCGTGAGAAAAGGGGGAATAACGCACCAGGGGAGGGTTTTTAACCCTTGTGAAAGGGACAAAATAATAGGTGTATGTGTTGTGAATGCTTATGAAGTGAAGGAATGAATTAACACACAGCAAGGCTGTGGGAAAACGATGATGTAAAACGTGCAAACGTGCAGATGTGCAGAACAGTGCAGAAACTGTGTTAAAATAGAGAAAGAGAGAGCAGAGAAATAAGAGAAAGAATGAAAGGAAGGAAGCCCAAAGAGAAGGATGACAAAGCTAATACTTCCCTGGTGTAGACACGCCAAAATTGATATTATTTTGAGTATATTTCATATCGCTCTGCGATACCCCATTTGACCCTCAAATCAGCTTATTTGAGTGGTTTTCCCACTTTTCATGGATTGCTCCTGATTTCTCCTATTTTTCCCCATTTATCTCCCTTTTCCTATTTTTCTGGATTTTCTGGGCATTTATCTCTATTTTATGAATTCACGCCCTCATCAGGGGCGTGTTTTTGAAACACGCCCTTGTCTAGGGCGTGTCTTTCCCATTTTATCAATTCCTCCCCATTTTTCTATTTTCTGAATTTACGACCTGAGTAAGGGCGTGTTTTCTTAAAACATGACTTAATCTAGGGCGTTTCTTAAAGAAAGGACGACCTCACCTGAGGGCGTTAATTCTTTTAGGTTTGACCGACTTCCCCGTTTGAGCTCTTCAAATTCACGTCCTTCCACGGGGCGTGTTTTTAAAAATGGCTTTGATTGAGGCGTGTTTTTACATTTTTCAAATATGGGGAATTTTTATTGCTAAATTTGATTTTTCAGAAACGCCCTTGTGCAGGGCGTGTTTTTGAGAAACGCCCTCTGTCAAGTCGTCAATTCATAAATTGACGCCCTGAACTAAGGCGTGTTTCACCTTCTGGCTTCGCCGCCCTTCCCCCCGAGAGTCCTTGCTTCGATAGATGCCTACTTGGTTTGGGCTCTTGCCCATTCTTATCGTTTCCCTCTTAGGACTCTTGCCCATGTTTATCTCTTCCTCAACCTATTTAATAGAGCTTCCGAGCTCTGTTAATGGGTTGGACTCCTCTTCTTCGGTTCCCGTTTTCCTTCTTCCTCTTCTGTTGATTCTTCTATCGGATTCTTCTTCTGTTTTCTTATTCTACTTCTTCTATCTTCTGCTTCCTCTTTTCCTATCTTCTCGTTCTTCTTTTTTTCTCTTCTCCTTCTTCTGTTGTTTTCTTTTGTTTTGTTTCTATCTTCTTCTTCTGTTTGCAGGAACCGAAGGCAGGAACCGAAGCTTCCTTTTGGCTAAAGGAGGAGACCTCTTCTACAGTTAAAGCTTCATCTATAAAGTCTTCTCCCTATTGAGCATCCAAGCCAAGAAGGAGCAATCAGATTTTTCATCTCCTCTATTCTTTTATCCTTCTATTAGTTCATATATACTCATGCATATTACATCATTTTTCATTTAATCTTTATTCTCCATCATATTGAGATCTCCCCATAGTGCACTCTTGCACTCTTTCCCCTTTTCCTATTCATATTTTTGCATCTTCATGCATTCATTAATCTCCCACACCCTTTTTGCATAGGGGTTTAAGGGCAATCACCCTTAAGGTGTGTTCTTCACCATGATTTCATGCTCATCTTTATTTAGGATTTGATGCTACACTCACTACATATCTAATGCAATTTTTTATTGGTGTTGTCTTTGTTGTTTGCAAGGGTAATCAAAGGAAGAACTCTCTTCATCGGCCGGCCGATTTGAAGAGAAAGGAGTACTCACATCCCCCGCATCTTTTGAGGCATTTCGCGATCTCTCCCCTTCATTAATTGTTATATCTTTTGAGGCGTTCGCGTCTCTGGCGATCACAACCTCCTTTTAGCACCTCGTGCTATTTTATTGCTTTCATCATCTCTATTGCTTTTTATATTTAAAAGTGGATTTTAAATAGATCTACAAATTGGCGATCACGGTGGGACCCTTTGTGTTCTTCTTTCATTACCCCTTTCCCCTTAGGCACCCGCTTGTGCCGTCTCCCCTATTGCACCCTCGGTGCGTCTTCCTTTTGTGCCCCTCGGGCACCCTCCATTAGTTTTGCACTCTTCCCTAAGTGATTTGTCAGTTTGTTGATTTTTCTTTAAAAATTTCCACTTATTTAAATTTTTTTGGTGAGCATGCTTATATCCTGTTGATTGCCTTATTTATGTGACTGTGAGTGTTTTCATTGGTTGCTGGCCGTGGAGGTTTGAAAGAATTCACGCCCCTCTCAAGGGCGTCTTTTATTTATAAACGCCTTCACGCAGGGCGTGTTATCTTTGATTAACGCCTCCTCCGCGGGCATCTTTATCACATCGCCCTGCGTTATTTACCTGCTCTGTGAGTTAACGCCCTACCACAGGGCGTTTCTTTGTTGATTAGCGCCTCCCATTCAGGCGTTTCTTTTGATTTGACGCTCGCTGGAAAGGGCGTCCTTTTATTGGTAGCGCCTCACTCTAAGGCGTGTCTCACCCTGCCCTGGGGCCCTCACTTTGATTCACGACAGTCACACCGTCGTGTCCTTTGTTAGTAGCGCCCCCGGCCAGGGCGTGTTTTTACTGTGGGTTTCCAGAACCCTCCGGCTGTGGTTTTTCATGATATTTCATGCTTATCTTTGTTGATTGATCATATTATTGTGGTTGGCCTGTTTACCCTGTTTCATTCATATTTGCATTGGTTTGGGAGCCCCCTCCTCTTCATTAGGATCCACACACTCTCTTGGAATCGGGACGACCCTCCATTGAGCATTCCGTCTCTTTGGACTGGAAATCCCTTTTCCAAGCCTCCGTAAGTCCCCGCACCCGTGGATTCCCTCACGGACGCCGGGCAGGTTGTACCCTTTTGGAGTCCCGATATAGTTGGCCTAATACGTGGTGAGTGAGAGTTCCTCGTTGGCATTGGAGTTCAAATCTCATTTGAAGCTAGGACTCTCCTTGTGTGAATCATTCCAAACTTTGCTAAAATCCTTAATTCACCAAGGTTCAAACAAATAAAAATCACGGTAACCATTCCAACTTGTGTGCTTATTTGCATAATTATTGGGAATTTTTGACTATATAATGGCTTACCATGATAGAAACATGTTCAATTCAATTCATGAGGATGCACAACCTAGCACTTCATATCCTCAATTTCAACATGTTAATCAGCATTCTCACCATTCTTTCAAGGGACCACGTCCTTATTCTCATGGTCATACCCAACCCATGGGCAATGTCCATTCTCATGGTACACCTACTCAATTTCAGGCCACTATTCCCTCGGGACCGTCTCCTCCCAATGACGAGAAGGTCTCTCGAATCATCCATGCATTAGATCATCTTACCCCTCAACAGATCCAAACCCTTAAGGCTGCCGTTGAGGGTACATCTCATGCATCTCCCCCTCTTTCCAATTCTATTCGGGTGGCCCATCACCCACCTCCTTCCAATTCTATTCGGGTGGCCCATCACCCATCTCCCTCCAATTCTACACGGGTGGACCATCACCCACCTCCTCCTTCCAATCATATTCGGGTAGCCCATTACCCATCTCCCCCTATTCATTCTACTCGAGTGGTCCGACACCCGCCTCCTTCTATTCCTCCTCCTTCAAGGCCCTGCCAGCCCTCTATTGTTCAAGTCACACCCCTCCAACAATCTCTTTTTGATAAGATTACTTCCATGGAGGAACAATTAAAGAGGGTCACGGTTCCTCCTACTCCGGTCAATCCTCTCTATGCGGCTTTGGATGACATTACAAGAATGGAGAGAGAATGGAAGGATAGGATGGACGACTACGGCGTTGATATTCCAAGCGAGCAAGAACCGGCAATTGAAGAATCCGAACCGGTGTATGATGATGAAGCTCCGCAGGCACCCCTTTCGAGTTTCCTTAACTTTCCACTTCCCCCACTTTCATTCGATGAACCCCTCGCTCAGGATGAAGCCACCATCCCCGATCCAACCCCTATTTCCGAGACTTCTTGGTGTTACGACGATGGGTCGATACTCCAATCACCCGCGCCGACGCATCTTGAGTTTTTCACCACTCCAAACACCGCTCGCCCCATTCGGCATTTCCTACGCACCAAACCTTCACCCATTAACCCTCCACCCATTACACCTCCTCCAGTTACACCATTAACCTCCGCAACACTGGCCTCCCCCAAGCCTTCCACCATTAAACCTCCACCCGTTAAGCCATCTACCTCCACACCATTAGCCTCCGTCGAACCCATCATTAAACCTTTCCTAATCAGCCTCCCACTAGCCTCCACCTCGGCCTCCACTTACCCAATTTCACCACCATTACCCTCCATTATGCCTTTAACCCCAAAACCCATACCTCCACCACATAGCCTTTCGCCTTTACCTATGGTTAATTCTGAGCAGGATCCACCACTTTTTGCACCCGAGCCAATCCCGACCGCTTGCAAGCAAAGGGAGAAACTCGATGTGTTTGAACCTCCGCCTCCACTTACGCCAACACCTTCCATTATAACTCCACCATTCATGGAGCCTTCCGCCTCCGCTTCACCTCCCCTTACTACTCGGAATGGGGGGCCTTCTGCAAGCACAGGTGCTGAAGATAATCAAGAGCCGGGCAGCAAGGATTTGGCCGTGCCATTCAAGATTCAAGAATTCATTTGCCGGATGACAATCCGGGTTATTGTGCCAAGCACGGTCGAAGAAGCCAAGTCGCCGCCATGCCGGGCGTTGATGCCATCCAAGGGCCAGGCAGGGCACCCCTTGTTCAAACTTTCCAATCCAGAATTCATTATTCCTTACAAGGGGCGAATGCCCATTTTGCTCAACATTCCATATACACCACATTCAATGGGCAACTCAATGCTTCCCGTTCCAACTCTACGACTCCCCCACATTATTGATCTTTGCTTTCCAAGGGAGTTGTCTTTTACTATTGACGCTTCTTTTATTGGGCCAATTGACCGTACATGTTCACTGCCGTGGAGGGGCAGTTATCTTAATGCTAAGGGGCCATCCCTTATTTGCTCCACTTTCTATTCATCCATCTCTATCACTTTTTCTTCATGGGCCATTCCCAGGGTTAGGAGGAGAATCTCATCCTCTCGCCCTTCACATTCTTCATATTCTTTGCATTTCATGCATTCATCGCATCCATTCCATTGCATGCATTTGCACCTCCTGCTTCCCGGGTTTCCAAACCCGTATCTTCCCCGCCTTCCGGCACCTCCGGATATTCCGCACTTCCCATCTTATTCATCTTCATCTTTTTATCCACTATCCCTGGGGCATCGCGTCCCTTTTCCTGCTATCTCCCTGGAACCTCCAGGAATTTTATCCCTCCTCTTTGGGCATCGCGCCCCTTTTCATCTTCTTCTTCCGGAACCTCCGGACTTTCCCCTCGGGCATCGCGCCCCTTTCCATTCTCCTCCTCCGGAACCTCCAGACCTTTCTCTCGGGCATCGCGCCCCTTTCCACTTTCCTCCTCCGGAACCTCCGGACTTTCCCCTCGGGTATCGCGCCCCTTTTCATCTTCTTCCTCCGGAACCTCCGGACTTTCCCCTCGGGCATCGCGCCCCTTTCCATTCTCCTCCTCCGGAACCTCCGGACCTTTCTCTCGGGCATCACGCCCCTTTCCACCTTCTTCCTCCGGAACCTCCAGACTTTCCCCTCGGGCATCGCGCCCCTTTCCATTCTCCTCCTCCGGAACCTCCAGACCTTTCTCTCGGGCATCGCGCCCCTTTCCACTTTCCTCCTCCGGAACCTCCAGACCTTTCTCTCGGGCATCGCGCCCCTTTCCACTTTCCTCCTCCGGAACCTCCGGACTTTCCCCTCGGGTATCGCGCCCCTTTTCATCTTCTTCCTCCGGAACCTCCGGACTTTCCCCTCGGGCATCGCGCCCCTTTCCATTCTCCTCCTCCGGAACCTCCGGACCTTTCTCTCGGGCATCACGCCCCTTTCCACCTTCTTCCTCCGGAACCTCCAGATTTTCCCCTTGGGCATCGCGCCCCTTCTCATTTGCTACCTTCGAAACCTCCGGATTTTCCTCCTGATCCTCCTTCATTCCTCTCTCTTGGGTATCGCGCCCCTTTCTATATTCTTCCTCTGGAACCTCCGAATTCTCCGTCTTATTCTCTCTATCATCTTCCAGGGCATCGTGACCCTCCTGATTTCATTCCCCCGGAACCTCCGGACCCTCCATCTTTCTTCCGATTCATCTTTCTACTCCTCCGGGACATCACATCCTTCATTTTCTTCTTCCTTTTCCATCATCTTCATCCCTATTTCTCCCCAGGGCATCGCATCCCTTCTTTCAATATTCCTCCGGAGCCTCCGGATTCCTCCTATCATGATTCTCCTCCTCTGCCTCCGGACCCTCCGGATCCACCTCTTTCCATCTACCAATTTCTTCTTCTGATTCCTCCTAATTCTGGGTCTGACCCAACTTCTTCCACATCCACTGCCTTGGGCATCTGCCCTTTCTCCCACTGCTTCCGAGGCTTTAGTCCTCACCCCTCTTCTTGATTTTCCGCTTCTTCTGTAGACTGTTCCATGTGATCAGGGTCTCCGCACCTTAGTGAGGGAGTTCTAGCCCTCGCCTCTCTTCCTTTTCTCCTTATTTCGTCTGAGTCTGGTCTGGGCACCATTCTGTCTTGTTAAGCCACTTTCAATCCTTTGCTTCCAATCTTTTTTCTGCAAAAGAGGACAAATCCCATGATGATCACCTCCAGCAGCAGCTGCTTCTATGAAGGTTGCAAGGTAATATACTGGCGTAAGTTTGCATTTGCATGATATCATTGCCTCCTTACTTCACGCGTGATTTTCAAAATAAAGTGCTTCTTAACAAGACTAAGAGTTGTGTTTTAGACCTTTATCTTAGGCTTTTGTTTAATTACATCATTTTCAAAAAGAGTCTTTAGACTTGCTTTGGCAGCACTTTGGTTGATAAAGAACCCGCACTGGGAATTCAAACATTCTCTCCCTGCTTGTTTAAGAGCAACCCTTAGCTAGGCATTTCACACACTTCACGGCGTCCTTAGCCGGCTCCTTTGTTTAAACATCGTTGCTACCTTGGCCATGCCATGAGTTTCCGAAAGTCTTTTCTCTTCTTTACTCGGCCGAATGCAGGTGCAAGAGGTTGACGGATAAGATAACCAACTTTGGTAAATCCCAATACGAGAGGAGTCTCAAATAGGGGCAGTCTTGACCCAAAATCAATATGAATTTCATGATACATCTCGCCACAAAGGGCAATTAAGAATTAAGTCGAACTTTCGATAATTGAATTATGAATCATGGCATGACAAGAGTGGCAAAGTCCCCGCAGGGAAAACCCTGGTCGTATGCATGTCGAGGGTCTAAAAATCAAAGGCATAAAGCCCCAGCGCAACAGATCGCCTCTTTGAGGGTTAATACCTTGGAAGGAATTCAAGTTCCGATATCTCCCATCTTGCATAAAGCTTATCTCCAAATTTTCTTCTCTTCTCCCTCCAAGACCGAATGTTTCTCGGGTATGGCTTTGGTAGGGGCACCATTGATCAATGGCGGTCGGTTAAAGGACGCCACTTTCCATGCACGCCCGGCTTTGGACAGATCTTAATGAAAAGGGAAGGAATGAGGACGCTCAGTTAATGGTTCAAAAACACCCCTTTGATGCTGCTTTAGCAATGTCTAACCAAAATCAAACAAAAAATTGAATATTTCTTGTCCAAACTCCATAAAATTTGAATATTTCTTTTCCCAAAATCCAAAAAAACAAAAAATTGAAATATTTTCCAAAAAAAATCTCCATAAAAATCCAAATATTTCCAAAACCCACAAAAATTTGCATATTGATCAAAACTCATAAAAATTTGTATATTTCAAAACTCCAAAAAGATTGCATTGTATTTTCTGATGGTGTTTTACAAGAACAGCTTTGCAGAGACCAAAAGCACGAGATGAGTCCTATCTCCACTCATTGCTATCAATCTATTGATTCCTCCCGATAGTCACATGACATACCACCCTGGGCATTTTTGGTTATCACTTCCTTATATCATTTTGGTTATATCTCCCTATATCATTCTGATTATCATATCTCATGATCATCATCTCCAAATCTTTTTTAATCAACTCCTGCTAATTTCATCTGATCACTCCGCCGATGGGCATTATATCAGATCTTGATCATTCATCTCCAAATCTTGATTAGCCAGATTGTCTCCTCATGATAAAACAACAAACAATGTTATGATTTGACTTATGCTATTCATGCCATATACATGCTATAATTGATGCTTTGATGATTGCTATGCTTAAATACCTTCTTCATTGCTTGTTATCTTTTATATCTTGGCTGATGAATTTTTGAGCGCAGGATAAGAAGCTCTTGGTCCCGCCGACTGGGCATCATCATCAAAGTCCCACGGTGCTTGCAGCTCATCTCTCAGTTCCTTCATACTTATTGCTCCACCATCTCTCCCTGTATGCATTCTACTATATGTTATTACGCTATTAGATTATATCAAGGACCTTGTGGCTTTGGTAAATCTGGAATTTGAGTTCCCCTTCATCAAAAACAATGATGATTCCAGAGGAGTCTTAGTCACACGGATAGGCTGTTGAGCCGTCCAAGACTGGGGACGATGGTTCCCTTTTACGAGTTGGTGCGTGGATAAACGGGCTTCGGCTTAGTATCAGCTCGCGAAATTGGTTTCTTGACCCAGTCTTGGCAGTTTAGCAATATTATCCTTGATTATTCTATATTTTCATTTGATTTAATTTTTCCCTTTAAACCCAGCATGCATTCATGTAGGAATTTGAAACAATTGTTGAAAAATCATTCTGATAAGCTGATGTGAGAGTTGAATTGATCTTAATCTTTCTCGATATGAGATTTTCCTTGCCGAATTGAATCCTCAGTTCGTTTTGTCGCTGTTTTGGGTCTTTTCTCGAAAGCTCCTTGTTTGGATTTTTATCATCTTATTTTTAATCTCCTCTCCTTTGATCCACCTTGGCTGCAGCACGTCCACTGGCTGGTAACCGCTCCCCAATGGTGAAACCTACAGGTTTGTGACCTGGGGTACTTCTACCGCGTTGGAAGTTGATCATTTATTTTATCTCCTTCGTGCACCGCGTGCGCATCTCCCCTTTTATCCAAACATTGTTGATTTCATTGGATTTCCCGAGATTTGCTTCATCTCGTGCTTTTGATTTGATTCTCATCAAGTGATGTTGATTGCGTGTCTCATCACACCTTGGTATCTACTTTTCAGTTTGCTACGCTCCCTTGCAAAGCAGACGCCAAGGCGGGGCAGCTGTAGACACGCCAAAATTGATATTATTTTGAGTATATTTCATATCGCTCTGCGATGCCCCATTTGACCCTCAAATCAGCTTATTTGAGTGGTTTTCCCACTTTTCATGGATTGCTCCTGATTTCTCCTATTTTTCCCCATTTATCTCCCTTTTCCTATTTTTCTGGATTTTCTGGGCATTTATCTCTATTTTATGAATTCACGCCCTCATCAGGGGCGTGTTTTTGAAACACGCCCTTGTCTAGGGCGTGTCTTTCCCATTTTATCAATTCCTCCCCATTTTTCTATTTTCTGAATTTACGACCTGAGTAAGGGCGTGTTTTCTTAAAACATGACTTAATCTAGGGCGTTTCTTAAAGAAAGGACGACCTCACCTGAGGGCGTTAATTCTTTTAGGTTTGACTGACTTCCCCGTTTGAGCTCTTCAAATTCACGTCCTTCCACGGGGCGTGTTTTTAAAAATGGCTTTGATTGAGGCGTGTTTTTACATTTTTCAAATATGGGGAATTTTTATTGCTAAATTTGATTTTTCAGAAACGCCCTTGTGCAGGGCGTGTTTTTGAGAAACGCCCTCTGTCAAGTCGTCAATTCATAAATTGACGCCCTGAACTAAGGCGTGTTTCACCTTCTGGCTTCGCCGCCCTTCCCCCCGAGAGTCCTTGCTTCGATAGATGCCTACTTGGTTTGGGCTCTTGCCCATTCTTATCGTTTCCCTCTTAGGACTCTTGCCCATGTTTATCTCTTCCTCAACCTATTTAATAGAGCTTCCGAGCTCTGTTAATGGGTTGGACTCCTCTTCTTCGGTTCCCGTTTTCCTTCTTCCTCTTCTGTTGATTCTTCTATCGGATTCTTCTTCTGTTTTCTTATTCTACTTCTTCTATCTTCTGCTTCCTCTTTTCCTATCTTCTCGTTCTTCTTTTTTTCTCTTCTCCTTCTTCTGTTGTTTTCTTTTGTTTTGTTTCTATCTTCTTCTTCTGTTTGCAGGAACCGAAGGCAGGAACCGAAGCTTCCTTTTGGCTAAAGGAGGAGACCTCTTCTACAGTTAAAGCTTCATCTATAAAGTCTTCTCCCTATTGAGCATCCAAGCCAAGAAGGAGCAATCAGATTTTTCATCTCCTCTATTCTTTTATCCTTCTATTAGTTCATATATACTCATGCATATTACATCATTTTTCATTTAATCTTTATTCTCCATCATATTGAGATCTCCCCATAGTGCACTCTTGCACTCTTTCCCCTTTTCCTATTCATATTTTTGCATCTTCATGCATTCATTAATCTCCCACACCCTTTTTGCATAGGGGTTTAAGGGCAATCACCCTTAAGGTGTGTTCTTCACCATGATTTCATGCTCATCTTTATTTAGGATTTGATGCTACACTCACCACATATCTAATGCAATTTTTTATTGGTGTTGTCTTTGTTGTTTGCAAGGGTAATCAAAGGAAGAACTCTCTTCATCGGCCGGCCGATTTGAAGAGAAAGGAGTACTCACATCCCCCGCATCTTTTGAGGCATTTCGCGATCTCTCCCCTTCATTAATTGTTATATCTTTTGAGGCGTTCGCGTCTCTGGCGATCACAACCTCCTTTTAGCACCTCGTGCTATTTTATTGCTTTCATCATCTCTATTGCTTTTTATATTTAAAAGTGGATTTTAAATAGATCTACACCTGGATGGCCTGGGGTCGAAGAGATGAGTCGACGATGCGGCATGGCTTCGCCCCAAGTCCGAGAAACGCCCTCACCCGCGCACAAGAACATGAAGGCTATTTACAGAGTGCAGAAACCCTAGGCTCGGTCTTAGGAGATAGAGCCCAGAAATAAGAGTTTTGATTAGTAGTGGGATAATGCCCCCAAAAGGGATAGAAATCGATCTAGCATGAAAATCTCATAGTATTTGGA
The DNA here is from genome assembly GCA_022559845.1 of Amorphophallus konjac. Lineage (NCBI taxonomy): Eukaryota > Viridiplantae > Streptophyta > Magnoliopsida > Alismatales > Araceae > Amorphophallus > Amorphophallus konjac. The sequence goes on along the minus strand of CM040121.1, from coordinate 462,914,286 downwards.
GCAAACAAGGACTCTAAGACACCCTCGAGCAGAGAAAACGGAGTCTGGGAGGTTCTGGACTCTGTTCCGAGAAGGCGGTCAGTCGCACGACCGCAACTTGGAGAAGGCGGCCATGCCAAGACCGCCATCTGGCTCTAGAAACCCAAGCCAGCAGCTGCGTCGACACACAGGGCTAAACAGGAAGAACACGGTCATCTGGGTGACAGCAATCTAATGATCGCGATCGCCCGACAGACCGCGTTCAGGCTTCTTCTACAAATAGGGCCATTGGCCGATGGAAGCCGACCTGAACAGGTCCTAAGTCGACTTGGAGGGCCAGAAAAGGTTGAAAACGGAGGAAACAACCTCCAGGGCTCAATGGAATCATAACCTCCAAGGCTCGAAGGTTAGGAAATGACAAAATTGGCTTGAAATTGAACCAAGGAAGACCCCAAAACAACGGGTAACTCGGGACATCATAAAAGATGAATAAGAGAAAAGACTCGACTTGTAGGCTAAAAACGGGTGTCAACAGCTGGGCGAACCAGGCGGTGCAGGGTGGCGAGCTGCATTGCAGGGTGGTGCACGGGGGTGCACGGGGGCGCACGGCGGTGACAGGGGGTGCTGTAACACCTGGCAAATTGTAAAGGTTAGAATGGAATAATTGTGAGCCCACTTGAATTGGACATTAAACGACGTCACCTAAGTATTTCTCTAAGAAATCGTTAATGATGTTTGAATTAATAAAACCTGAGTATAATGTCTTTAGAATAAATAAATATGGCTAGTTAATATTCTCTTTAGAATAGAAATAAAAAATTTCCAGGATTAAAACCTGCCTCTAATACCCAAGACAACGGTAAAATTAATAAGGTAAATAAATAAATAAAATTATAAGAAATAAAATCTCTATATAAAGTTCTACCTTAATTGAACTCTCAATTAGACCCTAGTATATATTATGACCAGCCCACACAAAATACAATAAATAAGCTAATGCTAATAGAACCTTATAGGAAAATAGGCTCAGCATGGGAAGGGTCTTAACCCACATAAAGGGCCTTAGTCAATAGTCAACCTAATAGCAAAAAGCCTTTTTTAGGACTTAGCCAAAATAACACAAATCACGTAAGAGTATGGGCCAAACCCAAAACCTTCAACCCTTTTTACAAATTAACAAAAAGAGCCTTACAAGAAAGATAAGGACATGTATATATATAGTGGACCTTTAGCCCATAACCCTTCCTATGTAAGAAAGTGATGCGTGGTATATACATATGTTAATATATTAATGAAGGGGTTTTTCATAAACCCAATCTTATCACGTTCGAAGCTCGCATGGAAAAATTAGGATTTAAGTCTAACTAGGAAGCGGCTGTGGATGTGGCAATAATGGATTGACATGGAAGGTTTAATCCCTTAGGATTCATACGTGGGAATTTAAATCACAATAGGATTCCATGAACCATCGAAGCCAAGACCCTATAAATAAGACCTCTACCATCGCGGAAGCCTGTTGTTTTCACTGTTGTTCGACGTCCCCTGCTGCCGTGCTCTCCTTCCTATTGCTACTGCGGGCGTCGTCCTTTTCTTCTTCCCTCGACTGCATCTTCTTCCTCCTGTGCCTGCAACCGTGCATGAAGAAGAACGTCTGCGTCCTTCTTCTTCCTTTGCTGTCGTAGCTGCTGTTGCATCTTCTTTCTTCTTCCTCTTTGATCATCTTCGTCCAAAACCCCAAACATGTAGGTTGTCTTAAGCATCGAAGCACAAACAATAGTAAATAGCCTTGCATGCATGAGAACCCTTGTTACTGTCTTCATATCACGTTTTCATGACTGCTATTTTTAGTTTTACGTAGATCTGTCACCTTTCTATTTGCATGGAAAATAGCGACCAGAGCAGTGGTCATTGATTAATGAGCGACCGTGTAGAAGGCCGCCAATTCTTGAAGTGGCGACAGTCTTCTGGCCGCCAATTAATAAGCGACCAACACACTGACGCTATTCCTTTTAGCACAATTAATAATTAATGCATGTTAAAAATTCAATTACTATGAACCCTGACTTTAATATTTCTACATGAACATATTTCTGGAGTCCACATATGTTTCTCTACCAGTCCATATATTTAGATCTCTGAAATCCCATGTAAACATCGTAATGCTAATTGTTCATGTTCAATTTATAGAATTAATAGTGCCTTGAGTCTGATAACGTACCTGCGTGATGTATTAGAGCATGTATACAATAAGGATATGGCGTCTGCTTGCACAGACGTTCATTCAAGAAATAGCACCTTTGTGAGGAGACGTTGATTCCTGTAAGTTTATTAAAATTTGGAATATTAATGAAATATTGAATTAACGTCCATGGATTGGACGCTATATCAGGATATAGCGCCCTCCTAAATGGACGTCGATTAATGTAAATTATATTTAATTCGAATAAATACTTGGTATCGCGCCTTCCCGGAAGGATGCCAATTCTTGCAAAATTATGAAAAATATTGGTAAAATATGGATTTAGCGCCTTTCTAGAGAGACGCTCATTCTTTAAATAACGCCTTCTGGTTGGACGCCAGTTCCTTATCCCACAGTTTCATCGAGTTTCGACCCATATCGCGGGTCTTTTGGCACTCTTATCTCACATCTAAAGATAGAGTATATGTTTTACGTTGTTTCACGCTTACACCTCAACTCTTGGTGATGATTGGACCCTCCGCGGGATATTCCTTTCTTCGGACTGGTATTTTCTTCAATGAGACCTCTGTAAGTCTACGCTAGTCTTAGATTCCCTCAAGACAACCAAGCTGATTGTACCCTAAAAACTCTGGAACCCTATTAGTCATGTCACTCTGAAGAAACATGACGTTCTAGCCCTCATAGAGTGTTGTTTATGGCCTCTTTGAGAAGTATATCTTTGTCTGGAATTAGAGACCAGGTCGTGGACGCCAAAAAGAATTGGCGGCCAGGCCAATGGGCGCTAATCACTGAATTAGCGACCGTGATATAGACACAAGTTCTTCATGTTGTTCACAGGAATGGGCGACCACCATAGTGGATGCTATTTCTGTAATTGGTGGCGATCTAAGTGGACGTCAATTACTCAGTTTCATGATATGTCATGGTTTTCATGTGATTTATCGATATGTCATCTTTATTAAAAGTTCTATCCTTGAACTCCTCATTCTGTGAATCTACCTTATATTCCTACAATGGCTTATTCCTTTGGCATTCTATTGGCTATAAACTATAGTGGATGTCTAAAATATTTACATGACTCAATGCCTGGCGTTAATGGGGCCTGATCTGGTCCTGCGAGGTGCACCCGAAAGTACTTGTGTCCATGGGAGATATATTGATCATGGTGTGGTATTGTACCGAAGTGCATGACTTTCTAGATTTATTCTATGGCATTCCATTCTCTCTCTCGTGATGTGAAAATACACGATCTTACTTGATGTACTAGACTCGGCGTGGTACTTGCTAGAACTTTAGATAGCCAATATGTCATGACGTTGTACAATAATTATATGATTAGCCTTGCTTACTCCTTCTTGCTAGTATTTCCATATCTTGATTGATATCTTTTCGTTTCATCTTGTGATCGTTCATGCATAGTAGCCCTGCATTTCATGTAACATATAATCACTTAAAGTAAGCTTGTACTTGAGATGTAATTCCTACTGAGCGTTTCGCTCATCCAGTCTATCTTAATATTTTTCAGGTAATCATGTGACTTGCGGGACCGTGACTCAAATGGAAAGAGAGTGTGCAAGAGAGCTCTGGAAACTAGATGGCCCATGTCTTTTACCTTTTCGTGAGTCTAGATTAGCATCGTATCTTTTATCTAGTTTCAAATGTCTAAGTCCTATTAGTGCGTCTTTTCCTTTTTCTTTCTATAAGTTGTAATTGAGTCAATAAGTTGTAATAACAAGTTTATATCAATAAAATTTATTGTGTCAATTTCTGGTCTTTTGTGTTTTAAGTTATTGCTCTGATTGACATGACTATATCGCTATCACGTTCGGGCAATGCGTTCCGCTGCTATCGATTCGGGACGTGACAGAAGTGGTATCAAAGCCTAGTTCTTCTTAAACCCTAGGTTTTGTCGTAAGTCTGTGGCATTAGGTCCTTTTCCTTGTTGTCACCGGTGAGAATGGGTAAAGCTTGGGGTTAAATTTAAAAGAAGGATAAAATATATAATTTCCATTATTATTAACTTTCATGATTCTTGAATAACATAATTAATCTCCCAAATTATTCTTGTATATTTAATGGAGGCGACTAGGTCTGGCTTTGTTCCCCAGATGGCACTTGTAGATATCCAAGCTTATGCGAACCTAGTTAAGAGAGTCTAACTACTAGAAAAGGCTACGAAAGAAAGAGAGGGAGGGAAAGTTGAAGAAAAGGGACAAGCCACTACCTCTAAAAAGTGTAACTTAGCTAAGAAGAGATCTAATAAGAGTTGTAGTTCACAAAAGTGTAAGAAATGTAAGAAAGGGAAGAATTGGGTAGCTCCTATAGACTCATCTCAAGAAAGGTGGAAGTTTTGTGGTAAGTTTAATCATCTAGCGGAGGTGTGTTATCGGAAGACGGGAGCGTGTCTGTGGTGCGGGAGCCTCAATCATAGGATAGCCCGATGCCCTATTCAGAACCCGAAGCTCCAGGAAGAGACTCAAGTGGAAGCGGAGCTTGCAAAAGAAGGAGCCGTAGAAGGTACCCCTAATCCTTAACCTTGAGTTAATCCTTTTCTATTCCGTATATCTTAGATTCTTTTACTTGCATAACTGATAAGTGTCCATTTTCTATGGTAATTCATCGCATGTGCAGCATTTTATGTACATATAATTAGGCAATTATGCATGATCTATCGTTAATCTCAACTTCGCATGTAGATTGGACTTTTCACGCAAATTAATTAATTTGATAATTTTATTTAATAAAATGGAGTTGAGAGTCATGAACATTAATTCTCCATTGCATAATTATGAGCAATTGTGATTCATGTGCACATTATGATAATTTTTATGGATTAAATCGTAATTGTGTGTGTGCAGGACACCGAAGATAATTGCAAAAGAAGCCGGGGGCAAAACTGTCATCACCACTTTGACCAAGTCAAACATAGAAGCACATATTTTGGTTGGAGAGAAAAGAAATTTTAAAAGTTTAAAATTGAGGAAAAGAAGCACGTATTTTGGTTGGAGGGAAAAGAGAATTCAAAGTTTGAAATAAAGGAGAGAAATGATGAGTCTTGGGAAGGAGGTTGCCCAAAGCCCAAGGAGGGGGTCCCCACCTCCTTTTTCTTTCCCCAATGCATCATCTTTTGCCTAAATCTCAGCCATCCATCTCCTTTTGATATAATCTCCACCCTCCATTGACCCAATTTTCCCTATAAATAGCCCATGACAAGGAGGAGAAAGGGAGTTCTTCTTTTGGTAATTTTCACCCTCTCCCTCTCACATCTTAGGTTGCCGATTTCTCCCTCTTCTATCCCTCTTCTCCTCTTGCTTTCTTCACAAAAGTTTTTGATTTTTAAGCCCTCTACAACTTCATCTTATGCATCATCTTTTAATTCCTTCTGGTTTTCAAGCTATTTCGTGTTTTTCACTGTGCTATCCTGTTCATCTGTGAACAAGTGTTTCTCTCTGTTCTTCCCCTTATTTCTCCCCCTTCTAGTCATTTTATCCTCTTGCTTTCTCCATAAAAGTTCTTATTTTCTAAACGATCTTCAACTTTATCTTCTTCACTATCTTCCAATTCTATACCGTTTTTAAGTTATAACCTTTTTTTCAATATGCTATCCTATGTTTTTACTATTCATTTGAAGCTCTACATCTTGTTATTCCTCCATTTTCATGCCTTTAGTCTCTTCTTTTCCCTCTGCACTCTTCACAAAACTTCTTCCCATTCCTCTGATATTCAACTTTTGTTTTAACCACTTCTTCTAACTCTTTTTATTTGTAAAGCTATTCACCCTCCAAAGGCAGCTTCAACGATGAAGGTGGCTTCCTCCCGACGTAGACGACATCTTCCGCGAGGTGGTTCATGATCCAAGGCCAAGAGAGAACAACGCCGTCATCACCATTGTTGCTACCTTATCCAAACTTCAAACTCCAGGCTTTTCTTATTTTTATTGCTTTTGTGTCATTTCACTTCATTATAATCTCATTGCGTCGTTAGTGTAATTTTGTTTCGCATTTCATGTACTCTTTCTTTTAAGTTAATGAAAGGAGTTAATCTTTTAATCTAGTTCTCGCTCTTCTTACCTCTCTACCTCCTTCTCCTATCTCTTCTTTTCACTTCATGCAATTGTTTTCTATAGCATAGACGCATAGTCATAGGTGTTTTTAATTAAGTGTTTGGCTCGTTCATCATTTCACTATTTTCTTTAAGCAAAACAAAATCACAAGTATTTTCCAAAGGACTCCAAAGTTTTTAACTCTAAAAATCTCTTCTTCCCTGTGGATTCGACCCTTCTTGCCACCATATTACGTATTTCTTTCATCTAGTGCGAGTTGGAATTTTTAAGATTGATACGCGTATTTTAAACGACGAACTTTCGCATTATCAATAATCATCTTAGTAAATTATAGTTCCCCATTCAAGTAGAAAGTTGTGAATTTGGGGACCAAGTTCTCTTTCGTGGGGGAGGGTGTAACGCCTGACAAATCGTAAAGGTTAGAATGGAATAATTGTGAGCCCACTTGAATTGGACATGAAACGACGTCACGTAAGTATTTCTCTAAGAAATCGTTAATGATGTTTGAATTAATAAAACTTGAGTATAATGTCTTTAGAATAAATAAATATGGCTCGTTAATATTCTCTTTAGAAAAGAAATAAAGATTTTTCCAAGACTGAAACCTGCCTCTGATACCACAGACAACGATAAAATTAATAAGGTAAATAAATAAATAAATAAAATTATAAAAAATAAAATCTCTATATAAAGTTCTACCTTAATCGAACTCTCAATTAATAACGACCCTAATATATATTACGACCAGCCCACACAAAATAAAATAAATAAGCTAAGGCTAATAGAACCTTATAGGAAAATAGGCTCAGCATGGGTCTTAACCCACATAAAGGGCCTTAGTCAATAGTCAACCCAATAGCAAAAAGCCTTTTTTAGGCCTTAGCCAAAATAACACAAATCACGTAAGAGTATGGGCCAAACCCAAAACCTTCAACCCTTTTTACAAATTAACAAAAAGAGCCTTACAAGAAAGATAAGGACATGTATATATATAGTGGGCCTTTAGCCCGTAACCCTTCCTACGTAAGAAAGTGATGCGTGGTATATACAAATATAAATATTTTAATGAAGGGGTGTTTTCATAAACCCAATCTTATCATGTTCGAAGCTCACGTGAGAAAATTAGGGTTTAAGTCTAACTAGGAAGCGGCTGCGGATGTGGCAATAATGGATTAACATGGAAGGTTTAATCCCTTAGGATTCATACGTGGGAATTTAAATCCCAATAGGATTCCATGAACCATCGAAGCCAAGACCCTATAAATAAGACCTCTGCCATCGCGGAAGCATGTTGTTTCTGCTGCTGTTCGACGTCCCCTACTGTCGTGCTCTCCTTCATATTGCTGCTGCAGGCGTCATCCTTTTCTTCTTCCCTCGACTACATCTTCTTCCTCCTATGCCTGCAGCCGTGCATGAAGAAGAACGATTGCGTCCTTCTTCTTCCTTTACTGTCGTAGTTGATGTTGCATCTTCTTTTTTCTTCCTCTATGATCGTCTTCGTCCAAAGCCCCAAACATGTAGGTTATCTCAAGCATCGAAGCACAAACAATAGTAAATAGCCTTGCATGCATGAGAACCCTTGTTACTGTCTTCATATCACGTTTTCATGACTGCTATTTTTAGTTTTACGTAGATCTATCACTTTTCTGTTTGCATGGAAAATAGCGACCAGAGCAGTGGTCGTTGATTAATGAGCGACTATGTAGAAGGCCGCCAATTCTTGAAGTGGTGACAGTCTTCTGGCCGCCAATTAATAAGCGACCAACACACTGACGCTATTCCTTTTAGCACAATTAATAATTAATGCATGTTAAAAATTCAATAACTATGAACCCTGACTTTAATATTTCTGCATGAACATATTTCTGGAGTCCACATATGTTTCTCTACCAGTCCATATATTTAGATGTCTGAAATCCCATGTAAACATCGTAATGCTACTGTTCATGTTCAATTTATAGAATTAATAGTGCCTTGAGTCTGATAACGTACCTGCGTGATGTATTAGAGCATGTATACAATAAGGATATGGCGTCTACTTGCACAGACATTCATTCAAGAAATAGCACCTTTGTGAGGAGACGCCGATTCTTGTAAGTTTATTAAAATTTGGAATATTAATGAAATATTGAATTAGCGTCCGTGGATTGGACGCCATATCAGGATATAGCGCCCTCCTAAACGGACGCCCATTAATGTAAATTATATTTAATTTGAATAAATACTTGGTATGGCGCCTTCCCGGAAGGATGCCAATTCTTGAAAAATTATGAAAAATATTTGTAAAATATGTATTTAGCGCCTTTCTGGAGAGACGCCCATTCTTTAAATAACGCCTTCTGGTTGGACGCCAGTTCCTTATCCCACAGTTTCATCGAGTTTCAACCCATATCGCGAGTCTTTTGGTACTCTTATCTCACATCTGAAGATAGAGTCTCTGTTTCACGTTGTTTCACGCTTACACCTCACCTCTTGTTGATGATTGGACCCTCCGCAGGATATTCCTTCCTTCGGACTTGTATTTTCTTCATTGAGACATCCGTAAGTCTACGCTAGTCTTGGACTCCCTCAAGGCAGCCGAGCTGGTTGTACCCTAAAAACTCTGGAACCCTGTTAGTCATGTCACTATTAAGAAACGTGACATTCTAGGGCTCATAGAGTGCTGTTTCTGGCCTCTTTGAGAAGTCTATCTCTGTCTGGAATTAGCGACCAGGTCGTGGATGCCAAAAGGAATTGGCGGCAAGACCAGTGGGCGCTAATCACTGAATTAGCGGTCGTGATATGGACGTAAATTCTTCATGCTATTCATAGGAATGGGCGACCACCACAGTGGACGCTATTTTTGTAATTGGTGGCGATCTGAGTGGACGTCAATTACCTAGTTTCATGATATGTCATGGTTTTCATGTGATTTATCGGTATGTCATCATTATTCAAAGTTCTGTCCTTGAACTCCTCATTCTGTGAATCTATCTTATATTTCTACAATGGCTTATTCCTTTGGAATTCTATTAGCTATAAACTATAGTGGATGTCTAAAATATTTACATGACTCAATGTCTGGCATTAATGGGGCCCGATCTGATCCTGTGAGGAGCACCCGAAAGTACTTGTGCCCTGGGAGCTATATTGATCATGGTGTGGCATTGCACCGAAGTGCATGACTTTCTAGATTTATTCTATGGCATTCCATTCTCTCTCTCGTGACATGAAAATACACGATATTACTTGATGTACTAGACTCGACGTAGTACTTGCTAGAACTTTAAATAGCCAATATCTCATGACGTTGTGCAATAATTATATGCTTAGCCTTGCTTACTCCTCCTTGCTAGTATTTTCATATCTTGATTGATATCTTTTCGTTTCATCTTGTGATCGTTCATGCAGAGTAGCCCTGCATTTCATGTAACATATAATCACTTAAAGCAAGCTTGTACTTAAGATATAATTCCTACTGAGTGTTTCGCTCATCCAGCCCATCTTAATATTTTTCAAGTAATCAGGTGACTTGTGGGACCGTGACTTAAATGGAAAGGGAAAGTGTGCAAGAGAGCTCTGGAAACTAGATGACCCGTGTCTTTTACCTTTTCTTGAGTCTAGATTAGCATAGTATCTTTTATCTAGTTTCAAATGTCTAAGTCCTATTAGTGCGTCTTTTCCTTTTTCTTTCTATAAGTTGTAATTCAGTCAATAAGTTGTAATAACAAGTTTATATCAATAAAATTTATTGTGTCAATTTCTGGTCTTTTGTGTTTTAAGTTATTGCTCTGATTGACACGACTGTATCACTGCCATGTTCCGAGCTATGCGTTCCGCTGCTATCGGTTCGGGGCATGACAGGTGCAGGGCGGCGGGGACCGGCGATCGGAGGACTCTGGCGAGGTAAGTGAAATGTTTAGATTTGTTTTTTTTTTAAAGATGGAGGAGGGTGGCCGGTGGGGGGCAGAGGAGGTGGGAGGCAGCGGTGGGAGGCCGTACGGTGACCGGCCAGCCGTGAGAGGGTGGGAGGGGGGAGGTGGGGGGGCAACCGGTGGGAGGCCATACGCGGACGGGGGCCGAGGGAGGGTGGGAGGAGGGAGATGGGGGTGGGGGGCAGCCATCGCCGCCCACCGGCCACCGCAGCCCCCCTCCGGCCTCCCACCGGCCATATCTGGCTGGTGGGAGGTCGGAGGGGGTTTGCGATGGCCGATCGGAGGCCGTGGGCGCCGGTGGGCGGTAGAGGGGGGTTCGTGGGGGGGAGGCTGTGTGGGGTGGGGGGCGGTCAGACATGAGAGGGTGGGAGGGGGAGCGGAGGCCAGAGGGGGGCGGTGGGAGGCCGAGGGCAGCAGGGGGGATCGGGGGGCGGTGGGTGACAGGGGGGTTCGTGGGGGGGCGGTCAGACATGAGAGGCTAGGAGGGGGGAGCGGAGGCCAGAGTGGGGCGGTGGGAGGCCGTGGGCAGCAGGGGGGAGCGGTGGTGGGTGGGGGGGCGACCGTGGCCGGCGGTGGGGAGTAGTGGTGGCAGGGGGGACCGGTGGTGGGTGGGGGGGACAGTGGCTGGCGGTGATCGGATGGGGGGGTGAGGGGGACGGTGGGTGGCGAGGGGGCAACACAGGGGACATCGTCGTGGGGGTGGGTGCGATCGGGGCAGGGGGTGGGGGCGGTGGGGTGGGGGTGGGGGTGAAGGGCTCAAATTTTAAATTTATTTTAGATGTATTAATTTTAATTTTCATGTTTTATATGTTCTAGAATTACTTTTCAGGTTTTAGATAAAAATGTTCATTTGTGATTTTTTTTCGTTAAAAATTCTATGAAAGAATTAGTTGTAGAACATTTAAAACATGAATTTTTAAAATATTTATAATTTATATTTATTCATTATCTTCTTTGGTGATATTTCCAAAACATTATAACTTACATTTAAATTTTACATTTATAAGTAATACTTTAATAATTAATTCTAGAATATTTTTAATTCTAACTTTTAATTTGTAATTCTTAAATTTAGGGGATACATTTAAGCACTTCATGACTCTTAAGAAACGTCCAAATGATATTGGATGCTCACATGAAGTTATGTTGGATGGCAACCGTAGTTGTTGGCGGTGCAACTACTGTAAAACAGAACACAGGGGAGGAGGTGTGTCTCGGTTGAAGAGGCACTTGACAGGAAGAGCAGGTGCGGGATACTCTGAGGTTGCTAGATGTACCCATGTGCCTAGAGATGTGAAACTTGCAATGGTCAGGCACCTGTAGGAGAAGAAAACTGAGATGCAACAAAAGGAAAAAAAGAAGAAAAGGGGTGAAGCATCGGTCAGTGGAAGAGCAGGCGACAGTGACGAGGATGAATGCGCGTGGACACCCAGTGACGAAGAATAGCAAGCATGTACTGAGCAGCCTAATGTGTATGACACGGTGAATGATGCATAAGAAGCGCAATTTCGTGAGGCACTACTGTTGACACCCGTTTTTTGCCGACAAGTTGAGTCATTTCTCTTACCATCATTTGTTGATACCTCAAGTTGTCCATTACTCATTGGGTAATTTCCAGGAAGCTTATTGGGCCTATTTTATGGGTACCTCCCTCCCTGACTCGGTCTGCTTCAATTCGGGGCTTAATGGGCCTTGATTTTGCTTGATTTATCACATTTTATCAAATTTCAAGCGTCCAGCCATTACGCGGTCTATCATTTGACCGTTCAGTCACTGAGCGGTTAACGATGAACCGTTTACCTATTTATTGGATATTAAGGTGATTTTATGAATTTTCACCGACAAGCTTTTACACGATTCATATGTAACCGTCCAACATAATTGAACGGTATGCGTATGACCGTCCAGATCTCAGAGTCCCAGATTCGTTGGTTGTTCAAATAATTATCTAATTTGTTCTAATTTATCACCGACAGACGTCGAGCGGTTGGTTTATGGCCATTTCATGTATTGAGCGGTCCATTAAGGACCGTCCAATCCCCAAGAGTCCAACGACGAAATAGTCGGTCAGTTCGATGGATATTTGGATAATATTTCTTATTTACTTAATTTCCACCGACAGATTGGACGGTCTGGTAATGGGCCACCCAATGGGATAGGCGGTCTATCGCACGACCGCGCAATAGTCTGATTGCTGAAAAACTAAGGGTTTTTCTCTCTCTATCCATGGTTTTATCCTTGACTTGTTCCACCCATTTCTCTGCGGATACTCCACCAAATGGGGTGCCGTTTGAACTGGTTGGAACATGATTCTATTATCTACAGATTTTGTGTTGATATCTCGAGCTGATTTTCATTGGAAATCCTAATTTCGGGGCTAGCTTTTTGGCTCTATAAATAGGACCCTAAGGCTAAGCTTTGAAAAGGGGGAGATTTCAAGGTCACGGCGAAGCTCTGCTGAATTCTCAAGTGGCCTACAGTCAGGGAGGGAGGCTTTCTACGTCCATACAAGCCTCCGGTTCAGGGAGTATTTATGTTTTGGGTCATAGTTTAATTGTTCTCCGTCGCATTCTTCATTGCATGCAATCATCGTCTTTGTTCTCTCTCCACGTTTTTCTTCATCTACATATCATCACATACCCCTCCCATTAATTTTGATGCCCTTTAGGAGTTTAAAAACTCCCCAAGTATTCCCCATTCTATTTTGCTATGATTGTTTTCGTCCGCATGCACATTTACTTCACCCCACAGTTCTGATTTGGGTTTCCTTGCGTGTTTTGCACTTTGTTTCGCAGGTCAGCAGCGTCCTAACACGAGGCCCACTCTTTCTGGCCGGCCGGGAAGGGTGGAGGTAGAGATCCCACGTTTTGGGAGTTGGTGGCACAGAGCGGTCTTCATCTGTCCGTGCGAGGAATAGGGCGGCTTAGTCTTGACCGTCCAGTTCTGTCCAGCGGTTGATCCTGAACCGTCCCGTCATCCAGCTACTCTTCATCCCGCATTCATCCCAACGCTGTTGGGCGGTCTGTCGAGTGACCGCGCGTCCACTGGGCGGTTCATTCAGAACCGCGTATTGCTGCAGTGATATTCTAGGCGAGTGTCTCCCCTTTCTTTCCAAGGTACGGTGTACTTGCTTACATTCTGCACCTTAGTGGCGATCACACACACTCCTCATCCTTCCCCCTGCTATTTACACGTTGTTTAGTTCTTTACATTAGCACAGTAAAGAATGGATTTGGAAGGACAATCAAAAAGGGGAAAGAGAAAAACATGCCAACACCCTCTTTTTTGGTGATCACGGTGGGACACCTAGTGCCCATCGTGTTAGTGGTGTGCTGACCCATTTTTGTGCTTGTTTAGGGTTTCTGTTTGAGTGGTTGCAGGTTGTTATTAGCTCTTCCTTCATTTCTGTCCTCTGAAGATTACGCGGTTATTTCGGAGCCGCCCACCTGTCTAAGCAGCCGTTTGTTAGCCGTTCTGCGATCATCCTGGTGCTCCATTCGTGCCAGCCCATTATATCCAGTGGTTCTATATAAACCGTCCACTTCCTCACGTGGTCTGATACAGACCATTCACCATTGCTGGCTCAGGTACGCCGCTGTGCTTACATTTGTGATTTCTGTTGATATTCCGCAGTTGTTTCAGGTCCGTTCCAGAATTTGCGCGGTCTGTCGAAAGACCGCCCATCCAGGTACACTTTTGGGCCTCATTCTTTGGTCATTTCGGCATTTTGTGGTTTTTCTCTATTTTTGGCATTACTCCCTCCTTTCGCACGGTCCATCCCAGACCGTGTATACTCCCTGAACGGTCCATTCCAGACCGTCTACACACCCTGAGCGGTCTTCCTCAAACTGTGCTTTACTACTACAGTGCACCCGAGGCTAGCATTTTGATCATTGGGTCTATATCATTGCATAGATATTCGGTGCTATTCTAGTCTCCCCCCTGCTGCCGTTATACTGTTGCATGATTGTGTTCATTTCATTTTCTTATACTTGCTCGATCATTGTCTGCTAGATCTAGGCTAGACATTGCATGCACTCCGGTGCGCATAGGATCATACATACTCTTCATCAATAGTTGCATTCCTACCGAGGTAGGGTTTCCTCTCGTCTCCATATTCCTTGGAGCCAACTAGGCGACCTTGCCGAGGGCCTCCGTAAGTCCCCGTGAGCCGTGGATTCCCACGTGAACGCCGGGCAGATTGTACCGTACCCACCCCAGTCTAGGGTTTGCATCCGTGAGAGAGAGAGAGAGTCCCTTAGAGTCAGCCAGTTCCCCATTCCTCACCCCTGTTAGGCACCTTTGTGGATGAGTGAACTCAAATCTTAATTAAGTCACTAAGGTCCTGAAAGGAAAAATTCATAAAATATGTCGCGCATCATTCATAATTTGGGTGTTTACTTGGTTGTTTCTCTTCTCATCCTTTCTCCCTCTTGTGTGCATTATTTGGTTGTTGTTTAGATCTTTGCTAGGGTTGGTCGCTTCCTCCCCTAGGTGTTTAGTGCATGTGGAGTTGCTTCACACCCTCGGGATCATCTCCTAGGGGCAGCTCGCATTTCTATTCCTATCTCAATCCCCTGTTCGATCCATCACCCACCATGTCGTCCTACAATTTCTCCCATTCCCATGAGGATTCCCTCCCTCAGGGACTTCTCGAGGACCCACCTAGGGTCGCCCATGTGCAGGGAGGAGAGGGGACTGCCCCTCCTCTCCCGACCATTGTCATCGAGGGCCCTCAACCCTCCCTTTCTGGTTCCTCTTCACAGAATTCGGCCAATCAGATTCTTGACATGATGGCCCAACTTGATCCAACCCAACTCCACCTTCTGAAATAGGCTTTGCAAGGGGCGGATGCCCCGCCTTCCGTGCTTTCTTCTGGCATGACTGCTACCGCCACTTCTACATCTCTGATTGCTGGATTAGGGGCCACCTCTGCAGCCCCCATCGATCTTACTCCCATCCGTCCTCAGGTTCTTCAATTCTCCACTATGGAAGCGGGCCGGGCTTCTACCTCGGCCTATCAGCCACTTGATAAGCGGAAGACTCAGATCCCCTTCAGTTCTTATGCCGATCCTTACACCACCATCTCCCCAGCGCCGTAGGCCCTCATGGCCCCGGCCAATTTTGTTCGTCTGCAACCCGGGGCCACCCAGTTGGCTCACGTGGATGTGGGCCCTTCCTTGGCCCATTATCCATCTTACGGGCTGCCCCCTCAGTCAATTCATCCTTCAGCTCCATACTCTGGTTCTGTCTTTCCTGCTGTATCTCCTCCTTCCCGGGAACGGGAACTTCTCGACAAATGGGCTGCCATGCAGCAGCAGATTGACCTCCTCCACAAGCGGGTCGGCCCGTAGTCTCTAGCCGATGTTCCCATTCCTAACTTCCAGGACATTTGCTTTCCTCCCCAGTCAGAGCTCCCCGTGTACCGAAAGTACGACGGAAATGGCAACCCGTTCATTCATGTCAGGGAATTCCTTTATGAATCGACGCAGTTCCAACACGACGACCGCCTGATGGCGTATTTGTTCTGCCAATCCTTGGATGGGGTCACCCTTGAATGGTTCTACACCTTGCCTCTGGAGGAGGCGGAAAGTTTCAAGACCGTGAAGGAGAAGTTTATCCAGAGATTCTAAGATCGGGTTGGTCCCGAGTATTCTTTTACAGACTTAGTTGCAGAGAAGATGAAAGCGGATGAGGACTTTGCTATGTATGCAGATCGATGGAGGCAGATGGCCTCGCGTGTGCCCGGGCAGATCCCAGAAGAAGAAAAAGTCAAGTTGTTGATTTCTAATGCCACTCCGACATTCCGGAACATATTGGCAATGAACGACATTTTAAACATGCACCAGTTGTACAGTCGGGCCCGGTTTATCTAGACCCAATTCAAAGACTCGCCCATCCATTCCCTTTTCGAGGCCCAGCAATCTAAAACCACCCGAAAATCCCAAGGCCCAATTACTGAGGGAGTACAAACTAATGAGCAGGTCCAAGCTGTTCAACTCCCTAACCAGCCCGCTTCACCCCGTTTCCAGCAACCCCCACGCAACCCCCAGTTCTCCGCTCCACAAGCTACCCGACCCACTTTCCAAGCTCTTCAGCACCCACAACAACCACCTCCACCACCACAGCCTCAACAGCCACCCCAATACCATAACGTTCCTCCTCCCGCTGGTTATGGGCCTGCTCGGTCGGGACCCAAGAGAGTCAATTACCCGCCACTTCCAGAAACACTCCCGGACATCTTTTCGGCCTTAATGTACACTGGTGACATTCAATTGCCTCTGGAGCGTCAGAATTGGAATCCAGCAGTCGACCAGTCAAGGTATTGCATATACCATCGCAGCCCGAGCACACCATAGAGAGATGCTACCAGTTCAGAGATTTGGTGGATGATCTGCATGAGGTCCAGAGGATTGATTGGGCCCAAATGCACAAATTAATTGAAGATATCAAGGAAAGAAGAAGACAATCCAGGCCGCAGCAGGCGGCGCCTCAGCAGCAGCAGTTTCAGCAACCTCTCCAACAACAACAACCTCCACAACAACAGCACCAGCACCAAGACCTCGGGATTCATAAGAATCCCATGCCAGAACATCCGCCTGCTCCTCAACAGCAACATCAACAACAGCCGCCGACACCAGCCCAAGTGAATGTAGTTCACCACCCAGCCCCTAACGTTGGGTGGTCTTTTGATGATGAGACCCCCGCTCACCTCTTGGCCTTCCACCACACCAGCTTCCCCGCACCTTCTGTTCCTTCCACTCTCCGGCCCACCACCATGGCCACCGCTCCACCCACTGTCTTCTCCCCATCACCTATGGCACCCGCCACATTCCCCACCATTCCGCCAACCCTTCCACCATCACCCGCCATGCCCTCCATCATCACCCCTCCATTTAACCCTTCACCAATCATCATTCCGCCAGGGCCCGTCAGGCCAGCCTCCGCCATCATCACCCCCATTTCTACCCCTTACCTTACCGGGCCAATCGAGAGTCATTCTGACACCGTGCTGGCACGACAATGTGCCCCCCAGAGCGGGCGTCCATTCCACAGAAGTTACCCTTTCCCTAGTGCATCCGCACCAACCCTCAAGTTCCTTCCTCAACAGTCGAAGCAGAAGAAGTAGACCCCGTGCCCGGCACGAAATATGACTTGCTACAACATCTGGACCGGATGCCGGCCAAAATATAAGTTCTGGAGTTAATAAAAAGGTCCACACTACATCAAGATGCCCTAAGGGCTTTTTTGTAGAAAGTTATGGTTAGCGAGGACATGGCGGTAGACAGTTTGCCATCGGTGTTGGCAACAATTACAAGGGGGCCTTCCATTTCATTCTCTGAGTCAGAACTGGCACCCCCAGAGGCACGGCAGATGCCACTCTGCATTACTATTTCTTTGAACAAAGCCGCAGTTGAATCAGCCCTTGTGGACACGGGATCGTCGATAAATGTGTGTCCTCTAAGTACACTGCGTGCCTGAAATATTTCAGAAGATATGCTTAGGCCGACGCCAACCACAATTGCAGCATATGATAACTCCAGACGAGCTTGCCATGGGGTCGTGACAGTTCAGGCCGAGCTAGGGCCTTTGGTGATGGACGTGGAGTTTTATGTACTGGACATAGACCCGATGTTCAAGGCAATTCTGGGTCATCCATGGATAGATAGCCTGAACGTTGTACCCTCAACCGCCCACTAATGCCTTAAGTTCCCATTTCAAGGCCGGGTAGTTAAGGAGAAGAGTATCTCCACCGTCCAATCTGTTGATGCGATTGCAGATAAGATTCTTCCTACTTTGTGGTCGAGCAACAGGCCAGTCCTTTCTGTTATGGACTTAAACTACTCATGGGCATATGCGTCACGCAAGCCCGCCACTACACCGGTGAATGTCAAAATTAAGTCCAAGATTCGAGATTCAAAAGGGTAGCATATGATTTTGAAATTAGGCTATTAGCCGGGTCTCGGCCTCGGCGCATAGTTACAGGGGTGAACTAAGCCCATCCCTAAAGGCAGGAAAATGAGCCGGAGAGGCCTTGGCTACCGGGAGTCAGCACTATCCATACTGGGAGACTCCGGGCCACTGACGTGGGACTACCGTCAACACTTTGTGAAAGGCCCGTTACAGCCAGGCACTTTGAAGAAGCTGCCGTCCTGTTCTGACATGAAGACTGATGCCGCTCATGTTGTCGCTGACCCACCACCGCCACTGAAGGGGCTGGTGGGTGACATGGAAGACTTTTGTAGTTGCTTTGAGAAGCTGTTCCAAGAAGAAGAAGCCCGTCCGAAGAAGACGGAGATGCAGCTGGTGAAGCATTCTCTGACTAAGCTAGGTCATCGGAGGCCGCGGGAAGTGGGGAGCTCCATCACTACTTTTTCCTTGTCCCCATCCTGTCTTGCCTCCTTGTTTCAGCAATTGGGGTTTGTTCCTCGTTCCCCTCCGATCATGGTCGACCCGTACTTCACGGAAAGACCATTTGAAGTTCTATTTGTTCCTTGCGCATGTGAGCGCTACCCACCCGTTGACTTATCAACTTTGTTTACTCCTCCTTCACCCACTACCCAACTCCACGAAATGTGATTTTCATCTTCCGACCCATTCTTCGATTGCATCTTCCCCTCTCTGTTTCCCATGCAACTCCCTCCTCCCCCGTCTTCTTCTTCTTGTTGCGTGATCTCCTACGACTTCCAAAAAAAACGTCAATTTTAAAACGGAGGTTTCAATAGAGGATTACGTTATGTTCTGCCCATCTCCCCAGGGGATGAGACCCCTGCTCCTTTCCCAGTAGATCTCTTGTCTCCTATGTTAGATGTGCATTCTGTAGAGTCTCCTAGGTTGGTAGAGTCAGTTGGGGTAGAATCTAGTTCTAGTGTTGTCAGCCCATCCACGTCTGCGGCGCACCCTATGATGCGTCATTCCAAATCTGTCCCCGATATGTTTCTGCGCGATTTAGTTCAGAGATGTCATGCCTTTCTCAAATGCCCTGAGTTTGTAGAGATCGCGATTGTTTTAGAAGATGATGAGGAATTAGAAGGGGTGTGGAGCAATGACGGGTTAGGTGTATATGAAATCATTGATGAGAAGGACCTAGCCGATGAGGAGGAAAGTGATGTGAATGACACTGTCGATCTGTACGCGCAAGGTTTGAAGAGGTTTGATGAACCATCGTCGGCAATGGATGAACCCACTAAAGAAATTAATCTTGGAACGGAAGAGGACCCCATGCCCTTAATCATTTCTGCTAATCTCCCTCCTCAGGTTGAAGAGGAGTTAGTCAAGGTTTTGAGGGAGTATAACGATTCTTTCGCATGGTCCTATGAGGACATGCCGGGTCTTGACCCCACTTTGGTAGAACACCGACTCATTCTTAAACCAGGGGCAACACCCGTTAAGCAAAAAGCAAGAAGGTTCCACCCGCAGATGGCCTTAAGGATAAAGGAAGAAGTCGATAAATTGCACAAGGCCAGGTTTATCAGAGTTGTTCTATATCCGCAATGGGTGGCGAACATAGTCCCAGTAATGAAAAAGGACGGAAAAATCCAGATTTGTATTGATTTCAGGGACTTAAATAAGGCATGTCCGAAAGATGATTTCTCGCTTCCTCACATTGATGTGTTGGTAGACAACACAGCTGGGTATGAGGCCCTCTCATTTATGGATGGGTATTCTTGTTACAATCAAATCCGTCTTGCTCCCGAGGATCAAGAGAAGACCTCTTTCACCACGCCCTGGGGCACGTACTGCTATGTCGTTATGCCATTCGGATTAAAGAACGCATGTGCCACATATCAACGGGCAATGATGTCTATCTTCCACGACATGATGCATGTGTACTTGGAAGCTTACATGGATGATATCCTAGTAAAGTCGAGGTCCAAAGAAGAGCACCCCGCCATTCTAGCCAAGGTGTTGCAAAGGGCTAGGGAGTACAAACTGAAGATGAATCCAAAGAAATGTGTATTTGGAGTTGCGTCAGGGAAATTGCTTGGGTTTATAGTTAGTAAACGGGGGATCCAGATTGATCCGAATAAAGTAAAGGCCGTTATGAAAATGTCGCCGCCTAAGAACATCACCGAACTCAGAGGTTTGATTGGGGGCTTGCAATTCATTAGAAGATTTATATCTCAACATTCGCAGAGATGCCGCCCGTTCTATGAATTGTTGAAGGCGGGAGCTAAGTTCGAGTGGAATGAACAATGTCAGAAGGCCTATGAGGATCTTAAGGTTTATCTTTCTAATCCCCCGGTTCTGCAACCACCCATCCCTGGGAAACCCCTGATATTATACATTTCTGTTATTAAGGACTCCCTAGGAGCTGTTCTATCTTAGGTTGATGATGAAGGAAGGGAAAAGGCAGCATACTACCTTTCAAGAGTGTTCAACCCTGCTGAATCTAAGTATACTGCCATGGAGAAGACCTGTGCAGTGCTAGTGTGGGTAGCTCAGAACTCAAACACTATTTCCTTGCCCACGAGGTTAAGCTGATCTCTAGAATGGACCCCATTCGTTACCTCTTAGAAAAACATGTCATTTCTAGCCGATTAGTTTGCTGGCAGAGCTTTCTTTCCCAATTTGATATCACCTTCGTTGTTCAGAAAGCAATCAAGGGATGCGCGATTGCTGAACATTTTGCTCATTCTCCTATCCCTCACACTGATTCAATCCAGAACGAATTTCCTGATGAACACTTGGCTGTACTTACTCATCTTCCATTTTGGTCGCTTCATTTCGACGGTGCTCTCAATTCTCAGGGCCGAGGAATCGGTGCCGTTCTCCTCACTCCGGAAGGAGTGACCATCCCTATCGCTTATCAGCTCTCTTTTCCTGCCACTAATAACATAGCCGAGTATGAGGCTCTCCTTGCTGGACTGAAGCACGCCTACCCCATGGGCGCGCGATACCTTAACATCATAGGAGACTCTCAATTGGTGCAGCGTCAAGTTCTGTCAACTTACTGCACCCGTGACCCCAAACTCAAGCCTTATCAAGATTTGGTCACACTCTTGGCTAGGTAATTCCGGAAGCTCATCTACATTCATACTCCTCGTTCTCAGAACATTCTGGCCGATGCACTTGCATCGCTTGCTTCTTCTCTTTCATTCCCCCTCAGTCGCGCCACTGAGACCATTGTGGTCCAGCGGATGGACGCTCCCTCTCTTCAAGATCCTTGGTTCAACAACCTTAAGAAGGCTGTAGAGAAGAAAGCAGAGAAGGAAAATTTGAAAGAAGTTTCATTGACTGAGCTTGAGGAAATTATAGAAGAAGAGGAACTGCCGTGGTATTATGAGATAGAGCAGTATTGCAGGAATGGTTCCTTTCCCAAGACGGCGAATGCCGAGCAGCGCAAGGCCATTAGAAGAGTAACCTCTAGATACACGATTATTGCACGAGAATTGTATAGGCGGGCTCTCAATGGAGTTCTAATGAGGTGTTTAGATGACGATGAGGCTTGGAAGGTTGTTGAAGCAGCCCATGCGAGCGAGTGTGGAGGGCACGTAAATGGGCAGGCGTTGGCGAAGAAGATTCTTAGGCAGAGTTATTACTGGCCAACTGTGGACACCAAAAATTGCACATCGATATCATGCTCGGCCCGGCATCAACAACGGCACCGGGTGAAGAAGCCCCGGAGAGACTGGTCATCCGGATCCCCCAAATGTCCACACTGCCGTGAAGCCATCTCCGGAGTCAAGCGAGGCTGGAGAGAAACCAATCACAAAAAAAGGGGGGCTGGGCCCCACAATCCATGGGCCTCGAAGGAAATCAAACGGGCCACAACTCGTGTTCGAGACGGGCTCAAGTGGGCTTCAGCGGCACAGCCCATTCGGGCTTCAACGGCACACCCCCTGGGTGCCCCAGCGGCACACCCCGGGGGGGCTTCAACGGCACACCCAAGGGGGGGGGGGCGGCTTCAACGGCACACCCCCTTGGGGGGGTCTTCAACGGCACACCCCAAGGAGGGAGCCTTCAGCGGCACACACCCCCCCATGGGTTTTCAACGGCACACCCCCCGTGGGGGGGTCTTCAACGGCACACCCCAGGGAGGGAGCCTTCAGCGGCACACCCCCCCCCATGGGTCTTCAACGGCACAACCCCCTGGGGCCTTCAACGGCACACCCAGGGAGGGAGCCTTCAGTGGCACAGCCCCCTGGGTCCTTCAACGGCACACCCAGGGAGGGAGCCTTCAGCGGCACGCCCATCCTGGGCTCCAGCGGTACACCCTCAGGGTCTTCAACGGCACACCCAAGAGAGGGGCCTTCAGCGGCACACACCCCATGGCCCTCAGCGGCACGCCCCTTTGGGCCCTCAGCGGCACACTCTTCTGGGCCTTCAGCGGCACGCCCGTTGGGTGTTCCCGCGGCACGCCCTTTTGGCCCTCCTACGGCACACTTATTCAGCCCACCAGCGGCACAGCGCTAAGGCTTGTCAACGGCTGAACGACGTGGTGCCCATGCCCTATGCATCCTTGGCGCGCAGTGAGCTCTCTGAGGTGTCAATCAGGGATTGGGCCATACAGGCTACTCGGCTGACATCCAGGACAGGGGAAGTCAAACCCCATCATGACAAGAGCTGCTTCCCGCCTTCGACGGTGGCGCTCAAAAGCTCCCGCTGCTGGGAGTATAAAAAGGATTCACGTTCGAGGCACAAGGGGAGGCGGGAAGAAGGGCGGAAGACAGAGAGAAGAAGAGGAAGAAAGGAACGGAGACGAACAAAGCCGACCACCGGGAGAAGAGAGAAGAGGAAGAAGAAGCTGCTCCGGCGTTGGAGGCTTCCCGGAGACCAGAGAAAAGAGAGAGAGTAAGAGAGAGAGAGAGAGAGAGAGAGGGTCTGTGTAGCAGTGGGAGTGGGGAAGGGCAGGGAGCCGTCGCCTCTGCTTGACCCCTACTCCCCTCCTGTTTCCCCTCCATATTCCTCCTTTTCTTCTTCTCCCCTCTCCTATGGCTTCGGCCTTGATGTGTATCGTAATGTGTATGGCCGGTCGCGGTCATCCTTTTTTATGAATGGAAGTCTCGGGCCCTTTCTTTTGGGTCTTTTCTGGCCTCCCCCGATCTATCCCACTACATGTGTTGTGTTGTTCGTTTTCCCCACTTTTTTCCGGCGTTTTTGGACTCTCCGTAGTGATGTGATTCCTCCCGTACGATCCTTAGCCTCATGGATTCTTTGCCCTCTTCTATGGCCATCAGTTGCACCTATCTGTTTGACGGGAGAGAAACCCTCCTTCTCTTCCGGAATACCCAGCCATCAGTAGCCCACTCTTGGCCTTCAACCCTCCTTCTCTCTCTGAGCATCCAGCTGTTGGTAGCCCACTCTTGTTCCCCCCCCCCCCTCGACACAGCCTTGACGGCCTTTGCTGGTGCACCTTTGGCACTCTATCCCCGGTATGGCTCTAAGAGCCTTCACCGGTAGGTCCTCAACTCCTCTTCGTCGGTGCGCCCTTTGGTATCGTTCCCCGACACAGCCCACCTGTGGCGCTTCCCCGGTACGCCTTGGGCAGCCTTCGCCGGCACGGCCTCAATAGCCTTCCCCGGTACACCCTTGACTCCCCTCCACCGGCACACCCTAGTGAGTCCCAGGGAAGTCTTTCACCCCGTTGCTTTCAGCTTTTCTGAGGTTTTATTAAAGGTGTTGCCGCTCTCGGGCGCCCACCTCCAATTGTCGGGTTCCGCCACTCCTTGTGGGCGCGTTCCCTGTATCTTCCTTACGCTCGGGTCAAGGGGAGATGCTACCGAATTTTTGTCAGAAAATAACGAATATGTTAAAAAGGCAAAAGGAAGCAACAAACGAACAGGACAATCAACGATAAAATTTTTCGACTAATCGAGCCACTTCCGGCAGCGCGAGAAGAACTGAACCGAATAACGACATAACATATCAGACGTCCGACCTATAAGAAAAGGCTGAACAAAACAAAGCAAAGGAAATTTGTATAAGACTACATGAAAATTAAGAAAAGAAGAAAAGAAAAGCCTTAAAATAAATAACAGAGGAGTACACCTTCGTCACGCCTGTCCCAACCTTCGCCGGCACGCTCCGCTGGTCCCCCAGCGGCACACCCCAAACAATCTTCAGCGGTACACCCTTTGCTTACTCTTAGCAGCACACTCTCATCCCCTCCAGCGGCACAACCATCCCCCACCTTCAGCAGCACACCCCAAACAACCTTCAGCGGTACACCCTTCTCAACCTCCAGCGGCACACCTTCGTTACCCAGCCTAACCTCCACCGGTACGCTCTGTTGGCCACCCTACCTCCACTCCAACAACCTTCAACGGCACACTTATTTGGCCCTT
The DNA here is from genome assembly GCA_022559845.1 of Amorphophallus konjac. NCBI lineage: Eukaryota > Viridiplantae > Streptophyta > Magnoliopsida > Alismatales > Araceae > Amorphophallus > Amorphophallus konjac. Next base: position 462,889,842 of record CM040121.1, on the reverse strand, counting down.
TGCCGGCACACTCTACCGCCCCATCCTAACCCCCAGCGGTACACCCCTGCTTAGCCCCAGCGGTACACCCTTGTTACCCCCAGTGGCACACCCCTCTTTACACCCAGCGGTACACCCCATCTCCCTTCGCCAGTACACTATATACGTGTATATATATATATACATATGCATAGCATGATAATAACAACAGCAATAGCAAATGAATTAATAAAACTTATGCTAATTAAAGGACTCCAAATGTGTAGCAGTGATAATGATAGTAAAAGGAGGGGGTAAGAAAATAATGATAATAGTAATAAATAAAATGAAGAGAAATCATTCGGGACAAAATGCATGAAGAAGTAATAAACGGCAGAGGAAAGAGAGGAACATATAACTAAGAAAATCCTAGATAAAAAAAATGCTAGGGTCCACATTGCAGCCCCATCTCTCCTGTGACCCGATGCCGAAGGAACAATAATGTCGTCCTCTCAGGCCGGGCGCGGATCTTGGGAATTATCCTGACGTGGCCAGACCCCGACCTAGTCTTGGGCCGACACTCAGACGAGATCGGATTCGTTTCTCGCCCCGGATCCCTTCCGAGCCGTTACTAAAAAAAATTTGACGTGCGTTCGGCAGACATTTGAACGGGTCCACCTCAGTTTCCGTCACGTTTCTATCACGGACCCGAGTCCGAATATGAAAAGGTCCGCGAGTGGCCGACATGGCCAATGGCTCGTATCCTGATGTGGACTTTAGTGTGATTTATTCATGTCCCCTTCTCGCGCAGTTAGTATTATTTATTTTGGCCGCAGGGCCCCGAATTTCGGCAATTAATCAAGGGTATTCCCTCGTATGGGGGATGTAAATGACGTCGTGACCTTTATGGCATGACGGGATCTGGTCCCGACACGAACCACACAATCGTCTGACGACGTCAGATCGAGCGCACCATGGGCTCTTCGGAGCCCGAATAAATTGTCACTTCGGTGACTGGCACGCCCACGCACTCAATAGACGAAACACCCGCCTGAATGAGCGAATTTTAGTGCGTCCACAAGTCTGGCACGCCCGGTGGGACCAATCCACCCTTCATCTCTTTGCCGGAATTAGGGGCCCTGCGGCCCCCTTCTTGTGATACTAATTGCGTTACTTTCTCAAATGCAGGAAAATCGCATCATGGTGCCGACGATGGCTGTCACTTGCGGCCCTCAAGTCGTTGAGAACCATGTCCGAGGTGGCTACCTGGCGGTCCCCCTCAACTTCGGGAGCTTCCCTCCTACTGTGGGCTTCCCCAACTTCTTGGGGTTGGCTTTTGCCAACATCCTCGAGGTGAAGGCGCCTGAGGAGTCCCAGATCAACGCTCCCGCTCCGGGGGCCACTGAAGCTGCTACCGGCCGAGCTGTGGCCAAGAACAACGATGGCGTCCCAGCAACGACACTAAGCTGCAACGTGCACCACGTGCACCAAACCACCGGCCCATCCCACCAAGGGTCGGCATCCTGTCGAAGAAGGCTCTGGAGGAGCAACGTCGACGCCAGCTCTGGGCGCCGCACGTCCAACTCTGGGAAGACTATGACTGTCGGGGTCCTCCGAGTCCGCCTGGACGGGCAGAGGTCCCGGGTGACACCGGACCGTGTCGTCCCGACTGTCCCAGTCCACAATTCCTTTCAAGGACTGGAGAAGCTGAAGGGGAGGGTGACGCCCGCTGCTGTGGCCGCCTCACCGAAGACTGCGCCGGTTCACAGGCCGGCCAAACTGAAGCAAGTCTGGGCCCCCAAGGAGGTCCAACCCACTGCGCCCGCCCAGGCGGGACCTAGCACTTGCCGCCCGAGACGGGCCCGAGGAGGTGAGCAGGTCAAATGCACGACCCCGGCTCACCGACCCGCACCTGTCATGACGGTGCTGCCCGAGAAAGCTCACCGCCGTCACCGCGGGCGCCAACACAATGCCGCCCGCCCGGCACTCAGGGCCTACTCTCCTCCTGCCGCTGTCATCGACATGCAACCGCAGCCTGCTCTCCCTGACCAAGAGTGGGAAGGGATCGAGCAGGCTATGAGGAATTACCTCCGAGGCCTGGGTAGCACCCCCGCCGGCCGCCAGAGACTACTGGGGGCAATGGCCTCCGCTTCCCAGGAAGAAGGAGCCCGGCCCGCGCCCAGCGCAGAATCGAGGAACCGCTCGGAGGAGCAGCGCCAGTCCCCTGTCCGGGAGGAAGCGCCGCTCCGACGGTCGGTCTTCTACAGGCTGGTGTTCCCGGGAAGATCATCCAGGAGGGCGACAAAGAGAAGTAAGAGATGGCAAACCTTCACCTGCAATATGGTAGGAGTTCACTGTCGGTATGGGGCTTTGACTGCCGATCCTGAAGAAATGGCCAGACTCGCCGCCAGGCCGGGACCCCTTACTAGAAGAGGGAGAGCGGCAGGCAACGCGACACCCACAGGCGCCGAAGGGACCTTACCTGAAGAGCCCCTTGCAGCCCTCACGGCCAACGTGGTCACCACCGGCGACACGAGCGGCGGACCCTCCACATCATCCGAGGACGCCCCGGCCGAAGAGACGGGGGGCATGCCCCGTCTCCCCACAGCTGACCCTGCAATGCTGCTCATGATGCAGCGGTTCCAGCAAGAAATCGAGTCACTTAAAAAGCAATTGAATGAACGGAACACACCGCCCCCGATGTCCTGGCAGACCGAGGTTTTACCCGAAGCGCCTAGGGACAGGGGGCAATCTTCAGAAGCAGCCCTTCCAGCAGCCCTCAACCCTCTCGGGGACGCGTCCCTGCAGCAGGCACACTGCACTGCACCGGCCCCGCCATAGGCCTCACTTTCCCAAGGGTCCCTCATGGCCCCCCAGGCGACCGTACTGGCCACCCCGAGCGCGCAGCCCGCCCATTTTTATCCGAGTCCGGTCGACCCGGCAATAGTTAGCCGGTTGATGCTGGAACAGATGATAGACATGAAACTGGCCGAGAGATGTGACGGGGATCAGACGCCGTTTGACGTCTACCGGGTGCCCTACCCGGCTCACCATGCTGCAAAGAAGTTGCCGGTCGGCGTCACCAAGCCACCCAAGTTCGAAAAGTTCAACAGGCAAGGGTCCCCCAGGGAGCACATTGCTTATTATGTGAACGTCATGGGGACTTGGCTACTGATGAGGCCTACCTCTTGAAGTTCTTCGGCTCGACACTCACCGGGCTTGCCTTTCAATGGTACTCCGGCCTGCCACCCGGGTCTGTCGCCGATTGGCCCGACATGCAAAAGAAGTTCAAAGAAAGATTCTATGTTGCAGAACGGGAGGTCACCGTGGCAGAACTTTATGCCACAAGACAGAAGAATGACGAGTCGGCCCTCGACTATATCAAGAGATGGAGGAACCTCAGCATGAGGTGCAGGCGTCCCCCACACCAGGAGGATGCGGTGCAGATCTGCAAACAGAACTTGAAAAAGGAGATCCTGGCAAGGATGATTGGCACTGAGGTCAAGACATTTGACCGCCTGAACAATGTGGTAGCAGAGATCGAGGTATTTTTGGCCCGATACTCCTCCACCCCGGCCATGTCAAGCCAAAGAGCCAAGCAGGCCGAGAAGAAGCCAGCTCCCCCTGAGGTGCACACATTAGATTTCCAGGCTTTTGAAAAGCAGAAAGAGAAAGCCAAGGGGGTTGCCAACCTTCCTCCGCCCAGAACCACAGAACGGCGGGAGGGCCCCTCACTAAGGGAGAAGATGAGAAACAAGCTATATTCCTTCGCCCGGGACAAGTCCAAGCTCCTGTTCGAATGGGCAGCCAGCTACAACAAAATTACACTGCCAGAGCCGAAAAGGCCCGGCGACCTAAAGAAAAAAGATGACCCGCGCTTCTGCCTGTACCACCGAGTGCTCGGGCATACCATTGAAGACTACTATGTCTTCAAGGATGTTATTGAATCCTTAATCAAGAATGGGGAGCTGGACATGAGGGAGCATAGAGTAGACCCCCCGCAACCGCATGAGTTGCCCAGCATAACCTCCCCTGTCAACATGGTCTCGCTATACCAGGAGTTGCCTGAGGAGTGGGCGGAGGCCTGCGCCTCGCCACTTATGAGACCTTCATCACTACCCCGGCTCAAGATCAAGGAAGTTGGCAGACCGTACCCAAAAAGAAGAATAGAAGAGCACGCGTCCCTCGGCCCACCCCAGGAGTTCATCTGAGGGATGTGACGCCCCTGCCTGCACCACCCCCGGCGAGCCCGGTTTGCCACGACACGGCCCCTCGGCTGGTCATGAGGCGGCCCACTCACAACAAAAAGAGCTCTGTCCCGCTGCGGATGCGTCAGAAGACCAGTCCGGCGGTCGAAAGACTCCAGGCTATTATTGATGGGCTCGAAGATTATGAACAGCCCGAAATCCAGCCCGTGGAGCTGAAGGAGTATGTCCCATGGGAGGAGTTCAAATCACTCGAACTGGCTCCAGGGGCAGAAGCTGAAGCAGAGAAAGAGCCTCCCCTATGGGCTGAACTTCCCCAAGAGCAGCCATCCGCCGCAGCAAGAAAGAACAAGAAGAAGAGAAGACCCAGGGGCAAGAAGAAGAAGGAGGTCGCCGTCGCCTGCGACACCCTCTCGGCGTTATTCGACACTGCCCTTTCCCTGGAGGAAACAGAAGAAGAGCCACCCCATGAGCCGCCAGAGGTGAATCAAGCTGAAGTCTCCACTTCCCAACATGCCACCAGGTCGGGAAGGAAGTGGGGGCGCCCTCCTCAGGATAACCTCAACATCATGCTCAGGGGGGAACAGCCATACCAGGTTCCCGACCCTGAGGTCCGAGGCACTGAGATCCCTCCTCCGTCGGGTCTCTATCCCTGAGGGGCCAGAAGCCAAGGCACCCCTTCATTCGCCGAATTCCTGTTAGCCCGAACGGCAGGGCGGGCGCACCCCCAAGGGTCTCCTTCGACCAGAGAAGCAAGCAGTTCCCAAGCTCCATCGGTGGCGGCTCCCCCTCAGCCGGAAGAAGAATTTAACGGCATCCCAAACCTCACCGAATTCATGAAAGAAAAGGAGGAGGCCCCGCCGGCCCCACAGGCTGTGACGAGACCCGCAGAGGAGGCATCCCCTGATCTGACACCCCAGCTCCAAGGTGGGGGCAGGCGCGGCAAGCCCGAAGAGATGAAATTACTCAAGGTGCGGGCTGCCGACCGAATAGTCAGACACCTCAAGAAGATCCCGACCCAGTTTACCGTGTGGGAGATGCTGTCTTTGGACGAAGAAACATGGCAAGCCATCATTGCCGCACTCCAGACGCCAACACACCTTGAAGCTTGCCTGGCAGAAATCTCACCTGAAGTGGCCGTGGCTTTCACAGAAGATGACATGCTCCTACCCACCTGCAGTCATAACAGACCCCTCTACATGAAAGGGCAGTTGAACGGCCAGCCTATCAACAGGGTCCTGATCGACCCAGGGGCAGCAGTGAATATACTCCCTTACCGGGTGTACCAAAAGCACTACTTTGACGTACACCTGGTTGAGGTCAAAAATGTCAAGATTGCTGGTTTTAACCAGAAATGTGAGGTCCCCATGGGGGTTGCGGAATTCAACTTGACTTTTGATGATTTCACCACCAAGGTCCAGTTCCACGTCATCAACTCCAACACTTCCTACAAGGCGTTGCTGGGACGGCCCTGGTTACACCAGAATAGAGTGGTGCCCTCCACCTTGCACCAATGCATTAAATACCCTTGCGAGGGGAAGGAAGTCAGGATCTTCGCCGACCTCCACCCGTTCGAGGTGTTCGAGTGTCATTTGTTAGACGCCAATCTGTACTTAGAAAAGGCGAAGCAAACTCCCCAAGCCGCCCAAGACAAGGGAAAGAAGAAAGTGGAGTCGGGCAGTTGGTTTCCTCCGCCGCCCCCAGGTTATGTGGCTCCTCCACATGTATCATTCATTGCACAAGAGGGGGGGGTATTTAAGGTAACCCCTCTCCCCATCTACTCTACACTGGGGACACCTTGCCTCGAAGACCTGCTGGAGGATGTCAGAGTCCCGCCAGGGATCATCAAGCCCATTACAGAAATTGACTGTCAAGCAGCCGAGCAGCTGAGAACTTTTGAAGTGCCTAACCCGGAGGGGCCATCCACTATCTTTTATGTTGCCGGGGAAAAGCCAGTCAGGGAAGACGATGATTGCCGATTTCCTGACGAGTTGCATGACCCGCACGTCCCTATTGCGGGACTCCCCCACATGACCGACCAGGCAGCCACAATGGTCAGAAAGCAAAAGATTCCCCCCTATCAACCCTCCAGTCGGAAGGAAATGTTCATAAGAATGTGGAACCCACCAAACCTGGATCGGCGGTTGCTGCAAATCACCAAGCACCCCGATCTGGGCTTTTCACTAGAAGATTATTACGAAACTGATGTGATATCGGTTTCGGCCTTACCCGGCGACGACCCCGCGGAAGCTGCAGATTTGCGGGAAGCCCACCAAGATGTACATTTCAGGCCCCCGACTGAGGAGGCGCAAGATGAAGAAGTGTTCCTTTGGAACCCTCTTCCGCCGCCGCTGCACGGGGAAAACCTCCTCTCTCTCCGACAGGCTAGCCTCACAAGAGCACACCGCTGAGGCGCCCTCACTTCGGCCTGCTGGCGAAGCAAGAAGCAGAAGCATGGGTCATGCTCCAAATTCCCCTCGATATGACCCCGTCATGTACGCCTTGTACCATAGGCAGCAACGGGAGATCGAGATGTTAAAAGCACGGCTGGCTGAGTTGACCTCGCTAGTTGCCGACCTCATCCAGGGTTCTCTCCGCCCGTGGGGTGGTTACATGTCTCGACCCCGAGACACCAGTCCCGATGTCCCCGTCTGGTCAAGAAGGGAGACAAGAGACACGGCAAGCCCATTAACTGGGCGGCCAACCAGGCGAGGCCTGACACTCCAAGAGAAGCTGCAAAAGCCCTACTCTTTCCCAAGAGAGAAGACTCGGGATATTTTTGACTGGGCCTGCCATTACGGCAAGGTCTCCCTCCCACGGCCCAAGAGGCCGCAGGACACCCGAAGAAGTGGGGACCCACTATTTTATCCCTACCACCAGATACTGGGCCACGCCATCGAAGACTGCTATGTCTTCAAAGACATTGCTCAAGACCTCATTGACAGGGACGAGCTCAGAATGGGAGACTATGTGGTAGCCCCACCACGCCCCCACGTGGCGGACAGCCCCAGAAGAGGAGCCTATACACTATCCATCCAGTACCAGGCGCCTGAAGATGCGGCTGCCCCGGCCCCCACTTGTCTATGATGAGTACACAGAAGACCCCGAGGTGGCCCTGTGCCTTTCTGCACCAGCGGACCCCACGGACCCGGCGGCTACAGTCCAGGAGGAGTGCGCGGCAAATGCAGCCTCCGCGCCCCTTCATGAGGAACAAGAAGAGGGGGATGGCGTCCTCGAGCCCGAAGACAATGAAGATCAAGACTTCGTCGATTTGTCGCCAGCCCCGCCGGAAATTGAAAATGGCGGCCAGGCCACAGTCGACGAATTGATTGAGATCAACCTTGGCACAGAAGGTGACCCCAGGCCGACCTTTCTGAGTGCTCTTATGCCCCCACAGGAGAGAGAGCAATACACAAAGTTGCTGCAAGAATTCCAGGATTGCTTTGCCTGGAACTATAAAGAAATGCCTGGGCTCAGCCCCGAGGTGACTCAGCACATCTTGGCCATTGATCCCATGGTGGAACCAGTGAAGCAGTCTCCCCGACGTATGAGGCCGGAATTGATCAGCCAGATCTGCAAGGAGGTTGACAAGCTCATAGATGTCGGCTTCGTGGCGGAGAACCAATACACCACTTGGTTGGCCAACATCGTACCGGTGAAGAAGAAGAATGGACAGATCAAGATTTGCGTGGATTTCTGTGACCTGAATAAAGCCTGCCCAAAAGATGACTTCCCGGTGCCTATCACCAAAGTGATGATTGATGCAACCACTGGCCACGAGGCCTTGTCCTTTATGGATGGATCGTCCGGCTATAACCAAATTTGGATAGCCAACCACGACCGGATTCACACGGCTTTCAGGTCACCCAAGGGGATATTCCACTACAAGAGGATGCCCTTCGGCCTCAAGAATGTCGGTGCTACATATCAGCGGGCGATGACCAAGATCTTCGACGAGCTGCTGTACAGCAAGGTCGAATGCTACATTGATGATCTAGTTGTCAAAACTAAGAAGAGAGTTGAACATCTGAGCGACCTCAGGGTCATCTTCCAAAGGCTCCGGCTGTATGGGCTGAAGATGAACCCTATGAAGTGCACCTTTGGCGTGTCCAGTGGTAAGTTCCTCGGCTTTATTGTCCGGCACAGAGGGATCGAGATTGACCCCTTCAAGATAAAAGCCATTCAGGAGTTGCCCCCTCCGAAGAGTCTAGGAGAGCTGAGGTCCCTACAGGGCCGTCTAGCCTACATCCGCAGGTTCATCTCCAACCTGTCGGGGCATTGCCAACCCTTTCATAGACTGATGATGAAGAATGCACCCTTCAGCTGGGGTCACAAATGCCAGCACGCGTTCGACCAGCTAAAAGAGTACCTGAAGATCCCGCCAGTCCTGGGGGCACCTGTCAAAGGCAGACCGCTTATTCTCTACATAGCGGCTACCGAATACTCACTGGGGGCAATGCTCACCCAGAATAATGATGAGGGAAAGGAGCAGGTGCTCTACTACCTCAGTCGGAGATTAGTGGGAGCGGAGGCCAAGTACACTCCGATAGAGAAAGTCTGCCTTGCTTTGGTCTTCGCAGTCAAGAAGATGAGGCATTACATGCTGTCCCATGAAGTGAGCTTAATATTCAGGGCTGACCCCATCAAGCACATTCTCTCCCAGCCTGTCCCGAAGGGGCGCCTTGGCAAATGGGCCGTGATGCTCATGGAGTTTGACATCACCTACGTGCCGCAAATGGCCGTTAAGGGACAAGCCGTCGCGGATTTCTTCGCAGCACACCTTGTGCCCGAAGACTCCCCGTTGGCCACAGAGCTACCCTAGGATGAGACACTGGAGGTGGATCATGTCCAACAAGCCATCTGGCAGCTATACTTTGACGGGGCTTCGAGAACAGAAGCGACCCCGTCCGGACGCGCCAAGGTACGGGCCGGAGCCGGTATCGTCCTCAAATCGCCAGACGGAGAAGTGATGCACACTTCCTGCTGCATTAGCAAGCCCTGCACAAATAATGAAGCAGAGTATGAAGCTCTGATCATCGGCCTTCAGGTGGCCCTCCAAATGGAGATCAAAATGCTCCAAGTATTCGGCGACTCGATGTTGGTCGTCAAGCAGGTCCAGGGACAGTTTGATGTCCGAAAACCTGAGCTGCTCCCTTATCACACTAAGGCGAAGAGACTCATGGAGCAGTTCTACCTCCTTGATATAGGCCATGTCGCCAGAGGGGAGAATGCACAGGCCGACGCCCTGGCAAAACTGGCAAGCTCACTGGCAGTGCCTCCAGATGGATCTCTCAGTATCCAAGTAATAAATCAGCGCCAGATGCCCAGTATGATAGAAGAGGAACCAGAAGAAGAAGAGCTAGAAGTCACCACAGCAGAAGCCGTCGGCCTACCTGACTGGAGAGACCCCCTGATGCAGTGGTTCAAGTACCAGCAACTGCCCAAGAAGAGAGAAGAGAAGATCATGCTAATCAGAATTAAGGACTCTTATGAGCTCCGAAACGGAATATTATTCCGAATGGTGGCCGACGCCAAGCAAAAATTACTCCTCCGATGCTTGTCCATTGAAGAAGCCTGGAGGGTCATGAAGGAGGTCCATGCCGGGACAGCTGGAGCACACCAGGTGGGGCCGAAAATGAAGATTGAAATAAAGAAGCTCGGCTATTATTGGCCTGCAATGTTCGACGACTGCTGCAAATATGCTAAGTCGTGTCAGAAATGTCAGGAGCATGCCACCATACCCAGAAGGCCCCCCGTGCAGTTACACCCAACTGCGCCCAGTTGGCCGTTCGCCCAGTGGGGAACAGACGTCGTGGGTCCCTTACCTACATCTTCCACAGGCTGCAAGTACATTTTGGCGGCAACCGACTACTTCTCCCGCTGGGCAGAGGCTGTCGCCTTACGGGAGGTCACCGGAGAGATTGTGGTCAGGTTTGTCCGCCATAATATCATATTCCGGTTTGGCGCGCCCGACCGAGTTGTGTCAGACAACGGCAGCCACTTCCGCAACCAGAAGGTCTACCGGCTGGCAGAAAAATATAAAATTGATTGGAGGACATCAACTCCTTACAACCCACAGGCTAATGGGCTGGCCGAAGCTTTTAATAAGACACTCTGCACTCTCTTGGCCAAGACTGTCAGCTCTAACAAAAGGGACTGGGAAGAAAGGATGTACGAGGCGCTTTGGGCGTACCGAACCGTATACAAGACTCCAATAGGCTGCTCGCCCTTTTCTCTCGTATATGGCTCGAAGGCAATCGTCCCCGTTGAACTGGAGATACTGTCCCTCAGGGTTGCCATTCAACATGGGCTTGTCCTTGAAGGGCAGACCAACGTTGAACGAAGGCTCGAGGAACTCTCCAGTCTAGAAGGAAAGTGGCTCCAGGCCCAACAGAACATTCAGCTCTACCAGGCCCGGATTGCACGCGCCTTTGACAAGCTTGTCAAGGAACGCGAATTCAAGAAGGGCGACCTCGTCATGGTCAAGAGAAGAGATCTCATGGCTGCCAACCCTAAGGGTAAGCTGAATGAGAATTGGCTCGGACCCTACGTAGTCCAAAAAGTCTACGAAGGTGGGGCCTATGTAATTGTCAACCATCGCGGGGAAGTTCAGTTCCCGCCTCTTAATGGAAGGCACTTGAGACTGTACCACGCTCCGGCGCCCCCGTTCAATCAATAATATAACCCTCCGCCCTATTTTGGGCGGATTTGCGTGATTAATGTCCAAACAACTTGACCACTATCCATGTTTTCAAAAAGCGAGAAGAAAAAAAAAGGAAGAGGAAGGTTAAAAAAAAGAGAGAAAAAAGAGAAGAGGAAAAAAAGAGGAAAAAAAAAGAAAGAAAAAAAAGAGAGAAGAAGAGAAGAGAGAAAGGAAGAAAAGAAAGAAAAAAGAAGAGAAGAAGAGGAAAAGAGAGAAAAAAAAGAGAAGAGAGAGAAAAAAAAAGGAAGAAAAGAGGAGAAAAGGAAAAAGAAGAGGAGAGAAAGAAAAAAAGAAAGAGAAAAAAAAGAAGTGAGAAAAAAAAGAAAAGATACAAGAGCAAGGGAAGAGTGGAAGCCGAGAAAGGGGGAACTCCCCCCATTTCCAGCCGTCGCCCCGTAGCAACGGAAGTACTAAAAGAAATTTCTAAACAAACTCTTCTCTCCGTCCTCCCCGGGCGGTGAGTACCCCTTTGGCTCGGACCTCCCGTCTGGGTCATTGACTGAACAAACTCTTCTCTCCGTCCTCCCCGGGCGGTGAGTATCCCTTTGGCTCGGACCTCCCGTCCGGGTCATTGACTAAACAAACTCTTCTCTCCGTCCTCCCCGGGCGGTGAGTACCCCTTTGGCTCGGATCTCCCGTCCGGGTCATTGACTAAACAAACTCTTCTCTCCGTCCCCCCCCCCCCAGGCGGTGAGTACCCCTTTGGCTCGGACCTCCCGTCCAGGTCATTGACTAGACAAACTCTTCTCTCCGTCCCCCCCCCCCCCGGGCGGTGAGCGCCCCTTTGGCTCGGACCTCCCGTCCAGGTCATTGACTAGACAAACTCTTCTCTCCGTCCCCTCTGGACGACGAGAAACCCGGTCTCTGACCGAGACCCCCCGCCTGAGGCCAGTACGCGTTTCCAACGTTGTGGCGAGGCCAGTGAGTCGCCCGTTCGGTATGGTGGAGTGGTCCCCTCGTCCTCCCCCTGGGAAGGCGAGCACTCTCCCGTGCCCTGACATGGGTTCCTGCCTGGTCCTCCTGGAGCGAACCATCGCAAAGACTCACGCCCTCCCGATGCGTCCCGGCACAAAAAAAAGGAGAGAGAAAGGACGATATACGCGAAAGAGGAGGAAGGAGAAAAGAGGCCCCCTAGGGGAATGCGTGCTAGAGGAGCATGTGAAACCATAAATCTGTTGTTCAATTCAGATAAAAGAAAATCGGCCTACATGAGCTTCGGGGCATACCCCTGTGTTACATTCAAAAGAAAAGAGAAAGGAATTAAGGGGTGAAACGCTCAGTCGGTACCCCTGAAGATGTCCTCGAGGGGGAGGATTCCGACGCAAGGAAAATTCGTCATGTCGCGCAAGCGGCCCCTCCGTTCTTCGAGTCGAGCAAGTTCGCCTCCACGGACGCCGCCTCGACCTGGGCAACGGCGAGAGCCTCACCTTCCGCCTCGACCGCTCTTTCGGCTTCGGCAGGGTCAGACCTAGCCGCGGCAAGGTAGCTCTCCAGTTTCGCAATTCGGCTCTTAAGGGAGCGAACATTGCTCTGGCCTTCCCCGAGAGCCCTCTCATGGCGCTCCTCATCGTGACGCCGGGCCTCCAAAGTCTGTAAGTACTCACCGGCTTGGGCATCAAGGGCGGCACATTCGTCAGGAGCCTGGGTCTCGAGGAACTCGCGACGCTTAACATACTTCAGTAATAGTAAGACTCGTCGCGACCATTCCCCCAGTGGACAGCCTAGCACTTGTAACGCCCCGGTCAGCTGCGTCACTATGGTGTGTACCTCCCGGTATGATAAGGAAAGGTCGGCAAAGAGCATCGTCCGCAGCGTTACCAGCATTTGATGGACTGGCGCCTCCGAAAAGGTGTGACTGACCGAAGGCACGACTGGGGGAGTGAATTCCACGGTGCTGTCCACCTCCGCCCACAAATCGGCATCCACGGCGGCTGAAGAGGATGGAAGAGCAAGAGTCAAGTCCCCTGGCCGGCCTGGCTAGACAGAGGACCTCTGGCCAACCACCGCTGGGGGAATGGGTAAGATCATCGCCGAAGCATCTGGCGCCGCCATCATCCGCTGCTCTCCTGCCTCCTCTTCCCTTGCCCGGCCCGCCTCTGCCACTAGTTCAACCGGTGGGGGTGCAGGTACCGCTACTCCAGCCGAAGGAGGGGCTTCGAGTAAAGCCGGACCGGAAGCCGCCGCCCATAAACTCCTCTCGCGCGTCTGGAATCCCTCTAGATGTGCGCGAAGCCCCGTAAATATCTGCCTCAGGAGCGGGTCCTCCATTTGGGCCGGGAGCTTCGAGAGAGGCGGAAGTGGAACCAGCAGCTGGGGGATGCCCCCCGCTTCTACGAGCGCCGCAAGGCTCTCCACCCCTGAGCCCGAGATAGGAGCCAGCCCCTCCACCGCTATTGGGCCAATGCTTGGCCTCCGTTTCGCGACAGCCTTCCGGGCACGACCGGACGTCTTCCCTCCTGTCGGCATCACCTGCTCATGGGAAGCGGAGTCAGCCACCCGCTGCCTGGAACAGATCACGCAAAGTCAAAAGGCGGGGAAGAACCATAAGCCCCACGTGCTTACCTCGGCCACCGGGATGATGCTGCCTTCGGGCGCAATCTCCCCCTCCTCCAGAGGCTCGTCCGCCGTTTCGGTAGCACCTAAAGGCTCCGCGGACGCCTCCCGTTGAAGGGCGTCGAGCAAGAGGGCTAGCTTGCCCATGCCAGCAGCGGCTCCCGCCGGGCGATCGACCGGCGCGACTGAAGCGGCCTTCCCCACAACCTCCGGCTGGGTAAGCTCCTAAAATTCGAGGACAACAAGAACGAGATCATTAGCCCACTATGGGAAAAAGGGGGTCCGGCCCAAGCAAGCTCACACTTACAGCAGCCCTCCCCATAAAGCTTGAGGAGCCAACAAGTAAGGGGGCCTTGAAGACCAGCTCGGGCAGGCCCGATGCTTCAGACGCGCCCTTGTCATAAGCCACTTCATCGGAGAAATAGTTGTAGTCTACCTCTTCACCCGATGAAGATTCAGCCACCACGGGTTCCTCCCTTGCCGGCAAAGGGACCTCCTCTTCGAGGTCAATAACTGGCGCATCCCCCCGCGGGCTGGATGAGGCGGGTACGACAGACTTCAGCCTTTTCCTCATGTACCGCTGCGTCGCCGGGAGATGCAGGCGAGGCCCAAATAGCCCAGTAACTGCCCCAGCTACGCCTGTCGTATAAAAAAGGGAGAGGGAAAGATGGGTCACATCAATCCCAGTTGGCTCCCAAAGAATGAAAGGAATCAAGTGGGCCGACAAAGACAAATACCCTCTTCAGCTCCTACACCGCGGGGTGACCCACGGGCCTCCTCGGCAGGCAAGGCCTTCTCGGGAGCCGTAGCTGCCCCCTCGCCTGGGATCAGCACAAGTGACGGCTCCTCCTTACCGTCTGAAAGGAAGAGAGGCAATGGTCACATGCATATAAAGGGCTCACCCGGGAAAATAAATAAATCCGGAAAGATGACAGCGGTCGATAAGCCTCACCCGCATGGTGGCTCGGCCCGGTCTGAGTGACGTCAAATTCCTCGAAAGACGGAATGGGAGCCACCGGGGAGACGGTCGCCGAGGCCGGGGAGACCTCTGCCCTCCTTCGCTTTGCCTCCTGCCGCCCAGCCACTTTGGCGGCGGCCAATGCTTTCTTAACAGGCGACATTGCCCGGGACCTCCCCTTGGCTTGTGGTGGGGGAGTCGGAGTTGGCGTCGAGGTTGCCCCTGCCACGGCCGCAGCTTTACCCACATCAGGGACGGGCACAGAACCGGCTCCTCCACGTCGGCAATGGGCGTGGGCGCGAGCCCTTCCACAGAGACTGAGACAAAAAGAGACATTCAGGTGTCAAAATCTTGCCTCAAAAAAAAAAGAACCCTTAAGATGCACTGATGGTGGGAGAGGTTAACCGGCAGGTTGGCTCGGTCCGGTCCAGGTGACCTTAAACTCCTCAAAAGATGGGACTCGTGGCGCCGGAGGAGTGACCGTCGAAGCCTTGGCCGCCTCGGTTTTTCGCCGCTTTGCGTCCCGCTGCTTGGCCGCTTTAGCAGCATCTACCGCCTTCTTCACATGCGATTTGGCCCGGGACCTCTTCGCAGCCTTGGGCAGGGGAGCCGTAGTCGGAACTGGCAATGCCGCCTCAAAATAGGCGGGCTTCTATACGAGCCGAAGGAAGTTCCGGTACGTCACCATTTGCACGCTGTCGGGATGGTCTGTCAAAATAGACGCACGCATATGATTAGCATCCGACAACCTGCTAAGGTCGCAGCGACGAGCATAAAGGAGATGGAAAGGTTAAATACCGTGAGGACCGGTGTATAACCGAAGTGTTATTGGCCAGTAGCTCAGAGACGGCTCCTTGTCCCGACGCGCCGCCTCTCGGACCAGCCAGCATACGTCATCGACCTTCTGGCACCGGTCTGTGAGGGTAGCCAGATCTGCATGCTTCTTCGAAGAGAGGTGGCAGAAAAGATTGAACTGGTCCATGCCCCACCCGTCGGCATAATAGTATGGGACGTGCAGGCGCTTGCTCAGGATGGCGGCCGTCTGATCCTCAATCTTCGGCCCATTCACCCGCAGCAGGACATACAACCATGTGGTGTCCTTATAATTCTCGGGCTTCCTCTCCTCCCGCCTCATAAACGTGCGGTATGGGCAGATCGGGTCCCTCTCTGGATGCCAGCTCTTTGCGGGGGTGCCCTCCTCCTCCATGGGGAGCGGGTAATTAATGAGCTCCAGACGGTCACTCCCTATCCGACAAAGATCCCTCAATGTCTTCTTATAGTTATCCTTCGCCACCGGAGGCAACTCTACTTTCGGCGTCGGCCTCGCGTCCCGGGCTTCCCGACGGGCGGCCATATATGCCACCACCTCCTTCTCCTGCTTGTTCTTGAGCCGAAGAAGATGATCTGGCTCAATGTCAAGCACTGGCACCGCCTGCCTGCTGAGGAACCTCCTCTCGGCCCCATCCCAGCAGTCGGTCTTATGCAATCGATAGAAGGCCGTCCGGGTGTTCCACCACTTGATGTAATCCTGGGTCACTCTGGGGATGCGACCCGGAGCTGGCACTCTGAAAGAGGCAGAGTCTGCCTGGTGAAAGAAGTCCCACCAGCTCCTGGCGTGCTCGGCAACCGAACTTCCCGGATATTCCGTGAGGGCAGGCCGAACTGTGCATGGTAAACCGGGATATGCTGATCATATCCGAAGTTTTGGCCAAAGCGGAAGGGGTAATACGGCTCCAGCAATACATTGTCCTCCTTCCTAAATGCCAACACACTCGGGCGAATAGACAGTGACCAGTCCCTCAGCTCGGGCTCCAGCAACGGGCGGACCACATTCTCCTGGCTGATAGGGTGGACGTACTTCTCCACCTGGTCGTCTTTGCATTCCTCTTGTTATTCACCAGAGGGCTTGAGTGCGCGGCCAGCGTCCAGAAGTGAATAGTGCCAGCCGCGTCCCGGGGAACCGTTGTCAACCGGCCCCGAATGTCATACATCCGCATGGAAGTAGAAGCCGGCTCTACGCTGGCGAACTCCAGCATTCTCGGCACCAGCCCCCAGTCTTGAAGAGCTCGCGGGGCGAACTCGGGGAACAGCGAGCAGACCCACGCATTGAAGAAATGCAGCGGACATATGTAGCGGGCCTGTCTCGGGAACTGATGAGTACTGACGTCCCCCAACGCCTTGTAGATCAAGCAAAGGGTTGCCGGGCACAGGGAGAGTTTGATCCCCCACGCCATCTGACACGCCGGATAGATAGCGTCCGGTCGAATCACCGTCTCGTCCCCATATGGCATGGCAAATGAACATAGCCAATACACGAGATAGGCGACGCAGTGAGTCTGCGGGTCGACACCCATCGGATTAGGCCCGCTCCGACGCCCCTTGGAGGGGATCTTCACATCGAGCTTAGGCTTCGCACGCTTCTTGCGAGCGACAGCGGTGCCAACACGGGGAAACTCTTCATATTGCTTCAACCCGTCGTAGAAGTATTGCAGCCATAGGGTCATGCGCACCCTCTTTCTGTCCCCATGGGCGGGCTGCCGCCCACCATGCTACAACTGGTATAGCTCCCGGTACGCCTTCATAAGGTACCGGTATGAATATCCCAGCGAATAATAGCCGTTCCCGTTGGTTTCATCCTTGATCAGGTCGGGGAGGCATACTTCTTCATAAGGCTCCCCGTCAATGGGCAAGCCGCTCAACTGGCTAAGACTCCACAGGTCCAGGGAGGTCTCGCCTTCCGCAGTGTAAAAAGTATTGGTCTCAGCACTGAATACTTCTATCATACCACAGCAGAGACCCTTAGAGATGGGGTAGCCGTAGCGGGAGGCGTAAACACTATGGTAAATACCAGCTCGGACCAGTAGAGGGGCGTAGTTGAATAGTACGTATTCGGTAAACTCCATATCACTCGCTGTGTGCATCTTGAAGCTTCAGCTCCCCGAACCAGCCCAGCGACAGTTCATACTTGAACCTGATGGCCAGACAGTCTAAGATAAATGGCTCCTCCCTGTAACCCCATTTCAGGGGAGCCAAGAATAAGCCAAATCGGGGCGATTCGCCATGCACCTTCCCGGCAGACATGTCCCATTTTGCCGGAGTGAATTGAGGTGCTCGCACCAATTTGCCTTCGGCCGGTAGCACCCCCTCAATCCCCAAGACTGGCTTCCACTCCCAGGCTTCTCCCACCAGATACATCGGAATGCTCTGGGGACACTGTATAATAAGCTGTCTCGGGCTTGCAGGATGGCCCGCTTGGCACTCTTCACAGCCCGGAAGTCTCGCCCTTCCCGCGAGCGAAAATGCTTCATAAACCGGACCAGGTGTCTATCCTTCGGGAAGTCCTTCCTGTACTCCCCCGTGGCCCGGTCGAACGTGAAGCCACCCTCGACCCTGGCCAGCCTGCCGAAGTCCATGGTCTCCCGGTCAGACCCCGACGACTCTGCCAGAGCGGCTATCTCCGCGTGCTCACGGTCCAAGTCCTCCACGTTAAGCCATGTAACTGCTGGCACTGGGCCCCGGGAATAAGGTCAGCATCGACGGCAGCAGCGGGTGCAGAAGAACCACTTGGGGCAGCCATTTATCTGTAGAAATGTAACAAATGGAAGATCAGAACAAGCCGCAGGCAAAGAGAAATGGAAAACTGTGAAGGGGCATTACTACAAGCAAAATAAATAAGACATTGCCAATTTCTGACGAAATTTCGGCAGAGTTTCCCCTAGGCCAGAGGCGTAAGGGAAAACACGGGTGCGCGCCCACAAGGAGTGACGGCCCCAACAAAGTCATGGTGGGGCCCGAGAGGCAACACCAGAAGTCCGTCGATCAAAAAGTCTTCTTCCCCGGGCTTAAGGCATCTTTACTGTCACACTGCCTAGCGCCTTCCCCGGCACGCCCTGAAGCTGCCCTCGCCGGCACACCCATATGGGCCTTCACCGGCACACCCTGTGGGCGGGCTTCCCCGGTACGCCCAAAAGCTCCTTCACCGGCACACTTGGCGCCTCGCTTCATCGGCACACTTAGCGCCTCCCTGCCCGGCACACTACCCAGCCTCTCCACCGGCACAGCCCGAGGCCTCCCTGCCCGGCACACCCCCTAGCGTCGCTCCCCGGCACGCCCTAACAACGGCTTCGTCGGTACGCCCCGTGGCAAACTGCTTTCGCCGGCACACCTCTCCCAGAGGTTTCCCCGGTACACCTACCCCCAAAGGTTTCCCCGGCACGGCCCCTGGGGTGTCTTCTCTGGCACATTCAGACAAACCCTTCCCCGGCACAGCGCCGTGGCGCTCCCCGGCACGCCCCTCTGGTGCTCTCCCTGGCACGACCACGGAGGGCTTCCCCGGTACACCCTTAGCCCCCGTTCGCAAGCACACTCCTAGCGTCTTCCCCGGCACACTCGCCGCACCTCTCCCCGGCGCGCTCTCACGCACACTCACCAACGATCGCCCACGGCGCTGGGGACGAAGTAAGAGGAGGAAGGGGAAGAGAAGGGAAGGGAGAAGAAGAAGAGAAGGAGCCTAGGGCTCCATCGTCCACCGAAGACGGAGAAGGGGGGGAAAGAAAGAGAGCAAAAGGAGAGGAACGTGGAAGAGGAAAGAGAAGGAGCGAGAAGGGGAAGAAAGGAGAAAAGGAAGGGGGGCTCCACGGCCGCCTCCTCACCACGGCGACGACGACGGTGGCGGAGCGGGTGCCCGGCGCCGGAGAAGACGGAGAAGAGAAGGAAGAGGGGGGATGGGGGTGCCTCGTTCGTTCGGTCACCAAGAGAGGGAAAAAGAGAGGGGAGAGGAAGAGTTTGAAAGAGGGGGTGGCCCGTTCGAGCCACCCCAGAACGGGCCACCCCACTCCTTTATATAGGGGGGGGGGCGCGAGCAAAAAAAAAAAGGAGAAGAAGAAGAAAGGAAAAAAAAAAGGGAGAAGAAGAAAAAAATGAGTAAAAGAAAAAAAAGGGGGGGTAATAAAAAAGAGAGAAAAGAAGGGGAGGAAGAGAAAAAAAATAAAAAGGATGAAGAAAGAAAAGGAATAAAAGGAGAAAATAAAAACCAAAAAAGGGGGAATATATAAAATATTTATATATATATATATATATATATATATATATATATATATGTATATATATAGATATGTATATGTGCATATACCTTCGTACGCATCTACTAGTAGGTATGGATACGAGAGTCGATAGCGTACAATAATAGGTGTCTCCGGGAAACATTCTGTCCCCGCAATCCTGTGCGGACGGGCGTTCGTACAAGTAGGGATGACTTTATCCCCGTCCACAACGCGCTCATGATACCACTGCCCCGCCAAAAAGCAAGTCCTTCCCCGGCACGTAGCTTCGTGCCTCAGCCACCTCCCATCATACAAAATCGCCATCACGGGCCTTACGCCCGGATCGGCAGAATCTCTATCATTGCGTTGGCATTAGTCCCTTGCCAACGAATGAGTCCCTTTCCGGCGCAAGGCCTCGTGCCCTAGCCACTCACTCCGCACAATATTGCCATTACGGACCCTACGTCCGAATCGGCACGAATTCTCCCGTTGTGCTGACATTGTCTTCTTGCCAACGAATGAGCCCTACCTTCCGGCGCAAGGCTTCGTGCCCTAGCCGACACTCGCATATCACTCGCTTGTCAAAAAAAAGAGAGAAAAAAAAGGAAGAAAAGAAAATGGGGTTAAAAATAGAGATACCCCGCCGGACTTGCCCCTATGCGGGGACAAGGGTAAAAATGGCAACAATCCGGTTGTGGCAAAAACCCGAAAGGGCGCTATAGGCAAAATCGGATACCCCGCCACGTGAAAACCCGAAAGGGCGTGTGGGCAAAAGCAAGAGGGGGCCGGTGCCGGCGAAAACCCGAAAGGGTGCTTGTATCGGTAATGTGGTTCAAAAAAAGAGAGAGAAGAAGAAAGAGACTAAGAGATCAACAAACCAGGTCAGCTCCTGACACCCTGTCGGCACTGACGAAGAGACCAAGAGACCAACAAACCAGGTCAGCTCCCGACACCATGTCGGCACTGACGAAGAGACAAAGAGACCAACAAACCAGGTCAGCTCCTGACACCCCGTCGGCACTGACGAATAGACAAAGAGACCAACAAACCAGGTCAGCTCCCGGCACCTTGTCGGCACTGGCGAAGAGACAAAGAGATCAACAAACTAGGTCAGCTCCCGACACCCCGTCGACACTGACGAAGAGACCAAGAGACAACAAACCAGGTCAGCTCCCGACACCCTGTCGGCACTGACGAAGAGACAAAGAGACCAGTAAACCAGGTCAGCTCCCGACACCCTATCGGCACTGACGAAGAGACAAAGAGACCAATAAATCATATCAGCTCCCGACACCCTGTCGGCACTGACGAAGAGACCAAGAGACAACAAACCAGGTCAGCTCCCGACACCCTATCGGCGCTGACGAAGAGACTAAGAGATCAACAAACCAGGTCAGCTCCCGGCACCTAGTTGACACTGGCGAAGAGATTAAGAGACAACAAATCATATCAGCTCCCTGACACTCCGTCGGCACCGGCAAAGAGAAAAGAGACCAGTACACCTGCGGGCACCGCCCGGCTCATCCTTCGCCTACGTTACCCGTGGGTGGGGGGCATTTGTGGGCACCAAAAATTGCACATCGATATCATGCTCGGCCCGACATCAACAACGGCACCGGGTGAAGAAGCCCTGGAGAGACTGGTCATCCGGATCCCCCAAATGTCCACACTACCGTGAAGCCATCTTCGGAGTCAAGCGAGGCTGGAGAGAAACCAATCACAAAAAAAGGGGGGCTGGGCCCCACAATCCATGGGCCTCGAAGGAAATCAAACGGGCCACAACTCGTGTTCGAGACGGGCTCAAGTGGGCTTCAGCGGCACAGCCCATTCGGGCTTCAACGGCACACCCCCTGGGTGCCCCAGTGGCACACCCCGGGGGGGCTTCAACGGCACACCCCGTGGGTGCCCCAGCGGCACACCCAAGGGGGGGGGGGCTTCAACGGCACACCCCCTTGGGGGGGTCTTCAACGGCACACCCCAGGGAGGGAGCCTTCAGCGGCACACAACCCCCCCCCCCCCATGGGTCTTCAACGGCACACCCCCCGTGGGGGGGTCTTCAACGGCACACCCCAGGGAGGGAGCCTTCAGCGGTACACACACCCCCCATGGGTCTTCAGCGGCACAGCCCCCTGGGGCCTTCAACGGCACACCCAGGGAGGGAGCCTTCAGCGGCATAGCCCCCTGGGTCCTTCAACGGCACACCCAGGGAGGGAGCCTTCAGCGGCACGCCCATCCTGGGCTCCAGCGGTACACCCTCAGGGTCTTCAACGGCACACCCAAGAAAGGGGCCTTCAGCGGCACACACCATATGGCCCTCAGCGGCACGCCCCTTTGGGCCCTCAGCGGCACACTCTTCTGGGCCTTCAGCGGCACGCCCGTTGGGTGTTCCCGCGGCACGCCCTTTTGGCCCTCCTACGGCACACTTATTCAGCCCACCAGCGGCACAGCGCTAAGGTGATGGGAATCGACACCGAGCCAGTACCTTTTCATATTGCATTTATATCCTTTAGTTTATTTTTATATCCACGGGAAAGTATACGCGCAATTTTACGGCTTTATCGGCCAATGCATCACTCCCGTAGATTGTGTGGGTTTCTATGTAATTTATCAGTAGGACCAGCAAGGGGGCCCTCAGCCCTTTCCCATTGGTCCATGTCATCTTGTGGGGCTGGTCAACCATCCTAGGTGGACATCTAGAAGGTTGGACTAGTCATATGCCACATGGGTAGACAAGTGGCCCATTTTGTCCAAGGTAGGCCACCTACCATTCAACCTACCCATTCAACCTTACATATAGTCAAGGGGGCGCCCCATTCCACTAGGATTAGTTTATAATTTTTGTGTGTGATTCACACTTAATCCCAGCCCTTGATTCCCCTTCCCTAGATCCAAGGGTCCACATTGCATTTGATGTAAACCATATATAAGCTTGTATTTTCATGTGAAATTCAATGAAATTCAGAAAAATTTGTGAAAGTTTGAAGCTAGCTGCGCCCCATCCCTCTCTCCTCTGGTTCTCCCCTTCCCAAACCCCCATTCTAGAGTGCTATCTCCTTTCCCCCACCTCCGGTGATCATCGGTGCCGCCGCCGCCGCCGTTCGTGCCGCCATCGAGCCGCCTCTGCAGTTCTATCTTCGTCCGACCACAGAAGCTTCCACGAATTGTCTGTCTCATCCACGAGCTTGGCTTGATCTGAATTTTTTATGGTGTGTTTTGGCCTTGCATCCCAAGATCCACCTAAATTTTCACGCCATAACTCCATCGTTTAGTATTTTTACATTTTCGTCCAACCTGTCATCCCAGATCTGTCAGGTTTCTATCTACATTGACAGAACCTCTGAGTTCTCCCTCTCCGACCATCTTTTTGATTTGTCCAAACCCTCCCAATTTTACTGGGAGTTCTGTCCATCACCCCCTACCTCCAAAAATTTTCTTAATTTTTTATCAGCCTTCTATCTATTTTTAGAAATTCATGTTCTTCCTCTGATACAGTGTTTTTAGTTAAATCCCAGATCCGACCACCCTCCACTTCCAAAATCGAACAAATCCCCACTACCTCCAAATCCAGATCCAAAAAAATTTCTGGTTTCCTTGTTTGATTTCTACAACCTTGCTGAAGAACACATCTTCAAATTCGGACATCTACTTCACGGGCAAAGGCAATCAAAAGAAAAGTTATCTGCAGATCTGAGTCTTCGGTTACTGTACAACAGTAGCATATAAAATTCGCCAACACAAAGTACAAATCTGGTGAATTTTTTTGAAGGCCATTAGATTGCAGTACTTCAAAGCATCTTTCCGACGGCTCTGCTCTCGTCGCATTCCGACATCGGTGCTGATCGCAGCGTCCGTTCTCGCCGGAGCGCGCGCTGAAATACAGAACCGGCAGATTTCTGATCGGTTTTTCCGACCGGTGCCGAACGGAGCCGCCCGGCCTCCAGCCGGCGATCCAGCGTGCCGCCAGGCCGGGGAGCGCTTCTCCAAGTGTCTCCACTACAGCGGTACCATCGGGTCCCACACGGCCCCTCCGACAGCACGTGGGCCCCACGGTCGTGAACACGCGTGTAGCCGAATCAACACCCGAAGCTGCCCGTCAACCCGAATTCGGCTCTCCCGGGCCCATTTGTATAGCCCTTTACCTCCCTGCGTGGAGTGGGCATGTTCCCATTGCTGTAATTATTGTGTGTTAAGTTTCCTGGGAGTACGAGTTTTCGGCCGGGTCCGTCTTCCCCACGCCGAGCGCGTGGAGGTATCGTTTTCGCTCCCTTCTCGGCATTTTGCTTACTTCATATATATTTGTTTATGCCGCTGCTAGAGAGCATGTGTAGGGACAATTAGCTCGCTTTATATTTATATCACCGTTGCTGCGAGAGAGAGCGTTACCGTCCCGTGACCCGATCCGGGCACAAGTGAGAGCCGACCACCCTAGCTCACTGCCGGTTTCTCAACCGCGCACGTCCGACGCTTCCCTCGTTAAGGGACGATCGTGAGCTTGTCGTGTCCGTGGTCCCGTCCCGCATCATAAGGCTTGTCAACGGCTGAACGACGTGGCGCCCATGCCCTATGCATCCTTGGCGCGCAGTGAGCTCTCTGAGGTGTCAATCAGAGATTGGGCCACACAGTCTACTCGGCTGACATCCAGGACAGGGGAAGTCAAACCCCATCATGACAAGAGCTGCTTCCCGCCTTCGACGGTGGCGCTCAAAAGCTCCCACTGCTGGGAGTATAAAAAGGATTCCCGTTCGAGGCACAAGGGGAGGCGGGAAGAAGGGCGGAAGACAGGGAGAAGAAGAGGAAGAAAGGAACGGAGACGAACAGAGCCGACCACCGGGAGAAGAGAGAAGAGGAAGAAGAAGCTGCTCCGGCGTTGGAGGCTTCCCGGAGACCAGAGAAAAGAGAGAGAGTAACAGAGAGAGAGAGAGAGAGAGAGAGAGAGAGAGGGAGAGAGGGTCTGTGTAGCAGTGGGAGTGGGGAAGGGCAGGGAGCCGTTGCCTCTGCTTGACCCCTACTCCCCTCCTGTTTCCCCTCCATATTCCTCCTTTTCTTCTTCTCTCCTCTCCTGTGGCTTCGGCCTTGATGTGTATCGTAATGTGTATGGCCGGTCGTGGTCATCCTTTTTTATGAATGGAAGTCTCGGGCCCTTTCTTTTGGGTCTTTTCTGGCCTCCCCCGATCTATCCCACTACATGTGTTGTGCTGTTCGTTTTCCCCACTTTTTTCCGGCGTTTTTGGACTCTCTGTAGTGATGTGATTCCTCCCGTACGATCCTTAGCCTCATGGATTCTTTGCCCTCTTCTATGGCCATCAGTTGCACCTATCTGTTTGACGGGAGAGAAACCCTCCTTCTCTTCCGGAATACCCAGCCATCAGTAGCCCACTCTTGGCCTTCAACCCTCCTTCTCTCTCTGAGCATCCAGCTGTTGGTAGCCCACTCTTGGTTTCCCCCCCCCCCTCGACACAGCCTTGACGGCCTTTGCCGGTGCACCTTTGGCACTCTATCCCCGGTATGGCTCTAAGAGCCTTCACCGGTACGTCCTCAACTCCTCTTCGCCGGTGCGCCCCTTGGTATCGTTCCCCGACACAGCCCACCTGTGGCGCTTCCCCGGTACGCCTTGGGCAGCCTTCACCGGCACGGCCTCAATAGCCTTCCCCGGTACACCCTTGACTCCCCTCCACCGGCACACCCTAGTGAGTCCCAGGGAAGTCTTTCACCCCGTTGCTTTCAGCTTTTCCGAGGTTTTATTAAAGGTGTTGCCGCTCTCAGGCGCCCACCTCCAATTGTCGGGTTCCGCCACTCCTTGTGGGCGCGTTCCCTGTATCTCTCTTACGCTCGGGTCAAGGGGAGATGCTGCCGAATTTTTGTCAGAAAATAACGAATATGTTAAAAAGGCAAAAGGAAGCAACAAACGAACAGGACAATCAACGATAAAACTTTTCGACTAATCGAGCCACTGCTGGTAGCGTGAGAAGAACCGAACCGAATAACGACATAACATATCAGACGTCCGACATATAAGAAAAGGCTGAACAGAACAAAGCAAAGGAAATTTGTATAAGACTACATGAAAATTAAGAAAAGAAGAAAAGAAAAGCCTTAAAATAAACAACAGAGGAGTACACCTTCGTCACGCATGTCCTAACCTTCACCGGCACGCTCCGCTGGTCCCCCAGCGGCACACCCCAAACAATCTTCAGCGGTACACCCCTTGCTTACCCTTAGCAGCACACTCTCATCCCCTCCAGCGGCACAACCATCCCCCACCTTCAGCAGCACACCCCAAACAACCTTCAGCGGTACACCCTTCTCAACCTCCAGCGGCACACCTTCGTTACCCAGCCTAACCTCCACCGGTACGCTCTATTGGCCACCCTACCTCCACTCCAACAACCTTCAACGGCACACTTATTTGTCCCTTCGCCGGCACACTCTACCGCCCCATCCTAACCCCCAGCGGTACACCCCTGCTTAGCCCCAGCAGTACACTCTCATTACCCTCAGCGGTACACCCTTGTTACCCCCAGCGGCACACCCCTCTTTACACCCAGCGGTACACCCCATCTCCCTTCGCCGGTACACTATATACGTGTATATATATATATACATATGCATAGCATGATAATAACAACAGCAATAGCAAATGAATTAATAAAACTTATGCTAATTAAAGGACTCCAAATGTGTAGCAGTGATAATGATAGTAAAAGGAGGGGGTAAGAAAATAATGATAATAGTAATAAATAAAAAGAAGAGAAATCATTCGGGACAAAATGCATGAAGAAGTAATAAACGGCAGAGGAAAGAGAGGAACATATAACTAAGAAAATCCAGATAAAAAAAAATACTAGGGTCCACTTTGCAGCCCCATCTCTCCCCGTGACCCGATGCCGAAGGAACAATAATGTCGTCCTCTCAGGCCGGGCCCGGATCTTGGGAATTATCCTGACGTGGCCAGACCCCGACCTAGTCTTGGGCCGACACTCTGACGAGACCGGATTCGTTTCTCGCCACGGATCCCTTCCTAGCTGTTACTAAAAGAAATTGTCGTGCGTTCGGCAGACATTTGAATGGGTCCACCTCGGTTTCTGTCGCGTTTCTATCACGGACCCGAGTCCGAATATGAAAAGGTCCGCGAGTGGCCGACATGGCCAATGGCTCGTATCCTGATGTGGACTTTAGTGTGATTTATTCCTGTCCCCTTCTCGCGCAGTTAGTATTATTTATTTTGGCCGCAGGGCCCCTAATTTCGACAATTAATCAAGGGTATTCCCTCGTATGGGGGATGTAAATGACGTCGTGACCTTTATGGCATGACGGGATCTGGTCCCGACACGAACCACACAATCGTCTGACGACGTCAGATCGAGCACACCATGGGCTCTTCGGAGCCCGAATAAATTGTCACTTCGGTGACTGGCACACCCACGCACTCAATAGACGAAACACCCGCCTGAACGAACGAATTTTAGTGCGTCCACACCAACCCTAGAAGAAGACTGTTCCACCTATATCCGTAGGTGTCTTCAACGCCAGCTTCATGCCGACAAAATCCATGCTCTTGCTTCTTCTCTTCATCCTCTCTCTGCTTCTTGGCCATTCTCGATGTGGGCCTTTGATATTGTTAGACCACTTGGTGACCCTAATGCTCAGGTTAAACAAAAATCTTTCATTCTGACGGTTACGGAGTACTTCACTAAGTGGGCGGAAGCTGAAGCTTATGCAGAAATCAAAGCCACCACAGTGTGCCGCTTCATCCTCAAGAATATCATCTCGCGGTTTGGAGTGCCAAGTGATATCGTCACCGACAATGGGCCTCAATTTGTTTCTCAAGAACTTCGGGAGCTCTGTAAGAAATTTAATATTTCATTGCATCATTCATCACCATACTACCTTCAAGGTAATGGCCAAGCCGAGGCCATGAACAAAACCCTTCTTAAAATCATTAAGAAAACATGCGAATCACACAAATTTGTTGATTGGGACGATAAACTGATAGAAGCTCCATGGGCTTATCGCACCTCCGTCCGTACTCCCACAGGACAGACTCTTTTTGCCATTACCTATGGGACGGAGGCGATACTCCCATACGAGATCTTAATCCCTTCCCTAAGAGTGCAGCTAGACAAAGAACTTAATCTTGACGAGCGTCGAGAGACATTGCTAGTCCAACTTGAACTCTTAGACGAGAAGAGGCTTAATGCGGCCAATCACGTCTCGGTTTATCAAAAACGTGTCTCGCGGTATTTTCAAAAGAAGGTTATTGAAAGGAAATTCCAAGTGGGTAACATGGTTTTGAAACGTAAATTTATCAGATCAGCATGTCCTAGGTCTAAGCTGCAACCTAATTAGGAAGGGCCGTTTGTAATTAAGGAAGTCTATCCTGGTAACGCATATCGTTTAATTAACGCTGAAGGTGAAGAATTGCCAAATCTGTGGAATGGGTTGTATTTAAAATATTTTTATCCATAGCGTCAAGCCAGCAACGGCCCGACGGCGGGGTATGCCTCTACTTGATCACGAAGGGAGATTGGTGCGGACACCCGAGCAGTTACGCCGAGCCACCGGTACCGCACGCAGAGCACGACTCGAGCCACTTCAGCGTCCATCTGGCTCGGAGATAGCCTGGAGACTCCCCCCTGAGTCTCGACATTTATCATATTTGTTTAGACGTTATTTGTGTGTAATGTGTGTGTTTCGTTTTATTCGGTTTGTAATTTTGATTGTACGAGGGGTTTATTTGTAAAATTGGGGCCCCGGGGTCCCACGGGCCCCCAGCCCCCTCCCATTGGTCCATGTCATCCTTGTGGGGCTGGTCAACCTCCTAGGTGGACATCTAGAAGCCTTGGACTAGTCAATTGTCCACATGGGGGACAATGGACCAAAAATGTCAACAATTCCAACCCACCCCCACCTACCTTGTCTCTCTAGTCAATAGGCCCCCCCCTTAATTTTTATTTCTTTTTTTGTGTGTCGTTCACATCTGATCCCAGCCATCCATTCCCCTTCCCTAGATCCAACAGTGGAGGATGGATTTGATATGTAACCTATATAAGCTTGTATTTTTCATTTTGGAAGAATTAATGCATTTGAATCAAAGAAATTGTTGGAGCAGCCTTGGGCGCCCCCTTCCTCTCTCCTCCCTCTCCCCCTTGCAGCTGTGATGGTTGCCCTTCTGAGGTGTGACGCCTCCCCTATCAGTTCCGGTCGCCGCCGCCGCCGCCACGAGCCGCCATAGCACTGCCATCGAGTTCGTCGGAGTTCTATCTTTAGCCGACCATTGCCACTTCCATTAATTTATGCAGCCAGTCACAAGCTTCTTTTGATCTGGGATTTTGAGGAGGTGTTCCAGAGGCTTTCCCCATGTTCTCCAAAAATCGGTTGGCCTTCTAGTTCACGTTTTCTAATTTTCCATTTTCGTCCAACTTTCAATTTCAGTTCTGCCAGTTTTCAGATCTGATTTCCACCTTTCCTGAGTTTCCCATCGTCGACCCCTTTAGTGATTTTTCCTAGGGCTCCCAATTTTTCTGGGAATCATGTCCATCAACCCATCCACCCACGATTTTTCTTGATTTTTTATCAGCCCTCCACCTATTTTATAAAAATCGTTTACAGAGCCATGTACAGTGTTGTCTATCAGTTTCCAGATCCGACCACCCTCCAATGTTAAAATCATAACAAATCATAGCCTCCACCAATCCTTCCACAAGAATTATTGCAATTTTCCTTGTTCAAATACCTACAACTTTGGTGAAGAGCTCAGGGGCTGAATCGGACGTCTTCCTGGCGGTCAACGGTAGTTCTCAGACAAGTCCCCTGCTGATCTGAGGGTTCGGGTACTGTACAACAGGAACTTCAAAATTCAACAAAGTCCAGATCCAGATCCAGCAGATCCCTCTGACCCTAGATTGGATGATTTCAAGAGAGATTTCCAACGATAGCTCATGTGCCCCGATCCGACATCGGGAATGATCGCAGCGGCCGTTCTCGCCGGAGCGCACGCCGGAAAACAGAAGTGAAAATCCGTGGGCAGTAGCTCCAAGAGTTGGAGATCGGGGCCGATCGGTCACCGATCGGTGTTTCCGGACGACCACCGTCTGAGGGGGCGCGCCACCAGGGGTCTCCATCACATTGGGCCCCACCCCAGCAGGCCGGGAGGATAGCGCCATCCGTGGGCCCCACGGACCCGTAGAATCCGCCGTCCAGACAGCACGAAAATGCGGAGTTCGACACCGCCGGGCGACATCAAGATGCTGCCCGTCAACCCAATTCGCGTGATTCCCGGGCCCCGCATGTGACCTTTTACCTCCCAGCGTGGAGTGGGTCAAATTATTGTACACTGCTGTGATAATTGTTAACCGAGAGTCCGTGATTGGCCGGGGTCGTCTTCCCCACGCCGGGTGCGTGGAGGTAACGGTCTAAACTTCTCGGCGTTACTTTGCTTAGCTAGTATACGGTCTTATGCCGCTGCGAGAGTGTAGGTTCCTAGCCCGTGTGTTCATGTCACCGCTGTGAGTGTGAGAGTGACCCATCCCGCGACTCGATCCGAGTCCGGAAGTTGAGTCAGACTACCTTGAACTCTGCCGGTTCCTTAACCGCGCACGATCCACGCTTTCCCTCGCATGGGACGACGAGTGAGTTTGCACTTCTGTTAGCGACGTGTAGCCTATAGGAGCTCCTAGTGTCGAGCCAAGGTCGCTCTAGTAGTCGTGTTGTTGCTGGTCGAGTCGTGTCCGTCTCATATAGCGTCGTCTCCTCAGTCCGTCCCGCATCAGTTTGGTATCAGAGCGAGTCGAGTCTAGGATAGTCTTGCATAAGTCTTGCATGCATCATGGTCAAAGTCGAGTCTATGATCATCATTATTTTTAAAACAAAAAAAAAGGTGTTTTAAAATTGTATTTCATCCCGATAATTCGGTATCTTAAAAGGTGTTGTCCGAACGTTAGGCTACGCCTATCGGGAGGTCGCACACTTGCGGGAGTGATCTTCAGATCGATTAACTCCGCCACGTACCGGATATTGGTTTAGGTCTATGTGCATTAGTCGGTGTTTGCATTAGTCGTGTCTAGTGTCTTGTCCAAGTGTCAACATGTCCATCTTGTAGTTCCCCATTTCCAATGGAATGTCGGTCGCCCAGGCGATATGACCGTTGACCCACCCATGGGCTTGGCAATCATCCTCTCTGCTTCTGTAGGCCTGAAGCCTCAGATTTTTTTGGCTCCAATGACCCGGGCATC
This sequence comes from Amorphophallus konjac, assembly GCA_022559845.1. NCBI lineage: Eukaryota > Viridiplantae > Streptophyta > Magnoliopsida > Alismatales > Araceae > Amorphophallus > Amorphophallus konjac. The sequence continues at coordinate 462,859,192 of CM040121.1, read as the reverse complement.
TACCTCAAGTGGGAGGCCACCATGGACACCTACTTTGATTGTTATACTATGTCCGACGCAATGCAATTCTCTTTCGCCAAAGAGCGGCTTCTTCATGAGGCTGCCGAAAAGTGGGATTACATCGAAAGAATGAGAGAGATTAGGAGGCAATGGCCCATCGAGTCATGGTGGGACATGAAGAGAGAGCTTAGGAAGGTCTACGTGTCCTAACCGGTCACCTCCAACCGGCCCCACCCAATCACTTCCAACCAAGTGGGTCCTAGTCGGAGGCAAAGAGCCCCACACGTAGATGAGCCAAGACCCAATCCTAGGACGGTTGACTATGGGCGAGTCCACCATGATATCCCTATTCCAACCCACTCCGTTGCCGAACTTATGCAAATGATTTTGGACCGGTTGGACGGGGTGGATAGGACACGTACTCCTAGTGATGTACTCCTACCTGAGCCTAAGGAGGTAGCAACTGGTAGCCCCAACCCAATGCCATCTAAGGTGCCATCCCAAGGTCCTCTCCCCATCATAGTGGATCCTCTTTCCCCACCCACGAGAGCTCCTTTGCCTACACCCCCTGTCCATCAGGAGGATAAGGATAAGGACACACTTATCAAGGAGCGTAGGGGATCACGACAGCAGTGTTATCGCTGCCAGGGGTTCGGCCACTTTGCCGGACAGTGTCCCACTCGGACATCTCTAGCCCTAGGGGATAAAAGGGTTGGAGAAGCCTCACTCTCTGAACTTTATTCGGAGCCACCTCAGCCACAGCTACATGTGTTTCAAACGGGAAAGCTACTTATAGCCTAGCCACTCCTTAGCTGGCTTAAGAATGGCCTGGCCCCATCTCCCCTCCCATCTATGGACCCTATCCTACCTCTGGTGCCAATCAATTCATTTCACACCACTTTCCGGTCTAGTCACTATGTGGATACATTAGATGACCTTCTTAAAGGGTTAGACCGGCAATTGACATTTACACACTTGTTGGCTCCAGGCTTCGACCGACCCACAGGTCGTAGTTTCACTCATCCCGCTTTAGGGTCCATCACCTCCGTGTACACCGTGGGTCATGTTACCACGGAGGTTCTTCTACTCCTCCCTATGCCGGCCGAGCCCGACTTCATTCCCATTTACCCAAGGGAGGAATCTTACTTTCTACCTATGACTGCCGTCCCACCTCTCACAATGAATGAAGGTGATCATTTACACCTCCAAGATTTCCAAATGTAGGACAGTGATTTGTGGAAGCCTAGTCCGAGGGGTCATACCTTCTTTGATCCCTTCGACCTATTCTCTTGTGGACCCCGTGACCCACCATATTTACTCCACCTTTTCGAGAGAGTCCACCATCATACCCCCACCGTCTCATCTCCCTTCATGGATGAAGGAGATCAACAACACCTTCTAGACTTCCACACATGGGATCTTGAGATGAGGGAATCCATATCGAGGGATCACACATTCTTTGATCCCTTCGATCCCTTTCTTAGTGGGCCCCTTGGTCCACAATCTCCTTTCCACTTCTTTAGAGGAGGTCACCATTATACCCCTCCCCCATGGGCCGGGCCATCGGCACCCACCGAGTCCGTTCAGGGGCGAGAGACACCCGACCCTCCTGTCCCACCCAAACCTCCCAAATCTAAAGGACCGTCTTATGGTTGTACCGACATTCAGTCACACTTAGGGTATGCATGGCACACATTCGGATGTCTTGGACCACCTTGCATATGATTGGGTCGGACTAACTATAGGGTTGTTTGGGGTCGTGTGTGCATTTGTGTGTTTTTCTTTTTTGTTAGGCATGTTAGGAGTCTGCATGACGACATCCGTCGTCACATTGAGGCTAGCAATGCACCTTATAAGGAGCTAGCCGATGCCCATCGACACCACCGAGAGTTCCAAGAGGGCGAATATGTCATGATCAGGGTAAGACCTGAATGGTTTCCCTCTGGAACCGTTAAGAAGTTGCAAGCTCGCGGATCCGGTCCATTTAGAGTGTTGAAACACGTTGGATCCAATGCGTATGTTGTGGACCTGCCCGAGGAATACGGTATAAGCTCTACTTTTAATATTTCGGATCTAGTTGCATATAGAGACCCAGCGGTGATCCCTAGTGAGCCTTTTGAGCCATCTCCTCCCATTGAGAGTGAGCCCACACCTGAGTGTCCACCTCCAGCCCCTTTGTCACAGCAGCGTGAGCATATCGATCATATACTGGATGAGCAGGTGACAATTACCAGGAGTGGATCCTACCCGCGCTACCTAGTGCGATGGAGAGGACGGCCTACTACCGAGGACACGTGGATCACGCATGGAGAGTTGCAGTGGATTGATCTGGACCTTCTGGAGCGATACCGGAGTGATGCAGACCCTTACTCGACAGGGTCGAGTTTCTCCCACCCGGGGAGAATTGGTGCGGACACCCGAGCAGTTACGCCGAGCCACCGATACCGCATACGGAGCACGACTCGAGCCACTTCAACGTCCATCTGGCTCGGAGACAGCCTGGAGACTCCCCCCTGAGTCTCGACATTTATCATATTTGTTTAGACGTTATTTGTGTGTAATGTGTGTGTGTTTCGTTTTATTCGGTTTGTAATTTTGATTGTACGAGGGGTTTATTTGTAAAATTGGGGCCCCGGGGTCCCACGGGCCCCCAGCCCCCTCCCATTGGTCCATGTCATCCTTGTGGGGCTGGTCAACCTCCTAGGTGGACATCTAGAAGCCTTGGACTAGTCAATTATCCACATGGGGGACAATGGACCAAAAATGTCAACAATTCCAACCCACCCCCACCTTCCTTGTCTCTCTAGTCAATAGCCCCCCCCCCTTAATTTTTATTTCTTTTTTTGTGTGATGTTCACATCTGATCCCAGCCATCCATTCCCCTTCCCTAGATCTAACGGTGGAGGATGGATTTGATATGTAACCTATATAAGCTTGTATTTTCCATTTTGGAAGAATTAATGCATTTGAATCAAAGAAATTGTTGGAGCAGCCTTGGGCGCCCCCTTCCTCTCTCCTCCCTCTCCCCCTTACAGCTGTGACGGTTGCCCTTCTGAGGTGTGACGCCTCCCCTATCAGTTTCGGTCGCCGCCGCCACGAGCCGCCATAGCACCGCCATCGAGTTCGTCGGAGTTCTGTCTTCAGTCGACCACTGCCATTTCCATGAATTTCTGCAGCCAGCCACGAGCTCCTTTTGATCTAGGATTTTGTGGAGATGTTCCAGAGGCTTTCCAAAAATTGGTTGGCCTTCTAGTTCACGTTTTCCAATTTTTCATTTTCGTCCAACTTTCAATTTCAGTTCTGCCAGTTTTCAGATCTGATTTCCACCTTTCCTGAGTTTCCCATCTTCGACCCCTTTAGTGATTTTTCCTAGGGCTCCCATTTTTACTGAGAATCTTGTCCATCAACCCCTCCACCCACGATTTTTCTTGATTTTTGATCAGCCCTCCATCTATTTTATCGTTTACAGAGCCATCTACAGTGTTGTCTATCAGTTTCCAGATCCGACCACCCTCCAGTGTTAAAATCATAACAAATCATAGTCTCCACTAATCCTTCCACAAGAATTATTATCATTTTCCTTGTTCAAATCCCTACAACTTTGGTGAAGAGCTTAGGGGCTGAATCGGACGTCTTCCTGGCGGTCAACGGCAGTTTTCAGACAAGTCCCCTGCTGATCTGAGGGCTCAGATACTGTACAACAGGAACTTCAAAATTCAACAAAGTCCAGATCCGAGCAGATCCAGCAGATCCCTCTGGCCCTAGATTAGATGATTTCAAGAGAGATTTCCAACGATAGCTCATGTGCCCCGATCCGACATCGGGAATGATCGCAGCGGCCGTTCTCGCCGGAGCGCACGCCGGAAAACAGAAGTGAAAATCCGTGGGCAGCAGCTCCAAGAGTTGGAGATCGGGGCTGATCGGTCACCGATCGGTGTTTCCGGCCGACCACCATCCGAGGGGGCACGCCACCAGGGGTCTCCATCACATTGGGCCCCACCCCAGCAGGCCGGGAGGAGAGCGCCATCCGTGGGCCCCACGGACCCGTAGAATCCGCCATCCGGACAGCACGAAAACGCGGAGTTCGGCACCGCCGGGCGACATCAAGATGCTGCCCGTCAACCCAATTCGCGTGATTCCCAGGCCCCGCATGTGACCTTTTACCTCCCTGTGTGGAGTGGGTCAAATTATTGTACACTGCTGTGATAATTGTTAACCGGGAGTCCGTGATTGGCCGGGGTCGTCTTCCCCACGCCGGGTGCGTGGAGGTAACGGTCTAAACTTCTAGGCGTTACTTTGCTTAGCTAGTATACGGTCTTATGCCGCTGCGAGAGTGTAGGTTCCTAGCCCGGGTGTTCATGTCACCGCTGTGAGTGTGAGAGTGACCCGTCCCGCGACTCGATCCGAGTCCGGAAGTTGAGTCAGACTACCTTGAACTTTGCCGGTTCCTTAACCGCGCACGATCCACGCTTTCCCTCGCATGGGACGACGAGTGAGTTTGCACTTTTGTTAGCAACGTGTAGCCTATAGGAGCTCCTAGTGTCGAGCCAAGGTCGCTCAAGTAGTCGTGTCATTGCTGGTCGAGTCGTGTCCGTCTCATATAGTGTCGTCTCCTCAGTCCGTCCCGCATTAGAGATCCCCAGTTCAACATTCACACACTACATGACCCCCTGTGATTTGGTTTTCCTCTTTTTGCGCAACACCGTTTCCCCCTTGGCCATGCTTAGGGGAAAGTGAAGATCCTTATTTTTCTCCTCTTTCGGCTGAAAATAGGGGCAAGTAAATAAGGGGGCGAGAACTGATCTAGATACCCCAATAAAAGAGGTCTCAAATAGGGGTAGTCCGTTATGACCTTATTCCGTAATTGTAAGAGCAAAAAGAAAAATAAAAAAAAAGAAGAAGAAAACTATATGGAGACAAGGGCAAAATCAAAGACAAAGCTAAAAGCTCATCTAAAGCTCGAAGCTCAAAAGTCTAAAAGACCCCACAATAATGAAACTAGGCATGGCAAGAGTGACAGTACAGTTTCCCTGCGGGATGTTATGAGCCCGGTCGTATGCGTGCCTAGAGCGGATGTAGGTTCGATGACGGACACAAAGCCCCGACGCAACAGACCAAAAATTCTTTGAAAAGGGGTGTCGCGAGAAGAACTCAAGCCCTAAAAACCTCTATACTTATTGCCAGTTTTTCTATCAAGCTCTCTTTTGTTTTCCAAGGAATGGATCCCAACCCGGGTATGGCCTCGGTAGAGGCACCGTTAAGCGAAATTGGACCCCGGCCATGGGTGGTCACCCATAATGCACGTTGAACTTGGGAGACCCCTAATGAGAATAAGGTTCCCCGTCGTCGGGTTTAAGTTGATTTCAAAATCCAAAAATCAAATATTTCAAAATCAAAAAAATCAAATATTTTGAAATCTAAAAATTAAATATTTCAAATCTAAAAAAATCAAATATTTCAAAATCCAAAAAAAATCAAATATTTCAAAATCCAAAAAAATCTAAATGTTTTCAAAATCACAAAAAAAAAATTCATCATCATGATTTGCATTCCATGGCATGCATTGCATTCATTTTCATTTGTCATTTGCCTATTTGATAAAGGCTTAACCCCTTGACCAAAAATCAAGAACCGGTAATTACCTAACTTGCTACAGGCAAGGGGTTAAGCCTAAAATAGATTTAATCTATTTTCTTTATTTTTTGTGTGTGCAGGGGCAGGTTGAAGCTCAAGGTTCAGCACTTCAGTCAGTAAACAGTCCTTTGGCGACCGTCCTACACCTTTCAACGGCCATGGTCAGACCGTCCAAATGTTCACACAGTTCTATATAGACCGTTCCAACCTCAAGCTCCTCCAAACATCCACGGTCCCTATTAGACCGTTCAAAGATTTGAACGGTAGATTATTAACTGTTTAACACAGTTCACGGCCTACCTGTAAGCCGTTCCACTCCCTACTCTCAACTCCGCCGCCGATCTGTAGCACGGCTCTAATGGAGCCGTTCTACTCTTTGAGCGGTCAGTTTCTAACCGTTTATCCAACCAAGCAGCCTGTTTGTGACCGCGTGCACTTTGAAGTCATATCCCAACTCACTCAAGCACATAAGAAAGCCCAAACTCCAACCAATCAAGCCAGCATTTTTATTCATTCACATACCAAACTTTCTAAGCATAAGTCTCTACATCTACATCATGAAAGGAAAGGAAAATCACTCAGTCCTCCGCTGGGCATCCCCGCGGGGACGTATCTCTCTCAGCTCTCTAACATAGGCCTGGCGTGTCGCCGGAATCTCTGCAACCTCCGCTGGAAGGGTAAGCACCCTGCTAACCTCCCACATGATCAAGGCACTCCTGACCGCCTGCTCGTCCTCCTCGGTACCAATCCTCCTCCCCTGTAGTGCGGGAAGGTGGGGTAGTGCTGGCATAACGGTCCTGGGTAGTCCAACCTGTAGGTAGCACCGGTGCGGGCTGTACATCGCCAGTGCGGTGTCGCTCACGAGCCTTAGATCCAAGTCTGGCCTCCCAGGTACCCTGACAGTGGTGTCGCGGAGGAAGTTAGGACGCATCATGAACCAATCCAGGGGAAATTTGTTGATGTGCAGTCGCCACTCGTCCCTGGTCTTCTTTTCTGCTGTCCTGCACTCTACTTGTGGAGAAAACCCGAAAGCGCCACCTATGAAGAAGAGGGGGTGGCTCTCGAAGATCCGACTGGCTGAAGTGACATCTTCCTTATGAATGAATTTCATCCTGACACCCATCCAGCACTCTAAAAGCATCATGGAACCAAAGAGGGGACCCTCTAGAGGTGCTGAGGTAAGGCCCTCGTACAAGTAGGCAAGGACGGCCTGGGAGATGGAAAGACCCTGCCATAGGCCGCTGATGGTACTAAGGATGGGAGTCTCTAGCACATGGTCCACAGAGGGGAACAAGATAGCCCCGCACAGGCAAATAGACGCGGCCTTGGCTATGGCCTCATCCCACCCGCACATGTTCCTGCAATGTTCAACTACCCACTGGCTAAGAGGAAGAAGGTGGATCTGACATGGGCCTATGAACGTATGGATGTCCCTGCTATCTGGTATAAACTCTCCCAAGATGAGCCTAGGGTCAATAGGGGCCATGGTGTGACACACTAAGTCCTCCTCACCCACCTTAGACCTAGGAAAGGAAAAATAGGTCTCTACCTCCTCCAGTAGGATAGTGGCCTCAAATGATGGGAATATGAATGTATGGGTCTGAGGGTGCCAGATCTCTACCAAGGCTGAGATGCTGTGCCAATCAAGGGAGAGCTTTGGGTAATTTTGGCCTAGTACCAAGAGTGGGTGTAGGTGCCAGGACTTCAGGATAGATGTCACTCCTGGGGGCAATGCACGGATCATGGGAGCCATCCACTTTAAAGTGGAATAGCGCCTGGAGCCAGGGAGAAGCTAAGGGAAAAAGACAAAAGAAAAGGAGAAAGAGAGGAAGAATGTGTAAGTGAATGAATGGATTGACTTGAATGAAATCATGCTAACATACCTCTCTCAAAGGGCTCAAGCTGAGATGACGAGGGATCGTAGTCAGCCGTTGGAGCACTTCACGCTCCTTCCTGGCCGGCTTTGGCCCTTCATAAGCTTCCCCCTCCATGGAGCTCCCCTCAAAGGATCTTTTCATGATGATTTGATGAAGAATAGCAAAGGTTTGAGGCCTAGAAAGAGGAGTGTGGTGTGAGTCACGAATTTAGAGCCCCCTCTTACTTATGGGGCTTGGATAGAGGCCTAAACCCACTAGAAGTGAGGTAGGATAGGCCTAGATCGGGTTGGGATAGAGCTTGAGTCGGTTTAGGACGTCCATCTTCGGGTTGGGACTCTCCAAGAGAGTCTCGTTCGAACTCCCAGGTCGCGCTTTGGCGCGGTCTGTCGACAGACCGCTCTACTAATTGGACGGTCTTACTTAGACCGTTCAGAACCTTCTACACGATTCGAATGCTGGAGGTGGAACGGCCGAGAACAGACCATCCCATTCATCACCCGGTCACATAGGAATCGTCCTATTGTTTGAGCGGCTAATATTAAACCGTTTACTCATATCTATGGGGTTTGGTCGAGGGACTTTAAACGGTCTACGGGAAGGCCGTGTGATCTGTTGGAACGGTCCCCTTTCGACCGTTTAGATATCTGAAGCCCTATTTTTACCTGTTCTCACCTGTATCACTCGAGCTGGGGTCTCATCTCTCTCTCTCACTCAGTTTGGCATCTCTCTCTCACTCAGTTTGTTATCTCTCTTTCACTCAGTTTGGCGTCTCTCTCTTACTCAGTTTGGCGTCTCTCTCTTACTCAGTTTGTCATCTCTCTCTCACTCAGTTTGTCGTCTCTCTCTCTCACTCAGTTTGGTGTCTCTCTCTCACTTAGTTTGGCGTCTCTCTCTCACTCAGTTTGGCATCTATCTCTCTCACTCGTGGTCGTAGTCGTCTCTCACACACACTCATAGTCGTCCCACTCACACTTGCAGTCGTCTCACTCATGGTCCCCCTCAGTCATCTCTCGCTCGTGCCATCTCTCTCGCACGCGTCCGTCTCACTCGTGTCGTAGTCGTAGTCAGTAAGTCAGTGTCAATCATTTGCATTCATTCATACATTCATCCATAAAACCAAAAGAAAGCATGTCATATCACTATCATATCATGTCCACATGTACAAAAGTCGTGTCCCTAGTACAAGAGTCAGGCCTGTCCCTCTCCCTGGCCCCCGTCGTTGTCTCTGCCGCCCTCATGCCTCTTTGGGGGAGGCATCGCCGAGGTCACCTCGTCACGCTGTCGTCGGCGCCGCTCATCCTCCTCATTCCTCCGGTGGCTGGAGGAACCCGTAAAGTAACTCCTCACGGAGCCATGAGTACCGTGACTGCCGCTCGGAGTCCCGCTACGCGCTGATCACCGGCTCATCTCCTTGTAGGCCCGCAGCTCCCCACTCAGTCCGGACGCCTCAATCAAAGCACGGTCTCGCTCTGCTCGGACCCGCACCAGCTCCTCTGCTCTAGCCCGAAGTCGCTCTAGCTCCGCCCGAAGGAGCGCTGTCTCGACCGCGTCCGCCGGCCGACTCTGTGCTGCCTCCTCTCGTAAGCGGGCTACCTCCTCCCTAGCCGCTACCCAGATCTGCTCAAGCTCTGCCCTAAGTCGGGTCAGCTCAGTCGTCTGCATATGCATTTTCATCGTTAGTCAATAGCATTTCATACATAATCATAAGCATAACAACAGGGAAAGTGTAGTAGTTGAGTACTCTCTCGGTGAGCGCCACATCGGCTGCCTTCGCCCGTGCCACCGTCTGGGCGAAATCAGCGTCCCGCTCGGCTCGGTCAGCTGGGGTCTGTGAGGAAGAGGAAGGAGCATCTGTCCCCTGGCGCTGGGTCCCCTCGGCTCGCTGCATCCAAAACTCCAGGTCAGTCACATGCATAATCATAATCATAAGCATTTGCATAATTTAAAGAGTTTAGGGTTTAGAAACCTCACCAGTAGGGCTAGCGCCTGCCGGGCCTCGTCGCGCTCGCAGATAGTCGGGTGGAGGAGCCCCTGTAGCTCCACGATCCATCCCTCAGGGTCGATCTGCATTTAGAAAAGTTCAAACATCAGTGCATAGGCATATAGGAAGCATAATAGAAAGAGCATGTAGGGTTTAGAAGCCGCACCGGTCGGCGGGCACCACGGAACACCTGGTCCCGGTAGTGCCTGGCGTACGCCATGTAGTACGCCGTGTCACTCTCTGCCCGGGCGGTCACCACCCGCCCGTGTGCTGCCCAGTCAGCGATCTGCTCAGCAGCTCGCTCTCTCCAGTCTAGCACGGTCGCTGTGTCCCGTGGGTGTCACCCTACACGCTCTCCCGGCGCCGGGAACTCCACGGCTGGCTGGTGGACGCCGATCGTCCTCATCACTAGTCTGAAGTAGAGTGGCTCCACTACATTCATGCAGTAAAGCCACACATCGCGTCCTGAGAAGGCAAGGGCCCCTGCCACCCAGGGCTGACCCTCGTGCCCCTCTTCTGCATAAGGAGTCCACCGTACCTGTCAAGATATGAAGTCACATCAGCATCATATAGAATTGCATTTAATTGAAGGGTCTAAGTTTAGAGTCGTACCGAGGTGTACGGTAGAGTGTCCATGTCGTCCTAGAGCTCCCGGACCTGTCTCCGGAGACCTCCGCTCTCCCGAGGTGCAGTCCACCTCCTGGCAATGGGCAGTCGGTCCGGGTGGGTCTCCTCGCCTCGCCCGAGCCCGCGTAAGTACACGTAGGCCCATACCTGCATTGCATTTCACCAAGAGTTAGCATATAGCAGTCTTAAGAATCCTATAGCTAAATGCATAGTAGGAGTCAGAGTCGTACCTGGAGTAGAGGGGAGAAGCCCCCAAGCATCGTCTGTCGGGATGTTGAGCTCAAGGTGTCGAACAGAAATGCGAGGACAGCAGCTCCCCACGCGTAATCGCCCACGTGGTCGAGGTCCCTGAGCAACGGTAAGAAACGGCAGCTGATGATGTCCCCTCACGTCGCAAAAAGAAGTCAGCCGAACAGCAACGTCAAGAACCGCCACAGTACTCGGTCTGCCTCTGGTCCCGCCTCCGTTGTAACTCGTGGTCTGGCTCGGTCCACGAGTCTCTCAAGGTGCTGCTCGGGCAGCTCTCCCGTGGCAATCCCCACATGTCGAAGCCCCAGGATGTCCTGAAGCGCCGCCCGAGTCAGGGTGGTGGACTGTCACTCGAGATGCATCAAGTCCAGTCCCAGAAGCTCCTCGGCCATCTCTCGGTAGTCAGGGTATGTGCTCCTGCTGACCGGAGACCCATGCACGGGCAGGCCGGTAAGTCAGGCCACGTCCTCGAGCGTGGGGACCATATGTCCCCACAGAAAGAGGAACGAGCGACTCACTGGGTCCTAGCGGTCGTGCAGAGCGTAGAGTAGCGGTGTGTCAAACCGGCTGATCTCCACGCTCAGGAACTCTGAGAATCCCATGACTCTCAGCCTCTCACACTGGAAGTCGGGCAGTGCGAGGTACACTACCTGAACCTGCAGCCATGAGATCCGGGTCCTACTCTTTCCCTGCATACATTTAGATTAATTGCATTTTAGTTTAGAATTTTGCATTTAATTCAATAATTCACTCTATGCCCTCTAAGCGGTCAACAATGTACCGTTTTCTATCCAACGGTTGGCTCCCAACCGCTTCAATAAATCCCACGGTTCCACCTGGATCGTCTCCCTATCTGATGATTGTCGTGAAACGGGCCACACTTGGCCGTTCGATATTAACGCGGTCCCCATCTGACTGTGTCCCTTGCCTTTTCAAGTTCCTAAATCAAGTGGGGTTGCGCGGTCTGTCGTGCGACCGTGTGGTTATTAACGGTCATTTTCCAACCATTCTGTTTCTAGACGTTTATATTATGAACGGACTAGGGTAGGCCATTCTGTGTTTCAACGGTTTAATCTAGACCGTTATATCACCTATCAGCTACAGTTCTAAACGGACCATGGAGGGTCGTTCTACATTTTGCGGTTTGAGTCCAACTGTTCTATCTCTAAGTGTTCCAGGTTCTGAGCCGACCAGGTAGGTCCGTCCTAAGTTCCACGGTCTGATGCAGACCGTTCTATTTTCAACGTTTCACATTCTGAGCGGACGAACATGGACCGCCCTACCTTTTGACGGTTTACTTAGGACCAATCTGTGATGTCGGTTCGTATTCTTTGAACGGCCATCGACGGGCCGTGTGTTCTTTGAACGGTTCTATGTGAACCGCGTTGTTTTGTTAGGCGGTCACTGTCGGACCGCACTATTACCATCATCTCTGACGACGGGAAATCCTCTCCCCACCTCCGTTCATGGCCCAAGTGGCCTTACATGGTGTTTTTAAGGGGTCATGTGCCCCCATCATCCCCTAAAACTAACATGCATAAGATAAAATGGAAATGGGGGTGGGGGGTTTAGGGCACCTACCTCGGGGTCTCGTGGTTTCTTGGTCGGCCTCTCCGCCGGTGCACCGTCTCCGACGTTCCCTTCCACGATGGCGGCTCCAAGCTCCTCATCGGCCGCGGCCACCTCGGCCTCTTCCTCAACCATAGACGGTGACGTGATCTCCTCCGTGACCGCCTCCGGCGCCGGCGGGGCCTCTTCGGCCACGACGGTCGGTGGCGGTGGGTTGTTTTCTTCTCCGACCATTGACGGGCGTCTGGCCTAGTGCTTCTGGCGCATGGACGAGAGTGAGAGACAGGGAGATGGAGAGTGAGAGAAGAATGAGAGATGGAGAGGAGTGGGGTTTGAGAGGTGAAGAGTGGGGGTGTTTTCCTTCCCTCCCGCCGTCGGTTACGGTGGGGAGGGAGGGAGACGAAAGGCTTTGTTTTTTTTTAAACGCCCCAGGTATTGAGCGGTCTATCGCCAGACCTCCCAAATGTTGGGCGGTCCAAATATGGCGGTTTAACCATCAACGGTACTTTGCATGGAGCGGCTACAGTTCAGCCGTTTGCTGCATTAAACGGCCTACTTTGGGCCATGTATGGTCATGTTCATATTCAAATCACCTATAATTGAACGGTCCTGAGTGAGCCGTTCTATGGCTTGAGCGGTCTGTTGTGGACCATTCATGTGCTCGAATGATGTGGTTGGCCCCCTTCTTTATGCTGCATTATGTGATTCGATGGTGAATTTGATTTGATGATATATATATTGCAAATCCTATTCATAACTTTCTTTACAGCATCACTCCAAACTTGCCATTTCGCCTGCACAGGTAAGTCAGGTATGGCTTTCTATCTCTATATCCCTTATTGCAATACTATATGGTAATATGCTATATTATCTCGAGAACCAGTTGGCTATCTACGTGTTCCAGGATCTGATGTTCCCCTTTAACAAAAATGATGATGATCCAGGTCCACGTGTTTAGTCATCGGATAGGCCGTTAGGTTGGAAAAATTTGGGGAGGATGGTGTAGACACGCCTTTCTTGACGTCTCCTGAGAAAGTCTCATATTACTATACAACGCCCCGCGACGGCTTACGCATTTCGAATCACTTGAGTACTTCCTTTTCTTGGGTCTTCTTCTGCCTTTTTCGGCATCTGTAATCGTCTCGTCACGGCATTCGGACGGCATCAACACCAGTCAGACGCACCAAGAGGTTCCGGAATCAAAAAGGGTGTCTGCCGGGCGACCGCCGACGCCTGATCTGAGGACCCGGGTGGATCTTAATGGGGGCGTCCAGGCCCCTGGACGCCCCCATGTTTTTAATTTATTTTATTTTATTTTCTCAGGGCCCAAAACCAAATAAAAAATATATATTTTAATGGAGGCGTCCAGGGCCCTGGACGCCTCCATAAAAACAAAAATAAAAAATGTGTGTAAAATGCCAGTTGGCATAAAAATATATATATATATTAATGGAGGCGTCCAGGACCCTGGACGCCTCCATAAAAACAAATATAAAAAAATCAAAAATGCCAGCCCTAGCATAAAAAGACAAAATAAAAATATATAATATATTTTGGAGGCGTCCAGGCCCCTGGACGCCTCCATCAACTCTCTCACGGGCGCTGGCCACCGAACGCCGGTTTGTCGTGTGTGAAAAAATCCAAATTATTGAGACGTCCAGCCACCTGGACGCGCCCACTTCCGAATCACGAGACGCCGCTCACAAAACCACGCGTTGTGCCAAACCGCGTGCGGCCGTCGTCGGTTTTCGGTGGACCTGTTGGACGCGTCCGGGCCCCTGGACGCCTCCACAAAAGTATTCCAAAAAAATTAATAAAAATAGAATAAAATATTAGTTCGGCCCTGATGGAGGTGTCCAGGGTCCTGGATGCCTCCACCCTCCGGAGCCCTATAAATAGAGGCCCACCCCCTCAGTTCTGGGGGAGCTTCGAAGTGATCCGATAGGCTGCCGGAGCCCAGAGGCTACGGAGTCATTTTCTAACCCGTGGGTTCTTTTGTAGGTGGAGGTTCTGTCGGCTTCTCGGGTGCTCACGCTCGCGAGAGGAAGGTCGTCTTCATCCACCGCGCTTCCACGTCGTCCCCACGCTGCCGGAGCTCCGCCGGATTTCACCATCGGCACATCCAATAAGCCAATTCTTTCCTTTTCTTCGTAGTTCTTTTGCATTCATCATCTTGCATCCCCTATCCCCCTTCATAAGGGCGCCTTTTCTTATACACTTCTTACACCCATCATCTCATTTTCCTCCTACTCGAGTCCGAGAGGGGTTTAAAAGATAACACCAACCAGGTGTGTGTCTTGCCATCATTTCGTTATTTTTTATCGCAAGGATTTGAATACTACACCTCCATCTTTCTAATCCACTTGTCATTTGTTTGTCGTTGTTCTGCAAGGGTAGCCGAGGAAAGCCCTCTCCGTCGGCCGACCGGAGGGAGAGGAAGAAGCAACCTGCCATCTCCCGCTCTTGAGGTAGGCGCGATCACTTTCTTATTTTGGGGTCTTTCGGCCCCTGACGATCACATCTTATTTTCGAGGCCGCGGCGAGTCACTTCCCCAATGGCCGTTTAAATTTCCGTTCTTATATTCTCTTTATATTCTGTTATATTCTGCTCATATTCTCGAGGCCGCGGCGAGTCACTTCCCCAATGGCCGTTTAAATTCACGTTCTTATACGTTATATTCTTATCTGTTTATGTTCTCGAGGCCGCGGCGAGTCACTTCCCCAATGGCCGTTTAAATTCCCGCTCTTTGTATTCTCTTTATATTCTGTCATCTTATTATCTGCTCATATTCTCGAGGCCGCGGTGAGTCACTTCCCCAATGGCCGTTTCAATTCTTGTTATTTAATTTCTGCACCATTCCCGTCCCCCCGAGGCCGCGGCGAGTCACTTCCCGCTATGGCCGTTTAACACCTATATCTTGCTATATCACACTTGTCCCGCTCGCCCCGCCGGAGCAATCTCCCGTGGTGGCCCCTTCTCTCTCTTCTCTTATTTCTGTGTTACAGCAAACAAACACCAAAAAAAGAGGAGCCCGCGCGCTCCGCGTCTTCTCCGCTCTTCCCCGAACCGCGTGACGTCGCTCACAGATTGGCGATCACGGTGGGACATCTACTGCTTCCTTTCGGCTACCCTTGCAAGTTCGGCACCATCCGTGCCTCTCCACCTTGGCGCCCGCGCGCGCCCCCGTTGTGCCCACGGCAGCACTGTCAGTTTTGATT
This sequence comes from Amorphophallus konjac, assembly GCA_022559845.1. Classification (NCBI taxonomy): domain Eukaryota; kingdom Viridiplantae; phylum Streptophyta; class Magnoliopsida; order Alismatales; family Araceae; genus Amorphophallus; species Amorphophallus konjac. The sequence goes on along the minus strand of CM040121.1, from coordinate 462,844,036 downwards.
GGTTCTTTGTTTATTATATGTCTGTTATTTCTGTTGTTTTCCCACTCCATATCTCTGTCAGCATTTCATTACATGCATCCATCCCTCTTTTCTATCCTTTTTTTCATTTTTTTGAGGATCACCCTTTCCCGGTGAAGGAAGGACTCTCCGTTTGAGAATTCCTCTCAACGGACTAGAATCTCCTCCACTGGGACCTCCGTAAGTCCCCGACATCGAAGAATCTCCTCTTCGTTCACTGGGCCGGTTGTACCATTGAAGTTCCTCGAAGTTAGTCATTTCATTCGTGGTGAGACGAGAGACCCTAGCTGACACGGCGGTGAAACAAAAATAAACTAGGGTCCCCATTTTGTGTGAACTTCGGATCTCGCTAAAAACAAAAAAAAATCATCAAAATCAAAACACAAAAAAAGGCGTAAAGGCATCCACTTGTTTGATAATCTGTGCTACCTGCTTGCTAGTGTATGTTCTTACGTTCTGGGAAAACTGTGAGCATGGCTCACGAGTCTTTTGAGGAAAACCACCCTAGTCGTGGTTTGTCAGCCGACCCGCGAGTCTATGCTATGGACTCGGGTCCTTCTCATGAGCTCTCGCATGAGGTGCAGGTTATTGCCGGGGACACGTCCCCACCACAGGATATCTCTTCCTTACTGGGCGTCCTCGCCAACACGGAGCTTACCTCTGAACAGCTCCGGGCCTTCCAGGCCATTCTGAAGGGGAAATCTGTTTCCCCCACGCCCCAGGAATCAACTCCGGCCATCGCACCTCTCCAAGAGTCCGTGCAGGTCATTCCATCTCCTTCGTTGGCACAAGCCATCCAGTCTCCCTCGCTTCAGGGACAAGCGAGCCAACAACCACCCTCATTCCAGTTCCCGTCACAATCTCAAACTCCCGTTGTTCCCCACACACCGCTTCAGCCAGGGCCAACTGTCGGCGGTCCGACAGCTCCCTCTCATTCCGGGTTCCCCCCTCAAGTCTCCGGGAGACAGTTTCTCCCCCAGTGGCAAGTGCCACCTTCACCTCCAGAGGAGCTCGCCCAATCGCTCCTCAATAGGTTCAATCGCATGGACGAGCAGTTTCAAAATCTGAGAAGGATGGTGGACGTGAAAGCCACCCCGGAGGTTGCTTTGCCAATCCTTCCCGTCATTCATCTTCCTCCCTCCGAAATGCCCACGTACCGCAGATACAATGGTACCGGCAACCCCTTCATTCACCTCAAGGATTTCATGTATGAATCCTCCTATTGGCAAAACGATCAGAGGTCCCTGGCATACCTCTTTCGGAGATCATTGGATGGTCCTGCGCTTGAGTGGTTCTATTCTCTGGAGCCCCGCGAGGCCGAGAATTTTGAAATAGTCCAGAGAAGGTTCTTGCATAAATATAGGGATAGGGTCGGTCCCTCACTCTCCATTACCGACCTAGTGGCCGAAAAGATGAAACCCGACGAGGATTTTGTCCGATATGCTGATAGATGGAGGTCTCTGGCGGAAAGAATAAGGGATACCCTCTCCGAGCCCGAACAAGTGAAGATAATTATGTCTAATGCAACCCCACAGTTCAGACATGTCCTGGCCATGAATAAACTTACTACAATGGAGGAACTCTATGAAAGGGCCCGGTACATCCAAACCCAGTTAAAAGACTCCCCCATCATGAACATGTTTGAGTCGCCGAAGCCCAAAGTGGTCAGAAAGACAGGCGCTGGTGTCCCGGGCGGAGCCACAGAAGGGGTCGTGACAAATGAGCAAGTCAGTGCGGTCAACAATGTCAACTATGCAGTCAACCCAAGGCCTCCACAAATGCCCCGACTTCCCCTTCAACCAGGTCCTTTCCCTCTTCGTCCTCCACCCCAAAATAATCCACCCCAGGATAATATGCCTCCATTACGCCAACCCCAGCAACAACAACCACAACCTCAGCAACAACAACCACCACTTCAGTACAACCAAGTTCCACCCCCGGGGAACTATGGTCCCCAACAGCAACAAAGGAGGCCGCTCGGTCCCAAGAGAGCCTACTATCCACCATTGCCGGAAACCTTAGCAGACATTTTTAATGCCCTCATGGCATCAAACCAACTCGCCCTACCCAGAGAAAGGCCCGCGTGGCCCCCCAATGTTGATACCTCCAAATACTGCGTCTACCACAGGCAGCCGGGACACACAGTAGATTACTGCTTCCATTTCAAAGATTACAACCATGATATGAATGATGAACATCAAATAGATTGGGATGAGATGAGACGATACGTCGCGGCTCTCAAGGCTAGGAGACCTCCTCATAGGCCACAGCAGCAGTTACAACAGCAACAGCAACCACAACAACAACAGCAGGCTCAGCAGGCCCCACAACAACAGCCCGACATGGGCATAATCCAGAATCCATTACCGGAGCACCAACAGCCCAATCATCAGGTTAACCCCATCTCCTCCTTCCCGGAAGTCGGGAGAGAGCAGGTGTGGCACCAGGAAAGTACCTCCATTCTTTCTACCTCCAACCCTATCGTCATGCAACCCCCTCACCTTGCCCGGGTAGCACCTCTCTCTCATCAACCCGCGTCAGTATCACCATCACCATTTCCACTACCGTTACGCCCTCTCATCCGCACCCCGACCTCCTATCAACCGACACTCTCCACTACGCCTTCACACCCTCTCATCTTCTCTCACTCCCCCACTTTACCATCCACCTCTACCACATTTACCCCTACGCCTTCTAAACCCCTTATCATCCGTCAACCATACATAACCCCGTCTTTCTCCACCGTATCACCACTAATGCCTTCAAAATCACTCATTAACCATCACCCACCTCAAAATGATTGCCCACTTCAAGCCCTACCCACTCCTACTTCGTCTCCACCATCACCTTCTAGACCCCTTATCCTTCATAATCCGCGCAATATCCCCTCTACCTCCACCATGCCGCCACCTAACAAACCCCTCATCAGAATCCCTGCTCCCGTCATCACCCCTGCTTCATCAATCGTTCCTCTACTACTACCCCTCAAACCCCTGTTAAAACCCACTGCTACCCCCACAGAGGTACAAAAGCCGCAGGTAATGGTGCTCCGGAGTGGAAGGATTTTCCACAGGATTTTCCCCCACAATAGTCAGAATCCCGAGCAATCTCAGCCAGAGAAGGATGATGCAGAACAACCAGAAAGAGCTATCCCTGGAACACAGTATGATCTATTGAAACACTTAGACAAAACACCTGCCCGGATCTCCATCCTAGAGCTACTTCAAAGATCCACATCCCACCAGGCGGCCTTGATGGAATATCTTCAAAAGGTCATGGTTAATGAAGACCTCCCTGTGGAGAAGATTTCGACCGTCCTGACCCCAACAGACACACAACCAGCCATCATGTTTCACAACTACGAGCTCGCTCCCAAGGAAGCTCGGAAATATGCATTGTGCATTTCAATAAAAATTAATGGGGTATCCATAAACCCGTGTCTTGTGGACACTGGTGCATCCATAAATGTGATCTCCATGAGCACTCTTCAGTTGTGTGGGGTCAACGAGGAACAAATAAGACCTTCCTCGATCACGGTCACGGCTTATGACAATAGCAAAAGGCCGCCGCAGGGGATGATTATTCTGAAGGCAGAACTAGGCCCCATGTCAATTCCCACGGAATTCCATGTCCTCGACATGGACCCCACATTCAAGGCTATACTGGGTCGCCCTTACATCGAAGCCATGGACGCTGTGCCTTTCACCAACCATCAGTGCCTGAAGTTTCCTTACAATGGGAGAATTATTAAAGTGGTCAGTACACCTGTCCTTCACACAGTGGATGCTATCAACACCTCTCTGCCTTCTGTTTGGCCGTCTCATCGGCCCATATTGTCACTGCTGGACGTACGTGATCCATCTCATGTTCCACTAGCACCAAAGGAGCCAGTCAGGGCAACCACAACATCATGTCTCCCTTTTCACTCCAAAGGTTGGGAGATTATGAGGAACATCGGCTATCAACAAGGAAAAGGTCTGGGCGCACAGTTACAGGGTATGCTCAAACCGCCAAAGGAAATTAGGCCGAACCGCAGGTTTGGCCTAGGCTTCAAAGGACCGTTCAAGGCAGATTGGAAGCCCCTCACGTGGACTCTATCAAACCACTTCAACAGAGGGCCCGTTGTTCAGATGGGAGATCACCCACGAGAAGTATATGGGGGATCACATGCTGTATATTTGGCTGAAAAATGTCCGAGGATCACCAAAAGAGGCAAGATCAAAGATCCGGAATGCGAGTGGGACAAATGGTTCGACATACGGGACATTTCCGTTGCACTAGAAAGGATGTTCTCGTCTCCGCAGCTTGAAGGACCACCATTGATCTCCGAAATACCAGAGAATATTACCACTCTTGCCAAGGTTCCAAACTATCCTCGTCCTCGCCAGAAGGACCCTGTCATCGACGGATCTTCATCCGTCCTCAACATTACCGTCGACGGCTCATTAGCCGCCATCTTCTCCATCCACTCGTCTCAGCCTTTGCTGATATCTTCTTCCTGGGCCAGACAATTGTCTGATGATCTTCCCAGGTCCCCTTCTTTGCTTACATACCTACGCGGGCTTTTCAACCCGCGCCAGGTCTTCAACCATGATCTGCTCTATGAGCCTCACAATCCTCTAGCCATAACCAATTTCCTCTCTCCTCCAATCTCTTTTCACTGCTTTGTCATTAAAAATGAAAACAAAAAAAAACGTCAATTTTCAAACTCCCCAACAACACATCTTCGTTGAGGAAACCTCCTACATCTCCCACGGGTGCGTACCGCCTTGCGGACCACCCGTCCAAGGTCCGATGAGCGACCTTTTCTACCCCTCCTCTGAGGGGTCTTCTCCTGTACATTCTACACCATCCTCTTCGTCTTCCTCTTCTTCTGTAAATATTGTCAGTCAATCTAGGAATGATAGGCCAATGGTAGTACCTAGGAAGAAATCCAAGGGTAGGCAGATCCCTCGTCGATTCCTTCTGGATTTGGCCGCCAGGTGTCAGGCCCTTCTTGCCATCCCCCAGTTGTTAGAAAATCCCATCCAGCTACCCGAAATAGAATGCGAGGGCGACTGTGCATCTGATGAAGGGTATGGAGTCTACGAGATCACGGATGAAGAATGCCCCACTGAAGATGAGGGTGAAGAATATGAGGATGCGGCGGGCGCATACGCTAGTGGAATGAGGAGATTCGACGAGCCGTCAACCGCCGTAGAAGAATCCACCAAAGAAGTCAACTTGGGAACTGAGGAAGACCCTAGGATCATCCTCATAAGTGACAACTTACCACCCTCTGAAGAAGAGGCATTAATTGAGGTTCTCAAGGAATATAAGGACACGTTTGCATGGAGCTACGAGGATATGCCAGGTCTGGATTCAACCTTGGTCGAACACCGTTTAACCCTAAAACCAGGGTCCATCTCGGTAAAACAAAGGTTAAGGCGTTTCCACCCTCAGATGGCTTTGAAAATGAAAGAAGAGGTCGATAAGCTCCACAAAGCCAGGTTCATTAGAGTCGTTCTTTATCCTCAATGGGTGGCGAACATTGTCCCGGTCATGAAGAAAGATGGGAAAGTCAGGATTTGCATCGACTTCCGGGACCTTAACCGCGCGTGTCCAAAGGATGATTTTCCCTTACCTCACATTGATGTGCTGATTGATAACACGGCAGGCTACGAAACCCTCTCTTTCATGGATGGATTTTCAGGATACAATCAAATTCGTTTGGCGGAAGAGGATCAGGAAAAGACGTCATTCACTACCCCTTGGGGAACATATTGTTACGTGGTCATGCCGTTCGGATTAAAGAATGCTGGAGCTACTTACCAAAGAGCGATGATGGCCATATTTCATGACATGATGCACATATATCTGGAAGTGTATGTGGATGACTTATTGGTGAAATCAAGGACCAGGATGGAACATCCAGAAGTTTTGGCTAAGGTCTTGCAAAGGTCAAGAGAGTTCCAATTGAAAATGAACCCGAAGAAGTGTGTGTTTGGTGTGTCGTCTGGTAAATTGCTGGGGTTCATCGTGAGTAAAAGAGGGATCGAGATAGATCCCGACAAAGCCAAGGCTATCAAGGATATGCCGCCTCCCAAGAATTTGAGGGAAGTCCAAGGTTTAATCGGGAGGTTACAGTTTATTCGTCGGTTTGTGTCCCAACATTCACAAAGGTGTAGACCTCTCTACGAGTTGACCAAGCTAGGAGTAGAATTCCACTGGAATTCTAAATGTCAGAAAGCTTTTGAAGGGTTGAAGGAATATCTGGCTAGTCCACCCGTTCTCATTCCACCCAAACCAGAAAAACCTCTGATCCTTTACGTCTCAGTCTTGGATGACTCCGTGGGAGCCGTCCTTGCACAAGCTGATGAAGAAGGCAAGGAACGGGGAACCTATTACTTGTCTAAACTCCTCAATCCCTATGAGCAGAAGTACACCGTCATGGAGAAAACCTGTGCTGCCCTCGTTTGGGTAGTGCAGAAATTGAAACATTACTTCTTGGCTCATGAGGTCCACTTGATTGCTCGAATGAATCCTATCAAATTCCTTCTGGAGAAAGCCGTCCTTACGGATAGGCTAGCACGCTGGCAAAGTTTTCTCTCTCAGTTCGACATCACCTACATCCAGCAAAAGGCGATTAAAGGTTATGCCATAGCCGAGCATCTCGCTCACCATCCTCTTCCTAAGTTCGATCCCGTCCAATCAGAGTTTCCAGATGAGGAACTAATGTCCGTCAACCAATCAGAGGAGCCAATGTGGACGCTATATTTTGATGGAGCTCTGAATTCTCAAGGGAGAGGAATCGGCATCGCCCTCCTGTCGCCTGAAGGCCTCACATTCTCACTGGCATACCAACTCAAATTTCCAGTCACCAACAATATAGCCGAATATGAAGCTCTTCTAGCTGGCCTAGAACTCGCTCATTCTTTTCGTATCACTGAGTTACGAGTCGTAGGTGATAGTCAACTCATCCTTCGCCAGGTGCTCACTAAATATCGCACTCGCGATCCCAAACTCAAGTCATACCAAGAACTCACTGCTGCCTTTGCCAAACTATTCACCAAACTGATCTTTGTTCATGTCCCTCGTCATCAGAATATTCTCGCCGATGCTCTCGCCTCATTGGCATCATCCTTAAGGTTCCCTCTAGGAAGATGGTTTAAGTCCATTTCCATCTATAAACTTCACGCCCCTGCAATCGATGATGCTTCCTACGTAAATATCAAAGACAGGATAGCAAGGAAGATCCTGCAGGAAGATATCCTTGAGAAGAGGGAAATCATGTTGGCAGAGGCCGAAGAAGAACTGGCTGATGAAGAGAAACCATGGTTCTATGAAATTGTCAAATACTGCCAAGATCAGTCTTATCCTGAAGGGGCCACCACAGAGGACAAGAAAGCCATAAGAAGGGTGGCTCAGAAATATACTTTGGTTGGAGGTCTACTCTATAGGAGGAGCCTTACTGGTATTCTGTTAAGATGTCTTGGTGACGATGAGGTTTGAAAATGTGTAGAAGAGACGCACTCGGGTGTGTGCGGTGGCCACGTAAATAGTCAGATGCTCGCCAAGAAGATCATTCGCCAAGGCTTTTATTGGCCCACTATGGAAGAAGATTATGCTGTCTATGTCCGTAGGTGTGTCAAGTGTCAACTTCACGCCGATAAAATTCATTCACCATCTTCCTCACTTCATCCAATATCCTCCCCATGGCCTTTCTCCATGTGGGCATTCGACATCATTGGTCCCCTAGGTGATCCCAATTCCCTCACCAAGCAGAAATCTTTTATCCTTACTGCGACGGAATACTTCACCAAATGGGCCGAAGCTGAAGCTTACGCGGAAATCAAGGCGTCAACGGTCTGCAAATTCGTCATAAAGAACATCCTCGCCAGATTCGGCGTCCCAAGCACGATCGTCACCGACAATGGGCCACAGTTCATTTCTCAGGACCTACAGGACCTCTGCAAAAGGTACGCAATTGCATTACATCATTCATCGCCTTATTACCCACAAGGTAACGGCCAAGCGGAGGCCACCAATAAAACATTGCTCAAAATCATCAAAAAAACCTGCGAGTCTAGTAAGTTTTCAGACTGGCCAGAAAAACTTATCGAAGCCCTATGGGCCTATCGCACTTCAATCCGTACCCCCACCGGGCAGACTCCATTTGCCCTTACTTATGGTATGGAAGCGGTAGTCCCGTATGAGACTCTGATCCCTTCTCTCAGGGTACAATTGGACGAGGAATTTTCCCTCAACGATCGTCGTAATTCACTCCTCGCCCAGTTGGAACTCTTGGATGAGAAGCGACTGGCCGCTGCCGAACACGCGCGTGTGTATCAAAATAGACTCGCTCGCTTTTACCAAAAGAAAGTCGTTGAGAAAAAATTCAAAGTTGGTGAGATGGTCGTAAAAAGAATTTTTGTCAAACCTGGAGGTCCGCGTTCTAAGCTCCAACCCATTTGGGAAGGACCATTTGTAATTCAAGCCGTGTACCCTGGCAACGCCTACAAGCTAGTCAACGCCGAAGGGACCGAGTTATCCCACCCTTGGAATGGGCTTTATCTTAAGAAATACTACCCTTAGCACAAAATAAAAAAATGATGAAAAGATTAAAAAAAACATCAAAAACAAAGAAATACCAAAAACCACTAAAAACATGGAAGATTCAAAATGCCGATGCCTGGCAGTCACCATGTAGTTAAGTCCCTGCATCTAACCTTCATGTTAGGATAGGGCCCATTGAGGCTTGGTAGGCACCGGGTCTTGGTTTGCCAGAACCGTGGAGATCCCTGTCCGGCCACGTCAGCCTATGCTCGCTCGAAGGAAGCTAACATGTGCTCACTTATGTATTTTACTCAAAAAAGTCGGTAGCATCACCTACGGTGGGGCCCCACCCAGAAGATCTCCGGAAGCTGTAATCTTTATTCTTTTCCCTTCGACCAAATGAGACAGTCGGCGCCCTTAAAACGCTGAGCATGAGAAACCGAAACTCAAAACCCCAAAGGCAAGAGTAGGATCCATTTCCTCGAGCATCGATCAGAGCACGAGAAGAGGGCAGTGTCCCCGCAGGCATACGAAAAGGGAGCCCACAAACGTCAAACGACTTTATCTCCCTCACAAAAAGAAATACAAAATCAAAATCAAGAGAAAAGCCTGGTCGTGACCGTGCCTGTTACGATAAACGGAACCCCTCAAAGCAAAAGTCTGAATCCACAAAGGGGGCCGTGGAATGTAAATGCTCGAGATTTGGTCCGAAGTTGTCCGAAAGGAAAGAGTTGATGGGCCCTTATTCGCTCGCCGGGTTAACGGCTTTGCCGGTCCTCTCAGGAGGTTTATCCCCTACACTCTTCCTTCTCCCTCTAAAGATGAACGTTCGATGGAGTTTCTGAAGGGTAAAAACTGCCTAGGGTCTGCAACCTTATTTTAATATACACATTTGGTTGCCTACTTTGAAAAGCAAAAGCTATCGCCGCGAAGAAGTCTCTGCGTTTCTGGCTGGTCAAGACCCATGTTTACCACCTTGATGTCTTCTTGCTTAACCTCGGGCTTAGGCCAATGCAAGCGCGTCACCTATGGGTGCGACGGCGTCTGATTCCGGGTCAGCGCCGCGCGGTTGGTCGTTAGGGTTTCAGGGTGTTCCATCATATACCATCTAGAGTTGTGAGGAAATAGACCCGGGTCGGGAAAATCTTTTACCTCAAACACCTTTTGGGTGAATCCCTGTGGTCGGAAGCGACTGGGAGCCTAAGCATGGCATGACGGTATTATCATCAGGGTAAGTCTTAGCCGGCGGGATCATCATTCGAGGGGTCTAGAGGCCCAAATCAACCTAGATGTGCACTTAGGATACCTGGGAGGTTAGTAAGAAACCCATGTTCTCACGAAGGTTAGGTGCCATTTGGGTGCTTGCCGGGCGTTAGCAATAAAAAAATTGAGATGATAAAACAACAAAAAATGGAAAAGAGAAAATGTACATATTTGCAAGCAAAAAAAATCTTTTTTATAAAATAAAAAAATGCCAAATATGAAAAAAGAAAACAAATCAATTTTGCATGATTATATTTGCGTGCAGCATCTCACTTTAATACCGCTTGCATTCGTGTGCTTGCCTGTCGCATTTATCATCACCACTTCTTTCCCTTACCTTCGTTAAAATAAAGGCTTGGCCCCTTGACCAGTTATCAAGGACAGTCACAGTGACCATTTGTTTATTGAGCAAGGGGCCAAGTCAGAACAGAAATTCTGATTTGTTTGTTTCAGTGATGTGTGCAGGGATTCAGGCAACAGAAGCAAAGGTGAAAACCAAACAAACCAAACCTTGTGTTTTATTCCAAAAAACTAAAAAAATTACATCAAGTTCCGCCCTCTCTCTCTGCATTACTCGTCCCACTACTCTCCGGGCAAAACACTCTCAAAGGTGCTACCCAACTACGAAAAGCGGTACTCCTACCGCTCTGTACTCCTCTTCCTATTCCCGCATCCCGGTGTTGATCTACGGAAGCAGCAGAGAAGCTACCAACACGAAAGCCACGCTCTCGTGCTCTTCGGTAGCGCTCCTCACCATCTCTCAGCCACTGTTCAGCAAGACCAAGGCTGATTCGGAGTTCGAATAGTTGGGCCTCCATGGCCCTTCGTTCCTCCCTTTCAGTCAATCTGTTGGCTCTTTCTCTCTCTGCGTCTCTTTCTCTCTCTGCACGTTCTCTCTCGCGGTCTTCCCTCTCCAACTGGAGAGTGATCCTTAGTTCTACGGCATCCCTAGAGGAGTCGTCATCAGAATGACGCCGCAGTTCCCTCTCCAGTTCTGCTATCCTAGCCTCCTTCTGCGCAGCCTTGGCAAGCGCTTCTTCCGTCTCCTTTTCATGCCAAGTGTACCATCTCAGATACGCGATAAGGCGTAAACCAAGAGAACTCAACACTGAAACTTTTACCTGTATACAGAGCATCTCTTCTGCTTCCGCAGCACGCTGCGTGGCGTGAGCAAGTTGCTCATGAAGCAAGTCAAGTTCTGAGGTGGGAATCCACAAGCTGGAAGAGGCACCACCCACTCCCATCGCTGGGGAAGCCGCGCCAATCTGGGCATGCTACGACCGCGTGAATTAGCAGCCAACATCTGGAATCTGGGGTTTTAATTAGAAACGTACTGTACACCTACCAAGGCGCTCGTAGCTCCGCGGGCATCGCCCAACTGTTGTTCCATCTCTGCCAAGCGAGTTCGTAAATTCGCTATCATGGCATCCCGGACATCCTGCAGCCTTACAAGTCAGCATTTTCACCAGAAAACCAAGAAAAGGAGAAAGAAGAGAAGAGAAAAGGGGAAACCTACCTCCACAAGTCCCCGGGGTTGGAACCGTTCTGCGTACTTTGTCCTATATAGACGCAAGTAGTCCTCGCTATCCCGCGCCTGTGATTCTACAATCGTGCCACCCCGTTGCCAGTCCTCATACTGTTCGGGGAATCGTACGCGCCAGTCAATGCAGGTCGCCGGTCCCCGCGTCTTTCTCCCGACACGAGGTGGCGCAGTTGAATCCACCCATTCTTGAGCCAGTCCTAAAGTCCTCATAACTAATCGTAGCCGAAGCGGCTCGATTTCATTCAGGCAGTGCATCCACAGTTCCCGTCCGAACCGGGCACGACTTGCTAGAACCCACGGCTGGTCGGCATCGACCATGTCTGAGTAGGGCCTCCAGTTTACCATCGCTGCAGGGAACTCCTGTAGCTCCCGCCTTAGCACCATCAGTTGGTAGGTTAGGGGTGCCGCACTCATGATGGGTTCCCACCGCCTGGCTAACGGCACCACCACGGGTCGCCAATGCCGAGCTCTCCCCATAGGGAGGTAATAATAGCTCCATAGCTGCTCGGCACAGGTCATCAGTACTTTGCAAAAACACAAAAAAATACAAAATAAGCAAAACCAAAAAAATACCTGGATGAATGGTGTGAAACCACTCACAGTCATCTCACGATCCGTTTCTTGGAATAGGCCTGCAAACAAGTGTGCCAGCATGGCGGCTCCCCAGGCATAATACCCTACTCTTTCAAGGTCTGACAGCAGCTCCAGGAAGCAACATTGGATACCGTCCCCTTTCGAGCTCAGTACCAATCTCCTCAAAAGGAAGAGGAGAAATCTCCTCAAATCTATGTTGCATCTTTCCCAGTCGCCGAAATCTGTGCAGTACACGGCACGGCATCCTATTTCCATCCTTTCCATGAACTCTTCTGAGGATTCATCGTCCCGCCGACGAGTGTCGGTGAGCCCTAATGCATCCATGAGGGACGCCCTAGCTACCGACCTGTTTTTCCGACCATCTAGGTCCAAACCCAGTAACTTCTGGGCACCTTCTCTGTAGTCCGCGTAAGTGACTCCGGTCACTGCCTCGCCCTCTACCTTCAGGCTTGTGATCCGGACCATATCCTCCAAGCTGGGCACCATGTGCCCCCAGGGCATCAGGAATGCCCGACTCACTGGGTCCCATCTCTCACACAAGGCTTGGATCAGGACCAGGTCGAGCTAGATCGGCTCGATCCGAAGGAAGGTACCAAAGCCCATCACGTCTAGCCTCGCCTTCTGAAAATCTGGGAGGCCCCTGTACGCTGCTACTACCAACTCCCATAAGATTTGTGATTTCATCACAACCTACACATACAAGGAATGGGGGTGAGGTTTGGTCAGAAGAAAGGAAGAAAGAATGGAAAAAAGGGCAAGAAAACTTGGCTTACGAGTTGTGATTGGGCCCTTTCGCTGAAGTGCCCTTCAAGGTCTGAAAGCCTCCTGGAACTACTACCACTGGACCTGCTTCTCTTCGAGGAATGGGAAGATTCGCCCTCCATCCAACTCTCAGAATTTTGAACTCCTCCTCTCCCGTGAGAACTTGTGCTCCTCGAGTTAGTCCTCGATATACCTGGGAAGATAAAAGGGACAAGAATTTATAGAAATGGAAGGAGTGCGGGCCAAGATTGCCTCCATCACCTGTTAATGATAGCCCTCGTAATGAGGCACCGGCCATGCGGTCCCGTGTGTCGCTTCACCGCTCGCACGGGGTGATTGACTGGACGAAGAATATGACGACTAGCCCCCTATGTTGTCTAGGGATACCCTATCATGATTTGGAGGACGTCCGCAAAATTTGACACAACGTTCTGGAAAGGGGCTAGGGCCGTCATTATTGACTTCGACGGCAGATTCCCGTGGAAAATGGTCACAACAAGACGCGATTCTCCGCTCGGGGCGGAGTCTCGGCAGACCCATCACATGGGAACAGTGCAAAGGAAAGGAAGTGTAGGGAAGAAGGAACGCACAAGAGAACAAACAAGCAGCAGAAAATCAAATCATTCCATTCATAATTCTACATAAGCTATCACAAACACTACAATCATAGAGAGGTGGCGGGTCCACTAGCTCGCCAGCTCTTGCCATTATTTCCATGCTCGTCCCTCTAGGCGTCCCTCTCCTCTCCCCCGAGGTGAGGGTCCCTCAGAAGCCTCCGGGATCCCCGTGCAGTAGCACCTGCCTCGCCTCTTGGCGCCTGCTCCGCAGCAGTGACTCGCTGCTCCTCCCCTGGCGTGGCGAAGAAGCCACTAGCGGCAAAGCGACCGGACTGGCGGAGTCACTCCCCGAACTCTCGCGCTCTCTCGTAGCGCGTCTCCATCCCTCCTAACCTCTGCACTACGGCCTGAAGGCCCAGCCGGAGCTCCCTCACTTGGGCCTCCAAGGCCCTCCTCTCGATCTGATCCCGCTGTCGCTCGGACCTTCTCTCGGCTCTTTCTCTCTCTGTCTCTCTCCTCATCATCTGCAGAAGAACCCTTAACTCCATGATGTCTGGAGAAGGTCTCTCCTCACCGCGATGCCGCAGCTCCGCTACAGTCGCCACCCAGACGTCACGCTCCTCTTCCGCCCGGGTCGCGCGGGCCACCGCACCGGCAAGTTGCTCCCGGAGGGAGGCAATCTCGAGAAAAGGGGCCGAGGAGCTGGAAGATGCGCCACCAATCATCCCCGCCGTCGCTGTCTGCTGGGCACGCTGGAACAAAATAAACAGCGGCCGTCAGTGAAACTCCAAAATCTGAAGATAAAAGTGCGGCACGTAACTTACCAGAAGCGACAGCTCATGCTGAGCGACGGCCAGCTGCCGCCTAGCCTCTGATAGTTGGGCGCGCGAGCCGCCGACCCCACGCGTGTCCCCAGCTTGGGGAAGCCCCGCATAACTCTCTCTCTGCCGCCGCAGGAAGTCGGCGCTGTCCTGCACCAATACACTCCCTTGCTGTTCGGGGAGACGTACGTGCCAGTCCTCGAGCCTCGCCTTGCCGCGACTCTCCCTCCTGACGCGGCTCGGCTCGTCCGCACTCGCCCACTCATCGGCCAGGCCCAGGGTCCTCGCCGTGTCCTGCACCAAGAAAGAAGGGCCTCGCATCATAACAAAGAACGCGTCCCCTGTCTAGGACACATCCATCATTTAAGTGCAACACTCGCCGAACCCTTTTCCCCCTCGCGCGGCTCGCTTCAAAACTCAAAATGAATTAAAAGAGGAAAAGATCGGAGGACCTACCAGACCGTGTTCACCTCCCTCCGCGACATCGGGCCCCTCGGGTCCCTCGGGGGCCCGAAGCGGCCCTTCCTCCTCCATAGACGCCGTTCCGTGCTCTGGCGCGTCCCTCCTCGGGCGAGGAGTTCCTCGTCCCTCTCCACCTTCACCATGATCGGGCCCACCGAACTCCATCAATCAAAAGAGGAGGAAGACGAAAAAGGGGCAAGCGAGTTTCGGCGGAAGGCGGGCTCGTTTGCGGGTAAGGCACGGGAGAAGAAAGGCCACCCGACGCTTTAAATTTGAATTCAAGGACTAAGACGCGTCCTCGCGCCTGGACGCACCCAAAAGGGGGAGAAAGGAAACAGAATCCCCCCGTGCAAAGCGTAGTTCCCCGCTGTTCAGGGCAAGGTCTCGTGGAGCGTGCCTCGAAGGACCACTCAGTGCAAAGAAGAAAGTGTGGGAGAGAGAAAAGTACACACAACACAAGAAAGCCATTTTCATTTCATATAATAGCCGAAAATACATCATACAGTGAGAAGGGTGACGTGTACAAGCAACTCTCTAACTCTCACCATCACCCTCCTGGTCATCTCTCTCCTCCCTCCTCTGCCGGGGATCCCTAGGGGGCCTCTGCGAACCCTGAGAAGCCGTGCTCGCCTCGCCCTGCGGTGGCACTCCAGCCTCGAAGGCGCGACGACGCTCCTCGGCCGAAGAAACCAGATAGCTGCCCATGGAAAAAGAACCAGACTGACAAAGTCGCGTCCCGCGTTCCTTCGCCCTCTGGTACCGCTCCTCGCTCTCCCGAAGCCTCCCCTCCGCCGTGCCGAGACTCAATCGGAGCTCCAGCAGCTGGGCCTCTAGAGCCCTCCTCTCGATCTGATCCCACTGTCGCTCCTCCCTCTCTCTCTCCCTATCCCTCTCCCTCTCTCTCTCCACGCTCTCCCTATCCCTCTCCCTCTCCTCTCTCTCCCTCATCGCCTCTCTCCTCGACAGCTCGAGGGCGATCGCAGATCCACTACGTCGCGAGGGAGCTCCTCAGCCTCACGTCGACGCTCCTCCTCCAGCTCTGTAATCCGCGCGTCACGCTCCGCCACCCGAGCGTCGCGCTCCTGCTCGGCACGAACAGCACGCGCCAGGGCCTCCCGAATCTCGGCCACCTGTCAAAGCACGCATGCACCATAAGAGAACAACAGTGATAGAAGGAAAGCAGCCAGAAGAGAGTCAAGGTCAGGCAAGCACTCACTCGAGCCTCACGGTCACGCTCGGCCTCCTCAGCCCGAGCCACCGCATACGCCAGCTGCTCCTGGAGGGCAGAAACCTCCGGAGGAGGGCCCCGCGAACTGGAACCCGCTCCACCAGCCGTCCCGGCTGCCGCTATCTGGTGGGTCCGCTGAAACACGGGGCAAACGTCAGTCAAAGGCTAAGCATCAAAAATCCAGGTCGCAAAAAAAAATGCATCACATAAACTCACCAGGATCTCCAACTCCTGTCGGATGGCCACCAACTGTCGCCTGGCGTCCGCCAACTGGGCCCGCAGGTCGGCGATCATGGTATCACGAGCATCCTGCATTGCACGTAAGTTAGTACCACATGCATATACATATAAAAGAGTGAAGCATTCTCATTTCACTTACCCCTGCCATACCACCAAGGAAGAGGCGGTCCCCATACGTAGCCCGGTACCGTCTCAGGTAATCAGTACTGTCCTGTACATGGGACACCACTGGGACCCCGCCCTGCTGCCAGTCCTGGTACTGTGCTGGGAAGCGCGTACGCCAGTCCACAACCTTCACCTTCCCCTTGGTCTTCCGCCCAATGCGGGCCGGCTCTTCTACATCAACCCACTCCTGGGCTAGCCCCAACGTCCTCATAACCAGCCTCAGCCGAAGCGGCTCGATCTCGTTCAGGCAATGGACCCACACGTCCCGCCTGAAACGAGGAAGACCCGCTACAACCCAAGGCTGGCCAGCGTCGCCCATGCCCAGGTAGGGTCTCCACACCACCTGCATCACCATACATACATCATGTTAGTTACCATTCAGTTACATGCATAAACACAAAAAAATCATACGCATCATACCATGGCCTCGGGATACTCGCTCAGCTCCCGACGAAGCGACGCCAGCTGGTAGCCGTGGGGTGCTGCAACCACGACCGGCCTCCACCGCCGCGCCAGAGGCACGGCCCTCCTGTTCCCATGCCTAGCCCTCCCCATCGAGAAATAGTAATAGCTCCACACCTGCATCCATCATACATCATTAGTACAATAATTGCATATTTAACTGTGGGAATGCATAAATAAAATGTTTACCTGCAGAAAAGGTGCGAAGTCGCTGACTGTCGTCTCCTTCTCCGAAGTCTGGGAGAGATCAGCAATCAAATGGGCAAGCAGAGCCGCTCCCCACGCGTAGTGTCCCACTCTGTCCAGATCCGCCAAGATCCCGAGGAAACGGTAGTGGATGCCATCCCCCTTCGTCCCCAGCAGAAGGCGGCCCAGGAAGAAGAAAAGAAACCTCCGAAGGTCTAGATCCACCAGCTCCCTCTCGCTCGGATCCTGGGTGAAAGCTGCACGGGCATCTCCCTCCAATCGTGCCAGAAACTCCGCTCCAGTCTCGCTAACCCGCTGGCGCGGGTCAACGAATCCGAGCGCCTCCATGATCTCCACTCGGCCAACTACCCTGCTGTCTCTATCAGTCACGCTCGTCTCTAACCACAGCAGGTCCAGGGCACTCTCTCGGTAGTCGGGGTAGGTGACCCCGCTCACCGCCTCTCCGTCAACCCGTAGCCCGGTGATCCGAGCCACGTCCTCGAGTGTCGGCACCATGTGCCCCCAGGGCATCAGAAACGCCCGGCTCGGCGCGTGCCACCGCTCCCTCAATGCCTGGATAAGAGGAAGGTCGAGCCGGAAGGGCTCGATCCTAAGGAAAGCTCCAAAGCCCATGGCGTCCACACGCGCCCTCTGAAAGTCCGGCAGCCCACGGTATGCTGCCACCACTAGGGACCAGCTGATCCGTCCTTTCATCACACCCTGCACACCACAAAACCAATAAAAAATACATCAGCATCATGAATAATACTAAACAATAACACTGTATATACTACTTATTCATCTTATTTTATTTTTATTTTAAAAAAAAAAATTAGGCGTCTAACACCTTGGACGCCTCCATTTCATTTTCTTTATTTTAATTTTAAAAAAAACCCAAAAAACAAAAACAAAAATAAATAAAAAATATATATATATTATCATGGAGGCGTCCCATGGCCTGGACGCCTCCTTTTTTTAATTCTTTTTTTATTATTTACAAAAAAAAATAAATTTAAAAAAAAAGGAACAAAAAAAAATGTGGAGGCGTCCAGGCCCCTGGACGCCTCCTTCCCTCACACCCGGCGTTCTTCACACAGCCTCTCGTCCGCCCTTTTAAGCCAGTGAACCAATAGAATGGAGGTCTAAGGGGCTTACCGGATCGTGCTCGTCCTCTGCCGCGTCGCCAGCGTCCACTGCAGCCTCCAAGGCCAAAGGAAGAGCCTCCTCACCCGCGACAATCTCCTCCGCCGCAGCAGCCTCCTCGGCATCATCCCTCAGCCTCCTCAGACGACGAGCCCGTCGTTTCCGCTTCTCTGGACCCTGGCTCGATCCTCCTCGCTCCATTGGGACTAAGAATGGGTCGTCTGGGGTGACTGGGTCGTCAGAATGAACAGTACAAATGAGCAGGGGGTGAGGCCCCCCCCAATATATATAAGATCCACTGTTATTGGGGCGTCCAGGCGCCTGGACGCCCCCACCTTTTTTATTTTTATTTTTTAAAAAAATTAAAAAATTTGGGGGCGTCCAGGCAGCTGGACGCCCCCAAAATAAAAAAACTAAAAAAATAATAAATAAAAAGTAGGGGCGTCCAGGACCCTGGACGCCCCCAAATCAAAAAATTTAAAAAAAATCAAAAATAAAAAAATAGGGGCGTCCAGGCGCCTGGACGCCCCCAAATCAAAAAAATTTAAAAAAAATCAAAAATATAGAATTAGGGGCGTCCAGCCCCCTGGACGCCCCCATAATAAAAAATTTTAAAAAAAAGTATATATATATAATAAAAGTAAAAAAGATAAGAGTATGTATATAATCCAAACAAAAAAATAAAAACACAAAGAAAAAGAAAAACCACAAAAAAGACAATAATAATTAACGGAACTGGTCCAAAACTGCCAAATACCAGATTTTATTCCATCAGAAAAGCAGAGTGAACTACATCAGGGGCTTAGGCGCCTTAGGCCTTAACTTCCCCAGTTCGGTTACATAAGCCCTCCACGGCTCGCATTCTTCCACCACGTGCGCTAAGGCCTTTCCCGCAACACTTGTCTTCCAGGGAGCTTTAATGGCCTTCGCTTCCTTCGCGTCCGCTTCAGTGCCCAACTCCCTTTTCTTCAAAGGAACGATGCCAGTCGGTGGCGGGAACGAATGGCGTGGGATGCCAATCTGGAGGCAGCACCGATGCGCATTATAAAGGACGAACTCGGTCGCGCCGATCAGTTGAAGATCAACTTCGGGAGAAGGCCTCATGAGGAGATCTAGCGAAAGCAAACATGCCAGTGCGCAAGTAAAGAAGCCTTGTGTCACGGTGCGGAAGTGAGACCGCCAATCTTCACATTTCTTCAGCCACAGAACGCGGTTCACTACAGTACCACCGAAGCCTAACACGTCGGCTATGTGGTGAAGCGGGCTTTGTTGGAAAAGCTTCGAAGCAGTTGGCATTCCCTCGCGGTGGTCGAATTTGAAGTGCAAATCAAGCCAGCAATTCAAGACAAGTGCGCAACCAAAAGGAGGCTTACCCATGCTCGAGGCAGTAAGGCCGCTGTAAAGATAGGCAAGGACGGCGGGTCCCACCCTCTTTCCACTCCAGATCCCGCGAATGGCACTTAGTTGATCCTCCTCCACTATGTTGTCGGTATGAGGAAATAAGAGAGCACCCGCCAGACAGATAGTGAACCCCTTCATGATTCCCTCCAAATAGTCATCGTCTGGTGACCCTCTCAGGGCGTCCATGACCCACTCCGCGAGCTTTTGGAGATCGATCCCCTTTTGAGTACGGACCTTTCGGGCTGCGTCGGGCGGCATGAAGCTTCCAAGGACGCTTTCAGAAGTCCCCCGTGTCAGCATCCGCATAGCCTTCACCTTCCCGTCACTCTTGAATTTCTTCAATCCGAGCAGAAGTTCCACCTCCTCGAGGAGGATGGTAACCTCGAAGGTCAGGAAGATAAAAGTGTGGGTCTGGGGATGCCAGATCTCCACTAGTGCGCCCATAGCCGCCCAGTCCATACGAATTTTCTCGTAATACTTGGCGTGAATAAGGAGCCCCTGCAGATGCCACTTCGAGAGTATGGCCCTCATGCCAATGGAGATATTGGAAGTTAGCTTTGAAAGCCATGGCAGTTTGGAAAACTTCCTCGGGCCTGGGAAGAGTGGATATGGCTGGAAGAGGAAAGAAAGAAGAAATGAAGGAAGTAAGAAGAAGGTTCACATGGAAAATTTGAAATGAATCAGCTTACCATATGCGACATGATCGTCCCACTCAGATGACCCTCGAGGTCGGAGAGTCGCCTGATCTCGCTGCTAGGCCTGCTCCTCTTCATAACGCGGGAAGACTCTCCTTCCATCCTGAAATCTCTAGATTCTCCTCTCCTTCCTCTCCTGAGCTTCCAAAACCCACCTTAGTGCATCTGAATGAACTAGCCTAAGGGGAGTTCTTATAGGAAGGGAAGATCGCTACAGGACAGAACATGTCACATCAGCGGTCAATGTCGGGATTTTGGCTAGATCTCCTTCCCATTGTGGTGCGATTCTGCTATGATTCTGCTACTTTCTGATGTTATTAATCCATGCTGGCCTGTGCAGGTTTTACTAACGGACGTCTTTGTCCAGTCTCTTGTCCCACCTTTCAATAGTTGGTCCCACCATGTCATGCATCATAGTATACGATACCTACGCTACTAGAACATGTCAAGGACCTTGCGACCCGAACAAATCTGGGATTTGAGTTCCCCTTCAACAAAAACAGTGATGATCCCGGAAGAATTTGGGTTGTACGGATAGGCCGTTAACTTGTGGTAGCATGGGGACGACGGTTCCATTCAGTGAGTTGGTACGCGGATAAACGGGCCCCAGCCCAGTGGCGGCTCACCGGATCGGTATCCTGACCCGTTCTTAACAAGTTGACAATATTATCCTTGGCTATCTTCTATTTTAGTTTGTTTTAAATTTTTATTTTAACCCAGCATACATTCATATAGGATTTTGATTTATTGCGGAAAATCATTCAAGTGATTCGATTGCGAAGGCCGTTGTGCTTCAATTCCTACAAATATGAGATATTCCACTCCGAATAAAATACTGAGTTTCCTTGAAACGGCCCTACGTTGCTCTTCCAAAGGAGACCCTTGTTTGGACAGACCCTCAGATATTCCTTTGCTTTTGACCTTGTTTGACCCACCTTGGCCGCAGCACTTCCACATTAGCTGGTAACCGCTCCCCAAAGGTGAAACCTCCGGTTTATGACCCAGGTACTTCCACACCGAGAAGTTGGTCTCCTTTTCGTGCCTGAGCGCACATCTCACCCTCCCTTATTTGATATCCGTCCAAGCAATCGTCAATATTTGAAAGACCTTCTTCAAGGTCGCCTCATTAAAACTTCAGGAAAGATTCCAAACAGTAACGTCAAAAGCGTGTCTCATCACACCTTGGCATCAACTTATCAGTCCGCTCCCACTTCATTTCACTCCACTTCGATACCATTCCACTACGTGTCGCTCCCTTGCAAAGCAGACGCCAAGGCGGGGCAACTGTAGACACGCCATTCTTGACGTCTCCTGAGAAAGTCTCATATTACTATACAACGCCCCGCGACGGCTTACGCATTTCGAATCACTTGAGTACTTCCTTTTCTTGGGTCTTCTTCTGTCTTTTTCGGCATCCATAATCGTCTCGTCACGGCATTCGGACGGCATCAACACCAGTCAGACGTACCAAGAGGTTCCGGTCTGCCGGGCGGCCGCCGACGCCTGATCTGAGGACCCGGGTGGGTCTTAATGGGGGCGTCCAGGCCCCTGGACGCCCCCATGTTTTTAATTTATTTTATTTTATTTTCTCAGGGCCCAAAACTAAATAAAAAATATATATTTTAATGGAGGCGTCTAGGGCCCTGGACGCCTCCATAAAAATAAAAATAAAAAATGTGTGTAAAATGCCAGTTGGCATAAAAAAACAAATAAATAAATAAATATATATATATATTAATGGAGGCGTCCAGGACCCTGGACGCCTCCATAAAAACAAATATAAAAAAATCAAAAATGCCAGCCCTAGCATAAAAAGACAAAATAAAAATATATAATATATTTTGGAGGCGTCCAGGCCCCTGGACGCCTCCATCAACTCTCTCACGGGCGCCTGCCACCGAACGTCGATTTGTCGTGTGTGAAAAAATCCAAATTATTGAGACGTCCAGCCACCTGGACGCGCCCACTTCCGAATCACGAGGCGCCGCTCACAAAACCACGCGTTGTGCCAAACCGCGTGCGGCCGTCGTCGGTTTTCGGTGGACCTGTTGGACACGTTCGGGCCCCTGGACGCCTCCACAAAAGTATTCCAAAAAAATTAATAAAAATAGAATAAAATATTAGTTCGACCCTGATGGAGGTGTCCAAGGTCCTGGATGCCTCCACCCTCCGGAGCCCTATAAATAGAGGCCCACCCCCTCAGTTCTGGGGGAGCTTCGAAGTGATCCGATAGGCTGCCGGAGCCCAGAGGCTACGGAGTCATTTTCTAACCCGTGGGTTCTTTTGTAGGTGGAGGTTCTACCGGCTTCTCGGGTGCTCACCCTCGCGAGAGGAAGGTCGTCTTCATCCACCGCGCTTCCACGTCGTCCCCACGCTGCCGGAGCTCCGCCGGATTTCACCATCGGCACATCCAATAAGTCAATTCTTTCCTTTTCTTCGTAGTTCTTTTGCATTCATCATCTTGCATCCCCTATCCCCCTTCATAAGGGCGCCTTTTCTTATACACTTCTTACACCCATCATCTCATTTTCCTCCTACTCGAGTCCGAGAGGGGTTTAAAAGATAACACCAACCAGGTGTGTGTCTTGCCATCATTTCGTTATTTTTTATCACAAGGATTTGAATACTACACCTCCATCTTTCTAATCCACTTGTCATTTGTTTGTCGTTGTTCTGCAAGGGTAGCCGAGGAAAGCCCTCTCCGTCGGCCGGCCGGAGGGAGAGGAAGAAGCAACCTGCCATCTCCCGCTCTTGAGGTAGGCGCGATCACTTTCTTATTTTGGGGTCTTTCGGCCCCTGACGATCACATCTTGTTTTCGAGGCCGCGGCGAGTCACTTCCCCAATGGCCGTTTAAATTTCTGTTCTTATATTCTCTTTATATTCTGTTATATTCTGCTCATATTCTCGAGGCCGCGGCGAGTCACTTCCCCAATGGCCGTTTAAATTCACGTTTTTATACGTTATATTCTTATCTGTTTATGTTCTCGAGGCCGCGGCGAGTCACTTCCCTAATGGCCGTTTAAATTCCCGCTCTTTGTATTCTCTTTATATTCTGTCATCTTATTATCTGCTCATATTCTCGAGGCCGTGGCGAGTCACTTCCCCAATGGCCGTTTCAATTCTTGTTATTTAATTTCTGCACCATTCCCGTCCCCCCGAGGCCGCGGCGAGTCACTTCCCGCTATGGCCGTTTAACCCCCATATCTTGCTATATCACACTTGTCCCGCTCGCCCCGCCGGAGCAATCTCCCGTGGTGGCCCCTTCTCTCTCTTCTCTTATTTCTGTGTTGCAGTAAACAAACACCAAAAAAAGAGGAGCCCGCGCGCTCCGCGTCTTCTCCGCTCTTCCTCGAACCGCGTGATGTCGCTCACAGATGGTTCTATTCTGCACGTTGTGGTTGCAGATAGTATCTTGACTCTGATTCTCCCAATCTAGCAATATTATTCTCGAGTATTTTCTATTTTATCCTTTCTTTACATTTGTTTTAATGATTTCTTTTATTTTAGCCCAGCATGCATCATACGCATCTTTTGAGCATTCATGACCCATGATTTGCCAGCTAGTGTCCCACCAGTGATGGATAGCTGTGTGTTCAGTGTTTGAGTAAGAGGAACAATTCTATTCAGAGTTGGAAGGTTCTCTCTGGTTTGTTCATGTGGTTTGGTTGATTGAGAGTCTTGGTCTGGAGTTTAGTTCATCTCTTTATTTTTTTGCCTGCTTTGGTCTCCTCATTGGACTGTGGGATTGTGTCTCCCATGAGGTTGATCATGTTTTCTCCTTTCAGTTTAGTCCCTCCAGATTGGTGTTACTTTTAGTCTAATCACTCCTTGCGAATGGTCCAGAGTTTTTCGGAAGATTCCTATCGCTCGTTGGCAAAACGGGTGTCATTTTACCTTAACGCCTGCTTTTCAATCCGCTCCGCTTCATTTCCGCTTCATCTCTATGTTCCACTTCTCTTTTGCTTCACCTCTGTTCGCTCCCCTGCAAAGAGGACGTTAAGGAGGGGCATCTGTTGACACTCATTTTTTTACCGATAAGTTGAGTCATTTCTCTTACCATCATTTGTTGATGCCTCAAGTTGTCTATTACTCGTTAGGTTATTTCCAGGCAGCTTATTGGGCCTATTTTATGGGTACCTCCCTCCCTGACTCGGTCTGCTTCAATTCGGGGCTTAATGGACCTTGATTTGCTTGATTTATCACATTTTATCAAATTTCAAGTGTCTAGCCATTGCGCGGTCTATCGTTTGACCGTTCAGTCACTGAGCGGTTGACGATGAACCGTTTACCTATTTATTGGATATTAAGGTGATTTTCTGAATTTCCACCGACAAGCTTTTGCACGGTTCATATGTAACCGTCCAACATAATTGAACGGTATGCGTATGACCGTCCAGATCTCAGAGTCCCAGATTCGTTGGTTGTTCAGATAATTATCTAATTATCTAATTTGTTCTGATTTATCACCGACAGGCGTCGAGCGGTTGGTTTATGGCCATTCCATGTATTGAGCGGTCCATTAAGGACCGTCCAATCCCCGAGAGTCCAACAGCGAAATAGTCGGTCAGTTCGATGGATATTTGGACAATATTTCTTATTTACTTAATTTCCACCGACAGATTGGACGGTCTGGTAATGGGCCGCCCAATGGGATAGGCGGTCTATCGCACGACCGCGCAATGGTCCGATTGCTGAAAAACTAAGGGTTTTTCTCTCTCTATCCGTGATTTTATCCTTGACTTGTTTCGCCCATTTCTCCGCGGATACTCCACCAAATGGGGTGCCGTTTGAACTGGTTGGAAGATAATTCTATTATCTACAGATTTTGTGTTGATATCTCGAGCTGATTTTCATTGGAAACCCTAATTTCGGGGTTGGCTTTTAGGCTTTATAAATAGGACCCTAAGGCTAAGCTTTGAAAGGGGGGGGGGGGAGATTTCAAGGTCACGGCGAAGCTCTGCCGAATTCTCAAGCGACCTACATTCAGGGAGGGAGACTTTCTACGTCCATACAAGCCTCCGGTTCATGGAGTATTTGTGTTTTGGGTCATAGTTTAATTGTTATCCGTCGCGTTCTTCATTGCATGCAATCATCGTCTTTGTTCTCTCTCCACATTTTTCTTCATCTACATATCATCACATACCCCTCCCATTATTTTTGACGCCCTTTAGGGGTTTAAAAACTCCCCAGGTATTCCCCATTCCATTTTGCTATGATTGTTTTCATCTGCATGCACATTTACTGCACCTCACAGTTCTGATTTGGGTTTCCTTACGTGTTTTACACTTTGTTTCGCAGGTCAGCAACGTCCTAACACGAGGCCCACTCTTTCTGGCCGGCCGAGAAGGGTGGAGGTAGAGATCCCACGTTTTGGGAGTTAGTGGCACAGTGCGGTCTTCATCTGTCCGTGCGAGGAATATGGCGGCTTAGTCTTGACCGTCCAGTTCTGTCCAGCGGTTGATCCTGAACCGTCCCGTCATCTAGCTGCTCTTCGTCCCGCGTTCGTCCCAGCGCTGTTGGGCGGTCTGTCGAGTGACCGCGCGTCCTCTGAGTGGTTCACTCAGAACCGCGTATTACTGTAGTGCTGTTCTAGGCGAGTGTCTCTCCTTTCTTTCCAAGGTACGGTGTACTTGCTTACATTCGGCACCTTGGTGGCGATCACACACACTCCTCATCCTTCCCCTTGCTATTTACATGTTGTTTAGTTCTTTACATTAGCACTGTAAAGAAGGGATTTGGAAGGACAATCAAAAAGGGGAAAGGGAAAAACATGTCAACAACTACGTCAGAGTAGAGATGAGGCAAGACAACCTGAGGAGACAAGAGTGCGAAGCCGCGAGACGGCGAGGACTGGGGCATCAGCCAGTGGTGGTTCATCTACTACTCATCAACCACGGGGCATTAGGAGTTTTTTCACTGGTGACTCGGGTTCACAAAGAAAAATGACATAATCGATCAATATTGAAGATGTGGAGCCCGGTGCACTATCCCCAGAGCATGGCAAGCAAACGAGGATGGATGATGCATATGGCCAGAAGGGGCCAAAATGGAAACTCGGACAGTCCGTTGCAAAATGGTCGCACCACGTGGGACTGCCTTTTAATGCGGCCATCATCCCTTACTACAGGCCTATATTTCAAGAATCACAAGTTCTTGGATTACACGTGCAACCACCTACGGCGAGAGAGTTGGCCGGCATATATCTTGATGAACAAGTTGCTGAGATCAAGAGTTATGTGAACTCATTCAAACAGAAATGGTCAAAATACGGTGTCACACTAATGTGTGATGGATGGTCATGTGCCACTAAAAGTAGTATGATCAACTTTCTTATTTATTGTGACAGATATGTATTCTTTCACAGGTCAGTGGATGCGTTAGGTCAAGTCCACAGTTACAAATATATATTGTCATTGATGGAACAAGTGGTGAACGAGATCGGGGAGGAGTACATTATTCAAGTGGTAACAGACAATGGCTCGAACTATAAGAAGGCTGGGGAGAAGCTGATGAGGACCAGACGACACCTTTTCTGGACCCCCTGTGCAGCACACTGTGTAGACCTCATGCTGAAAGAGATTCGTCAGCTTCGTGTAGTCAAGTCCGTGGTCGATGTGGCACAGAAGGTCACGAAATATATCTACAACCACACACTTGTATTGACATGGATGAGAGAGCATTGTGGTGGCGAACTGTTGAGGTCTGGCATCACACGATTTGCCACCAACTACATCGCATTGTAGAGTCTTCTGAAGCACAAGGATGGGTTGAAGTAGATGTTTAGAGGTGAGCCTTTGCTGAGTTCATCTTTTGCTGCTTCACGTGAAGGAGGGGAGGTCGAAGGGATTGTCAACACGAGCAACTTTTAGGACAGAGTCAATATATTAGTTTCATTGATAGAGCCACTATATGAGGTATTGAGATGTGTGGATGGGGATAAAGTACCAACCATGGGGTTGGTGTACAGTAAAATTTAAGCTGCAAAGCGGAAGATTCTTGCAACCTCAAAGAAATATGGACCCACCATCTTAGACATTGTGGAGGACAGATGGGACAGGCAAATGATGTTGTACATGAGTGGTTCATGCATATATATATATAGCTCATGCATTGCCTTGATTTGTTTTGATGATAGCTAAGCTATACTATAAGTTGGTTTTGATGATGCCATAAGAGTCATTATAAGCAAGTTCATGCTACAAGCCACAAGAGTCTTTATCTGCTTAATTGTGTTAATGATCTCCTTCATGCTGTCTTTATAGGCTCTTGATGGAGATATTTTTAAAAGAGTATGAACAGTTGGAAAAGCAGCAGAAAAAGTCAAGATAGTCAGAGAAGAACTTAGTTAACAGATTTGATGACTTGATGAAGATTCATGGTGGTTCAGAAAAGAAGATGCTTTCATGAAGGCGAAGTCGACTTTAGAAGTTCTTCAAGCCGACTTGAAGACAGCCAGAAATCACCCGCTAGAAGAAGCGTCAATAGCTACGGATTAATGGTGACAAATAGGTGGTGAACGGTGAAAAATTGGCTGTAAGGGTGAAAAAGAGTCCACTAAGGGTGAAAAATGGACTATAGCGATGAAAGTCTTCAGATGCGAAGAAGCCGAGTCGACGCAAGAAGGTTGTAGCGTTGACGCAGCCAGAATGCTAGAAGGACCGGTTAGTCAAAGCATACGAGTCAATGTTGACTTTAGTCAAAGTCAACCAAGTCAACATGACTCCAGCCAAGCTCAAGTTCAGGTTGACTCAAGACAAGTGGACTCAGTCAAAGTGAAAGTCAACTCTTGTCAGCCACGGAGTTCCAGTCAAAGTTTTAGTCAAGGTCAAACGTCAGCCAAGTTCAAAAAGAGTCAAGCCCAAGCCTTTCGCCAGTCAAAATGAACAAGGGTGAAGAATGGTCAATACATATGACAAATGGACTGCGAGCAGTGACAAATACCCAACTAATGGTGATAAATAGCTCACCAAGGGTGAAAAATAGGTAGCCAGGCTGAAAGCCTTCAAATGCAAAGAAGGAGAAGTCGACTCAAGATGCACTTGGAGTCGACTCCTGTGTACGCCAGAAGCCTTGGCCATCTGAAGAAGAACAAGGGTGACAAAAAGCTTCTTAGCGGTGACAAATGACTAAAGGCGACGGCTAAGCCAAGAGGAAAAAGATTTAAGGCGACGGCTCTAGGAGGTAAGGGTGACAAATGAACGGTAAGGCATACAAATGGGAAGTAAGGGTGACAAATGACTCTGTAAGGCAGACAAATGTTGGATAAGGGTGAAAAATACCCGGTAAGGCTGAAAAATAGATTGGCAAGACAAAAAAATAGCCCAGCTCCCGTGAGTCACTTATGCAATCATGTGTTTTCGAAGCCAATCAGTTGGCACGTGATCCAAGGTCCTTCCAGAAGAGAATATTCTCTGACAAATGGACTAATGGCTGAATTTCGTTGAGGATAAGATTATTTTAGAAAATGTTTTTTTCTGTTCTATATATACAAGCTCTTCCTTCGAAGGAAGGGGGCTACCGTGAGAAGAGTAAGCTGCAAGCAAGGGTAGAGAGAGTCTGTGAGAAAGAGAAGAAGAAAGAGAAGAGAGAAGAGTGAGCAGAAGATCTGAGAGAGAGTCTGTGAGAAGAAGAAGAAGAAAGAGAAGAGAGATCGTGAGCTCATTTCAGTTGTTGGTAGACCCCGTTTATGAGAAGAGTTTTGAGTGCAGTCGGAGCTTATTGAAGACATGTTCTTCTATTGGCCTCTGGATCAAATCAAGCCATTATGCTTCCTTGGAGATATATGCATTTTGTTCTTTTCCGTTTCCCTTTGTTTTGTTTTTCATTTCCTTGGTTACTTCCGACGCTCTGTTTTGAGGTCGGGTTAAGTTGTGTATCAGCAGAAGCAAGCTTTGATGCTCAGCTATTAGCAAGCTGTGAGGCTCAGCGGAAGCAAGCGGTGATGCTCAACTGTTAGCAAGATGTGATGCTCAGCGGAAGCAAGCTGTGATGCTCAGCGGTGTAGAAAGTTGTGATGCTCAGAGGTTCAAGCTGTGAGTCAGCGGAATCCTCACCCAGGTTGAGTGGGGAGTGGATGTAGGTAGACTGGGTGTCTGGCTGAACCACCTAAAAATCCATTGAGTTCTGTGGTTTGATTGTGCGGCTGTGTTCGCTAGATGTTTGCTTAGGCTCGTCCTTCATATCTGTTATAACATCTACCTTGTGTGGTTGAGAGCTTTGTATTTCGCTGTGTTTCATTCACATCCATTCAGCGTTGCAATCTTAGTTACTCGCTAAGTGTTCGAGTGTTGCTCTAAGTAGAGCGCGAGCTTTTCTAATAGAGCCAAAATCACTGTCCTAGTGTGATTGTTTTATGTGATTGTTCATTGTCCTCGATCTCCATTCACAGAGACACTTGCCTCTTAATTCTCTATCTGATATGGGGCAATTCAGATTGACTTTGCTTTGATAGTGATTTTATCTGATAGATGTTTGATCAAAGCTCTTAGTGAGCTACGTTGTTGTTTATAGTCTGTTTTAAATTGGTTGATTTTTTAATTTGGGTATAATTTCTAAAAGGGATCTATTCACCCCCCCTCTAGATCCCGTCCTTGCACCCAACAAATGAGTCGTGATCTTCACATGGCATGTAAACATTTATCGTCTCTAATGTCAGTATCTGTAGTTACATGACAAAAAAAAATTAATATCCTGTGATTGTAGCGTACTACCTACACCCGGCCTTTCAATATGGTATGGGTCTCGCTTATGATGATACTTTGATAGAATCCGTCGACATTGTGATAGACCAACTGTCTCGCAGCCCAACGGATGCTGTTGATGCGTTGAATGATGTATATTTGGATACTTTACCCTTTTGGACATGAAAAATAATTATGTACCTATTTTTTCTCGATGCTGCATATGAAAATATTTAGAGAGGTAATTGGTTCATTTGCGACACCTAATGCCATTGCGAGCCGTGACAAACTTGACGCGGGTAATATACTTTAACAATGAACATTCTATAGCTCGATCAGTATTTATTTCATCTTATTATTATAATGTTCATCATCTACCTTAATAACAGCTGAGTGGTGGCTCAATTACGGCACAAGTGTACTAACATTAAGGAAGATTGCAATGAAAGTTCTATCACAAACATCATCCTCGAGTGGGTGCGAGCGGAATTGGTCGACATTCTCCTTCTTACATACCAAGCTCAGAAATAGGCTAACACACAAAATGCTCGATAAAATGGTCTATGTTCATTACAACATGAAGCTAAAGGTTAAGCATGTGCAGATGGATGCAAGGATAGGAGAGAGAAATTACGACCCAACAGATGCTGTGTACTTGCGAGACGATGATGACCCTATGGTTTCATGAGTTGCAAGAACCACAACCGATCGTGGTGAGGCGGAACTTGACGAGGAGGGCGAAGAACTGGGCGAGACACCACAACCTAATACTTTTCTCGCAGCAGCTGTGCAGCAAACAGTGGGGGAGGGAGATGACATCGATGCAGACGGTCGGAGACGAGTTAGCAATGGGACGTGATGAGGAAGTTAATTTGGATGAAGACCTCATCATTGGGGGTGGAGACACATCTTATGCGTATGATGATGCAGCATGGGAGCGATTGATACAACCTCCAACAAATCCACCCTCACCACTAGCTCAGTGAAATAATATATACAAATTGAATCGCATATTTGATTAGAGAGCGTAGGCATATATCTATGTATGATGATGTAAGAAATAAATTACAGGCCAATCTCACAAATGAATACTGATCTCGGGTTGCTACACCGCGACATTCAATATCTACAGAACCCAAAAGGATATCCACTTATAGAGAGGTTACGAGGAGTTCGTCATTTAGACAGGTGAATTTATAGACTACAAGAAGATTTATATGCTATATTCTATTGCTAATTGAATATGTTGTCGTTTCAATTGTGTAGCCTTCAGTAGCATCCAAACAACCATCTCAGTCAGCTGCACTACGACGCTCAGCGTCTAAGGCACCCGCTTAGTCATCTCAAGTATACTTATACGTATATACTTACACAATACAAAATTACTCGAACATCTTATCTAACAAAACCTCCGCTTCCCAGGCATGTAGAGGGACACAACATGCAGTAGATAAGTCGCCGCTTGCTCCACAGAAGAAGCAATCATCATGGACCACATTATTTAAGAGTAAAAAGGACACGCAACCACCGGTAAATCCAATGGACATTGCAGAATTGGAGACATTAGATCATAATGCAGATGACGACACTCCCGAGCCATCTGTTGAGCCCCACATCAGTGGGAGTCATGACTCTGATGACGACAGTACACCGACAGGGTCTTCGTCCCATAGTCGTGGGGGTTCTCGGGGTGGTCAACAGAGTCATCGCGAGGATAGTAGTGCTGGTGGCAGAAAGTATAGCAGTGGTTAAGGCAGAGGTCATGGGGGCCACGAACGTGTGGTATGAATAGAGGAGCAGCACTTCACACATGCCACGCAAGATGAGCATCACGGTGCTCCACCGTCAGGGACGAGGCAGGCAACTGATTATTGGGATCCCTACTATGGAAGTTCTGTTACATACAATATCAGCTATCAAGGCATGCTGTCTGATTTTAAGAGGATGAGCACACATGACTCTCAGGGATCTAGAAGTGAATATGGACGGTCATGGCAGCAGCAACCGATGTATCATGACGATTCTGAGAGTAGTAGTTTATTCTTCCCATCGTATCCATATCCTCATGCCCATGCCTCAATATAGCAATATACCGAAGGATATGGTTAGCTCTCAGTTGGGCCACTGCCGGTCGTGTACTCACAAGGTTCCTAACAATATGAATACTACGTACGCATGTACTGGGAGCAGTATGCAGGTTCCATGTATTATGAAGACTATCTATCCTATCTGCGGAGCACGTATAATGTCAGATTGTTTGGAGATGAGATGTGGCCAAGTTTAGGCCCATATGATTAGGAGTATGTATCATTTGTTTATATTTATAAGTAACTATAAATTAATCGTAAATTACTTCATATCTTGAGTTTTGCACTTGCCATTGAAGTTACTAATGTAATTTTTTTAACATTTGCAGGTCATCATGGACGGACGACGTCACCCTACGTGGGAGCATGGGTACACTGTCAAGGGTGATCGACATGTGCACTGTAAATACTACAGACATCGAGTCACCGGCATACATAGATTTGCAGAGCACCTTGCGGGAGTGGGACGGGATTGCTGTGCATGCTCTTTAGTTCTAGATGATGTCTGAGATTGCTTTCGGACATAGTTACAGGAGGGATATGTTTCTCACAACAGAGCTGGGACATCGTCTTCCACGTCCAGGGTACTCCCACCGGCCGCATCGGGTGAATCATGATCTTCCTCCACATCGAGAGTTCGAGCACCACCAGCACCAGTCGTACCAGTAGCAAATGATAGACTTAAATGCATAGATGTAGTTAGAACTTTTTTTAGAGAATTTCATGTACCCTCCACCGCTGCGCATGACCCATTATTTGTCCAGATTGTTACATATTTTCAGACTCACCCACATTCACGTCCACCCACTAAGATAGAGTTAGATTATATGAGTTATGAGTCTCATATATCTGATTCTGATTGGGATTCGGGATTCACAGATGAGTCAGATGAGTGAGTTTTGACATTTTGTACTTTATGAGTGGAGTTGAATGATGTCATTATTATGTATATGTTCACTTTAACATATTACGATATCTTTTTTGTCTCTTCAAATAAGATGTTTAATTGAGAGGTGTAATAGGTTATTTCTATGTAATTAACCATATGTAATTTAAGAGCATCTATGATAAAAAAAACTCAACATTCTATTATATTTAAATATATATATTATTTTACAATTTAAATAAATTATTATTAAAATTTTATTTTAAAAAAAATTAACAAAAATAAAAAAATATGTCTTGTAGCTTAGCATACCGGTACGGTGGCCGTCCCATCTCAGGCTGTGATCGGGACTGTCGGTTCGATCGGGACGACAAACCTTGTTCAAATTATTATTTCTCATTGCAACAAAAGAAATATTTTTTTAATAAATTAATATTATAAATAAATTTTATAAAAATATTTTTTAAAATATATTAACAGAAATATTATTATATAAAATTTAAAGATATATGAATATTATATAATACTATTTAAACGTGATGTTTTTATAAGTTTTAACAAAAAATGATATGTTTGTAAATAAAAATAATATATTTACACAATATAATTTTATGTATTAATAAATATGTTAATATAAGGAATTTTACATATATACCCCCATAAAATTTGATTTTATCAAATATATCCCTCATCTGAGCATATTATCATGAATGTCCTTTATTTAGATAGAAATATTACGGTTATATCCCTTTAATTTATTGTCGTCGACGTAGTAAAATATTCCGTGAAATATGTCATCTACGGTCGTTAGATCTAGAGTATATTTCATAAAATCAAACTTTACATGGATATATATACAAAAATCTTATTCTTTAATTCACACTCAACTTAGATTAAATAGACCGAAGTTACGGGGAGGACATAATCGTGACATTATTCATATTCCGAGGATATTCATGATAATATACTCCGACGAAGGGTATATTTGACAAAATCAAAACTTTGTAAGTGTATATATGTCAAAATCCCTTATATTTTTAAGAATATTTATTTTAAAATTTTAATTTTAATAATAATTTATTTATAAAAATCTCAAAAAAATATCATTGGTCGGGGAGCTCATTATCATTTTTAAAACCAAGTTATTAGCAAACCCAGATTGATGATTACATTCTAAAACCTATCCAGACAATGATTCGGGAGGAACCGGCCTCCCAATCCGTATATGGTATAAAATGGTCGTTCACGACAAGATCTTTCATGGCTCGTGACAGTGACAGCGACAGCCATCGGAACCGGGTCCCACTGTGGTCGTCTCTATCCACCACATGATGCTAGAGAGAGAAAGAAGAAGTAAAAAAAAAACAAACAAAAAAGATCGTCTACTTTAATAAAAGAGTTCCTAATATCCTTCCTCCAGAGTCCAGACTCCAGACATCCCCTCGTGTTATATCACCAAATCCCGAGTTTTTTTTTTGTTTTTTAACCATCATCCTCCCCGCCTCCCTTTCCGACCTTCGCCTGTTCCGGTCTATTCCCCTCGAACAGGTCGGTGAGGGAAGAAGCCTGCGAAGGGGGCGGCCATGGCGGCGGCCATGAGATCGAGGTCGATCGGGCCGGCGGCGGCGGCGGCGGCCTCCGTGGCGCTGCAGCCCGTCTACCTCGCGGCCAACCGGATGCACGCCGGCAGGATCTTCGACCTGCAGCGCAGGGGCGGGAGGAAGTGGGACGAGCTCTGGGGGCGGACCACCTACCGCTTTGGGTCGTCCAAGCCTGCGCCGCCCCAGGCCGAGCTCGTCGAGACAGGGGCCGCTGTCCCTGGTGTGCTGTCCTCGTGGGGGAGCACCGGGAGGACGTCCGGGGATCCGCCGGAGATCTGGCAGCAGCCCGGTGACTCGGGGATCACTGTGCCGTCGGGGAGCTTGCCGGGCCGGATCAACGTGATCCGGGTGGGCATAGGAAGCGGCGGAGGAGGGGGGAGCTCGGGGACCGGCGTTGGGAATGGGTTTGGATCGAAGAAACGGGGTTGGGGTGGTGCTGACATCGGGAACGAGTTTCCGACGCCGAAGGAGTTATGCAAGGAGCTCGACAAATTTGTTATTGGACAGGAGCGCGCAAAGAAGGTAAAAATTGGAACCTTGGTCTAAAATCTGTTCAGTTAAAAAATAGAAAGACGAAGAACATACAATTTGACGCTTATGTGATTTGATTATCAGCTACGGTCCGATTCTTGATATGTTGGTTTAGTAATTATAATTGGGTTGCATTAGTGCAATTTCCGATACCTGGTTGCTGGACGGTGATAGTTAATGCTGAAAATTCAATCACTGTCTAAGGAGGGAAAGAAGGAAGCTCGGAACGTAGGACCTGTTTGGATGCGAGGCATAAACGTGTTTGGACTCATCATAAATTCCTGTTTATGATAGAACTCAAAATCTTCCCATAAATGCATTTTTCGTAAGCTTGCTTTGAGTTGGTCTATGGTGGAGACTCTTCCTGTGAAAAGTGTTTATATAGACTCAATTCTACTTACGTAGAGCAGCCAAACATGAAGTAATGGAAAACATGCATTTTTGTAATATATTAATAAAATTATTCACATTTACATGAATTGTATCTAAACAGGGCCTTAGTGTTTTTTCTTAATTGTGAAAAGTTATACTATTTGGCGTAAGCCTGTTGAAACATGTGATACTTTCCGTGCAGTGTTTCCCAGAGAGCTCGTTGTTGGTCTGCTGGCATTGTCTTTGAGTTGGCTAAGTTAGCAAGTTCTACTTGTGAAATGATAATCATTAATGAACATGCCATATTGCCATTATTTAAAGAAATGTCTTGACAGCTTCAGATGTTTCGAATTTCAAACTAATAAATCTATTAAAATTTGAAAACACATGCTTTATTGGATTTGTTGCCTTTGAATTGTTAACACAATATTTCACAAATATGTAGCACGTTGGATGCCTATGATTGCCAATGTAAATTTGAGCATAATTGGAGTCTAACCCCCAGGCTTGTTATTTTACCATTGTTTTCCTCCTCTAACTTCCACTTTTTTGGTACTCATAGAATTATTGTCATCATCATGTCTTTATCTCACATACATTGCATCGTGAAACCGCGTCCTATCCCAAATATTTACACAAGCAGTTTGTGCTGGGTTCAGCTCAACTTAGCCCTATTTCAAATTTGGGCTGGAGGTTTTTTAGCAAGTTAACCCAATCAGATCCTAGGTAACCTCTCCAAAATTGGGGGGGTTGGTCGTGGTCTGGCCTGACCTAATTTGATCCTAAAATACAAGGATTTGGTGAAATGTTTGACGGGCTGCCTTGATGTTAGTTTTCAAGGTGGTATCAAGCATCTGGTGAAGGAATGAAAGAATGTACTCAAGAGCCCTTATGAGTTCAAGCACCCATGAAAAACTACTTTCTTCATTGTGTAATTCAAGCTCGTGCAACCAGGTAGCAACTCTTAAAGGTTTCTTTGAAGAGGCAAGATGAAGGAAGAAAGAGAGATATGAATCAGTTTTTTCCCCACATTTACTCTTTGGCAAAGCACCTTTCATGCTATTTTGGGTTGGAAACAACTGGGCCACTTGCTTTAACAACTTAAAATTTCTTTAGCAATACATAATGTTTTCAGGTTATGAACTCTGTTATATTTGATGGATGTTGTCAATCTAGTTTATACTGCTATTTGACAAGATTCTGTTGGTTATGGTTCTTTATATGGTAATTAGGAGTATCTTAAAATCTATTACGTGCAGGTACTTTCGGTGGCTGTGTATAATCATTATAAAAGGATCTACCACGAATCTCTAGCAAAATGGTTAGATCCTGATTTTCTGTTTCAGTCATGTTTTTCATCTTTTCAGCTAAATTGTATCACAGGATGATTGCTATAGGCCACTTATTCATGCAAGTTTACATTAATAGTGTCATTGGTTCAGTTTAATCTGCTTCTAACGTTGACTTTCATGATGTTTTTTTTTAGGTCTTCAGGAGATTCTAGTAGTGATGCAACCAATGTAAGTGACAATGACACGGTGGAGCTTGAGAAAAGCAACATTCTTTTAATGGGTCCAACAGGCTCAGGTATCTTCATCTTTCTATATTTTTAGGGGACCTGTTTATTTCAAAGATTTTTCATGGAGATGCTTTGTACTTTTGTTCTTAAGCAAAGCATGCAGCTCTTATTATTATTATTATTATTTTGATACTATCTCTCATGACTTTTTGTGGGGGATTTTTTGTATGTTGTAGACAAGGTTAATACATGTTTTTTTACTAATATTTGATTCAAATTTAAGATAACTTTGTTGAATGTTTCATTTAAATGATTATTTATACATTTGTAAAATTTCTTTAAGGACAGGGAAAACGTTGTTGGCTAAAACTTTGGCAAGGCTTGTGAACGTTCCATTTGTTATTGCTGATGCAACAACACTAACCCAGGCAAGTTCATGTATATTTAGTCATCACTTCTCTATAATGCAAGTTTGAGAATTTTTTTATCGGATTCCTCTTTGACACAAGTTGGGGAACAAAGGGACTGTTGGCCTAACACGACCGTTGTGAATTCATTCTACACACTGCAATTTATAAACATAGAATTTACCACATTGTCTCAGAGCTCACTGTGTCTTGAGTCGTAAGTGCACTTGTCCGAATCATCTTCTCATTGTCTTGGACCAGTCCTCCCCATATGGTTCATAGAATAGGTATCTAACTATGTACCTTACTTTTCTTGCTTATTGATTTATTCTGTTGTACACCATGCATAAATATGTGACCTGGATGTTGTCTTCTTTGTGGATATGTTATATCGCAATGTTGTGTACTTTTTTGTTTTGATGACGGGGAAGCTAGCAAGGCTTGCAAGCCCCGGGCTCACATCCGTCGAGGATTAAATGTGAGCCAGGGAACCCCCCCTCCGAAATCGAACTTGGGACCTCCCTATCATACAATGTTGTGTACTAGCCTCTTGGGTTAACTTATTCACGAGTTATTGATTTAGCTTTATTTATTAATGTCTGCACTAAAGTTTGGCTTTCCGTCTATTGAGTTCCCAAAGTCTGGGGAACATTTGAGAATCACACACTCATTCGAGGGCTTGGGTTCTGTAATCAAGAAGGTAGTATCTAGCTTCTACATTCCAAATGATCTTCGGGATGGGTGATGCTGCAGATTGACCAGCCTGTTTGGAGGGTTTCCATCAAGTAGGCAGCTGGCTAGAGAAATTTCCCAAACCCTTGGATCCCTCTTTAAATCCACCCTTCTCTGGATTGATGGGATAAGGCTTTTTCTTCCCTCAAAAAGGTTAAACAGAAAAAGTAGTTCAAGAATATGTTGAATTTTAGTTCAAATTCAAGGCACGGTTTCTTGTGGTAAATGAAGCACTCATTTGAATGTCTTTTGTGAGAGTCAGAGGATACACTAGAATGATAATACTATCGTAACTTGTTGATCTAACTTTCTTTTCCTATGGGCTGGATGATATAGCTTTGTACGGAAAGAAATGGCAATCTCGTGTATAAAAACAAAGTGGTGGGAATAAAGGGTTAATTGCAAAAAACAACCCTCTTATTTGAACAAATGCAGAATTACCATCCTTAGATAGTTCAAGGTTTGCCAAACCGGGACGGGACGGCCCGAACCGCCCGTCCCGTCCCAGATGCCCGCCGGGTCGACCGGGCCGTGGCACGTGGCCGGCACGCACTGGACCGCAGGGTCCCGTGCGTCCCGCCACGTACCAGACCTGTCCGTGGCGGGATCGGGTTGGTACGTGCGGGCCCCCTGGCTCGTGCCGGTCCTGCCATA
Source organism: Amorphophallus konjac (assembly GCA_022559845.1). Taxonomy (NCBI): domain Eukaryota; kingdom Viridiplantae; phylum Streptophyta; class Magnoliopsida; order Alismatales; family Araceae; genus Amorphophallus; species Amorphophallus konjac. The sequence goes on along the minus strand of CM040121.1, from coordinate 462,805,491 downwards.
TAACGGGCCCGTGGGCGACGATGGCGAACCAGGCGGTGCAGGGCGGCGAGAGAGGGAGGGCGGTGCACGGCGGCGACAGGCGGTGCAGGGCGGCCATCAGCCGGCGATCGGCGGACTCCGGCGAGGTAAGTGAAAAGGTTTAGATTTTTTTTATTTTTTTAAAGATGGAGGAGGGTGGCCGTGGGAGGGCAGTGGAGGGAGGCGGCGGTGGGAGGCCGTCCGGTGAGCGGCCAGCCGTGAGAGGGTGGGAGGGGGGAGGTGGGGGCCAGCCTGTGGGCGGCGGTGGGCGGCCGTACGCAGACGGGGGCCGAGGGAGGGTGGGAGGAGGGAGATGGGGGTGGGGGGGCAGCCACCGCCCCCCCACCGGCCACCGCAGCCCCCCTCCGGTCTCCCACTGGCTAGAGGGCAGGGGGGGGATTGTGGGGGGGGGCCTGGGGGGGTGGTTAGACGTGAGAAGGTGGGAGGGGGGAGCGGAGGCTGGAGGGGGGCGGTGGGAGGCCGTGGGCAGCAGGGGGGATCGTGGGGTGGGCTGCCGGTGGGCAGCAGGGGGTGATCGTGGGGGGAGGGCGGTGGTGGGACGGGGGGGGGCACCGTGGCCGGCGGTGGGCGGCCGGTGGGCAGCGTGGGGGGGGGGAGGCTGTGGGCGCCGGTGGGCAGCAGGGCGGTGGGTGGCGGGGGGTTAACACGGGGGACATCGTCGTGGGGGTGGGTGGGTGGTGGGGGGGGGGGCGATCGGGGCAGGGGGTGAGGGGCTCAAATTTTAAATTTATTTTAGATGTATTAATTTTAATTTTCATGTTTTAGATGTTCTAGAATTAATTTTCATGTTTTAGATAAAATGTTCATTTGTGATTTTTTTCGTTAAAAATTTTCAATTTTAACATATTTATAATTTATAATTATTAATTATCTTATTTAGTTCTATCACAAATATTTATATTTTACATTTATAAGTTACCATTTAATAATTATTTCTACAATATTTTTAATTATGACTTTTAATTTATAATTCTTAAATTTAGGGGATACATTTAAGTACTTCATGGCTCCTAAGGAACGTCCAAATGACATTGGATGGTCACATGGAGTTATGTTAGACAGCAACCGTAGTTGTTGGCGTTGCAACTACTGCAAAACAGAACATAGGGGATGAGGTATGTCTCGGTTGAAGAGGCACTTGGCAGGAGGAGCAGGTGCAGGATACTCTGAGGTTGCTGGATGTATCCATGTGTCTAGAGATGTGAAACTCGCAATGGCGGGGCACCTGCGGGAGAAGAAAGCTGAGATGCAACAAAAACATAAAAAGAAGAAAAGGGATGAAGCGGCGGTCAGCGGAAGAGCAGGCGGGAGCGACGAGGATGAATGCGCGTGGACACCCAGTGACGAAGAACAAGAAGTGCGTACTGAGCAGCCTAATGTGTATGTCACGGTGAATGATCCATATGAAGTGCAGTTTCGTGAGGCAGTACGTCAGAGTAGAGATGAGGCAAGACATCCTGAGGAGACGAGAGTGCGAAGCCATGAGGCGGCAAGGCCGGAGCATCACGTAGTGGTGGCTCATCTACTACTCGTCAACCACGGGGCATCGGGAGTTTTTTCACTGGTGACTCGGGTTCACAAAGAAAAAGGACACAATTGATCAATATTGAAGATGTGGAGCCCGGTGCACTATCCCGAGAGCATGGCAAGCAAACGAGGATGGACGATGCATATGGCCAGAAGGGGTCAAAATGGAAACTCGGACATGCCGTTGCAAAATGGTGGCACCACGCGGCACTGCCTTTTAATGCGGCCAACAGCCCTTATTATAAGCCAATTCACAAAGAAAAAGGACACAATTGATCAATATTGAAGATGTGGAGCCCGGTGCACTATCCCGAGAGCATGGCAAGCAAACGAGGATGGACGATGCATATGGCCAGAAGGGGTCAAAATGGAAACTCGGACATGCCGTTGCAAAATGGTGGCACCACGCGGGACTGCCTTTTAATGCGGCCAACAGCCCTTATTATAAGCCAATGTTTCAAGAAGCACAAGTTCTTGGGTTACACGTGCAACCACCTACGGCGAGAGAGTTGGTCGGCATATATCTTGATGAACAAGTTGTTGAGATCAAAAGTTATGTGGACTCGTTCAAACAGAAATGGTCAAAATACGGAGTCACACTAATGTGTGATGGATGGTCAGGTACCACTAAAAGTAGCCTGATCAACTTCCTTGTTTATTGTGACAGACATGTATTCTTTCACAGGTCGGTAGATACGTCAGGTCAAGTCCACAATTATCAATATATAATGTCATTGATGGAAGAAGTGGTGAACGAGATCGGGAAGGAGTACATTGTTCAAGTGGTGACAGACAATGGCTCGAACTATAAGAAGGCTGGGGAGGAGCTGATGAGGACCAGACGACATCTTTTTTGGACCCCCCGTGCAGCACACTGTGTAGACCTCATGCTGAAAGAGATTGGTCAGCTTCATGTAGTCAAGTCTGTGGTCGATGTGGCACAGAAGGTCACGAAATACATCTACAACCACACACTTGTATTAGCATGGATGAGAGAGCATTGTGGTGGCGAACTGTTGAGACCTAGCATCACACGATTTGCCACCAACTATATCGCATTGCAGAGTCTTCTGAAGCACAAGGATGGGTTGAAGCAGATGTTTAAGGGTGAGACTTGGCTGAGTTCCTCTTTTGACGCATCACGTGAAGGTGGGGAGGTCGAAGGGATTGTCAACACGAGTAACTTTTGGGACAGAGTCAAGATATTAGTTTCATTGATAGAGCCACTGTACGAGGTATTGAGATGTGTAGATGGGGATAGAGTACCAACCATGGGGTTGGTGTACAACAAAATTGAAGCTGCAAAGCGGAAGATTCTTGCAACGTCAAAGAAATATGGACCCATCATCTTAGAAATTGTGGAAGACAGATGAGACAGGTAAATGAGCCGTGATCTTCACATGGCAGGTAAACATTTACAGTCTATAATGTCGGTATCTGTAGTTACATGACAAAAAAATCTAAATATCCTGTGATTGCAGTATACTACCTACACCCCGCCTTTTAGTATGCTCGGGGTCTTACTTATGATGATACTTTGATAGAATCCGTCAACATTGTGATAGACGGACTGTCTCGCAGCCCAATAGATGCTGCTGATGCGTTGAATGAGGTATATTTGGATACTTTACCCTTTTGGAAATGGAAAATAATTATGTACCTATTTTTTTTCGATAATGCAGATGAAAACATTTAGAGTGGCAATTGGTTCATTTGCGACACCTAATGCCGTTGCCAGCCGTGACAGACTTGACGCAGGTAATGTACTTTAATAATGAACATTATATAGCTCGGCCAGTATTTATTTCATCTAATTATTATAATGTTCATCATCTGTCTTAATAACAGTTGAGTGGTGGCTCAATTACGGCACAACGGCACCGACATTAAGGAAGATTGCAATGAAAGTTCTATCACAAACATCCTCCTCGAGTGGGTGCGAGAGGAATTGGTCGACATTCTCCTTCTTACATACCAAGCTCAGAAATAGGCTAACACACAGAAGGCTTGACAAAATGGTCTATGTTCATTATAACATGAAGCTGAAGGTTAAGCATGTGCAAATGGATGCAAGGAGAGGAGAGGGAGATTACGACCCAACAGATGCTGTGTACTTGCGAGACGATGCTGACCCTATGGTTTCATGGGTTGCAAAAACCACAACCGAGCGTGGTGAGGCGGAACTTGACGAGGAGGGCGAAGAACCAGGCGAGACACCACGGCCTAATACTTTTCTCGCAGCAGCTGTGCAGCAGATAGTGGGGGAGGGAGATGACATCGATGTGCAGACGGTTAGAGACGAGTCAACAGCGGGACGTGACGAGGAAGTTAATTTGGATGAAGACCTCATCATTTGGGGCGGAGACACATCCTATGCGTACGATGATGCAGCATGGGAGCGATTGATGCAACCTCGAGCAAATCCACGTCCACCACTAGCTCAAGTGAAATAATATATACAAATCGAATCACATATTTGATTAGAGAGCATATGCATATATCTATGTATGATGATGTAAGAAATAAATTACAGGCCGATCTCACAAATGAACACTGCTCTCGGGTTGTTGCATCACGGCATTCAATATCTACATAACCCAGAAGGATATCCACTTCTAGAGAGGCTACGAGGAGTTCGTCATTTAGACATGTGAATTTATAGGACTACAAGAAGATTTATATGCTATATTCTATTGCTGATTGAATATATTGTTGTTTCAATTGTGTAGCCTTCGGTAGCATCCAAGTAGCCATCTCAGTCAGCTGCACTACGACGCTCAGCGTCTAAGGCACCCGCTTAGTCGTCTCAGGTATACTTATACGTATATATTTACACAGTACAAAATTACTCGAACATCTTATCTAACAAAACCTCCGCTTCCCAGGCATGTAGAGGGGCACAACATGCAGCAGATAAGTCGCCGCCTACTCCACAGAAGAAGCAGTCATCATGGACCACATTATTCAAGAGTAAAAAGGGCACGCAATCACCAGTAAATCCGATGGACATTGCAGACTTGGAGACATTAGATCCTAATGCAGATGACGACACTCCCGAGCCATCTGTTGAGCCCCACATCAGTGGGAGTCATGACTCCGATGACGACAGTACACCGACATGGTCTTCGTCCCATAGTCGTGGCGGTTCTCGGGGTGGTCAACAGAGTCGTCATGGGGATAGTAGTGCTGGTGGCAGAGAGTATAGCAGTGGTCAAGGCAGAGGTCATGGGGGCCACGAACGTGTGATATCGACAGAGGAGCAACACTTCACACATGTCACGCAAGATGAGGACCGCGGTGCTCTACCGTCAGGGGCGAGGCGGGCAGCTGATTATTGGGATCCTTACTATGGAAGTTCTGTTGCAGACAGTACCAACTATCAAGACATGCTGTCTGATTTTGAGAGGATGAGCACACATGACTCTCATGGATCTGGAAGTGAGTATGGATGGTCATGGCAGCAGCAGCCGATGTATCATGACGATTCTGAGAGCAGTAGTTCATTCTTCCCATCGTATCCATATTCTCATGCCCATGCTTTAATGTCGTAATATACCGAAGGATACGGTTAGCCCTCAGTTGCGCCACCGCCGGTCGTGTACTCACAAGGTTCCCAACAGTATGAGTACTACATACACATGTACTGGGAGAACTATGCAGGTTCCATGCGTTATGAAGACTATTTGTCCTATCTGCGGAGCACGTATAATGTCAGATTGTTTGGAGATGGGATGTGGCCAAGTTTGAGCCCATATGATTAGGAGTATGTATCATTTGTTTATATTTATAAGTATCTATAAATTAATCGTAATTTTCTTTATATCTTGACTTTTACACTTATCATTCAAGTTACTAATGCAAAATTTTACAACATTTGCAGGTCATCATGGACGGACGACGTCACCCTGCGTGGGAGCATGGGTACACTGTTGAGGGTGATCGCCATGTGCACAGTAGATACTGCGGATATTGTGTCACCGGCATACACAGATTTGCAGAGCACCTTGAGGGAGTGGGACGGGATTGCCGTGCATGCTCCTTAGTTTCAGAGGATGTCCGAGATTACTTTTGGACACAGTTACGGGAGGGATATATTTCTCGTAGCAGAGCCGGGATATCGTCTTCTACGTCAAGGGTACCCCCACCACCAGCACCGGGCGGATCAGGATCTTCCTCCACATCCAGAGTTCGAGCAGCACCAGCACCAGTCGCACGAATAATAAATGATAGACTTCAATGTATAGATGTAGTTAGGGCTTTTTTTAGAGAATTTCATGTACCCTCCACCGCTGCACATGACCTATTATTTGTGCAAATGGTTACATATTTTCAGGCTCACCCACATGTACGTCCACCCACTAAGATAGAGTTAGATTATATGGGTCATGAGTCTCATGTATCTGATTCTGATTGGGATTCGGGATTCACAGATGAGTCAAATGAGTAAGTTTTGACATTTTGTACTTTATGAGTGAAGTTGAATGATGTCATTATTATGTATATGTTCACTTTAACATATTACGATATTTTTTTTGTCTCTTCAAATAACATGTTTAATTGAGAGGTGTAATATGTTATTTCTATGTAATTAATCCTATGTAATTTAATATGCATCTATGATCACAGAAAAATAACTCAACTTTCTATTATTTTTCAATACATATATTATTTTACAATTTAAATAAATTATTATTAAAATTTTATTTTAAAAAATTAAAAATTAAAAAAAAAATCAAAAAATCACGTCTTTTCACCTTCTCGTCGAGCGTATCGGTACGGTGGCTGTCCCGGCCGTACTGTCCCGGCCGTCCCGTCTCGGTCCGTGCCGTCCCGTCTCGGGCCATGACCGAGACGGCCGGTTCGGCCGGGACGACAAACCTTGAGGTAGTTATTGTTATAAATGATCCTCTTGCATGAAAATTAGTGCAAAATTGTCCCGGAGGTTTGTTGCCCTTTACATCTTTCATTTGATCCATAAAATTAAACAGTTGGATGAAAATACCCCTATAGAAAGGTGTTGTTTTCATCGGCACATTGTACTAAAGAGAGAGGAGAGATAAAGAGGCATGCGAAGAGAGAGGTTTTAAGAGAGATTAGGGGTATTTTGGTCTCCTCTCGAATTTGGTTAAAGGCTAACCAGGGTTTTAGGGTATTTCACAAAATAAATAAATAAATAAAAGCACCTATAAGCATGTACCATACTTCGAGTCTGCATTTCTGTCGTGCATCATGCTGACCCTTTCCTATGCTCAAGCTCTCTCTCTCTAGTGATTTCTAGAGAGAGACTCTAGGGAAGTGAGAGTTTTGTCGTCGGGGATGGCCTCCTAGCTTGGCCATGCATCGGAGGCCATCCCCGGAGCTTTTCGCTTCCCCCTGTCGGCTGTGGTGATCCGTCGTCCTCCGGGAAGCGGTTCCTGTCAAACGACTACGACTGGCGGTGGGGATGAGGCTGGAGGTCGGAGGATGTGGAGTTCCACTCTAGTGTGCTTCAGATGCCGGAGGAGGGGCCATATCCAGAAGTTCTACAGAGCGCCGGCGAACGGAGGAGGGGTACAACAGGCGTCCCTTTCACGTTCCTTTGCGGATGTTGTATGGCCCGGGTCCTCTCAGGCACCGGCCCTGCAAAGCAGGTTAGAGGGCCTGGACGTTGGCCTCATCTCGACATAGCTCACCCAAGGTCGGTTCGAATGGCTCAACCGGTGCCTTCTCTTGACACCGTTGGAGGGGACGACTGAGGTGGGGGAGGTCCGGCTGCATCTCAACTACTGTTGGGGTAGGTCGGGCCAATGGGAGGTCTGGAAGGTGCTGGAGGATGGTCTGCTAGTGGTCGGGCCGACTGTTGAGGTGGTGCAAGTGGTGGCAGAGGCAGGCATCCTGATCGCAGGCGGAGCGTCCTTGAGTGCCCAATGGTGGACTCTTTCGAGGGGATCCTACCCTGTCCCAAGGGAGGTAGGGCTGCAGTTGAGGCTCATTGGATTACCCCTCATCCTCTGCGATGAGACAGTGTTAACCCATGTTATTTAGAGCTTTCGGGTGCTGGAACTTGGGAGCTTTCAATTTCCGCCGACTGGACATCTCCTAACAGTGGATGTGTCCATCTGGACTATTAGTCGGGGATCAGTCTCGCCGGTCATCTCGCTGATCGTTGAAGGGGAGCTCTTCGCCGTTCGGGTGGCTATCTAAGAGGGGGTTCTTAGGCGGCGGTGGTATGAGGTGCAGCAGGTGCTAGGGCATCCTTGCCGTAGTCCGGTGGTAGGAGACGGCTGCGTTTTGTTGCCACGTGGCTTGATCACGTTTGCCGGTTTAAATTTTGAATCGGCTGGCTTTTTGGCGGGAGTAGCTGGGCCGAGCGGGTCGTTTGGGCCTATGTGGACTTCTCAGGCTGGCTTACCCGAATCTAGACTGGCCGAGTTTATGGGCCCGCAGCAACTCAATGGATGTTGTCTTCCTCGCTCGATTTCGGCTGTCAGCCCTGGTGTGGCGCATGCGAGGCAAAGGGGGTCAGGCCAAGTGTCGAAGGCGACGTCATCTGGTGGTAGAACCCGCGATGGCAATCATGTTCAGGTGTCGTCTGCCCTCTCGCCAGCCGGGGGGGGGGGTATTTGCTCTTCTTCCTCAATGGAGTGTGACCTTGCTAAGGGGATGGTGGTTCAACCTGTTCTGTCGACGGAGGTCCAGGATCACCGGGAGTGTCCAGCCTCCCCTCGAGGTTCGGGAGTGGCTGCCAGAGGATTGTCAATCCCCCTCTCAGACCGCTCGAGTCAGCACTGCTCTACTCCGTTGGTCGTTTGCCTAACCGAACCGAGGCCAACGCAGGTGGCAGTCACGGTGCCGGGGTCGATGGACGTCGTAGGTGACCTAGTGGAGGGTATAGAGGCGTGGGGAGCAGTTGGAATCCTCCAGGTGGTGAAGCAATAGGGAACCGATCCCTTGCAGATGGTGTCACTCGTTGACTTCCTCCCCCGGTCGATCCTGCTGGAGGTTGTTGGGGGTGCCGGTGAAGGGCAGAGGGGGTGCCACTCCTCTTGCCTGTAGTCTCGGGTCCTCCCTCCCAGCCTGAGTTGGGTCATCAACGATCCTGCCATTGGGCTCCCGCAAGGAACAAGTGCAGTCGATGTTCCGCTCGACAGCGGAAGGCGCGGGCGAGGAAGCAACTGAGGCGGGCATGACAGAGGCTGCCGGCTCTTCCAGGTAGGTGGATGCGTCGGCAATGGTAGAGGTTTTACTTGGAACGGGTGGTTGTCTCCCAGCTACCCTTGCGGAGCCTGCGGGGCAGACTCTGTCTGTGCATCCGTCCCCTCCCACCTTGCCCTGCTCACCTCTCTCAAGGGCGGTGGAGGGTGAGGCTTTGAGGGAGGCAGACGCACCAGAGGTGATAGCAAGTGGTGGACAGCTGGTTGACGATCTTCCAGTGGTCGAAGTCGGTCTTTCTGGGGACGGGTCCTCTACGTGCGGGGGATGTAGTGATGGTGGGGAGGGGGAGGTAGCCCTTGAGGCTATGCTTCTCCTCTCTTTATTGTTCAATGAGCAGCATGGACAGATGCCGCTTGCCCTTGAGGGAGGGCCTACGGCTTGCGCACTGGAAGCCCCAATCGATGGAGTCATTGGGCGTGAGTAGTCTCGTCTCCCGGAGGAGGACCTCGTGGCAGAGGCGGTGGCGACGGTTGCTTTTCTGGAAGGGCTTAGTCGACGGCCAATTTCAGCGCTGCCTTCTTCGACCAGTGAGTCCGAGGCTTTGTCGTTTCGCTTGGAGGGAGATCCAATTGTGGACGGGGTAGTGCCTGTTGCCCTATTCGAGCTGACATGGATCGTATTGAGGTCCCTAATGTGGAGGAAGAGGGAAGTCTTGGCAAGGAGGACGTCAAAGAGATTATAGCCAATGTGGAAAGTTTATGGAGTCTCAGGCTATGGAGGTGGCAAACCTCATTGGTGTGAAGACTGAAGGGGTTGAAAAGAATGTGTAGTCAGTCATCTGTAGAATCCAACGAAGATGGCAAGCGGATATAGCAAGGAAGGCTAAGGCAGAGAAGGTCAGTAGAAGAGGGGAATTGGATAGGGTAGAGGAGGGTAGGTAGTAGTGCATGTTTCTTGTTTGGGTGGGGTGCAATTTTACTGTATCGGGAAAGTGTTTTGGGGGTGTAAGAGAGTGTTGTGGGCCTCGGGGTGGGGCCGAATACACGGATCTGTTTCTCTCTTTTGTTTTCCTCCCGGGACAGAGTTGTCTGCTGACTTTTGTATTTGGGAGATTTGTGGGAGCTCTCCCCCCTTGTAAATTCTTTTTTTCTTTTATATATTTAGTGATACTATCCACTTTCAAAAAAAAACTATAAGCAGGTACTCCAAAAGGTTTGACATTATAAACTAAAACCAGTGTTGAATCTTAGTGACTCAAAGCCAAAAAAATGTATCCAATATTTTAGAATAACCACCATTCCCAAACCCAAACATTGATTCGAGTTTTAGTAACTGCCACTGCCTTTTTCACTTTTCAATCTACAAACTGACCTGACCAAAATGGAAAAGCATCCATCTGCCCACATGAGAATACTGAAGGAACAGATGACCGACATATATCTGCCCACATCTAGAGTTTAGGACCCTTTCTTGTTCCAGCAAGCGAGGGTATGTGAATATTATGACATGTTTTTTGCCCTTCGAGTTTCATTTATTTTTTCTGTATGAGATGACTCATAGATAAACCCACAAAAAAAAAAAAAACATCCAGGACACCTTAATCCTCATGGAGAAGAAGCTACTCTAGATGTCTTTACCTTTAAACATGGTTTGTCGTCTTGAAGTGACTCGTGCCGATTTGTATCATATTTGGACAAACCCAATATGTGATCCGCTTAGGATCGTACAAGTTGCTACAAAATATTTAAATAATAATATAATATCTAAAAATTAGTCTTTTTTTAAATTTAAAAGTGGGTAGTACCACTATTGTATTAAATGTAAAAAGCGATGTACAAGTATAGTTAAAGAGCTCTCAAAAAATCACTGTACAAAAGGTCACACCAAGATAGTGTGGAGCACTCTAGCCCCCTAGTAAAACAAAAAGATGAGAGTTGAGGGAATTCACATTACAAAGCAACTACACCCATTCCCTCACTCTATCACAAATGAAAGATACAAGGGAGTCCTCTGCTCTATCCTCTCTCCTAAAAATCCTATTATTTTGTTCACCCCACAAAGACCAAAGGGTGGCATGCAAGATTAGCCACCACACAATTCTATCTCTCTGTGTTGCCACCTTCTGCCCCAAGATCTAATGAAGTGATGCACCTCTCTGTGTCAGCCGAGGATCCCACGGGTTCTCGCAGCAAGCCCCTCCTACACCTCCTGAGAGTAGGTACAACTTACATTTTTTTTAAAAAATGAAACATTATAGTAATCATATAATGATATAACAGTAGTCGTAGATCTTGTATTTCATAGATGAAGAGCATTGAACTCCATTGTGAAATTTATTCATTTATTGATTTTCTAATAATGATATAATGTTCAAAAATTAGTTAAAAATGAAAAAAATAGACTAGATAATTCATACATAGTTTAGATTGATGAAATAGTAATTCTACAACTTAATAATTGGGATAAGGCTCTTATGATGATGATGATGATGAAAATATAGGGTAAACGATCCAAACATTGCAAGAAGTTTTAATTTTGTAAAAAATTAACAAAAGACCTTAAACATGCGACTTGATTGAGTCAGTCCAAGTTTGGCCGACTTATACCGGATCAGGCCAGTCCCAAGTAGAGACATATCTACAAGCTTGCCCTCGAATGGAACATAGATGAATCCTACAGCTATGAGCTGAAACACATAATTATCCAACTGTGCACAACAGAAACTATTGGTCAGTTGATGTCACCAATGATATAGATAGAAAGGCAGGGATCCAGCATTTCCCACAAAAAGGAGAAAAACTCAAGCATTTGCTCGTAGAATTTGATATGGCTGATCTGCTCTGCAAAATTTGTGCGGCTGTTGTAGTAAATCTAATTCCCCATGTGAAATGATCTGAATAACATATGATGCTCTCTTCTTTCAGTCCTCATCATAAAGCATATTCGTTGGTCTGAAGTTTCACATGGGAGAATAAGCGTCTTATCTAATATGCTCTCACTGTCTAATGAATCTCAACTGCAGCCAGTGTCTCGGAGGTAGAGCCTTTCATTCTTTTCCATCCTGAAGTCCTCGGAACAAAACTGCTTTTCTACCCAGCTAGATGAAAACACTAATATATGAAATCTTGAGCTTTGCAAACTTCTACTTGGCCCAAAGCTTGGCATCCCAATGTCACTTGCTGGTTTGCTGCCAACCATAATACTTTCTGCTGATTTTAGGGTTTCTGACAAAGGCCCAAAGTGAGAAGAATTGTGCTTAGTCTAGCCTATAAAGAGTTGGTAATCGTGGTAGTGCTCTGATGAGCCCCCCTCCCACACACACACAATTACCCACCCAAAAAAAAGGTTGTGGAAGGGGTGTTATTGTTGCTAATTTTAGGGCTCCTGTCAAACTTGAGAAAAGTACTGTACTTTTTCTTTTGTCAGACACTTGGATTATTTTTCAAAGCAAGTGGTGGTGTCATTGGTTTAGGATGTTGTCCTAAAAGCGTTTGCAAGACTTATACCATGTTCCCACCGTGCAGTCAAACCTGAAAAATCATATGCTGCATGTGGATCTGGGACTGGTCATGGGATTTGCTTCCATCATTTGATACGTCGGGTAGATTTCTATGCAGGGTGTTCAATCCCATGAACTGAGGGTGACCTCTGGGCAAGAAGACCGAGACCTGATACCCCACATTCCCAGGTTCATGTTTTTCTTGAAAGTGGATTTGGGTTCATCTTAGAATAATTTCATTAAAAAAACTTGTTATGTTTTTGTTTATATGCCAAATTAAACTAGTTGGTCAGTTGGAACAAGGTTTAAGTACGTATTATATATAAGTAGCTACTTGATTTGGACCTGATATACTTGAAATCTGTAGGATCTAGTTGTATATACTATGAGTATTATGTCTATACTTCTACTATGTTGGATATCTATACACTTGTAAGCAATGTCATATAGGGCTATACCTTGCCTCATTGAGAGGGTGAAGGCCTCACATACCTTTGCCTTTTTAGATGTTGTTTTGAACATGTACTGATTCTCGGCTTGTAAGTTAGTAGGTTCAGGGTTATCAAAGTCAGCGACATATGCTGAATTCAAAGAGTCATATTGAGAAGAAAAAAAGGTTTTTTAATACATGATGTAAAATCATAATAAGTGCATCCCATTGCTGTAAGGATCCTGCAAAGTGGCTGTTTCCAGTTTTGAACCCATGCCTTCAGGTCATAATGGAGCAACCTTACCATTGTACCAAGGCTTTCCCTCATCTAAAAATTGTAATAATTTGAGTAAATGGTGCCAAGAATTCTTACTCTTTTGCCTTTTATTTTACGTTGCAAAGATTGTGCCAAGACTTTTGCTTTTTATCTTTAATCCAATAATCATTTTTTTGATAAGCCGATGGTACCACATTTGCATTAAGATAAAAAAAGTGTGATGTATAAATATAGAAAGGTGAAGTAACCCAAAAGCCCTCTATACGGGAGTACACCTTGAGGGTGTCATTCACTTTCCACTGAAAAAACCAGGAAGGGGAGAAGAAGATACATCCAAATTACATAAAAGTTTAGCCCAATCTTGCACCCTACGACAGATAAAAGCTACAGATATATTTTAAGGTTTTGACCTCAAGTTGAGGTAGCCAAATTCCAATAATCAAAGATTATGGTGAAGTAATCATAAGAGATGATCCAAACCATATCTTAGACAGGTTATGATGAAATAAAGAAACTCTGGTTGGAAAATACATCCAATAGATTGTCAGATAGGCCTGGAGGGGCTTGGGTTCTGACTTTCAGGAGGGGCCTCAGACAGGAGGAGGTAGTCCTACTTTAGGACCTTCTCTCCCTCCTACTACCCTTCCGTCCTCAGCCTGACTTAGAGGATGAATGGGTTTGGAGGTGGGAGAAGGATGGCTTCTTCACAGTTAGATCTGTTTATGGTGTCATCTCCGATGGAGGCGTGCGGCACAACCTTCATGATCAGGTGTGGAGACCGAAGAGCTCGCTAAAGGTGAAGCTTCTAGTATGGCAGATCTCACATGGGAGATTACTGACCCGGGATAGGCTACATCGGTTCCTTCCGGACATCCAGCTGACTTGTTGTCTTTGTGGAGAGGATTCCGAGACCCTTGACCACCTATTTGTAGGTTGTTTCTACTCACAAGGAGTGTGGAGAGAGCTTGCTAGGAGGACCGGCTGCAGCATTGGCCAGCATAGTGAGGATTGCCACCTGCTGGTGCAGTGGGACAGGCCTTGGCCCATCATGAGTGATAGGACTGTTTGGTGGCTTATTCTTCATGCCACCCTTTGGACACTTTGGGGGAGTAGAACAATCGGATTTTCAGAAGAGAGTCTCGTGTCGAGGATTCAGTTGTTTCTTTTGTTTGTTTCAAAGTAAGGGAATGTGTAATGTGAATTTCCTTAGTTCTTCCATTTTTGGTTGTTTGGGGGGTTAGTTTGTTTAACACTGCCTTTGTGTGGCCTTTTGGTGTATAGGTTTTTTGGTTTGTCTTTTGTATGTGCACAACCTATACTTGTACTTTCTCCTTTATTTTCCACAACAGTGGTACTACCCACTTTCAAAAAAAAAGATTGTCACATAGATGCACCTGTCTATTCTATATGCCTAATAAATTTTAAATTCCTAATATTATGCTCTTTGTGGCCTTCTGATTTTGTTTTCTGAAATGAGAATGTGATCTGCTAAAAAACTCAGTCACGTATGCATCCAGCCTCCTGGATCCAACACATAACAATTCAGAGTCAGAGAGATATAGTTCTGCTTTGTTTCCTAGTTGAACCATTTAAATCCAACCCTCTTTTCTGTGGTGCACATTTTTTTCTTCTTTTTTTCTCATAATTATTTTGAACTTCAAGCATTGGAAGCAGTTTCAGGTAATATTTCAAGCTAGCAATCTCTTTTTTTGGCTTGATTGAAGCTATACTCATTCAGAATTTAAAACTGATTACATAGTGCTTGAATTTGATTATGAGCCATTGCTGTATGCAGGCAGGATATGTGGGCGAGGATGTGGAGTCTATATTGTACAAGCTTTTGATGGTATTGTCAAGTCTCATAATAGTTATATCACATTAGAATAATTGACCCCCCTTTCATATGTCTTTATGATTTGCACATTGAGATTTTAGTGGTTCTTATGGTAATTCTCATGGCAATACTCCCTTGTGTGATTTTTATATGTTGTTTTCTTTGTTTTTGGTTAGCTGGTCAAAGATTGTTAAAAGAGATGGATGTGCATTTCAACTCAGATCTGGAGAAGCTGATGGCTCTTTCAAGTTGCACTATGTTAAAGTCGTTCATATGCTACACTTCTGTATTTTTTCTGAGACAGGATTCTTGCCAGAAAATGTGACCTTTAAACTAAACAGTTTCAACTTGTTCCATGTGAAACTAAGGGCTCTTTCGAAACAATTAATAGAAGCGATCTTTGTTCTTCATCTTGTATGTCTGCTTTATGCAGCTAATCATTTCCAAAGCATTGCTGGTGATTATGATTTTTGCCTTGTGCAACAATGAGATGATCTTCAAGTTTCAGTTTAAAGAAGACCTCAAGAAGTGGTCCTACAAAAAGCACATTCACAAAATGATTACGCCAGAAACAAGTCTGCACCTACTTTTGGGAAAATAGCTTGACGAAACACGAAAAGGGTGTTTCCCGAGAGTCATTTGTGATTCTTTTACTATTGGAACAATCTGAAGTTATCGCCTATGGGATTGAGACAAGGTAGACATTAGAAATCCGGAGAATATCATGACTGCAAGAAACATCTCACTAAGTAGAAAGATAAAACATTTAGATGGACCATGAACACCTTCAGTGACCCTGATTCAGGAAAAACCTTACCTAGAAATAGTAGGCTGGGGTGTTTGGGTGAATGGTTGGCTTTTATTTGAAAGAAATTATCAGCTTATGGTGAAGGATGATAGTTTTTTTGTTTGAAAGTGCATAGCACTACAAATTGTATTAAATGTAAAAAGAAGGGATGTACAAATTTGGTGAAGGATTATAGTTGTTTAGTTTTCCTCGAGATCCAAAGAAAAGCTTATTGGTGGAAGGTTTTTTCACTAGGGAAGTTTATGAGGTTCTCTGGTGAATGTGGCTATGTGTTTAACTGTTATGTTATAAAATTTTGGATGTAACATGTATCTGTTTCTTCAGTGAATCCAATTGTTATTTGAAAGGCAGTTGGCAGCTTCACTGTGATGGCTAAGGTGGACAACCATGAAGAGAACTGGTAGTGACTGAAGCAGAACATCTCCCTGGTGTCAACTGATGGGTGTTCAAAACCACATGTGGGGTGCAGGTCTACAGGCACATGAGCAGCACCATTGGTTTCCTAGGGAAATAAAATGGCAATGAGGAGATGCCTGTTTCTTACAAGATCCTTGGGCAAAGTTGACCATTTGGGAGACAACATCCAAGCAAGGAGGAAGATTATGTTGGAAGAAATGTCCGAATTTGGTTTCCGGTGTAATTGGGAGGAGAGTTTTTGGAGATTGGAACTAGGAGATGATGGATGGACATTGGCATGGTTATGTAGGCCTGCTAAGGTTTGCTGGATGATCACAAGTCAACCACATCAGAGGTCAGTAGATTTAACTTGAAGTAATTTAATGGGTCAGACAAGGTAAGTGATTCATGTGGATGCTACGTTAGGAAGTGGATGCATCATGTATTATGCATTAGATGTATGGATAGCAGATTACACCCTACATTAACTTTTATTCTAGGGCAGTCTCTGGTTGACTGTACCAGGTAATTTGTGGACATTTACCAGGACTGTCCCTAGTTTGTCTCTGAGTCCATCTCATTGGGTAGTTCCTTAGTGTGGCAGTGTGGCTTGAGGGACTTCAAACTCAAGGAGATTGGATTTCTCAAGTAGTGCCTAGGGAATGAACATGATTGCATGATTGTATCATTTGCACGAGAAGTAGCAGGTGGAATTTACTTAGCTTCCGTGCAGGAATTGAAGACGGACCACCTAATTGTTGATCATTTTCACTTTCAAAAAAAAATGTTGATCATTTAATGTGAGAAATTTCAAGTGAATGAGTATGATGGGGAGGGGGAGTTTTTGTACCAGGCATTCCTTGATGAGTAAGGTTCAATGAGGTTTTTTTGGTGGTGGGGGGAGGGTGAAAAACAAGAATGTTTCACTGAAGAAGCGACTACTTTTGCATTAAAAAGGGCAGGCAAGTTAAATCCAATCAGAACTCATCGTGGATGGGAATGGCCTTGTACGCCAACTTGTGATGGAAAGCTGCTGGAGGTCAAAGCACAGATAGTAGATGATTTGCAGATATTGGTGACTCAATTTCAGTGGTCGTGATTTAAGGAAGCCTGGGGAGTCATCAAATCAGGAAGTGAGATTCAAAGTGCACAAGAACAAGTTGAACATTGATAAATGAGGTGAACTGCATGTCTCAAATAACAAGCTTAGCAGTCCAGAGACCAGGAGGAGGGAGGAAAGGCGACGAAGTGACCGTTCCACTACCATCTGGACATCTGGCCTGCCAGATTCTAGGAGAAAGAGGGATAAGGAGAGGGAGAGGAGAAGAGGAAGAGAAGAAAAGATACAGAAGTGTAAGGGGGGGGGGGAAAGGGTGCTGTGGTGTTGTTGTTTTCTGTTCTTTTTGGCAGTGATGTTGTTTTTCTGGGGGAAGAGGAACCTCTCCTCTCCCCTATTGATTGTGCTCCCTCTATCTATTATTTTGAACCAATTGGTGGTATGATCCACTTTCTTTCGAAAAAAAACTGTTGCCACTGCTGCTGCTTCTGCTTATGTTACCTTTCTGCTGCCTTTTCCAGTTGCAGCTATTGCTTCTTTTGCTTCTGATCCATAATTTTTTCTCCCTGATTTTTTCTTCTATTTCCCTTATTCCTTTTACAATCAGTTTTCTTTTCTTCTCTTTTCTTTTTCTCCCCTTTTTACTCCGATATTTCTTTTCCCACAACGTTACTATTTTCTGTCTTTTTTCTTTAAGTAATTTGGTTATGAAGGGTAGTTGTCTCATGAATCAGCCAATTTTGTATTGATCCCTATTTAATGGGTAACAAACTAGGGAAACCTCTAAATTTCCCAATTTAATGTGTCCCTAATTTGGTTCGGCTGTTGAGGATATGATATTCTGTTGATCTAATCTTTAACTGTCCAATTCTTTTTAGTAATAGTTTGAAAATAGTAAACTTGACAACATCAGCAAATTCTAATTCAATCCTTGATTTACCACTGCTGGCTATGATTCTGTTTGGGATCAGACTTTAGGATGGCTTCCCATGTGATTTCCAATTTTCTAGGCTTTGTTTGCATCTTGGTGTTATCACTCTCCCAATGCAAAGCAATCAATCAGACTAGAATGTGGGCTGAAAGTGACAATTTCTGTTAATTTTGTCTTTGTTTCTACTTTATAGCTTTTTGATTGAATAGGATGATCCAGGATCATGTTGGTGGAAAAACATAACAATCTTGACTAGTTTTTTTAACTTATAGCAGAAATTTCAATGTAGTTATCGGAACTTGCTGTCAACAAATTGATTATCCTATTTATTAGGAAAGCCAAATTGGAATTTTATCTTCCTTGTCCTTCTGGAAACCGAGTACAAGTACACGGAACTTCTGTCAGCAAAATAATTATCAAGCAAGTTGGGTGTTTTCCCTTCTTTCCATCATCACAGGGACGGTGAACCCAACTCAATATCTGACTTGTGAAAACAATCCTGAGGTACTGCTAAAATGAAGAAAGCACCTGTGCTTATATACGCTAGAGTAATGCTTCATTTGTGTTTCAGGGTACTTGCAAACTTCTTAACATGAGCCATCACATCCTCAAGTACGAGTCTCTGGATGCTAGTTACTGTTGGGAGTTGATCATGCAACATAGAATTCGTTTAGTAATCATCTTTTCAACGTACCTCAGTTTTGGGAGTTTTTCCATTATGTGATCATATTGTTGGCATAAAACTAAAAATCTGTTATCTGCTTAAACGAATCTACTTTAGAAGCTTCTGATGAAACCTTTTCTTTCCCACACATCCACTATTGTACTCAAGTGCCTGTGTTTGCTCAAGTGTTATGATGAAAACTGATTATTAGGAAGAAAAGTGATTATGTGAAATACAGTTTTTCACTTATTCCGTCTTTGAGAATGATTAAATACTTTATTTTTTTTTATATGTCTAGGAGCATCTGATGTGATATCTGTTCAAAAGTGTAACTGTCTTGTGCTCTTTGTTAAACATTTCTGTTCTTGTTTTCAATAACATCATGCTGCTGAATATGTCTGCTCTCAGGTTGCTGACTTCAATGTGGCCACTGCACAACAGGGTATTGTCTATATTGATGAAGTTGATAAGATTACCAAGAAGGTCTCTAAATAAAATTCCTTAGGTGCCTGTATGCGTTACAGTGACTATATAGCCTTGCTAATAGACCCACGTCTTTACAGGCAGAGAGCGTCAACATTAGTAGGGATGTGTCTGGTGAGGGTGTTCAACAGGCATTATTGAAAATGCTAGAAGGAACGGTGAGTTTGCACTTTTTTCATACTCATTATCTATCAGATGCCATTTATCTTTCCTGATTTCATTTTCTACCTGCAATTTGAGGTTACCCATTTCTGAATTAAAAAACAAGATATCTGATCTGTCTGAAGTCTCTTTACTCAATCCTTTATGTTGATCTAGATTGTCAATGTCCCAGAAAAAGGAGCAAGAAAGCATCCAAGAGGTGACAACATTCAGGTGTGTTATATTACTATATGAAAATTTTATACTCCGGAAATAACAAAATGCTACCACAGTTTTTTTCTTTCTATTTTTATTTTTGGCTTGGGGGGGGGGAGATGGTGTTTTGTATAATAACTTATTGCACAGAGAGAGTGCATTGGAATGTACAAGTTCATGGTTCCGTGCATTTCATCTTTGCCATTGCAAATGGGCAAAGAAAAATGATCTGAAGTGGAAGATCCCCATGCCGAGAGCCCAACCTAAATCTTTTCTATAATCTCCATGCACTGCCAAGGCTGTGTTTACTCATTATTTTTGTTGTCTTTAGAATCCTAGAGGACACCTGTGAGAAGTTGGAAGTTGCGAAATGGAGAACATCTCCTACCCGACCATTTTAATAATACTTCTCCTTTCATCACCATATACTGTCTGACGGTGCATCCTTGCAAATGGCCAACTGTTCTCATAAGAGATAAGTTGAAGATCCCACCGAGTCCTTCTAAAACTGCCTACATCTCTATGCTGGCATGCTAAACCAGACAATTGATATGAGTGTGCCTCTGTCAATGAAAAGGTATGTCTATATAGGTGATGGAAAGATGTCACACTAAGAATCAGTGCTACTTAGTTTATGGCACCTGGGTCGGTATAATACCATAAATGAGCTCATTTATTCTCAAGCTGTTCTTCTAACTAGATAAAGAAATAATTCAATCACCTGCTCTCCACACCGCTGCTTGCTGAGGAAAGAAGACCATCATCAGCATAAACCAGAACCCCCCATCTCCCAACCTCCACCAGACAACCCACACAGCATGCACCCAATTTTTTTTGGGGAAAACTTGTTGTACATAAATGCAGCAAAGCTGTTTGAGGCCTCTTTTATTTTCATTATGAGAATAAGAAGCGGCTTGTCCATTAACAATATCACATACCAAGGTAGATAATGCACATATGAGTTTAGCCAGTCCATTTCGGGTCTGCACTTCATTATCAGAAGATTGACAGCCAATTTTATTATAATAGATGCCAACTTTATCATAATAGATATGCCTTCTCAGAATAAACTTCAACCACCACATTGTTCTCACTATATCAATTCCTTGTCCTTTATGTCAATTCACTTTCAAAAAAAAAAAAATCCTTGTCCTCTATATTGTCTTTCTCCAAAAACTGAATTAGATACATGCCATTAATCTCTTCTAGGTATAGCAACCTCTTGTAGCTTTTTTCACTACTGTCATCATGTCTTCGGTTTGCAGATAATGTTGGTAAGGCACTAGAGTTGGATTCAGGTGTCGCATCTTCACGTGCTCTTTCATATTGGCCCAGAGGGGAGCCAGCATCCACAAAAGCTAGCATGAGAGCTTCGACATTACGAGGCTTCCAAATGGTGTTTGCTTGGGGGGTGGAAGATGGGGAATAAGCACACATTTTATTTCTTCCTGATTGAACACCTCCTCCCCAGACTGCAGGTTTTGGTTCATGAGGCATCTTATAAAGATAACAATATTACTTTACCCCTTCTTTAGCCAATATATAATATCATTATTAATCTCTTCCACTTGCCCTACAACCTGCAAAGTATAGAATTTTGTCTCTTGCTTGAGGACATCCCATGGAAGAAGATTATCATCATCATCTTTTCTGTAATGCATGTATTGTGATTACTTCTAGTGGGTTTTCTTCCTATCTAAGGGCAAGCTTGGAAAGGATTATGTCATGTCAGGGATTGCAATGGAAAGGACTGTCATGTCAGGGATTGCTATGATTGGAATCCCTGACATGGCATAATCCTTTCCAAATACACCATGGGCACCTCAGCTTTCGTGAAAGGGAGATTCTGAGGGAGAAGAGAGAGATAGACTCAAAGAGAGGAGGAGATGGATTCTCTCCAAAAGCTCTCTTTTGTGAGCTTTTGAAAAGGTAGTATGGATTTTGACGGAAGAAAGGTGGTTAAAAATTTGAAAAGACAAAACTAAACATTAAAAGTTTCTCTTTTCTAATAAAAGGACAAGGGCGTCAAAGTAAAATACCTTTCCCAAAAATCCACAATCCCCTTAAACATCCAAATGAAATTCTCAACATGGATTACCAGTGTTAAAAATCTGTACTTTTTGAAAACCTATACAATTTTGAGATTATGGAAAATCATTGTAATCCCATCTTGCTTCCAAATGCACCCTAAGAATTATTCCAACCTCTTCAGATCCTTCTGCCTCTCACTGTCACTGGGGAAGAGGCTCACAATTTGCTCAAACACATCCAATCTATTGATTTTCTCTAATGTTGCTGTTCTCCTCTCTTTAATTATACCCACTTGTTTGCACTCTATTCCTCCAGCTTTTGTCACAGAGCTCTCTATTTAGTCACAAATTTCATCAGCAGCTTAGGTACAGCAGCATCTTGTCACACCATTGTTTAGAAATCCTTATAAAGCAGTTTTGTCTAGGTGAAAACTATCCAAACTGAAAAATTGCTCTTGTCTCACCCTGCTCTTCTTAAGGACTATTTATACTTAATCAAGCAACTAGCTTCTTGAAAGAGGAACCTGGGCGTCAGTGAAAGCCTATCTAGCTTACAGAGAGCCAAGATATCTGTGTGACTAGATCAGGTGAATATGCAACAGCATCTTGGGGCTATTCACCATCAGAACCTACACAATGGTCTCTCGCATTATTTTCTTGCATTACTTTGATTCAGAAAAAGAAGAAAAGGTAATGCACATGTGCAAATGCACCCATCTTTAATCTCGGGAATCATTGAAATCCTGCAACTTCCTCATGTGGCTGTGTCCTACTTTCTAACCACTGCTTTGGTAAGCAACATTTTCTGGATGACAAGTTATGTACCCAACGATATGCATTTCCTTTGCCTTTTGGTTGTTGAGGAACTGCAATTTTTTAATTTCTAGTTTATTATATCAGCTATTCTTGTTGACAAAATGCGCTACTTTGCAGATAGATACAAAAGATATTCTCTTTATATGCGGGGGTGCATTTGTTGACCTGGAAAAGACAATCTCTGAAAGGTCTGTCTGGTCAAGCAAAATGGGGATTTATACATTTTGAAAAAAAATTGGCTTCAATGTTGTAAATAATATAAAATTGCCTATTGTCAGACGCCATGATTCTTCTATCGGTTTTGGGGCTCCGGTGCGTGCAAACATGAGAAGTGGTAACCTGACAAATGCTGTTGTAACATCATCTTTACTAGAATCGGTAAGTATTAAGAAAGAAGGGATGAAGGGTGGTGGATAAAGTTTCTTGACACATTTCAGTACAATAATGGTTTTCAGCAGCTATTGGCAATAGCACTTACTTTGCCACAAGTTATGTAGGTTGAAAGCAGTGATCTTGTTGCATATGGTCTGATTCCAGAGTTTGTTGGAAGGTTCCCAATACTAGTTAGCCTGTCTGCGCTCAGTGAGGATCAACTTGTTCAGGTAATTTTCCTTTATCCGTCAAAATCTTCTATACCTGGGTTCTCTCGTCGTATATATTCTATTTTTTAATGGTGGAGCCATGGACATTAAAGTCTGTGTAATGTATATTACATGCACAGAACGTGGATATTCCAGGACAGTCCTTACTCTTTGCTAACCACCATATGCTTTGCTGTATTGACAATAAGGAAAGGGGATAGGTGGAATAGCAAGAAGTGCTTTGTGCATATGCTGTGTTTCTACCACTGGTATTCAGTGACCGAGAAGCTGGATAATTTTCTTTGATCTTTGTTCTTTTAGGTCCTTACGGAGCCCAAAAATGCGTTGCTCAGACAATACAAAAAGTTATTTCAAATGAATGATGTAAGTAGTAGTTCAGAAAATGATATCCTCAATTTTATTTTGAATTTTTATAGAATATGCACTGTCATATGCTGAAAGGATAGCCAAAGCCTTTGAAAACTGAAAGATACGAATTCTTATTTTCTGAATATTCTTAATTTCAGGTCAAACTACATTTCACTGAAAATGCTTTGAGGCTAATTGCAAAGAAAGCACTGGTGAAGAATACTGGGGCCCGTGGTTTGCGATCAATATTGGAGAATATCTTGACTGAAGCGATGTATGAGGTAATTCTTTCCTTGTTTGCCCAAATATAAACATGCAGAGCACAATATATTGCATATATGTGTACATGTGTATTTGAAAAGTAGCTTGCCATTGGCAATTTACCCATAGCTGCAGGGAAACATGACTTCAGTTGGAAATGCATTTACTAGGAAATGCAAAGCAAATTTGATTCATTTTGGAACATGAACTCAATGGCCGGGAAATGAGTGGTGGGAATGCATTGGATGGTGGAACCCAGATGCCAGCCTAAAGAGAAAGGGAGGAGAAGGAAATGATTGTGGTAGTGGCATGCACAGACTTGTGTATAGACGATGGCAATGACATGCGGCATGCATTGCAGGGTGGGAATGCCTTGGATGGTGGAACCCAGATGCCAGCTAAGAAGGGAGGACAAAGAAGGAAATAGTGGTGGCAGCGGCATGCACAGACTTGTGTATAGATAATGGCAATGTCATGCGGCATGCATTGCAGTGGATGCAGATGTAGGCAGTGGCAGTCCTGCATTGGTGCATCCTTGGCCACCAGTGGCAGTGGCAGTCCTGCAATGGCATGACACATGCATTGCAGGGTGGGAATGCCTTGGACGGTGGAACCCAGATGCTGGCCTACGTAGAAAGGGAGGACGACGGGGGAAATGGTGGTGGCAGCGGCATGCACATACTTGTGTATAGACGATGGCAAAGACATGCCGCATGCATTGTAGTGGATACGGGTGTAGGCAGTGGCAGTGCTGCATTGGCGCATCCTTGGCCACCAGTAGGGAAGACTCGATTATGTACAGCAGCCACATACCTCGATGGCGGCAGGAATGCGCAGCAGTTGAGGATGGCAGCATCATCCCCACCTGCCAAAATAGAGGCAGCAGCCATCCCTTTTTCCTCCCTTCCCATTGAATTAGGCTAGGGCTGGCTTAAAAATGTCAAATATGGATATTTTATAAAATGATAATTATGAAAAAATTAATTATAAAATGTCTTTTTTAAATAGAATATTTACAAACGTCCAGGAAGTGTAAAAAAATCTATGCAGCGATGAAAAGAAAATCCTAAAAACAGAGGAGTTCTTTTGAAAGTAAAATAATTCTTTTAAAAAACTCCGTTAAGTATCAAAATGGCATACTCATGAACTTCTAATCATAGAATACTGATAGTTGATTTAGGTTTCTTTTTTTTTAAAAAAAATGTAAATGTTTCTCAATTCCCTTGAGTTTTTGAAGGTCATCGTTGTTTTTGTTTCTCGCTTGGTGTTCCACTTTCCTTCCCAGGTTTGCAACTACAAATTTACCACTTGTTAGAAATTAAGATATTGATGCCAATGAACCACTTCTGCAGCCAAGATGTTTCTGGTGCTTAGCTCAATGGTAAGATCTTTGTGATTCTGCATATGGTTGATGGACAGTCCATAGGCATTTTACCAATCTGTTTTCAACAATTTCAATGTGGATTGTAACAGGCATATGTGACTTTAAGTGTGATGTAGATTTGTGGATTTCAGTGCAGGGAATGTGGTTTTGTTATTGACTAGAGTCTATTTTATGGGTAAGAAGAAAAGATAAAGGTGTGCAGGGTGTTACAGGGAACAAAAATATAGAGGGGCAAAAGGGACTAGAATGACAGGTTGTATGGACCAAGGTTGTGATTGTAGAGAGGAGGTGGAGGAGAAGATAAAACATTGGTTTTCAGACAAGATTAAAGTCACACTCATTCCTCAATTTGATCTAGATGTCACTGAATAATTGAAGTAAAGGTAGAGAGAGTCTGAACAAGGAATGTATTGAATGTTTGGCTAAGAAAGGGACATACTGGAAGTTGAGCTTGAGGGAGATGGGATAGGGCAGGCAAAAGGAACACTTTGTACTAGCCTTAAGCAGGAGGATGAACATTTTTCAGAAGATCAAGGCTAGGGAGCAGACAATTCTGCACGAGGAAGACGGGATGAGGTGAGCTTTGCATTCATATTTACATGGAGGAGTCTTTTTTTTGGGGGGGGGGAGACCTTGAGTAAACCCACCCACCCAAGATGAAGTCCGAATCACTGGTAGCCAGAGCCACGGGCAGGCCAAACACCTTTTGGATATGTAGGGACCAGCATTGAGAGTGGCACTCCTACTTGGATTTCTGAAGGGAAGCAAAGGAGCTCTCTAAACTATTCTCTTTGGAACAAGACAGACCTGAGCTTGCAAGCTAGTAAATGACAGTGCACTGGGACCAGATGGCTCCCCCTTAGTTTCTACCGGCACTTTGGAAGCTCACCAAGGAATCTATTTCTGCAGCTTTTTATGAGTTTCAGGAGGGAGGGCACATTTCAGGGGCCTCAACAAGAACTTCTTGGTGCTTGTATTAAAGGAACAGGGTGCAGATAGTTTGCAGGAGAAGAGTTTCGTCAATCAATTGAATGAAATGTACAAAATTATCAGCAAGATACTAGCTACTAGGTTGGAAGTAGTGGTTGCTAGGGTGATCAGTTGCCTGGATGGCTCTCATACAACACCAAGAAGTTTCTTTGAATATTCAAAGAAACTTCTTGGTGATATTCAAAGAAATTTCTTGGTGTTGTATGAGAGCATCCAGGCTACGCTGTAGCGGTACTTGAAGGGTTTGGTTATCAAACTAGATGTTGAGAAGGCATATGACAGGGTCTACTAGGAATATGCCTATCATAGGCTTTAGAGAGAAATGGATTGGATTGTCAGGTTGTGTACTGCATAACTCTTTAACAGTGAAAGTGACTGAAGGCAAGAAGATCTGATGCCCATACTGTTTGTGCTAGTTACACAGGTGATGAATAGGATGTGGGACAGGTCAGAAGGATTGGATATCGTCAGCTTACATGGGAGTGCAGATTACACACCTGCAGAATGCGGATGGTACTCTCTTGTTTGTGGCTGAGGAAGAGGGAAATAAATTATTTACACTGCAAAAGATGTTGGTACTATTGAGGATGTAAGTGGGCTGAAAGTGAGTTTCAGGAAGAATCAGATTGTGGGTGTGGGCATGGATCAGGGTGAAGAACCGCCAATTAGCTATTTGGTCTTTCCTATACATCTGGAGCAATGCATTATCAAGAACAAGGATAGCTTGGTTAGGAAGTTTGGAAACTGACTGGCAGACTGGAAAGGTGAGCTCTTGCCATACTGCGGGAGATTGACATTATGCTGAACCAGAAACAGCCTCTTTGCAAAAGCAGGGATAAGAAAGTGTATAAATGACCCTCCCCACACCCCATAGTGGGAGGAGCTTTGTGGCATTGAGCTGCTCCTTTATATGCGATTTGTTTTTTTTTTTGAAAGTGGGTAGTACCACTAATGTATAAAATGAAAGAGAATGTACAAGTATAGGAAAAGGCTGTGAGAGCCCCAAAAAGCCAAACCCCGGCAACCTATACATCAAAGAGCCACACCCAGAAAGTGTGGAAAACTCATCCCGCAAAGAATCAAAAAGAGCTGAAATAAGGGAATTCACATTACATAGAGTAGCAGCCCATTCCCTCACAGGGTTACAAACAAAAGAAACCAGGGAGTCCACAGCCCAAGACTCCCGTCTAAAGATCCGATTGCCCACAACGTCCACAGGGTGGCGTGGAGAATAAGCCACCACACAGTCCCGTCGCTCTTGATGGGCCAAGGCCTGTCCCAATGCTCAAACAAGTGGCAAACCTCAGCATGCTGGACAAAGGTACAATTGGTCCTCCTGATAAGCTCTCTCCACACCTCCTGCGAGTAGGGGCAACCTACAAAGAGGTGGTCTATGGTCTCGTCGACCTCACCACAAAGACAACAAGAAAGTTGACTGTCCGGAAGGAAGTGATGCAACCTATCTCGAGTCAGTAGTTTCCCATGTGAGATCCTCCAAACTAGAACTTTCATCTTAATCGGGCTCTTCGGCCTCCACACCTGATCATGAAGGCTGCAACGAACACCTCCATCCGAGATGACACCATAGGTAGATCTAACAGAGTAGGCGTCGTCCTTCTCCCACTTCCAAACCCATTCATCCTCTGAATCAGGCTGAGGATGGAAGGGTAGTAGGAGGGCTAGAAGTTCCTCTAGCTGGATCATCTCCTCTTGTCTAAGAGCCCTCCTGAAAGTTGGGGCCTAGGCTCCTCCAAGAAGGGAGTTGTCGAAAGCTTGGGAGACAGATCCCAAGGGGTCTACAGCAGTCGCAAAGAAGGGAGTGAACAACGCCTGCAGAGATGCCTCCCCACACCATTTGTCCTTCCAGAACAGACTCTTGTCGCCTTTTCCCAAACGAACACGGACACCGGAAGCAAGAAAATCTTTGCAAGAGAGTATATCCCTCCAAAGAGGAGAGGTCCTGTGTGGCGGTGTCGGAGCCAAGTCCCAAACTCCTCCTATCAAAGCATCTCTGCTTGATGAGCCGTGTCCATAACCCCTCCTCTCTATGGCCCAACCTCCACAACCACTTACACAAGAGAGCCAAGTTGAAGTCTTTAACATTCTTGAGCCCAAGGCCTCCCTATGTCTTGCTAGTAGCCAGACTGTCCCATGCTATGTCATGCCAGTCTCTGCATCTCTCCCCACTCCCGTGCCAGAAGAACCTACATTGAATGGAATCAATCTTCCACACCACTGTCTTAGGGATCCGAAACATAGATAGGAAGTAATTAGGGAGACTATCCAAGACCAACCTGTACAGTACCAATCTGCCCCCATAGGATAAAGCTCTCGCGTTCCAACCAACCAACCTGGACTCATATCTCTGAATGATAGGAAGCCAGTTTGCACACCGAAGGGAGCCCGGGGTAAGAGGGAGACCTAAATAGGAGATAGGGAACTCACCAATCTTGCAACCCATCAAGCAAGTCGCCCTTGAAATGACCCTGTCCTGCAAATTCACTCCTACAAGAAGATTTTTGTAGAAGTTAACTTTGAGACCAGAGACCTCCAGCAACTCCAGTAAGAGTCTAGTCATGTAGAATTGCTACTCACCCTCTGTCAGGAACAAGATGGTGTCATTTGCATATTGTATGTGAGAAATAGAAGGAGCACCTCTGCCTGGTTGAAAACCTCTGATCAAACCAGCCACCTTAGCTCTTTGCCACACCCTGCTCAGGATACTAGACACAAGTACAAAAAAGAGGGGGGACAAAAGATCCCCCTGGTGAAGTCCCCGACCGCTATGGAACGAAGAGGATGACTTCCCATTAATTAGAACCACAAAGAAGGCCGAAGAAATATAAGTCCTGACCCATCCAATCCACCTCTTGCCGAATCTCATCCTCTCTATCACATCAAAGAGGCATTGCCAATTCATCCTATCATAGGCTTTTTCAAAATCCAACTTGAGGACCACCTCTGATTTCTTTTGGTTCTTCAAGGCGAAAATACACTCATGTACCACAAGGAAGTTGTCCAAAATATGCATCCCTCTAATAAATGCCCCTTGAAAGTGACTGACCAGCCTATCCACAACTGTGGCTAGCCTCCCTGCCAACACCTTGGTAATGATTTTATAAGTGTCACTCAGTAGGTTGATAGGCCTGAAGTCCCAGAATTCTTGAGCACCACCCTTCTTAGGGATAAACACCAAGAGAGTTTTATTAATATCTCCCAAGTGCGCTCTCTCCTCCTGAAACTCCCTCACAGCAGCCAATAGGTCTCCCTTGATGATCTCCCAACAACTCTTAAAAAAGGCAAGTGGGAAGTCATCTGGCCCATTAGCTCTATCACCTGCAAGAGAGAACACCGCCCGATTCTTGGTTAGGATGTGACAAAATCTAGTTGAAAGTGACCTGATACATGATGGGGACATTTTACCATGCTGCATGTGGCGTTAGGCAAGCTGGTTGATGTGAAGTGCAGCTGGAGTCATTTCTGATTAGCTAGCACTTTTAAAACTTCAAGGAGAGTTCGTAGAGCTGCTATGAGACCTGCTATGTTATATGAGATTGAGTGTTGGGTGTGAGGAAAGAGCACAAAAAATGTGGCAGGTCTAGATGTTGAGATGGATGTGTGGAATAAAAGGAAAAAAGATTCATAATAAGGTTTTTTGTTAAGACTTACATGTAGCCTGAAGTTGTGGAGTGATAGACTTCGATTGCTTGGACATGTGCACTGCCTACAAGATGAGCATTGGTTTGAAGGTGCGATCAGATTCAGGTAGAAGAGGACTTTGGAAAGGGTTATGGAGAGGGGGATTTCTGTAGCCCACCCAAAGAGCAGCCCAACTAGACCCAACAGGGTCCAACGAGGCAAGCCCACCCGGGTGACAGCCCACAGGGCCCACTCAGGGAAGAAAAGCCCAATAAACAAACACTCGAGGAACCAACTCTCCCCGGCGGCCTCTAGGCTCGGAGGGCCCGAGTGATGGTCAGGTCATAAGGAAGGTCCGGCCCAAGCCGTTTCCCCGCCCGGGAGAGACAGGCATTAGCCGACCTATCCGACCCCTCTTTCACCGAGCTATGCTCATCGCCCGGACAGGGCTGGCATTTCAGAAGCTCGGCCATACCAGATATTACCCGTCCGTGCTGCCGTTAAGAGTCCCCAACGGATAGGGGAGTCAAGAAACCGCCGGACTTCAAGGCGATAACGTTCCCACGATAAGGCCATGAAAGCCCACGTTGAGGACGTAACTCCCGCCGGAGACCCCTCAGCTTGCAGGACTCCTGAAGGCGGCACACTATTTAAACCAGGGCTACCCTCCGACGGAAGAAGAGAGCCATCCAGGTACTCATATACCCAAACTCCTGAGCAATCCGCTTCACCCTCTGGTGGAGAGGAATCTCGCGCGCTAGCTTTTCTCCTCCCCATTATTGCTTCCACCACAGCTCTACTGACTTAGCCATCGGAGGGTTTTACCCCAGGGAAGCCCCCTGGGCCCTCTGATACGTTTCCCTGTCTTGCAGTTCATCTTCAGGTGATCTACAGCCCGCTCAGGATACAAGCGCGAGATTTCGCCTCTTCATCTGGCGCCGTCTGTGGGAAACGTGATCGGGAAGAAGAGCGATCGGGAAGAAGAGCGCAAGAGGAAGTATGAGCGGTACACCCCGCTGACCGCGCCCGTCTACGAGATCTATGAAGACATCAAAGACTCGGGACTCCTCCGCCGGCCCGAACCGATGAGATCGAAGAACCGCAAGCGCGACATGCATTGCCTGTTCCACGGCGACCACGGGCACCACACCGGCGACTGCCACCAGCTCCAGGACGAGATCGAACGTCTCATCCGTCAGGGGCACCTGGCCCGGTTTGCAGCCGGGCGCAAAGAAAATCGGGACGCCGCCGAGGAGATCGACAACGCCCCCCGAGGGGTCCACATCAACGTCATCTCCGGAGGAACGGCGTCGGGCGGCGACACCAGCCGAGGAAGGAAGCGTCATGCCGAGCGGGCCAGCCAGGTCTTAGAACTCTCCAGCGGCCCGCCGAGGGAGCCCCAGGTCATAGTCTTCTCCGACCAAGACCTGGAAGGGCTGAAGACCCCGCATGATGATGCCCTCGTTATCTCGGCCACAATAAACCATTGTAACGTAGATAGAATTCTGGTTGACAATGGGAGCGCCCCCGATGTATTATCTTACGACTGTTTCCTTAAGATGGGGGAAGACCCATCCAAGCTCCGCCCGATCCGAACACCCCTTTGCGGGTTTAACGGCCTAGCCACCTACCCCGAGGGAGCCCTAAGCCTGCCGGTCACCATCGGCACCCCACCCAAAACCGTTACGGTCATGGTGGACTTCATAGTGATTAAGGGTATGATAGCGTACAACGCCATTTTCGGCCGGAAAATTCTCAGCCGGATAAAGGCCGTACCATCTACCTATCACCAGAAAATGAAGTTTCCCACCAAAAACGGGTTGGGGGAAGTCCGAGGTAACCAGGCCACGGCTAGAAGGTGCTACAACATCTCGGTGGAAGCCTCAAGGCCGGACGGGGGAGATAAGGGCCCCAAGGGAATCGAAGGGAAGACCGTAACCGCCGAGCCCGGTGGCGAATTGCTAACGGTATTCCTAAACGATGACCCGGCCCTCGGAGTAAGGATCGGAGCCGACCTACCACCCATGGAACAGCAGCAATCCAAAAAATTCCTTTCTGAGTACGTTCAGGTCTTTGCTTGGTCCGATGATCAACTCCCTGGCATACCAGAGAAGACCGTGATGCACAAGCTCAGCCTCGACCCCACCGTCAGGCCCGTACAGCAACGGAGAAGGAAGCATGCGCCCGAGAAACAGGCGATCATCAAGGCGCAGGTCACCAAGGGACAAGAGACAGGCCTCTTCAGACCAGTCCTGTACCCTACGTGGCTAGCCAATGTCGTCCTGGTGCCAAAAACTACAGGCAAATGGCGAATGTGCGTGGACTTCACCGATCTGAATAAGGCCACCCCCAAGGACTGCTATCCGCTACCGAGCATCGACCAATTGGTTGATTCAACCTCGGGTAACGAGATACTCAGTTTCCTGGATGCCTATTCAGGTTATCACCAGATCAGAATGAATCCAGAAGATGTCGAGAAGACCGCCTTCATCACTGACTGCGGCGTGTACTGCTACACCCGGATGCCTTTCGGGTTGAAGAACGCCGGAGCCACATATCAGCGACTGGTAAATCACATGTTCGAGGGACAGCTGGGTCGGAACGTCGAGGCTTACATTGACGACATGCTCGTCAAGACCCCCAAGGCCCAAGACCACTTCACCGACCTTGCCGAAACCTTCGGCACCCTTCTGAAGTACAACATGAAGCTCAACCCCGCCAAGTGCGCCTTTGGAGTAAAACCCGGGAAGTTCATGGGTTTCCTGGTCACTCAGCGCGGGATCGAAGCCAACCCCGACAAAGTCCAGGCCATCCTGGACATGCGCCCGCCCACATGCATTAAAGACGTTCAGCGTCTGGCAGGGCGTGTGGCCGCTCTCAGCCGCTTCCTGTCCCGTGCGGCCGAACGATGCTTGCCCTTCTTCAAACTGATGAGGGGACCCAAGCTAGCGTCTGCTACGTTCGCATGGGATGAGGAGTGCCAGACAGCATTCGCCGAGCTTAAAAAGTTCCTGGCTTCGCCACCGGTGCTCTCCAAGCCCGCCCCAGGCGAAGTCTTGCTGCTCTACCTCTCGGCGACGCCATCCACGGTCAGCTCGGTCCTAGTCAGAAATGACTCGGGAATCGAAAGACCGGTCTACTACACCAGCAAGGTGCTCAATGAGGCCGAACGGAGGTACCCCGCAACCGAGAAACTCGTGCTAGCGTTGGTTACCTCCGCAAGGCACCTCCGCCCCTACTTCCAGGGGCACCCCATCACCGTGCTAACCGGCGAGCCGTTGAAGAAGATTCTGGCCCACCCCGAGGCCTCAGGGCGACTCGTCAAATGGGCCATTATGCTCGGGACCTACGACATCTCGTACCGGCCGCGATCAGCAATCAAAGGCCAAGCGCTCGCCGACTTCATTGCCGAAAGCACCATCCCCGCCGAGGATAGGCCTCCGACCACGATCGGGCCAACCTGGGAACTGTTCGTCGACGGATCGTCCAATTCGGCAGGCAGCGGTGCGGGGATACTCCTGAGGTCCCCCGAAGGGATAGAGCTACAGTACGCCTTGAAATTCAACTTTCAGGCATCCAACAACGCTTCTGAGTACGAGGCCCTTATCTCGGGAGCACGCATGGCCCGACGGCTGGGGGTCGAGCGAGTCAGGATCCACACCGACTCTCAACTAGTCGCAGGTCAGGTCAACGGCGAGTATGAAGCTCGGGAGGCACCCATGATCAAATACCTTCAGTTGGTCCGGAGCCTGGCCCAACAGTTCGAGGAATTTGGGGTAGTCCGGATAGCTCGGGAGCAAAACTCTCGGGCGGACGCCCTCTCTCGATTGGCCTCCTCCCTAGACCCGGAAGGTACACGATCGGTCCTCCTAGAAGAGCTAGAGCGCCCGAGCATTGACACGGAGCTCCTCGCTGTTGACTCGGCCACTCCAAGTGACTGGCGCTCCCCCTACCTGTCCTGGCTACAAGACTCCCAAGAGCCCTCCGACCCTCAAGAAGCCCGCCGAATGAAGTATCAAGCTCGGCGCTTCGTCGTCTTCGACAACACTCTCTACCGAAGATCGTTCTCCGGTCCCCTCCTGAAGTGCCTCGGTCCCGACGAGGCAAGTCGAGCCATCCAAGAGATTCACGAAGGCCTGTGCGGAGCGCACTCAGGGGCAAGGTCGCTGGCCAGAATCCTGTTACGACAGGGGTACTGGTGGCCCACCCTGCAGCGCGACTGCTCGGCCTATGTTCAACAGTGCGACCGATGCCAGCGGTTCGACCACTTGGTCCATCAGCCGGCTACGGAACTTGTCACCCTAGCCGAGCCTTACCCTTTCGCTCGGTGGGGAATCGATATCCTTGGGCCATTCCCAACGGCCCAGTCCCAGAAGAAGTTCATCATCGTCGCCATCGACTACTTCACCAAGTGGATCGAGGCCGAGGCTACGGCAAGGATCACCGAGACAGTCGTTTGGGGCTTTGTTTGGAAATCGATCATTTGTCGCTTTGGCATCCCCCGAGTGATAGTAAGCGATAACGGTCGGCAATTCGACTCTCGGTACTTCCGAGATAGATGCGCCGACCTAAATATCCGCAACCACTTCACTTCGGTCGCCCACCCTCAGGCCAACGGGCTGGTTGAAAATGCCAACAAGACTATCTTGAAAGGCATAAAAACCAGACTCGGCAAGGCTAAGGGTAGCTGGCTCGAGGAATTGCATAGCGTACTATGGTCGCACCGAACAACCCCCAGGACGGCAACCGGTGAAAGCCCTTTTCAGTTGGTATATGGCACCGAAGCCGTCGTTCCATTGGAGATCGCCAATCCGTCTCTCCGAGTGATCAGCTTCTCACTCGAGGCAAACGGGCAAAAATTGCTCGAGAACCTCGACCTAGCAGACGAACTCCGAGAGATCGCGAACGTCCGGGCAACGGAGTACCAGCGTCGCCTCACTCGATACTACAACGCCAAGGTCCGAGACAGACGTTTCCAACCGGGGGACTTCGTCCTCAGGAAGGCCGAAGCCTCTCGACCACTAGAGGCGGCGGGCAAGCTATCCCCCAACTGGGAAGGCCCCTATCGAGTGGTCGAGACGCTCGGAAAAGGTGCGTACAGGTTAGCGACAATGGAAGGGGAACCTATTCCTCGGACATGGAACGCAGCCGCACTACGCAAATTCTATTTTTGAAATTGTACAGCAAGATGGACGGAATAAATCCCTTTTTCTTTTCATTCCAAACCATTGGTACATCAGATAGGCAAATGCCAGTACATCACATAGCAAAAAGCAAAAATCCGTCTAACACCGTCTCAAGGGGTCATCGCTCGACTGACTCGGTCTTGATCTCCTCGCGTCCGGCCACTGACTCTGCCTCGTGCGGAAACTGGCTCGGACAAGAGGTGGTCAAGCCAGTTGCCTCGGGTGGCCCGTGACAAAGGTGACAGAGGGATTGCAGGAGGGAGGCCACCTTTAAACGTTGAGGAAGGCTACCTCCCAAGTTGGCAACAACCAGGAAAAAGGAGCGCCGTGAAGGCCTCCCCTCTTCCAATCTGCCAACTCCTTGGAAGGAAGGAGAGAGCAAGCAGCCCCCGAAGAGTGAAAGAAATGAAGAGCAGAAGAGGGAAAAAGAGACTGCTGGGAGAGGTTAGGAGGGAGCTGGAGTCGCCTCCTCCCCTCACACGGAGGGAAGTGACGGCAGGCTCCCCTGATGCCCCCATCCGTCCTCCGCCTCGGCGTCCACCCGGAAGCCACGCTGGAACTGAGAAAGGGCAAGAACCGTACCTTCACACGTCGAAGCCCTCTCCAGATCTGCGCGGCGACCGTCGGACCCGTCTCGTGCACGCGCGGCGACCGTGGGATCCGTTCAACATTACAGGGCAGCGGGAGCCCACCGCTCCCCGTCGTCGGCGACGTCACCCTCCGAAGGATCCTCCATGCTCCGAATACAAGGGCACAACGCACAGTGAAGACGAAGGAGCGAGGAAAGACTGTTAGAGAAAATCCCAAGCAGTGAAGAGGAAAGGGCGCCTTTCGGTCCTTCTTATAGGCCAAAGGAGGCTACACGCCTTAAATGACCCCCCCCCTCCTCGGAAACACGCCAAAGGATTTCTCCCCTGAACAGTCACCTCCAACTCCTCGTCCCCCGCCCTAGCGGGATTCACGAAGCGGCCCGACATTCAAAGCATGAGGGAACGGAAAGACGCCCCGTCAGAAGCCTACCAAAACTGCATGCGAAAACCACGCAGGACATATCGGCACCTCCCAACCACTCAAGATCCGCCAACCAAATCACGGCAAGGATGGTACTCAAACAGAGCAAGTCATTTATTATCACACCAAAAGGAAACCCTCTAAAAAGAGGGAAGAGAGACAAAAAGGGAAGGAGGCAAAGTACATCAGGCCTCGGGCCCACTTTGACATTCGGGAACAGCGGAAGGAGGCGCGTCACCCCCGGCGCCTTCGGTGACGGCCGGCTCGGACACTGACCTCGCCTGTGCGAGAACTGTCTCAGTCGTGAGCCCTCCCGAAACGCCCGGAGCCGGTGACCCTGATGGAGGCGACCCCTCCGAATCTCCCCCGACCGACGAGGAAGAGCTGGAAACCGACTCATCCGAGTCATAACACTGGCCGAAGGGGAACTCGATCGCGGAGTTTTGCTCATTGGCGTAGTCCACCGCCCGGCGATAGCCCTGCTTGAACCCCTTTCGAGCACCCCGGCGTAGTGCTACCTCGTAATAGGGTAGGGCGGCTTCCACCAGGTCGGCCGAGTAAGCATCCGAGCTCCTGTAACGCTCGATTGCCTCCGCCTCGACCTGCCCCGCCCTTCCGACGAGCTCGACCCGAGCCCGCTCCGCCTCGGCCGCGCGCTCCTCTGCCCGGGCCCGGTCCGCCTCAGCCTCAGCTCGGAGACGCTCCGCCACCTCCGCCCGATCTAGCAGCTCGGCGCGTTCGAGCTCCCAGCGATTCTCTAGCTCGAGGCGACGCAGACGCTCCTCCTCAAGGAATCGGCTTGTCCTCTCGAGAGACTCTCGGGTCTTGGTGAGCTGTTCGGTCAGCACCCCGGCTCCCAGTCGGCTCGCCAGCGCCACCTCCCGGAACGCGGAGAACTCCTGCCGGAGCCCCTCATGCTCCCCCTTGAGTCGGGCCAGTTTCCTCTCGCAGCCCCCAAGGGTCCAGGCAAGGTTCGACCGCTCCGCCTCCGTCTGGGCTTGCGCCTTTCGCCATCAAAGCTGCCGACCGAGCTATGACCAGGCCGCCCTCCATCAAGACATCAAGGATCCCGGGGGGGGGGGGGGTATTGCGCCTTTCTCCCCCCTTCGTCCTTGCGGCAATCGACCGGCAGACCCGATACAGGTCGCCCGTAATGCCGAGCCTTTCCAAGGGCTCCGACAGAGGGGACCGCTCCGCCCGGGGCACCCCGCCAGAAGACTCCGCTCGAGTGACGGAACCAACCGCCTCGCGCGCCACGGTCGGTTGGGGTTGCGACGCCTCCCCGGGCGAACCCCCAACCTCGACCGGCGCCGCGGGACCGACCGCACCGGGAGCTCCAAGCACCTGGGGCTGCAACGCCCTAGCGGGCGAACCCCCAGCCCTGCCTGTCTCGGCCCGCACCTCGCCGACCGAGACATCCCCGCCTTCGGCCAATCCCCCGGCCTCGGCGCCAGCTACTTCGACATCGGCCCCCTCTGCCTCCGTGGGGGGGAGAGCCGACCCATCGCCGCCCTCTGATGGGCCCCCGGTCTCCTCGGCCCCCTCTCGCCTGGCAGGTGGGGGAGCTGGCCCCGAGGGGTCGGCCCCATCTTGCCCCCGAGAGGGGAGCGCCGCCGAGCCGGAGTCGCCCCCGGCGGTAGGAGGAAGACCGGCCTTCTTGGCCCGTTTCTTGGCCTTCACGGCCTCCCGCAACTTTCCCGCCATGGGATCCTTGCGCTTTGTACCAGTTGGCCGTGAAGACCCCACGGGAGCCACCCCCTTGCCCTTATCTCGGGCTTGGGCGCGACTCGCAGAAGCATCTGGTTCATCGGCCGCCGAGTCATCTCCCAGATCAATGACCTCAGCAGCTTCCTCCAGAGGTTCCTGCCTAACGTCTGCCACAAAGGGAGAAGACCCGGTCAGGAGAAAGAAAGTAACTACCATCCCAGAAGAAGAGCCTCGAGAGCGGTACCTGTCGACGTCAACCGCGTAAGCAAGCACCGTTCGATGTTCTCCGGCGTCACCAGCTCCTCGGTCGACTGGCGGTTACCCAGCAGACGAGCGGCCTGCCGCTCCACGTGGGCAGGGAACTCCTCCGGGCGAGGGGGAAGATTCGGATGAAAATTGGGCGAGATCGGACATCTCCAAAACTCGTCCGTCGCCTCCGCCTTCACCCAGAAGAATTGGGTCTTCCACCCCTTGTGCGAGGAGTCCTTCGCAGCGAGGGAGATGCAACTCCTGTTCCTCCTCGCCTGGATGAAGTAAAAGCCCTTCCCCGCCGACGGGTGCGCTTTCAACTCGAAAAAATAATGAAAGAGGTCCAAGGAAGGAAAAATGTCGTGCTGACGACAGAGAATCCGAAAGGCGGAAAGAAGGAGATATGAGTTGGCCACCAACTGAATAGGCGTCAACCGGAAAAACTCGAGAAGCTGGAGTACAAGAGACTCGAAGGGAAGGCGGAACCCACTCTTCCAAGCCAGAAGGAAAGTGCAAATGTGCCCCGTACGGTTGTCCAGACTCGTCTCATACGGGGCGGCGGCAGCAAAGCTGTACCTGAGAGGCATGCGAAAGCGATGCTCCAGCTTCCTCACCTCGGCCTCCCCCAACTCACTGCAGTTGGGGACGGGCTCCCACCTCATCTCCCCGATTTCCAAAGGCAGACCAGCCATTGAGCCGGAAGATGATCCCTCGCGCGAGCTAGAAGACTCCGGAGGGGAAGGAAGTTGCCGGACCGCCTCCGCGGTTATCCTCGCCAACTCCTCAAACGCCGCCGCAAGACTCTGCGCCTCCACTGTGCCCTCACGGCGCATCAAGGAGCCCCAGAAGCAAAGAAACTAAGGAAAGCCCAAAACCCTGAGAAGCCTAGAACGACGAACAGCGCCCAACGCCTATAAAACCCTGGAGGGAGGCGGCGCGTCGTTCCGTGCTCCGAGAAAAGGGAGGCCCCTTCAGTTCAAATCCGTCAGGATCATCATTACGGGCCCAGGCGACCACTACATGTGGCTCCACCACGCCAACAGAATTCCACCCACCTGAGCCACGCCGGTCCAAAGCCTCAAAAGCTACTCGACCGAGCCTTCATGGCTCGGGAGTAGGAGGGGGACAAGTGGAGAGGGGGATTTCTGTAGCCCACCCAAAGAGCAGCCCAACTAGACCCAACAGGGTCCAACGAGGCAAGCCCACCCGGGTGACAGCCCACAGGGCCCACTCAGGGAAGAAAAGCCCAATAAACAAACACTCGAGGAACCAACTCTCCCCGGCGGCCTCTAGGCTCGGAGGGCCCGAGTGATGGTCAGGTCATAAGGAAGGTCCGGCCCAAGCCGTTTCCCCGCCCGGGAGAGACAGGCATTAGCCGACCTATCCGACCCCTCTTTCACCGAGCTATGCTCATCGCCCGGACAGGGCTGGCGTTTCAGAAGCTCGGCCATACCAGATATTACCCGTCCGTGCTGTCGTTAAGAGTCCCCAACGGATAGGGGAGTCAAGAAACCGCCGGACTTCAAGGCGATAACGTTCCCACGATAAGGCCATGAAAGCCCACGTTGAGGACGTAACTCCCGCCGGAGACTCCTCAGCTTGCAGGACTCCTGAAGGCGGCACACTATTTAAACCAGGGCTACCCTCCGACGGAAGAAGAGAGCCATCCAGGTACTCATATACCCAAACTCCTGAGCAATCCGCTTCACCCTCTGGTGGAGAGGAATCTCGCGCGCTAACTTTTCTCCTCCCCATTATTGCTTCCACCACAGCTCTACTGACTTAGCCATCGGAGGGTTTTACCCCAGGGAAGCCCCCTGGGCCCTCTGATACGTTTCCCTGTCTTGCAGTTCATCTTCAGGTGATCTACAGCCCGCTCAGGATACAAGCGCGAGATTTCGCCTCTTCAGGTTAAATTGAGATGGTTTGGTGTAGCAAAAAAAAAGACATGCCTTTTCTAGGTTTAAATATGAATATGACATTGGACAAAATAAAGTGGTGGGATAGGTTTCATGTTGCTGACCCCAAATAAATGAGATAAGGTTTTTCTGTTGTTGCTGCTGCCGCTGATGTGTTGGGACGGAATATGCAAGGATAAATGAATTTGGGTCTGGGGATTAGGAAAATTAAGGACTCGAACAAGGCTACATTTCATCATGGTTGTGGAAACTGGGATAATAAGAAATGGACTGTGGGTAAGGTAGAGATGTTACCGAAATGGCAGATTG
The DNA here is from genome assembly GCA_022559845.1 of Amorphophallus konjac. NCBI lineage: Eukaryota > Viridiplantae > Streptophyta > Magnoliopsida > Alismatales > Araceae > Amorphophallus > Amorphophallus konjac. The sequence goes on along the minus strand of CM040121.1, from coordinate 462,765,604 downwards.
TGGTATCTAATTCCTAGCTCTTCTATTTCCTTGTCCCGCATTTGGAGGATTCTTCAAGTTAGTGAGGTGTTCTATTGTTGTTATGAAGGTTTCTCTGGGCAAGGGCTGGGGGCTAGTTTTGGCAGAGTAGGTGGTATAGCGACATATGCTTGGTTTGACTCAGACAGACTCGTACAATTTCCAGACTTTATGAGAGTTCAAGTTTTTTCACCCCCTTTCCCACCAGCAGGGCACCCATTCACCTTGGATCAAGCCTGAATCACCGGTAGCCCGAGTCGTGGGCAAAGCCACCTTAATTGAGAAGAAAACTCAATGTCTAATACAAGTTGTGATTCTAATATGGTGCCTGATACTGGTACGGTAAAACACTGGACAAATGCTTGGCTGAAGCTTTCCCATTTCTCTTCAGCTTAGCTATGAATATTGAGGTCGTGGTGGTAGAGATATGGAAGCTAATGATTCTCCTGATTTCAGAGGAATCTGCTTGATTGTGAAGTAGAGCTGCTGGAGGGCCTGTTGGTTCCTATGGAAGGATCTTCATTCAACAGAATGTGGCATATACGTGGATATGATGGTTGGATAGGACTAGCGAATTCTTTGTGATGTCTGCTTTAGTTGTTCTGTGCTGATGGGAGAATCCCATTCCCATTGAGATTAGTATGGCATCAAAGGTGAAGATTTGTATTTGGCGAGTCACCCAAGGGAGGTTGCTTATAACTGAGTCAGGTAAGCAGTTCACAGAGGAGTTGAGGACTTCTTGACTGCTTTGTGACAAGGAGGAATTGATGGATCATCTTTTCACCCATACTTTTTTTCTCCCAGGCTGCGTGGAGGGAAATATTCCAAAGGGTGCAGATCAGTCTGCACCCACTAGGTAATGTGCAGATGCTCTCCTATGGATGGGCTAGAAGATGAGATGTTAAGGGGGACAAGAAGGCTTGGTGGGTGATTAAGCAAACCCTGAGCTTGGTTGATTATAGTTGCACATTCGTTAATGAAATTGTGGTGCTATCCACGTTTAAAGAAGGCTTGTGGAACTAGGGATTAGTTGCCGATTCATAGGCCAATTCTTTAATGACTGCTTGTTGGGCCATCTGCCAGCTATTGTCTCTCTTTTTTGGTCATGCTTGCACATTACTTCTGAATCCCCTTACGATTTAATTCCACTATTGTTTCCAAAGCCTGTTGTGAAGTTCTCCCACTTCTCTATGCTTCAAAAGACTCCTATAGTTTAGACAAATGATATTAGTATCATTTGTACTTTTCCTGGTACTCGGTCTCTTTCATGTGATGGCAAAATCAATTAGCAAAAAGCTGGAGCTTGGATTTCATTCCTGTTGGCATTATAGCATATCTAATAGTTAATCATTATCTTTTGTAGATTCCTGACACCAGAACAGGAAACGACAAAATTGATGCTGTTGTGGTTGATGAGGAGTCAGTTGGGTCCTTCGAACCATGCAGAAGTGGAGCAAAGATTCTTCGTGGAGAAGGCACATTGGAAGGCTATCTTTCTCGGCAAAAAATCGATGAATCGGTGGTACGTGCAATAGATTCTCATAATACAAACCTGTCGAACTTCTTGGTTCTTTGTCTGACTGTAGTCAAGATTTGTGTTTGCCAGAGTATAGCTATTTATTGCATTTTTGGATCAGGATGCGAGTTGATATACATGTCTTGAATTAGGAGTCTTGACTATATTATTCGTGTACATCCTTGAATAAGTTTCATTGGAGTCACCGACTCTGTGTCTGTGTCATATCACGTTGGCCTCTGGCCATTCAACGCAAGGTTGGTTTTGGTTCTTTGGAATGTGTGTGTGCGTGTGCATGCCTGCCGTTTGGATGTGCATGTGTGCTCGCGTGCTCGCGCGCGTGCTTGTGTGCATGCGTGCATCAGCCTTCTGCCATTTGTATCTTTGTGTGCATGCATGCACGTGCACGTGCTTGTGTGAGTGCATCAACCTTCTGTCATTTGTATCACAAAATTTGTGATGATTCAGGATTTTGTTACTGGAAAATCGAATTATTGCAAATCTCAGCCTGCGTGCTTTTGAACGTCAATTCTCGCCTAAGTTATCACTGATTTATGAATACTTGTGTGTTGTTGAATAAGCTATAAATGTGTTATTGTGCTTACAGGCTACCCTCGAGAGGTGCGTGGGAGATTCCGATGTGGAATCCGAGATTCTTTCCAGGGTCGCCAGCATGTAAACAATTTCCAACTCTGTAAATGAGTAAGCCATTTATTTGTGCTGTAATACTAGTTAATTAACCATACACAGGTCTCGACCAGAACGTTATCATTGTAAAAACAAAATAGCAAGTTAATATATGAATACGACTTTACCAATTCATTGTGTACTGGACGGAGTTTTCACCGTGCAGAATGTGGCTGATCTGGGGATTTTCCGAATTTGTAGATGCTTATCACTCCTTTGAAATCTAATATATGCTAACGGTGAGCGCAGTTTTGGCGTGCAAGTGAGCCCAGTTTCTGGGTGTAAAAAGTGTCCTCGTACTCGAGGCTGACCGTGCTCGTCGTGATGAGTGGTTTTCTGATGTCTAACGTTGCTCATGATTCTCTGGACGACGTCGATGTGCATGGCTCAACTGGAGGCTCATGTATCGTTGTCGGACCACCCGGAAAATTCTTGTCAAAGCTTATGCAAGCAGGTGGTGTTAACTTTGTGTTTCATAAGGGGTAGTGAGTTCGGTTCGTATCCGGAATGATCATATGGGATACCCAACGGCACATCATGGCGTTTCAAATATCTCAATTGTCTGTAGACTTCGTTGGGGCGCATGCACGATTTGTGCAAAATAGAGGGATTTAAACATGGGTTCTTTTTATAGGCCATGAAAGGAATGTTGCTCTCACGTAGACTGTTGGATCCAGAATAATCGTGTGGAAAAGGTAAAGTTGTTTCTCGTGGGGAGCTACTGTATCCGGAATCAACGCCTGAAAAACGTGCAAGAGTAGCAACGATGTAGAGAGATCTGCTATTTTTTAGGGGGGAAGAAGCGGAAGATATTTGACATCGAATTCTTTCCGATGAGAAATGGCATGAATTGGAATTTTGTCCTGAATACTTGAGAAAATTTGGGGGGTACATTTATTCGGGTTTATATAAGCTTTCAACTCTTAGGATGCTCATGTTTGTGTTTTTCTGGCAATTTGTGGATCCGAAGCTTCAGTCCCTTGGTTTCCATTCTGATTTCTAATATTTAATATTTAACCCAAATGGACACTGAGGAGAGTAATGTTTACCGGCTCACTAGGGCCCGCTTAAGTGGCCCACCACGCAAAGTTTGGCCCTCTGGACTCGCGTCCAACACTCCAGCCTAGCGCACATCATGTCTTAGGCCTGACAGGTTAGTCTCACGTCTCCGGCGAGTCCTACTGCATTAATGGTGGAGTTATCTCTTTCGGCTGAGGGACGGCGAGCTAGCGTCCACGTCTCTCTACCTCGTCAGGCATGCAGGCGGGGCTAATCATGACTCCTCCGATCACGACAACCCAGCGAAAGCAACGGACAACCCCACGATTATGATATAAATAGGACGCTGGCTCGACGACCAGGGAGGTATGCAACCTAACCCTCTCAAGCTCTCACTTCCTCGCCCTGGTCTCCCTCTCTTCTCAAGTGCTCGCCTTCGTCCCATCAGTTGCCTAACTTGACCATCATAGGGTTGTCCCCTGAACTAACTCTCAGGGCTCATAACCATTTGCCTGTGGCTATAGGTCCCTTTCCAGTGAACATTCCTTCCTTCCCCCATCAATCAAATCTTTGGAGGTGTGGTTCGTGATTTGGGTACCAATCTCTACCGCTACACTTCTTGGTGCTGTCTGTGGGAATGGAAGCTCATAGTCAAGGCACCAACGACTGGCTATCGTAATGTTAGCAACTGACAAGGAACGGTGGGCTCCAGCCATGCATCTCAAAAAGCCGCCAGCGACCACTTGTCCCAGAGAGACCGCCACCAATCCTCTGTCCATTCTGCAACGAAAAGTTGGCAGATATGCACCGCCAACTCCAGGCATTGATGGAGGCCTACCAGGGCCTCCTCGATCGCCAGAAGGAGCAGGATCGTGCCACTGTGATCCCCCCACAGAGGATAAGAGTCCCATCAGCAATTGACGGCCGAGCACCGTCGGTCGCTTCCGCGATGCGCACTCTGCGCCAACCCCAGTGTTCTCAGCACCGCTCGCCAAGTCCTATCCCCTCCAACCCAGGGATGTCTCGGCCACTGTAACGATACGACGACGTCGAGCGCGAGCTCGAGGGGAAGGTACGCTACTTGGACGACATCATCCAAGCAGCCAAGACGAAGGGCCTAGTCGACATCAACGCCGACTTCTAGACTCCCTTCTCCCAGGAGATATTGGAGGCTCTTATCCCTCCGAAGTTCCAGCTGTCGCTGTTTATCCCGTACGACTACACCACCGACTCGACCGACTACCTCCACAACTTCGAGTCCAACCTGGTGTTCCACTGGGCCTCGGATGCTGTGAAGTGTCTGGCCTTCACCACCACGTTATGAGAGAATGCTCAGACATGGTTCGAGTCCCTCTCGGCGAGTTCCATCACCTCCTTCTAGCAGATGAAGCGGATGTTCAAGGAGAAATTCCACGTCTGCTAGAAGGAGGCCCGATCTGCCGTCACTCTACTCGCCATCAAGCAAGGTTCCGAAGAGCCCCTGTGGGAGTTTGTTGCTTGCTTCCACAAGGAATCCCTATGTGTCCCCCCACCTCGACGTCAGCATCGCCACCACCGTGCTGGCTCAGGGGACGCAAGACAACATTCTTCGTTGTTCCTTGGAGGTTCAGGCTGTAACGACCCAAGATCCGGATACCGGGAAGAGACCCGATACCATTTGAATCATGGTCCTCCGCCCACGAGCCGGAGGGCTCGGAAGGGCTAAAAGGAGTGTGTAAGTGGTAGTATACACAGAAATAAGAAATAAAGCAAGAATAACAATAATAACTACTATAGAGTCTAGGCCAAAATAAAGTACAGTCTATAGAAAATAAAATGTACCCAATGCCGAGTGAACACTGGCCCGGCGAGCTGGCTCCTAGAAACCTCCGTGCAGCACCCTCGAACCTCCAGGAAGAATCGCAACACCTAAAAAGTAAGGGTGAGCCTCCTATCACTGGCTCAGTAGGGGTCCCGCGGAACCCCAACCGTAAACTATGGCGACAGAGGAAAGCAGTAACAGCAAACCCGACGGCCGATAAAACCACGACTCTACAGCTATTCCTACCGGTAACGGGGAGAGAACTCCGATTTCACAATCGGGGACCGGACTACCTAACACCACAGCTAGCGAGGGAAAATCCACTGCAACTCTGCCGTGGAGGCCTGTCACAAAGACGTGGCCTAACCTGGACCACAAGGTCCACGGGTACCGTCATGACCTCGCTGTCGTGAACCCGACCTAGCCATGGGATGAAGCCCCGGTAATCCTACCGAGCGTCCCTGGCCTCAACCTCGGAAAACACATAGAAATGGTCCGAGAGACCATGCCTCGCAGTCAGAAAGTGGATTCTCGGGTCACGGAAACTCGCGTCCCGTGACGAGGGCACCTGCCCAGTAAAAGCGCGGCTGGAAGCGTCCACCGATGACTTATTCCACGCCTCAGGTGTCTCTCTCGCCCCAAGCAGAAACCGAGACACAACACAAGCAACAGCAGAAACAAGGGTCTAATCGGGGTCGTGCTCGTCAGCACGCGTCCGAAGCCCCCGATCATGTGTGCACACATTGACAACTTGTATAACGCTAGGCCCACTAGCTGGTTTTCCTCCCGGCTCGAACTAGAGTCACTACATGGGAGGCCCTATGGTAACCAGCCTAAAAATTATCTTTAACGAGTGTAGCTCTCCACCTACCCCCTAGGTGGGTCAGCACACGCGTGCCCAGGCAAGCTACTGTAGCTCTCCACCTACCCCCAGGTGGGTCGGCACAAGTGTGCCCAAGAAGCTACTACCGGAACACGGACAGACCACGCACAGGCCCTGTTACGTCTAGCTCGGGAAACAGGTGGCACCGTGCCACCAGACTCCAGGCAGTCCACTAAACATATTAAACCAACGATCCTTTAGTCACAGGACTCAGGGTGATGGAGGCATCATCCACAACTCCCTTTGGCTAGGGTCTTCTTCACACTCCGGCGTCGTTTGAGTTCGGGCCTCTCTCTATAAAGGCCCAATTATCCTTTTTGTGCTATCTATTTGAGTCATTTGATGTAATTTTCATTTTATTTGAGTCATGTCCCTAGGTCTTGCATTTATTTTTCTAAGTTTGAGTGTCATTAGATTGTTTAGTTTGCTATTGGGCCCAATTCTTCGGGCTTGGCCCAAGAGCCCCCCTTATCCCCTCGGTTATTTGTCATTGAGTCTTTTGTCAGGGTCTTATTGTAAAATATGGGTTGCCTATATATAGGACCACATTTCTTTCATTTTGGACTAATGAATGAATCAATACAAAGATTTCCAATTGAGTGTTCAACTTAGTTCTAATGGAGTGATTCCACTATTGGGTGAGAAGCCCTAGGGGAGAGATTCCCCACTCCACCTCCCTCTCTCTCTCTCTCTCTCTCCCCCTCTTCTCTCTCCTTGGTTCGCCCCTCCCTCTCTCTCCTCCACTTCCCAACCACCTCCACCCTCCCACCTACCCCATTAAAGCCCCTCCACTTCCCACCACCCTCTTTACTCCTCCCACCTAGTTCCAAGGGTGAACCCTCCAATCACCACTCCACCCTCCAACCCCCAACCACCCCACCTCTTTCCAATACCCCTTTCCTTCTTCCCCATGCAACCTTCCACCTCCCAAGGCCCATTCCAAATTTAAAAACCCTTCCCTCCATGGGCTTTGGCCTCCCCTCCCTCCTCCCCTTGGATTAGGTTCGCCCCTCTCCTTCCCTACACCCTCCTCCACCCACTTCACCCTCCACCCTCCACTCACCCTTCCCTTTGGATGAACCAGAACACCCCCTTGCACCACCCCCTTCTCCAGCCCCTCCACTACCCTTAGCCACCCTCCACAACTCCCCTCCATCTCCATCCACCCCTCAACCATCTCCCCTTAACCATATGCCTCCTTCTCCTTCTTCTTCCCTAGTCATTGGAAGCTAGACCTAGGTTGCTGCTTGCAGTCCAGAGGTTGCAGGTGAACCAGTAACTTGCAGCGGCCACCACGACTTCCTCCGGATGAGTTTGAAGACCCAAGAGCTATCGTTGGAAGCGTCTACCGGTCTCCTTCACAACCGCGGCGGTTTCGTCCCCATCCGAGCTCCGAGCTGCCCGAGAGATCCGTTCCCCCACCACTGCACAGTGTTACCCCTGCTGAAGACCTGAACCTGAGTAGAAGCTCTGCCCCGACAAACCTCAGAAGAATAAGTTCAAGAGATCTTCTGCAAAGTTCTTCATCGCCCTGTCTACTTTCAGAATCAAGAAGCGGAACTTCAATCGGCGTTCATGATCCAGAGTTATCATTTTTCTCCATCAGCTACGCGGTTCTGCTACCCACAGTCTGCACCGACCGGTCATCATTGTTCAGAGTTCCCTGATCTTCTCTGGCATCGTTTAGCTTCCCTGTCAGTTTTTCTACGAAGAAGACTCGTCCACGGTTCCAACGACTCTGACGGTGCTTGATTCCGAGTTCGGGAGCTGTCGAGGCATCCTCTGCAACCTGCTGTTGGAAACCAGGAGCTGCCAGTCCGAGAGTCTGCCTCCCTGTTCGGGCCTCCACCCAGACCAGCACCGGAGACAGAAGAATTCAAAAAAATTTGGACGTCTTCCCTGGCCTCTTACGAAGATTTTCCAGGTAGTTTCGTCCCCAAAAAAATTCGGTAGCAGTCGCAGCAGTCAAATCTTCAATCTCTTGTCAGCACTCACAGATCGTGGCAGAATCGGCAATCTCCCCTCTTCGGTGTTCGTTTCTCAAGTTCCCCTCCCCGCTTGGCCGGCTGAAGGCCCCTCCCTGTGTGGAGGTAGTTTTACTTGTAATATCCATTAACCCCCACCCCAAGATCCCCCCCTCCTGCGTGAGGTGTAGTGTTGTAATATGATTGAGCAGGTCAAGCTACACCGCCGCAGCGTGTGGGGATCCACTCGCCTCCCCGCTCGCCCTCGTCTCCGAGCGGGACCGGTTTCTTCAAACCAGTCGAGTAAGTTCTCAAACCCCACTCCATTTAGTGCTTGTCTTTCAATATTAGTTCTTAGTTCCGCTGGCCGTGAGAGTGAGTGCTCGGTCCTCAAGCCCCGTTGCCTTGAGTGATCACCGTGGGGAGAGTGTAACCGGTGCCTTTGGCACTTTGTTGGCCCCATTGAATTGGGCTCCCTCATCCTTTGGGTATCAAACTTTGGCCTTGCTGGCCCTCTACCAGCAAGGGCCCAACCCCACATCCTCCACTTGGCATTGCCAAGTCACCCCGGGCTTGGGTGAGCGACGGGAGAGCGGTGGCCCAAAATTGGCCGTTTTGATTGCGAATGTGCTTGCTTGCCTAAGTCTTAGGTTGTGTCACATCAATTGGTATCAGAGCAAGTCTTTGACTTGTCTCTATCAAGTCTAAGTCCTAGGACCTTTGCATTGTGTGTCCAACATCATTTGCCCCTTGTCTTGCATGTCCACCTGTAGTGGTGCTAGTTACCGACCCGATCCATCATCTTCAAATCCACCAATGGATCCCAATCCTCAACTCAACCAAGATACTCCTAGGGAGGAACCTCAAGGCCAAATGAATAGGGTAGATGCTACCCTTACAAACATTCTTGCCCAACTTGAGTCCCTTTCCACTCGAATTGCTCGGCTAGAAGAGCATGAGTTCCCCCCAAGGAACAATGAGCCTAGAGTCCACCCTCCCCATGTTGAACCTCATAGAGAAGAGCCCCATCCAAGGAATAATGAACCAAGAGTCCATCCACCACATGGTGAGTTACATAGGAATGAGTTCCACCCAAGGAACAATAACCCAAGAGCCCATCATCCACATGCTGAAATTTATAGGGAGGACTTGGACCTTGACCCCTACCATGACCATGAGAGACCCCGCCACCCTCACATTCATGAAAGGCGTCCACGGGACGACCCCGATGACCCTCTCTTAAGGATGATTAAAGTAGAGGCCCCAAACTTTGATGGTTCCCATGAACCAAGTGTCTACTTAGAATGGGAAATCGCCATGGACCAATACTTTGAATGGTACCCTATGACCGACCAAAGGAGGGTAAGGTTGGCCAAAATGCATCTCATCAAATTATCCAAAACTTATTGGTTAAACCAAGAGGGTTTAAGAAGGATTAGGCGGGAAGAGCCTATTGACACTTGGGAGGGTATGAAGAACCAACTTAGGAACAAATACCTTCCCTAATCCTACCATCAGATGCTCTTAGATGAATGGCAAAGCCTCACCCAAGAGGGGAAGACCGTGGTTGAATATATTGAGAAGTTTGACTCCTATCTTTTAAAGTGTGGAGTTCATGAAAACCCGGCCATTACCTTGTCCCGCTTTAGGAATGGGCTTCAAAGTCACATCAAGAGAGAGCTTTTCATGAGAGATGTTGATAACCTTGAGCTAGCTTATCAAATAGCTAGGGATGTAGAAAGATTCTCTAGGATCCCTCGATTTGCTACTCCCCGACCGGCCGATCCCAAAAACATGGGACCACGACCCATTCCGGCCACACCCATGAAAGCCCCTAATCCAAGTATGAGTGCCCCATTAAGGCCTTACAACCCTCCTCTCCCCATCACTCCAAACAAGCCCACCCCTAGTCACCCCCTCCCACGGAGGGAAGACAATCCCAAAGGCCCAAATGTAGAACCACTCCGGGTAGCGGGCGTCAACAATGCTATAGGTGCCAAGGGTTTGGCCACTTTGCGGGGCAATGTCCATCCAAGGGATTATCTAGCTTGCTTATTGAGGAAGAAGCTCCACCCCAAAAGGAGCTTGAGAGTGTTGTTGAGGACCATGAAGCCTCACTAGATTGGGAAGAGGAGTATGAAACCTAATACCTAGAATCAGGTCTAGATCACACCACTCCATCTACCAACTCTCATATAGGAGTGATTAGATGCGCCCTCACCAAACCCCAAGAAGAGGATTGGCGTCGAACCTCAATCTTTCACACCTTTGTTAAGCTAGGGAGTCATGTAAGGAAGGTGATCCTAGATAGCGGAAGTTGTGTCAATGCCGTATCACCCGATACCGTCAAGCTTCTTGGGCTTGCCATCACCCCTCACCCAAGTCCATACCGGGTCTCATGGATCAACAACAACTCCATCCCGGTCAACACCCAATGTCTTGTGCCCCTCACCTTCTCTTCATACCATGGTCAAATATGGTGTGATGTCATACCCATGGAAGTAGGTAGCATCATACTAGGAAGACCTTGGCTTTATGATGTAGATGCCACCATCTTGGGTAGGAGCAACATATGCACCTTTGAACATGAGGGTAAGACTATCCGTCTTAACCCCTCCCCACCACGTCCCATGACCAAGAGGGACACTCTCCCTCAAGGACACCACCCCACCACCACACAAGTCTCGGGGAACTCTACCCCTCCAACCCCATCCCTCACCCAAACTCCCAAACAAAGTGGGACCTCGGGGTTGACCAAGGGTCTTCATCTCATCACTAGGAAAGAACTTGAAGAGGAGATAGTTCAAGGAGTACCTCTATGTACGGTGATCATTTGCCTAGGAGAACCCACTCTCACCAACCCACATCTCATAGAAATCCAACAACTCCTAGAAGAATTCCATGATGTGTTCCCAACGGAGCTCCCGGACCAACTCCCCCCCATGCGTGATGTGCAACACGCAATTGATCTAGTCCCGGGGGCCACTCTCCCAAACCTTCCTCATTATCGCCTCAATCCCACGGAACATGCCGAACTTCGGAGGCAAATAGAGGAACTCATTAGGAAGGGCTTCATTCGCATAAGCAAAAGTCCATATGCCGTCCCGGCCCTTCTAACTCCCAAGAAGGATGGGTCTTGGCGGATGTGTGTGGATAGCCGGGCAGTTAATAAGATCACCATCAAGTATAGGTTCCCCATCCCTAGGCTTGATGACATGCTTGATATGTTAGCCGGAGCCACCATTTTCTCCAAAATTGACCTTAAGAGTGGCTATCACCAAGTTAGGATAAGGCCCGGGATGAGTGGAAAATGGCTTTCAAAACTAAAGATGGTCTCTTTGAATGGTTAGTCATGCCTTTTGGGCTTTCAAATGCTCCAAGTACTTTCATGCGTCTTATGACGGAGGTCCTTAGGCCTTTCATTGGGATCTTTCTAGTGGTCTACTTTGATGATATACTCATCTATAGTCAATCCCAAGAGGCCCACCTTGACCACCTTAGGCAAGTTTGTACCGTCCTCCGAGAAGAGAGCCTATTTGCCAACTTAGGAAAGTGCCACTTCATGACCACATCCATCACCTTCCTAGGATTTGTGGTGTCCACCAAAGGTGTTTCCATGGACCCCGACAAGGTCCAAGCTATTCTTGATTGGCCGGAACCCCACACCCTTCATGAGGTCCGAAGTTTCCACGGATTGGCAACATTCTATAGGAGGTTTATTCGAGGGTTTAGTACTATCACTGGCCCTATCACCGATTGTCTCAAGAAGGGGACTTTTGTGTGGACCAAATCAGCCTCTAAAGCCTTCCAAGAACTTAAGGAGAAGTTGACCCAAGCCCCGGTCCTATGCCTTCCCGATTTCTCTAAAGTCTTTGAAGTCACATGTGATGCATCCGGGATAGGGATAGAAGGAATTCTTAGTCAAGAGGGACACCCGGTAGCCTTCTTTAGTGAGAAGCTATGTGATGCTAGGACAAGATACTCCACTTATGACAAAGAGTTCTATGCCGTGGTTCAATCCCTCCGACATTGGAGGCACTACTTGTTGCCCAAAGAATTTGTCATCTTTTCCGACCATGAGGCCCTCAAATACCTCAACTCCCAACAAAAGCTAAATGCCCGACATGCCCGATGGGTTGAGTTCATCCAATCCTACACTTTTGTCATCAAACACAAAGCCGGGAGTGAGAATCGAGCGGCAGATGCCCTTAGTAGGAAAGTTTCATTATTATCCACTATCCAAGTGGAAGTGAGCGGATTTGATAGGATCAAGGATGAGTACCTTAGCTGCCCCGACTTTGGGCACATCTATACCACCTTGACCACCCATTCTAGCAAGGAACATGAGGGATTTATCTTAGAGGATGGGTTCCTCTTCAAGGGACCAAAGCTTTGCATCCCACGGACCTCACTCCGTGACTTCTTGATTTGGGAATTACATGCGGGAGGGCTAGCTGGACATTTTGGAGTCCACAAAACCATTGCTCTAGTTGAGGGACAGTTTCATTGGCCAAGTCTCAAGAGAGATGTAGGCAAGATAGTGGGTCAATGCCGAACATGTGCTTCGGCCAAACAGGTGAAGCAAAACACTGGCTTATATACTCCACTCCCCATCCCCGACCGTCCATGGCAAGACTTGAGCATGGACTTTGTGCTAGGATTACCCAAGACTCAAAGAAAGCATGACTCCATCTATGTGGTAGTTGATAGGTTTTCCAAGATGGCCCACTTCATCCCATGCTCCAAGACCTCCGATGCCTCCCATGTGGCCCGATTGTTCTTTGATGAGGTTGTCGTCTCCACGGGTTACCTAAGACCATAGTCTCTGATAGGGATGTCAAATTCACTAGCTACTTTTGGAAAACTCTTTGGCACATGATGGGTACCTGTGGACGCACTTTTCGCTCAAAAGATGCGGGGTCATTTATCTATTGGTTTATTGAGTGGGTGGGCGTGCCAGTCACCGGGGTGACAATTTATTCGGGCTCCGAAGAGCCCATGATGCGCTCGATCTGACTTCATCAGACGATTGTGTGGTTCGTGTCGGGACCAGATCCCGTCATGCCATAAAGGTCACGACGTCATTTACATCCCCCATACGAGGGAACACCCTTGATTAATTGCCGAAATTAGGGGCCCTGCGGCCGAAGGAAATAATACTAACTACGCGAGAAAGGGGCAGGAATAAATCACACTAAAGTCCGCATCAGGATACGAGCCATTAGCCATGTCGGTCACTTGTGGACCCTTTTCGTATTCAAACACGGGTCCGTGATAGAAACGCGATGGAAACAGGGGTAGACCCATTCAAATGTCTGCCGAATGCACGGTAAATTTTTTTAGTAACGGCTCGGAAGGGATCCGGGGCGAGAAACGAATCCGGTCTCGTCGGAGTGTCGGCCGAAGACTAGGTCGGGGTCTGGCCACGTCAGGATAATTCCCAAGATCCGGGCCCGGCTTGAGAGGACGACATTATTGTTCCTTCGGCATCGGGTCACAGGGAGAGATGGGGCTGCAATGTGGACCCTAGCATTTTTTTTTATCTGGGATTTTCTTAGTTATATGTTCCTCTATTTCCTCCGCCGTTTATTACTTCTTCATGCATTTTGTCCCGAATGATTTCTCTTCTTTTATTTATTACTATTATCATTATTTTCTTACCCCCTCCTCTTACTATCATTATCACTGCTACACATTTGGAGTCCTTTAATTAGCATAAGTTTTATTAATTCATTTGCTATTGCTGTTGTTATTATCATGCTATGCATATGTATATATATATATACACGTATATAGTGTACCGGCGAAGGGAGATGGGGTGTATCGCTGGGTGTAAAGAGGGGTGTGCCGTTGGGGGTAACAAGGGTGTACCGCTGAGGGTAATGAGAGTGTACTGCTGGGGCTAAGCAAGAGTGTACCGCTGGGGGTTAGGATTTGGCGGTAGAGTGTGCCGGCGAAGGGCCAAATAAGTGTGCCGTTGAAGGTTGTTGGAGTGGAGGTAGGGTGGCCAACAGAGCGTACCGGTGGAGGTTAGGCTGGGTAACGAAGGTGTGCCGCTGGAGGTTGAGAAGGGTGTACCGCTGAAGGTTGTTTGGGGTGTGCTGCTGAAGGTGGGGGATGGTTGTGCAGCTGGAGGGGATGAGAGTGTGCCGCTAAGGGTAAGCAAGGGGTGTATCGCTGAAGATTGTTTGGGGTGTGCCGCTGGGGGACTAGCGGAGCGTGCCGGCGAAGGTTGGGACAGGCGTGACGAAGGTGTATTCCTCTGTTATTTCTTTTAAGACTTTTCTTTTCTTAATTTTCATGTAGTCTTATACAAATTTCCTTTGCTTTGTTCTGTTCAGCCTTTTCTTATAGGTCGGACGTCTGATATGTTATGTCGTTATTCGGTTCAATTCTTCTCGCGCTGCTGGAAGTGGCTCGATTAGTCGGAAAATTTTATCGTTGATTGTCCTGTTCGTTTGTTGCTTCCTTTTGCCTTTTTAACATATTCGTTATTTTCTGACAAAAATTCGGCAACATCTCCCCTTGACCCGAGCGTAAGGGAGATAAAGGGAACGCGCCCACACGGAGTGGCGGAACCCGACAACTGGAGGTGGGCGCCCGAGGGCGGCAACACCTTAGTGAAACCTTGGGAAAACGCGGGGAAAACAACGGGCCGAAGACCTCTAGGCCTGGACAAGGTGGAGTGGGGATCAGCCAGGGCGTACCAGGCTAGGGCAGGGCCAGGCGTGCCGCTGAGGCACCCAGGGAAGGTGTACCGCTGAGGGTGGTTATGAGTGTATCGGCCAAGGGCCGGAAGAGTGTGCCGCTGGGGGCCAGTACAGGTGTGCCGGCCAAGGGCCGGAGGGGTGTGCCGCTGAGGGCCGTTATGGTATATCGGCCAAGGGCCAAAGGGGGCTAAGTGTGTAGACTGGGAGGGTTGCAGGTTATTCAGAAAAAGAAGAAGGGTTAAAGGCCAAGGGTAGGCTGCTGGTAGTTGGGTGCTCAGGAAGAGGAGAAGGCTCCCTCTCTCCCTTCAAGCGGATGGGCACAACTGACGGCCGTAGAAGAAGGTAAAGAACCCATGAGGCCAAGGATTATACCAGAGGAATCACATCGCTACGGAGACTCCAAAAGCACCGGATAAAAGGAGAAAATGAATGACACACCATACAACAGAATAGATCGGGAGAGGCTGGAAAAGACCCAAAAGAAAGGGCCAGAGACTTTCATTCATAAAGAAAGATGACCGTCACCGGCCATACACATTACGGTATACATCAAGACCGAAGCCACAAGAGAGGGGAGAAGAAGAAAAGGAAGAATATGAAGGGAAATAGGAGGGGAGTAGGGGTTAAGCAGAGGCGACGGCTCCCTACTCTTCCCCACTCCCACTGGTACACATACCCTCCCTCTCTCTCTCTTTCTCTTACTCTTACTCTCTCTCTCTTTTCTCTGGTCTCCGGGAAGCCTTCAATGCCGGAGCAGCTTCTTCTTCTTCTTCTCTCTTCTCCCAGTGGCAGGCTCTGTTCGTCTCTGTGGGTATGCCCTCTGTCTCTGTCCTCCTCTTCCCCTTTTTCCTTGCCGGAATGGGAGGGGATTTATACTCCCAGCCGCGGGAGCCTTCGAGCACGGCAGTCGGAGGTGGGAAGCAGCTTCATCATGATGGCGTTTGACCTTTCCCATCCTGGGTGGCTAGATGGTAGCCCGCATGGCCCAACCCCTGGCCGACACCTCGAATAGCCACTGCGCGCCGAAGATCCATAGGGCATGGGTACCACGTCGTTCGGTCCGTTGACATGGCATAGCGCTGTACCGCTGGCGGGCTCAAAAGGTGTGCCGTAGGAGGGCCAAAAGGGCGTGTCGTTGAACGCTGTTAAGCGTGCCGTGGGAGGCCCACAGAAGTGTGCCGTTAGAAGCTCCTGGGGGCGTGCCGTTGAGGGCCTAAAGGGCTGTATCGCTGGGCAGGGCGGAGGGTGTGCCACTGAGGGCCAAAGGTCGCGTGCCGCTGAAGCCCCCCCAAGGAGGGGTGTGCCGCTGAAGACCCCCCCCAGGGGGGTGTGCCGCTGAAGCCCAAATGGGCTGTGCCGCTGAAACCCAAAGGGGCTGTGCCGCTGAAGACCCCCCCGAAGGTGGGCGTGCCGCTGAAGACCCCCCCAAGGGGGGTGTGCCGCTGAGGCCCATTGGGGCTGTGCCACTGAACAGCTTAAGGGCGTGCCGCTGAGGCCCATTGGGGCTGTGCCGCTGAACAGCTTAAGGGCGTGCCTGTGGACGCACTAAAATTCGCTTGTTCAGGTGGTTCGTCTATTAAGTGCGTGGGCGTGCCAGTCACCGAAGTGACAATTTATTCAGGCCCCGAAGAGCCCATGGTGTGCTCGATCTGACTTCATCAGACGATTGTGTAGTTCGTGTCGGGACCAACACCCGTCGCGCCATAAAGGTCACGACGTCATTTACATCTCCCATACGAGGGAACACCCTTGATTAATCGCCGAGATTCAGGGCCTCATGGCCAAGAAATTAATTGCACGAAAGGTCTATTAGGAAGTATCGAAACCCCCGTATGAGGGTAAGAAGAAACCATTCGCGATCATGTCGGTCGTGTACTGACCATTTAATGTTCGGACGAATGTCCGGCTCGAGAAAATCACGGTTGTCGCGGGAAAACCGGAACGCATGTAAGCCGGGGTACGGCAAATTTATTGTTCGGAAGAGCAGAAAACGTTCAGCTGAGCCTCGGTTGGAGCGGTCAAAAACTAGTAAATCTGTTGGCCCGGTGCAAGAGCAAGCTGCGACCATACTGCGGTGGGCCCCCCGCGGTCGAAACAAGACTTGCATGAGCGTCATTAATATTTCTGGTGCCAAGGGGCAACGAGGGAATATCCCTTGAATCGGCTGAAAGGCCCTGTGTCTAGGGAAGCGGACGTTCGAAACGTGTCGGTCATTCGGGAGACCGTTTAATATTCAGACGGGTGTCCGGCTTGAGAGTGTCATAATCGTCGCAGGAGGACATGGAACATATGTATGCTGTGATACGGCAAATACATTATTCCGAGACACTGAAAATATTCGGTTAAATCTCGATTAGTGTAGCAGGAAACTAGCGAATTTATTGGCCCGGTGCGAGATCGAGTCGAGACCATACCGGGGGCGCCTCCCGCGGTCCAAACGGGGCTTGCGTGGGCATCATTAATGTTCCCGGTGCCGGAGGGCAACGGGGAAGAGTCCCGGGACTAGATTCCAAAACCCAAAACATGTTCGAAGGAAGCGAGCTATAGGCCGAGGGCGTGGGTCAGACGATGACCATAATCGGGACGGACCCGAGGTCCAAGCACAGCCCACAAAGGCCTTATTGATATTCCCGTATATAGGGTCCAGGGATGACATGAGCCATCTCGTTCTATTCAGATTTCTGTCAGTCACTTGCGGACCACTTGATATTCGGACAAGGGTCCATATTGATGGTGCGACGTGGATAGGAACAATCCCGTACAAGTGTATGCCGAGTTTACGATAATTTCTATAAAAGGGCGGGAACGAATCCCGATAGGGTGAATCCGATTTGACGAGCTATCAGCCCAGAGCAATGCTGGGTCATGACCACGTCGGGGTAGGAGCCGTCGGCCATGTTGGTTGCTCACGTGTCTTTTCATGTTCAGACACAGGTCCATGATAGAAACGCGGTGAAAACCGAGGTGAACCCGTTCAAATGTTTGCCGAACGTGCGGCAATTTTAGTAGTGGCTCGGAGGGGATCCAGCCTGAGGAACGAGTCCGGTCTGATTGGAATGTCGGCCCAAGACTAGGTCGGGGCCTGGCCATGTCGGGATAATTCCCAAGACTTAGGCCCAACCTGGAAGGGCGGCATTGTTGTTCCTTCAGCATCGGGTCACGGGAGAGACGGGGCTGCAACATAGATTTTACCATTTTCTTTATCTGGGCTTTAAATTATGTGCATATATATTTTATTGCTTATTTCCCTTTTATGTATTTATTCTGGATGATTTCTCCATTTTGTTTATTATTATCACTATTTTATTTTCCCTGTCCTTTTTTACTATTATTATTATTATTTCACATTTTTTGTTTATTTCTCATATATATATATTCAGGTTTATTTATTTATCATAATTTTTATTAATTTATTATCATTATCATTATCATGACATATTTATATATGTTTATATATATTTATTTTGGAAGGAAAAGTGGGCCGTTGGGGGCAGAAAGGGTGTACCGGCGAAGGCTGGGAGAGCGTACCGGAGAGGGGCTGGGAGAGTGTACCGGGTAGGTTAGAGGGTGCCGGAGAAGCGCCAAGAGAGTATGCCGGGGAGGGAGTTGGCGGGCGTGTCGGGCTAACTCGAAGTCTGTACATCGTCTGCTAGCACACGCGCAGAGTCTGTACATCGTCCATTTACTGCAACTCAAAGTCTGTACACTGGCTACTAGCACACACGAAGTCTGTACGTCCCTCAGCCCAAAGTCTATACATTGGCTGGTCGCTGCGACCCAAAGTCTGTACATCATCTGGTTGCTGCATACAAAGTCTGTACATCCTTCAGCTCAAAGTCTGCACATTGCAGCTCGAAGTCTATACATTGGCCAGCCCAAAGTCTGTACGTTGGCCAGCTCAAAGTCTATACACTGGCCAACCCAAAGTCTATACATTATGCATTGGCAGTAGCTCAAAGTCTATACATTGTCCATTGGCTGTAGCTCAAAGTCTATACATTGGCCAACCCAAAGTCTGTACGTTGGCCAGCTCAAAGTCTATACATTGCAGCTCAAAGTCTGTACGTTGCCCATTGGCTGCAGTTCGAAGTCTGTACATTGCAGCTCCAAGTCTGTACATTGCAGCTCAAAGTCTGTACATTAGCCATTGGCTGGAGTTCAAAGTCTATACATTGGCCAGTCCAAAGTCTGTACATTGGCCAACCCAAAGTCTATACATTGTTCAAAGTCTGTACATTACAGCTCAAAGTCTGTACATTGTAGCTCAAAGTCTGTACATTAGCCATTGGCTGGAGTTCAAAGTCTATACATTGGCCAGTCCAAAGTCTGTACATTGGCCAACCCAAAGTCTATACATTGTTCAAAGTCTGTACATTACAGCTCAAAGTCTGTACGTCAGCCAACCCAAAGTCTATACAACAGCCATTGGCTGGAGTTCAAAGTCTATACATTGGCCAGCTCGAAGTCTGTACGTTGGCCAACTCGAAGTCTATACATTACAGCTCAAAGTCTATACATTGCAGCTCAGAGTCTGTACATTAGCCATTGGCTGCAGCTCAAAGTCTATACATTGGCCAACTCAAAGTCTGTACGTTGGCCAGGTCGAAGTCTACACATTGCAGCTCAAAGTCTGTACAATGCTTGTTGCTGCGTTCGTGCCTCAACTTGCCAAGTCTGTACATTGGTTTCTATTTCTGGGAGACGGTGGAAGAAGAGGTAAGACAGGGAGATAGATGAGGGAGAGACAGAGGGTGTACCGGTGGGGGGAGAGAGTATGATGGTGAGGGAGAGAGTGTACCGGTGAGGGGCGGAATGGAGTGTGCCGGTGAGAGGGAGAGTAAGAAAGAGAGTGGGACGGTGAGGAGGTGTGTACCGGTGAGGGAGAGACGGTGGGAGTGTACCGGCGAAGGAGGATGGGAGTGTACCGGTGAGGGGAAGGTTGAAACGGAGGAGGAGTGTGCCGGTGAGGAGCCAAGAAGGTGTGCCGTTGAAGGGCTAATAGGGTGCACCGGTGAAGGCTGGAACAGACGTACCGATGAAGGCCCACTCCCCTGCTACTTGCTTTAAGGCTTTTCTTTTCTTCTTTTCTTTGGGTTTTGAGTAGTTTTATACAAGTCTTTCCTCCTTTTCCTCACAGCCTATTCTTTATAATATTTTGTTGTTCCATTTGTTGGTTGCTTCCTTTTATCCTCTTAATATGTTATCGTTTCTAGCGAAAATTCGGTAGCATCTCCCCTTGACCCGAGCGTAAGGGAGATAAAGGGAACGCGCCCACAGGGAGTGGCGGAACCCGTCAACTGGAGGTGGGCGCCCAAAGGCGGCAGCACCTTTAATGAAACTTCAGAAAACCTCAGAGAAAACAACGAGCGGGAGACCTCTAAGACTGGATAGGGTGGACTGGGGGTTAGCCAAGGCGTACTGGCCAAGGACGAGCACATGGTGCTTGAGGGGTGTACCGGACTAGGGAGAGGCCAGGCGTACCGCTGAAGCACCAAGGGGAGGTGTACCGCTGGAGGGCTACTATGGGTGTGCCGGCCAAGGTGCCGGAAGGGTGTGCCGCTGGGGGAAAGTGCAGGTGTGCCGCTGAAGGCGCAGAAGGGTGTGCCGGCCAAGGAGCCAGAAGGTGTACCGCTGGACGGGGGTGCAGGCGCACCGGGCAAGGCCCCCAAAAGGGGCTGGCGTGCTAATGGGGCAGGGGCATTGGGCTGATCAAGCCCACAAGGAAAAGATTTTTGGGAGGTGGCTCAAAGGGCAGGCAAGGGACTTGCAGGTGGGCTTCTACCAGAAGATCACAACGCGGAGGGGCCGTGCACTGGAAAGGCTCACGACCTCATACCACCCGAGGTGGTGCGGTGTCCAGAGGAAACTGTCGACAGGAGGAGTTAAGGAAAACACCGGGAAGCGAAGGGAAATATGATCAAACGCACTACGGCCCAAAACAATGAGACAAAGAGAAAACCCACTGAGGGGGGGAGATCTTCATTCATGGGAAATAAAGGGCCGTAGCCACCCGTATACATCACAAAACATGCCCGAGCTAAGGCTATAGGCAAGAAAGAAAACCTAAGAACAAAAGAATAGAGAGGGGGAAAATAGAGAAACAAAAGAGGAGGAGGTGTTGGGGATCGAAGCAGGGACGATCGTTCACTGCTCTTTCCCCCACCTTCCCCTACTACATCAAGCCCTCTCTCTCTCTCTTACTCTCTTCTCGTTGCCTGCTGGCTGTCAGAAGACTCCACGCCGGAGCCCTCTCCCTTTTCTTCTCTCTTCTGCTTCTTCTCGTATGCAACCCCCTCTATTCGTCTCTGCCTCTGGGTCTCTTCTCCGTCTGTCCTCCTTTTTCTTTCTTCTCGGAATGGGAGGGGTTTTATACCCCCAGCAGGGGAGCCCTCGAGCACGGCCGTCGAGGGCGGGAAGCGGCTGGTGATGATGGGGTTTGACTTCCCCTGTCCTGGCTGTCAGGGGAGTAGCCTGCGTGGCCCAACCGTTGGTTGACACCTCGGACAGCTCACTGCGCGCCAAGGATACGTAGGGCATGGGCTTCACGTCGTTCGGCCGTTGAAACGCCTTCACGCTATACCGCTGGCGGGCTCAATAAGTGTGCCGCAGGAGGGCCAAAAAGGCGTGTCGCTGAAGCCCCAAATGGGCGTGCCGCTGAAGCCCCAAATGGACGTGCCGCTGAAGGTCAGAAATAGTGTGCCGTTGAAGGCTTGAAATAGTGTGCCGTTGAAGGCTTGAAATAGTGTGCCGTTGAAGGCCTGAAATAGTGTGCCGTTGAAGGCTTGAAATAGTGCGCCGTTGAAGGCTTGCAGGGTGTGCCGTTGAAAGGGCACAAGGGCGTGCCGCTGAAGGCCCAGGGGTGTACCGCTGGAGGGCCAAAAGGCTGTGCCGCTGAAGGCCCAAGGGGTGTACCGCTGAAGGGCCAAAAGGCTGTGCCGCTGAAGGGCTAAAATGGGCAGTTCTGAGCCCGTTGTGAGCATAAGTTGTGGCCCATTTAATTTTCTTCGAGGCCCATGGATTGTGGGGACTCTTGGTGGTTGATTTCTCTTCACTGTCGTGACTCCGGAGACGGCTTCACGGCAGTGTGCATATTTGGGGAGTCCGATGACCAGTCCCTCCGGGGCTTCTTCTCTCGGTGCCGTTGTTAATGCTGGGCTGAGCTGGATATCTGTGCGTGCAATTTTTGGTGTCCACAAATGCCCCCCACCCACGGGTAGCGTAGGCGAAGGATGAGCCGGGTTGTGCCTGCGGGTGTACTGATCTCTTTTCTCTTCATCGGCACCGACGGGGTGTCGGGAGCTGACGTAGCATTCTTGTCTCTTCTCCTCTTCATTAGTGCCGACAGGGCGTCGGGAGCCGCCGTAGCATGTTGGTCTCTTCTTCTCTTTTGCATCAGTGCTGATAGGGCGTCGGGCGCTGACATGGTATGCTGGTCTCTTTATCTCTTCGTCAGTGCCGACGAGGTGTCGGGAGCTGTCATGGTTTGTTGATCTCTTTGTCTCTTCGCCAGTGCTGACAGGGTGTCGGGAGCTGACCTGGTTTGTTGATCTCTTTGTCTCTTCGTCAGTGCCGACAAGGTGCCGGGAGCTGACCTGGTTTGTTGGTCTCTTTGTCTCTTCGTCAGTGCCGACAGGGTGCCGGGAGCTGACCTGGTTTGTTGGTCTCTTTGTCTCTTCGTCAGTGCCGACAAGGTGCCGAGAGATGACCTGGTTTGTTGGTCTCTTTGTCTCTTCGTCAGTGCCAACAAGGTGCCGGGAGCTGACCTGGTTTGTTGGTCTCTTTGTCTCTTCGTCAGTGCCGACAGGGTGTCGGGAGCTGACCTGGTTTGTTGGTCTCTTTGTCTCTTCGTCAGTGCCGACAGGGTGCCGGGCGCTGACTTGGTTTGTTGGTCTCTTTGTCTCTTCGTTAGTGCTGATAGGGTGCCAGGAGCTGACCTGGTTTGTTGGTCTCTTTGTCTCTTCGTCAGTGCTGACAGGGTGTCAGGAGCTGACCTGGTTTGTTGATCTCTTTGTCTCTTCATCAGTGCCGACGGGGTGTCGGGAGCCGACCTGGTTTGTTGATCTCTTTGTCTCTTCGTCAGTGCTGACAAGGTGCCGGGAGCTGACCTGGTTTGTTGGTCTCTTTGTCTCTTCGTCAGTGCTGACAGGGTGTCGGGAGCTGACCTGGTTTGTTGATCTCTTTGTCTCTTCGTCAGTGCCGACAAGGTGCCGGGAGCTGACCTGGTTTGTTGGTCTCTTTGTCTCTTCGTCAGTGCCGACAGGGTGTCGGGAGCTGACCTAGTTTGTTGGTCTCTTTGTCTCTTCGTCAGTGCCGACAGGGTGCCGGGAGCTGACCTGATTTGTTGGTCTCTTTGTCGACAAGGTGTCGGGAGCTGACCTGGTTTGTTGGTCTCTTTGTCTCTTCGTCAGTGCCGACAGGGTGCCGGGAGCTGACATGATATGTTGGTCTTTTCGTCTCTTTTCTCTTTTTCCCTTTTTTTTTTTGAAATACATTACCGGTACAAGCGCCCTTTCGGGTTTTCATCGGCACCGGCCCCCTCTTGCTTTTGCCCATGCGCCCTCTCGGGTTTTCACGTGGCGGGGTACCCGATTTTGCCTGCAGCGCCCCTTCGTGTTTTCGCCATAGCTGGGTTGTTGTCATTTTTGCCCTTGTCCCTGAGTAGGGGCAAGTCTGGCGGGGCACCTCTATTTTAAGCCCCTTTCTCTTATTTATTATGTATATATATATATATGTATATATATATATATATTTGACAAGTGGGTGATATGTAATGGTTGGCTAGGGCCCGAGGCCTTGCGCCGAAAGGCACGGCTCACTCGTTGGCAAGAAGATAATGCCAACGCAACGGGAGAATTCCTGCCGATTCGGACGTAAGGTCCGTAATGGCAGTATCGTGTGAGAGCGGGTGGCTAGGGCACGAAGCCTTGCACTGGAAAAGGACTTATTTGTTGGCAAAGGACTAACACCAATGCAGGGTGGAGCCGTCTTTGCTCGTGCGGATGCCCGTCGATACGTAGGGGCGTGCGGACGGGAGACATATGTACACTGATGGGGACATCACCTTCCATGCCCACGATCACAGCTCGTCTCCTCGCCCCGATTGCATCCGGCATGGTCTAGTTATTTAATTTTGAGTCCTATGTAATTTTTATTTGAGTCATTTGATGTATTTTCCCTTTTATTTGAGTCATGTTCCTAGGTCTTGTGTTTATTTCCCTAAGTTTGAGTGTCATTAGGTTGTCTAGTTAGCTATTGGGCCCAATTCATTGGGCTTGGCCCAAGGGCTCCCCCCTATCCCCTCGGTTATTTGTCATTGAGTCAATTGTCAGGGACTTTTGTAGAAATGTGGGTTTCCTATATATAGGACCCCATTCCCCCCATTTCAACTTAATGAATCAATCAATGAAAAAATTGCCATTTTGTGAGTTCTATCTTTATTTTTATGGTGGAGTGAATCCATTAGTGAGGTGAGAAGCCTTAGGGAGAGAATCCCACCCATCCCTCTCTTAATCTCTCTTTTTCACTCCACTTTCTCTCTCCTCCACACCCAAATTCGAATTTTCTTCTCTCTCCTCCCTTCCCAACCACCTCCACTCCCCACCTACCCCATTTAAGCCTCTTCCCATTCCCCACAACCCTCATCAATACTCCTCCCCTTCCCAAGACCCCCTCCACCAATCCTCTCCTCACCATCCAACCCCCAACTACCCCTCCCACTTTCCCAAGCACCCTTCCCACTACCCCAAGCACCTATTACCTTCCCCTCACACCTCTTCCCATCCCCCAAGACCAAAAATTAACCCCACCCTTAAATCTATTTTCAAATATCCTTTCCCTCTCTCCATTCCAACCAAATTCGCAGCCCCCACTCCCACCATCTATTGGACCCCCTTCCAGACCTTATTCTCCCCCTCCCACACCTTAGAACACCCCCTCCAAGACCCCCTTACAACCAGAGGTCACTCCCACACTCAACCACCCCCATTTCCCCTCCCATATACCCCATTTCCCCCCATCATCTTCAACCTCCAATTTTCAGTTCACAGATAGCAGAAGAGTAGCAGTTTGCAGAGGCGACCCCGATCACATCCCAGCGAATCTGAAGGCACAAGAGGCATCCACGGAAGCGTCTACCTGTCTTCTCCGCAACAGAAGTGGTTTCGTCCTCTTCCGAGCTCGGTGCTGCCTAGGAGGCCCATTCTTCCACAACTGCGCAGATCTGTCCCTGTAGAGGTTCTGAGCCGGAGAAAAAGCTTCACCACGATGAACCCAGGAGGAACCAGGCCACGAGCCCTTCTACAAAGTTCTTCTCCTTCCCGTCTACTTTCAGACTCAAGAAGCGGAATCCTGTTCGGCATCCGGTAGCAGAAGTTATCAATTTTCTTCCTCGGCATTGCGACTCTCCTTCCCCACAGTCTGCACCGACCTCTCCTCACTCTTCTAGATCCACGGATCGTCTCCGGCATTGTTTGGCATCCCGGTTTGTTCTGCTGCAAAGAGGACTCGTCCACGGTTCCAACGATTCTGACGGCACCTGATTCGGAGTTCGGGATCAGCCGGGGCAACCTCTTCTTCCTGCTGTTAGTAACCAGTTGCTGTCAGTCCGAGAGTCAGAGACCCTATTCGAGCTCCTGCCCAGGCCAGCAGCGACCCCAGAAGAATTCGGAAAAATTCAGAGGCACTCCAGTTCCAGTAACGAAGATTTCCTCACTAGTTTTGCCCTCGGAAAAATTCCTGATCAAGTTCTGCAGCCACAGTACCGACTATCTGTCCATAATTGCCGAGAGAAGACAGATTCGGCATCTTCACTTCATCATCGTTTTAGCCCTAGTTTTCCCCACCCCGCTTGGCCGGCTGAAGGCCCCTCCCTGCGTGGAGGTAGTTTGATTGTAATCCATTAACCCCCACCCCAAGATCCCCCTCCTGCGAGAGGTGTAGTGTTGTAATTTGTTTGGACAGGTCAAGCTACACCGCCGCGGCGTGTGGGGATCCACTCGCCTCCCCGCTCGCCCTCGTCTCCGAGCGGGACCGATTTCTTCAAACCGGTCGAGTGAGTGCTCCAAAACTTTGCTCTAATTCATGCTTGTTCTTTCAATATTAGTTCATAAACTCCACTGGCCGTGACGAGAGCCCGATCCTTAAGCTCATTTGCTATAAGTGATCATCGTGGGAAGAGAGTGGAACCCGTGCCCTTTGGCACTTCGTCAGACCCTTGATTTGGGCAGCCATACCCTTGGGGAATCAAACCTTGGCCTTGCTGGCCCTCTACCAGCAAGGGCCCAGCCCACACAACCTCCCCTTGGCATTGCCAAGTTACCTCGGGTCTTAGTGTGCATCGGGTGAGCGGTTGCCATTATCGGTCCGTTTTGAATGCTTAATTGTGCTTGCTTGTTGAGTCCTAGGTTGTGTCACATCAATTGGTATCAGAGCCAGGTTATTGACTTGTCTCTATCAAGTCAAGTCCTAGGGCATGCTTGCATTGGTGTCATCATCAATCCGACCCTTGCATTGATCCCCCCGTTCATCATGACCACCTACTTAGCCTACTCACCACCCATAGACTTCATCCTAGATAGGGATATTACCTTTGACGGATCACATTCTAGTGACTATCTTAGGTGGGAGGCTACGATAGAAAAGTACTTCGAAAAGACTTGGGTATATGGACCGGCGAGAGTCCGAAAGGCCAAGGGACGACTTCGGGGTCAAGCCAAAAGTAAGTGGGAACACATAGAGGGCTTAAGGAGGGTTAGAAGATAAGAACCTATTCACTCATGGGAAGAGATGAAGGTAGAACTTAGAAAGATCTACATCCCCAAACATTCCCACCCCTCCTACTCAAGCACCCCTAACCCGAGGAGCACTACCACTCCTCCATCCCCACCCGGCCAACTTGAGACCGACCTTTGGTCTCCACCCCCACCACTCCCAACAATTCATCTCTCAACCATCATAACAACACTTCACGACCAAGTCCTCTCCCTTAAGACCCAAATAAACCAAACAACCACCTCTCCACCAAATCCCATGAGGATCCCCACACTCCAACCAAAACCTCATTCCGCAAACCTATCTATCCAAACTCAATTGGCCCCCACTACCACCCCTCCACAACCAGCCGATCCCAAGGGGAAGAGACCCCTAACCGACCCGGTTTCCCCAAAAAGGACCACCACTCACCCTATTCTCACCATTCAAACCCAAGTAGACCCCGTGTCCATCCCTCCACATAGAACCATGACGGCCACCACCACCCAACCCAAATCCTGTCACCCAACCCACCTTCCACTTCCAAACCCAATCCTACCCCAACCTAGACCTCCACTACTTCCACTCCCATACCACATCCTACCAATCCCAATCCAAGTTTCCCTTTACCCTCTACCTTGGGAACACCACACACAAACCCTCATCACCCCAAAAGACTCTCTCACCTCCTTGGTAGCAGAACTCATACCCAATCCAATAGTTGTGAGCACTCCAAACCCACCCCCCACTTTGGAGGAAACCCAAGTCCAAGCTGAAGAAGGAACCTCACACGATGGTCTTTACCTTACACCACCCTCTCTAGTTGGGGCGGAGCTCATCTTAGGAGAATCCATTGTTAGTTGGCTAAAGGAGAGCCCAATTCGAGAGACCCCGGCCCATGTTTTCCCTCCCATAGAACGAGACCTTCCCATAGTGCCCTTCTTCTCCTATCACACCACAATCCAAGCATCCTATCAAGTGGAGACCTTAGAAGACCTTCTCAAGGGCATAGCATGGCAATTAGAGATGACTAGCATGATGACCCCTATGGTCGAACAACCTAGGAGCCTTAGCCTCCTACACCTATGCATAGGGTCTATCACCTCGGTTTGCACCATTGGTTGCTACACTAGCGACCTCCTTCTATTCCTCCCTACACCCGATGAGCCCAACCTTCTCCTCGATTTAGAGCTTCTTATCTCGGGTAGAAAGCCAAGCCCTCCACTCATGGCCGACCCACTTGTCAAGAACATTGGCCCAACTATCATGGAGAAGGATGACTTAGCACCTTTTAAGGATCTTGAGGACATGGAGTTCCTCCCCCTAGGTGACCCATTTTATGATCCATATGATCCATTCCAATGGGAGTCAAGGGACTCATATGACCCAACCATCTTACCAACCACCCACCCTTTCCTACCCTCACCCACCATATTGGGCCAAACCCACCTCATCCATGACTCGGGTTACACCTTGGGAGCCATGACCTTGGGCCACATATCCCTAGGTAATAAGGTTGTGCCCCACCCCATGATGACCACCTTCTTAGATCCATTCTATCCTTTCCAATGGGAGTTCAAGGGTTGTCCCACACCTATACACATGGAAGTCACCTTTGGGAAAAGCATGCATGTGTCTAGGTTTACTACACTAATTGGTATGAATATTATGTTGGGTCCATTCATTCACATCACCCACATGTCAAGTAGAAAGCATGAGTGGTCCAAATTCGGATGTAGTGGTCCACCTTCACTCATCATGAGTTGTAGGCATGATAGGAGTATTCATGGATGTCCGGGTCCCCCAACATTTGTCACCCCCATGCATGACCGGATCACCTATGGATGCCCCGGTCCTCCCCATTTCATCAAAGTCTTCTTAGCGTCAAAGCATGATTGGTCTACTTTTGGTTGCCCAGGTCCACCCATCACCCCTAGAATGTCAACATTCACAAAATTGCATGAAAGCCTTTGCAAGCACATAAGCAAGGAAAATGAGATCTATAAGAGGCAGGCTGACTCCCTTTTGCGTCACCAAGAATTCCATGAGGGTGACTTTGTGATGGTAAGGACGGAGAGGCTCTCCCCGGGAGCCATCTCCAAATTGAGGCCACGTGGGGCTGGTCCCTTCCAAGTCCTGAGGCACATTGGTGTAAATGCCTATGAGTTAGATCTCCCCGAGGAATATGGGGTAAGTCCCACATTCAATGTCGCCGACCTAGTGCCATACAAGGGACCCACGGTTGTACCTAGTGAAGATATTGAGCCTATTCCCTCTGTTGAGAGAGCACCCACCCGTGAGGAGAGTCCACCAGCCAAGAGAGCCCAACGTGAGCGCATTGAACGAATATTGGATGAACATGTCACTACCACCAGGAGCAAGGTATACGAGCGCTATCTCGGCAGGTGGATGGATCGGTCTCGTTCGGAAGACTTGAGGGCAGTACCACTTCTACACCTTCCAAGGAGGGAAGGACACTTACTCGACGGAGTCGAGTTCTCCGCACCCCGGGAGTATGATGGGGACATCACCTTCCATGCCCACGATCACAGCTCGTCTCCTCGCCCCGATTGCATCCGACATGGTCTAGTTATTTAATTTTGAGTCCTATGTAATTTTTATTTGAGTCATGTTCCTAGGTCTTGTGTTTATTTCCCTAAGTTTGAGTGTCATTAGGTTGTCTAGTTAGCTATTGGGCCCAATTCATTGGGCTTGGCCCAAGGGCTCCCCCCTACCCCCTCGGTTATTTGTCATTGAGTCAATTGTCAGGGACTTTTGTAGAAATGTGGGTTTCCTATATATAGGACCCCATTCCCCCCATTTCAACTTAATGAATCAATCAATGAAAATATTGTCATTTTGTGAGTTCTATCTTTAATTTTATGGTGGAGTGAATCCATTAGTGAGGTGAGAAACCTTAGGGAGAGAATCCCACCCATCCCTCTCTTAATCTCTCTTTTTCACTCCACTTTCTCTCTCCTCCACACCCAAATTCAAATTTTCTTCTCTCTCCTCCCTTCCCAACCACCTCCACTCCCCACCTACCCCATTTAAGCCTCTTCCCATTCCCCACAACCCTCATCAATACTCCTCCCCTTCCCAAGACCCCCTCCACCAATCCTCTCCTCACCATCCAACCCCCAACTATCCCTCCCACTTTTCCAAGCACCCTTCCCACTACCTTAAGCACCTATTACCTTCCCCACACACCTCTTCCCATCCCCCAAGACCAAAACTTAACCCCACCCTTAAACCTATTTTCAAATATCCTTTCCCTCTCTCCATTCCAACCAAATTTGCAGCCCCCACTCCCACCATCTGTTGGACCCCCTTCCAGACCTTATTCTCCCCCTCCAACACCTTAGAACACCCCCTCCAAGACCCCCTTACAACCAGAGGTCATTCCCACACTCAACCACCCCCATTTCCCCTCCCATATACCCCATTTCCCCCCATCATCTTCAACCTCCAGTTTTCAGTTCGCAGACAGCAGAAGAGTAGCAGCTTGCAGAGGCGACTCCGACCACATCCCAGCGAATCTGAAGGCGCAAGAGGCATCCACGGAAGCGTCTACCTGTCTTATCCGCAACAGAAGTGGTTTCATCCTCTTCCGAGCTCGGTGCTGCCCAGGAGGCCCATTCTTTCACGACTGCGCAGATCTATCCTTGCAGAGGTTCTGAGCCGGAGAAAAAGCTTCACCACGACGAACCCAGGAGAAACCAGGCCACGAGCCCTTCTACAAAGTTCTTCTCCTTCATGTCTACTTTCAGAATCAAGAAGCGGAATCCCGTTCGACATCTGGTAGCAGAAGTTATCAATTTTCTTCCTCGGCATTGCGACTCTGCTTCCCCACAGTCTGCACCGACCTCTCCTCACTCTTCTGGATCCATTGATCGTCTCCGGCATTGTTTGGCATCCCCGTTTGTTCTGCTGCAAAGAGGACTCGTCCACGGTTCCAACGGTTCTGACGGCACCTGATTCGGAGTTCGGGATCAGCCGGGGCAATCTTCTTCCTGCTGTTAGTAACCAGTTGCTATCAGTCCGAGAGTCAGAGACCCTGTTCGAGCTCCTGCCCAGGCCAGCAGCGACCCCAGAAGAATTCGGTAAAATTCAGAGGCACTCCAGTTCTAGTAACGAAGATTTCCTCACTGGTTTCGCCCTCGACAAAATTCCTGATCAAGTTCTGCAGCCACAGTACCGACTATCTGTCCACAATTGCCGAGAGAAGACAGATTCGGCATCTTCACTTCATCATCGTTTTAGCCCTAGTTTTCCCCACCCCGCTTGGCCGGCTGAAGGCCCCTCCCTGCGTGGAGGTAGTTTGATTGTAATCTATTAACCTCCACCCCAAGATCTCCCTCCTGCGAGAGGTGTAGTGTTGTAATTTGTTTGGGCAGGTCAAGCTACACCGCCGCGGCGTGTGGGGATTCACTCGCCTCCCCGCTCGCCCTCGTCTCCGAGCGGGATCGGTTTCTTCAAACCGGTTGAGTGAGTGCTCCAAAACTTTGCTCTAATTCATACTTGTTCTTTCAATATTAGTTCATAAACTCCGCTGGCCGTGACGAGAGCCCGATCCTTAAGCTCATTTGCTATAAGTGATCTTCGTGGGAAGAGAGTGGAACCTGTGCCCTTTGGCACTTCGTCAGACCCTTGATTTGGGCAGCCATACCCTTGGGGAATCAAACCTTGGCCTTGCTGGCCCTCTACCAGCAAGGGCCCAGCCCACACAACCTCCCCTTGGCATTGCCAAGTTACCCCGGGTCTTAGTGTGCATCGGGTGAGCGGTTGCCATTATCGGTCCATTTTGAATGCTTAATTGTGCTTGCTTGTTGAGTCCTAGGTTGTGTCACATCATACACACACACACATATATATATCATTATTATTATTATTGTTTTCTCTTCTTTCTCTCTCTCTTTTTTTTCTTTTTTTTTATTTTCTTCCCTCTCTTTTTTTCTTTTTTTTTC
Source organism: Amorphophallus konjac (assembly GCA_022559845.1). Lineage (NCBI taxonomy): Eukaryota > Viridiplantae > Streptophyta > Magnoliopsida > Alismatales > Araceae > Amorphophallus > Amorphophallus konjac. The sequence continues at coordinate 462,734,311 of CM040121.1, read as the reverse complement.
GTCGAAATCCCCCCATCTCTTTCTTTTTGCTTTCTTTTTTTTATCCATTATCTTCCTCTTTTACCGTCTCTCCTCTTTTTTTTTTCCTTTTTTTTCTCTTTTTTTTGCTCGCCATATAAAGGGGGTGGGGGTGGCGTGCCGCTTAAGGGCTGGCTAGAGCGTGCCGCCGGGACGCTTGAAGGGCGCACTGGGAGATAGCATAGGAGGGTGTGCCGCGTAAGGCACTCCGAAGGTGTGCGGGTGCCTGGGAGCGTGCCGCTGAGGGGGCGTGAGGCTGTGCCGCTGAAGGGCGCTGGGAGTGTGCCCCGAAGGGCGTACCGCTGGAGGCTTCACAATGGGTGTGCCGCTGAGGGCACTTAGTAGTGTGCCGCTGAAGGGCTTGCAGGCTAATGCGCCGTTGGAGCACTTCAAGAGTGTTTCCTTTTCTTCTTTCCTTATTTTCACATTCTCTTCTCTTTTCTCCTCTTCTATATTCCCCTGCACGTAAACATGGGGTGAGAAATTATTTAGTGTCCCCAAATCAGGAAAGCGGGCTGCGAAATCTGAAATTTGGGGAGTAGGCTGCCAGAGCCAAAACTGGGAAGATAGGCTGCTAGAGCCGAAGGGAAGCTGGCCATAAGAGCCAAAGTCGGGAAGCGGGCCGCATAGGCCGAATTGGGGGAGCAGCTTATGAAAGTCAAGGATATTGGGAAGCGAGCTGCAAGAGCCGAACTTATGGGAAGTGGGTCGTTAAGGCCGAATTCTGGGAAGCAGGCTACGAGAGCCACATAATTGGGAAAGCGGGCCATGGGGGCCGAGGTAAGCAGGCTACAATAGCTAAAGTTGTTGGGAAGCGGGCTGCAAGAGCCGAAATTATGGGAAGCGGGCCGTGAAGGCCGAATTCCGGGAAGCATGCCGTGAAGGCCAGAATCGGGAAAGCGGGCCATGGGGGCTGAGGTAAGCAGGCTACAAGAGCCAAAGTTGTTGGGAAGCGGGCTGCAAGAGCCGAAATTATGGCGTAAGATGTGGAAGCCCAAATCGGGGAAGCGGATTACAGAAGCCGGAGTTGGGAGATTAACGAGCCGCGAGGGCAAGAGGTAGGCCATGGGGGGGGCAAGATTGGGCTCTACGAGCCAGAGCTGAGAAAATAGGCTGCGATAGCCGAAATTAATTTTACTGTATACACACATTATTTTTTTTATTTATTATTATTTTTTCTTTGTTATTATTTTTTATTCAAGCATGCAGGCATTCATTAGCAGACATAACATAAATATACGTATGTGATAGCTCCCTCTATAGGGGATGGGGTAGGGACATCGCCCATAATTCGCAGACACGGTGCGGGTCATGAGGCACAATTGAGGGGTGGTGCACCCGTCAAGAGGATATCGCACGTCTTGCATGCATAGCCTTAATTCACGTATTTCACCCGAGGCAATTCTCTGTGGCGTGGCGGTATAAATGTGTGAACAAAGAGCCCTAACCAAAGGGATATGTAGGTTTTCCTGGTGACACTCGAGGATCACTCTAGCGCCTACACATTAGTTCCAGGCTTTCGACTTTCGGTAGCTTCACACAGCCCCCATCTGTTTATTTTGGTAGCGGATTTCACCGTTCGGCGCGAGTCTCCTCATGTGTCTCAATGGGGATTCCCGGCTACTAAGATTCGTCCTTATTGTGATTCGCTTCACCATTTCACGCGAGTCTCCTCATTTGTTTCAGTGGGGATTCCCGGCTACTCGGCTCCGCGTTTCTCTCTCGTTTCTTTTTTTTATCTTTTTTTATTTGTTTTTTTATTTGTTTTTTATTTTTTTACAGTGGGGGTAGGCAGCTTTTTCCTCACGATTATCTTTCACGCGAGTGCAGGCATTCAAGCATCCGTAGAGTGCTAAGAAGAAATTTGGGCAATCCCTATAGTTAAAAGCTATTGAACACGCTACGTGCTAAGTGTGGGAGCGTTGCCTCAGGTTTATTTTGTGAGTTGGGCTTAGCGATTCAGCCATGACTCTTCCCCTTGACGTGTGCACCCGCCATAATAGGGTTCCCTTCGAGTGCGTGCCCTGACACTCGTGCATCCGGAATCGGGCGATATTATTTAGCAAGGAAACACGGTCCTAGAAAATTCCAAGGAGGTGTATTATTCTATATTAAGCAACCATGCAAACAGGGCAATCAAGCATTCTCTTCTTTCTTCTTTTTTGTTTTGTTGTTATTTTTTGTTTGTTTGTTTTTCTGTGTTTTTTTTTGTTTATTTTTTTTTGTGGCATAAGAAAATATTGTTGTTACGTATAAGTGTAGTGGTAGTAGAGGTATTAGGGAAGCAGACCGCGAACGGATGAAAGGGTATTGGGGAAGCGGGCTACAGAACCCAAGGGACATTAGGGGAGTGGGCCATAAGGGCCGAAATTAGGAAGCAGGCTGCAGGAGCCGAAGTTAAGGGAAGCGCGGTGGGACAGATGGATTAACCCTGATAGTGGGCCCCGGTCGAAATGGCCCTGCAGAGGGGCGTTGGGTAGCGGGATGTGAGAGTCGAAGAGACGGGTCTCTTTTGTTCTCTGGCCGGGGAAGGGTCCGGACCAAAGTGAAAGGTTTATTCTATTGTCCTCTGGCCGGGGAAGGATCCGAACCAAAGTGAGAGGTCTATTATTTTTTTTAACTGGGAAGCTGTCGGCTGAGGTGCCAATGATGAAGTAGCTGTCGGCTAGGAGCCAATGATTATATAGCTGTCGACTCGAAGGCCGATGAAGGGGTAGCCATCGGCCAAGAGCCGACGATGAGGTAGCTGTCGGCTAAGAGCCGATGGTGAGGTAGCTATCGGCTCAAAGGCCGATAATGAGTTAGCTGTCGGCTAAGAGCCGATAATGAAGTAGCTGTCGGCTCAAAGGCCGATAATTAAATAACTATCGACCCGAAGGCCAATGAAGGGGTAGTTGTCGGCTTGAAGCCCTGATGGCTGAAAGTTGGTCGGTTTAGCGCCCCGTCGGCGGAAGGTCTAGTCGGTTTAACGCCCCGTCGGTGGAAAGCTTAGTCGGTTTAACGCCCCGTCGGCGGAGGGTTTAGTCGGTTTAACGCCCCGTCGGCGGAAGGTTTAGTCGGTTTAACGCCCCATCGACGAAAGGTCTAGTCGGTTTAACGCCCCATCGGCGGAAGGTCTAGTCGGTTTAACGCCCCGTCGGCGGAAGGTTTAGTCGGTTTAACGCCCCGTCGGTGGGAGGTCTAGTCGGTTTAAAGCCCCGATGGCTGAGTATCTGTCGGCTTGAAGCCCCGATGTCTGAATATTTTTTTTGGTTTAACGCCCCGTCGGCAGAATATTTTCTGGTTTAACGCCCCGTTGGCGGAATATCTATCGGCTTGAAGCCCCGATGGCTGAATATTTTTTTGGTTTAACGCCCCGATGGCTGTTCTTTCTCTTCTTCTCTTCTTCGTTTATGGACATGCAGGTGCAAAGACCGCGTGTGCCTCGTGACTCCCTTTTTTTCTTCTCTTCTTCTTTTGTGGAGAGGCAGGTGCAAGGACCATGTTCGCCCCGTGATTGTTCTTTCTCTTCTTCTCTTCTTCTTTTATGGAGAGGCGGGTGCAGAGACCGTGTTCGCCCCGTGATTGTTCTTTCTCTTCTTCTCTTCTTCTTTTATGGAGAGGCGGGTGTAAAGACCGCTTCTGCCTCGTGACTCTCTTTTTTTCTTATCTTCTTCTTTTGTAGAGAGGCAGGTGCAGAGACCGTGTTCGCCCCGTGGTTGTTCTTTCTCTTCTTCTCTTCTTCTTTCATGGAGAGGCGGGTGCACAGACCGCGTCTGCCTCGTGACTCTCTTTTTTTTTCTTCTCTTCTTCTTTTGTAGAGAGGCAGGTGCAGAGACCATGTTCGCCTCGTGACTCTTTCTCTCTTTTTTTGTAGAGAGGCAGGTGCAGAGACCATGTTCGCCTCATGTGCATTCTTTCTTTCCTTCTCTTCTTTTGTGTGATGAGGCGGGCTCGAAGACCACGTCTGCCTCATGTGTCTTCTTTTGGTTCTGCTCTTCTTCTTTTATGTGAAGAGGCGGGTTCAGGGACCACGTCTGCCTCATGTGTCTCTTCTTCCTTTTCTTCTCTTCTTTTGCGTGATGAGGCGGGCTCGAAGACCACGTCTGCCTCATGTGTCTTTTCTTCCTTTTCTTCTTTTCTTTTGTGTGATGAGGCGGGCTTGAAGACCACGTCTGCCTTATGTGTCTTTTCTTCCTTTTCTTCTTTTCTTTTGTGTGATGAGGCGGGCTTGAAGACCACGTCTGCCTCATGTGTCTTTTCTTCCTTTTCTTCTTTTCTTTTGTGTGATGAGGCAGGCTCGAAGACCACGTTTGCCTCATGTGTATTCTTTCTTTTCTTCTTTTCTTTTGTGTGATGAGGCGGGCACGAAGACCACGTCTGCCTCATGTGTCTTATTTTGGTTCTGCTCTTCTTCTTTTATGTGAAGAGGCGGGTTCAGGGACCACGTCTGTCTCATGTGTCTCTTCTTCCTTTTCTTCTCTTCTTTTGCGTGATGAGGCGGGCTCGAAGACCACGTCTGCCTCATGTGTCTTCTTTTCCTTTTCTTCTCTTCTTTTGTGTGATGAGGCGGGCTTGAAGACCACGTCTGCCTCGTGCGTGTCTTTTTCTTTACTCTGCTCTTTTTTTCTCTTAATGTGCCCCAGGTTGGGGCGTAGCTTCATTTGGTGTGCATCCCCCCTGAGTGGGGTGTGTTTTGCCTCTTCACTTCTGTGCCCCCAGGCGGGGTGTATTTTTTTGGCTTATATGTCCCCAGACCAGGGTGTATTTTTTTTTAATGCCCCCAAGGCGGGGTGTAGCTCTCTTCAAATGCCCCCATGGTGTGGTATACTCTTCACGGCTTCTATGCCCTCAGGTGGGGTATGTCTCTTCTTCAAATACCCCTGAGCCAGGGTGGACTTCTCTTCATATGCCCCTGAGCCGGGGCATGTTCTTTATAGCTTCTAGGCCCTCGAGGCGAGGTATGTTTCTTCTTCATATGCCCCTGGTACGGGGTGTAACTCTCTTCAAATGCCCCCTGGACGGGGGTGTATCTTTGCTTCTTATGCCTCCCAGAGTGGAGTGTGTCTTTTGCTTCTTACGCCCCCCTGAGGTGGGGGTGTATCTCTTTACGGCTTCTGTGCCCCCGACGCAGGGTATGTTGTTTCTTCAAATGCCACTTGGGCGGAGTATATCTTTCTTCTCATGCTCCCGGATCGGGATGTATGTCTCTTTGATTCTGTGCCCCGGGTCGGGGTAGATGCTTCTGCTTCTTATGCGCCAAGGGCGGAGTGTATTTTTGTGCCCCCAGGCTGGGGTAGGTGCTTCTGCTTCTTATGCGCCAAGGGTGGAGTGTGTCTCTTTTTGTGCCCCTAGGCTGGGGTACATTCTTCATGTTTCTTATACCCTTTTCGTATGGCGTATTCTCTTGCTTCTTATGTCCTTGGATCGGGGCGTATGTTTCTTCTTCTGACGCCCCTAGGTCAGGGTATATTCTTTCATCATGTGCTCCCAGGTTGGGATGTATGTCTCTTTGCTTCTTTACGCCCCCGGGTGGAGGTGTACTCTGTCTCTTTGCTTCCGCGTCCCCCAGGCGGGGTATGTTTCTTCTTCCAATGCCCCTGAGCCGGCGCATATTCTTTATGGCTTCTATGCCCCCTGGCGGGGTATATTTCTTCCTTAAATATCCCTAAGATGGGGTGTATTCTTCTCTTTCTTATGCTCCCGAGGCGGGATGTATCTTCTTCAAATACCCCTAAGCCGGGGCGTGTTCTTTATGGCTTCCATGCCCCCTGGCGGGGTATGTTTCTTCTTCAAATACCCCTAGGCCGGGGTGGACTTCTCTTCATATGCCTCTGAGTCGGGGCATGCGCTTTTATAGCTTCTAGGCCCTCGAGGCGAGGTATGCTTCTTCTTCAAATACCCCTAGACCGGGGCGTATTCTTTATGGCTTCTATGTCCCCTGGCGGGCTATGCTTCTTCTTCAAATACTCTTAGGCCGAGGTGAATTCTTTTCTTCTTCCTAGACACACCGGGGGGAATGTTTACTTCTTATGCTCCCAAGGTGGGGTGTATTGCTGCTTTTAATGCCCCCAAGGTGGGGCGTATTGCTACTTCTGATGCCCCAGAGCGAGATATCACCTTTTTTTATTTGCCCCCGGCACGGGGTGTATTCCACTTCTAGTGCCCCCAGAGTGGAGTGTATTGCTGCTTTTGATGCGGGGTGTGGTTCTTACTTTTTATGCACCCGATGCGGGGTGAATTCTTCTTCTTTGTTTACGTGCCGCCATATCGGGGTGTATTCCTCTCTTCATATGCTTCCCTAAGCCGGGGGATGTTGTTTGTTCTACTTTAGATGTCCCCCCCGGGGGGGGGGGGGTGCATGTTGCTTCATGGACTCCGAGCCAGGGGTATGCTCCTTCAAAGGTCCCTAAGCCGGGGTGGATTCTCTTTTCTTCTCATGCTCCCAAGGCGGGATGTAACTTCTTCAAGTACCCCTAAACCGGAGCGTATTCTTTATGGCTTCTATGTCCCCTAGCGGGGCATGCTTCTTCTTCAAATACCCCTAGGTCGGGGTGGACTTCTCTTCATATGTCCTTGAGTCGGGGCGTGTTCTTTATAGCTTCTAGGCCCTCGAGGCGAGGTATGCTTCTTCTTCAAATACCCCCGAGACGGGGGTGTGTTTCTTGGCTTCATATGCCCCGGAAGTGGGGTATATCTTTTGTTTCTTATGCTCCCGAGCCGGGATGTAGCTTCTTGGCCTCATATGCTGCCGAGGCGAGGGGTATGTTGCTTTATGTGCCCCCGGGGGGAATGCATTTTGCCTCCGTTGCCCCATGGCGGGGTATATTTCTTGGCTTCTTATGCCCCCCCCTTGAGGCGGGGTGAAGTCTTTGCTTCAAATGCCCCTAAATCGGGGTATAGTTTTGTCTCATATGCCCCTGGAGCAGGGGTGTATTTCTCTTCATGTGCCCCTGGGAATGGGGTGTATCTTTGTTGCTTGTTGTGCCCCTAGAGGGAGGTGCCTTTCTCTTCATGTGCGCCGGGCACTAGGTGTATCTTTGCTTTTTTTATTATATGCCCCCGTGGGGGATTCTTCTTCTTCTGCCCCGACATGTTGGGGAATGTCTGCTTCTTGTGCCCCCAAAGTGGGGTGGATTCTCGACGGCTCCTGTGCCCCCGTTGGTGGGGTGTATGCTTCTTCTTGAGATTCCCCTAAGGCGGGGTGTATTCTTTGTTGCTTCATGTACCCCCGAGTCGGGGTGGATTCTCTTCATGTGCCCCGATGGGGGGGTGTACTCTCTTTATGTGTACCCAGGAGTGGGGTGTGGTTTGCTTCCTGTGCACCCAAGCAGGGTGTATCGCTGCTTGCAATGTCCCCCGAGGCGGGGTATCCTTCTTCTTTAAATGCCCCTAAGCCGGGGCGTATTCTTTATGGCTTCTATGCCCCCATAGCGGGGTGTGTTTCTTCTTCAAATACCCCTAAGATGGGGTGGACTATTTTCTTCTTATACTCCCAAGGCATGATGTAGCTTCTTCAAATGCCCCTGAGCTGAGGCGTGTTCTTTACGGCTTCTATGCCCCCAGGCGGGGCATATTTCTTCTTCAAATACCCCTAGGCCGGGGTGTATTCTTGCTGCTTCTCATGCTCCCGAGGCAGGATGTGACTTCTTCAAATGCCCTTAATCCGGGGCGTATTCTTCATGACTTCTATGCCCCCTGGCAGGGTATGTTTCTTCTTTAAATGCCCCTAAGCCAGGGTGTGTTCTTATACTCTTTTTTTTTTGCCCCTCAGGGCGAGGCGCATTCCTCTCCATATGCCCCTAGCATGGGGTGTGCTTTTGTTTCTTATGCCCCCAGGCCGGGGTACGTTCCTTCTTCATATACCCATAAGCCAGGGTGAGTTTCTCTTTTTGTGTGTCCTCAGGCCGGGGTGAATTCTTTTCTTCTTATGCCCCCATGGCGGGGTATGTTTCTTGCTTCAGGTGCCCCCATATCGGGGTGTATTTCCCCTTCAAATGCCCCTAAGCCGGGGTGCAGCTCTATTTCTTCTTACGTCCCCAGGTCGGGGCGGATTCTCCTTCAAATGCCCCGAAGCCGGGGTGTAGCTTTTGCTTTGTGTGCCCCTCAGTCGGGGCGGATTCTCTTCATGTGCCCCTGGGAATGGGGTGTATTTCTTTTTTTCCTCCTATGCCCCCGTAGCAGGGTATATATCTTCTTCTCATCCCCCATGGCGGGGTATGTGCATGCTCTCTTCGGGAGTGGTGGCCATGCTTGGCCTCATTGCTGTAAAGCATTCCCCACAGCGGGCAACCATTCACCAAGCTACAATTATGGCTCGCTGGGTCTTTTAACAACCACTCGGGGGCCGTTTTGTGCCGGATGAAGGCAGCAGGAAGGAGGAACGAGCGGGGTCATTGCACCGCGGACTCGGGACCTCCTAGAGTCGGGTGGGATGCCAGGTTTCTTCTTGCTCTTTCAATCGGCGATGCTCGCCAACTTTTCTTCCTTTCTTCTTTATTTCTCCCCCTTTTTGTATGATTGACCAGGGTGGAGGTGCATGAGAGCGCTCACCCCCTCAGGGAGGGGATGAGTGGTTCGCTCCACCGCATCAACCCCACAATGGTAATCTTAATTCAGCACGGGTCTCGACGGGCGTGGCCGTGCAGCCCTCTCTCGCCGACTCTTTCTCTTCTTTTTTTTTGCTTCTTTCTTTTCTCTTTTTCTTCTTTTCTTCTTTTCTCCTTTTCTTCTCTTCTTCTTTTCTTCTTTTCTTCCCTTTCTTCTTGAGGAAAAGGGGAGGGTTTGATTTCCCCTACCTTCTCTTCTCTTTCTCTTCTCTTCTCTTCCCCTTTTTATAACAACCCCCATGATTCCTGGAAGCCGCATATGATTCGAAGCAGCGTCCTCGAGGCCACGAAGGCAGCTGCACCGAGTCTGGCTTCTCTTTTTTTTCATAGGACTGGCGGAGACAGCACCTGCAATTCATCAAAGTAGGCAAACATCGTTTATTAGGGGGCTATGAGGCCCTGAATCCCGGCGAAGAGATGAAGGGTGGTTTAGTCCCACCGGGCATGCCAGACTTGTGGACACACTAAAATTCGCTTGTTCAGGTGGTTCGTCTATTAAGTGCGTGGGCGTGCCAGTCACCGAAGTGACAATTTATTCGGGCCCCGAAGAGCCCATGGTGCGCTCGATCTGACTTCGTCAGACGATTGTGTAGTTCGTGTCAGGACCAACACCCGTCGCGCCATAAAGGTCACGGCGTCATTTACATCCCCCATACGAGGGAACACCCTTGATTAATCGTCGAGATTCAGGGCCTCATGGCCAAGAAATTAATTGCACGAAAGGTCTATTAGGAAGTATCGAAACCCCCGTATGAGGGTAAGAAGAAAACATTCGCGATCATGTCGGTAGTGTACTGACCTTTTAATGTTCGGACGAATGTCCGGCTCGAGAAAATCACGGTTGTCGCGGGAAAACCGGAACGCATGTAAGCCGAGGTACGGCAAATTTATTGTTCGGAAGAGCGAAAAACGTTCAGCTGAGCCTCTGTTGGAGCGGTAAAAAACTAGTAAATCTGTTGGCCCGGTGCAAGAGCAAGCTGCGACCATACTGTGGTGGGCCCCCCGCGGTCGAAACAAGACTTGCATGAGCGTCATTAATATTTCCGGTGTCAAGGGGCAATGAGGGAATATCCCTTGAATCGGCTGAAAGGCCATGTGTCTAGGGAAGTGGACGTTCGAAACGTGTCGGTCATTCGGGAGACCGTTTAATATTCAGACGGGTGTCCGGCTTGAGAGTGTCATAATCGTCGCAGGAGGACCTGGAACATATGTATGCTGTGATACGGCAAATACATTATTCCGAGACACTGAAAACATTCGGTTAAATCTCAATTAGTGTAGCAGGAAACTAGCGAATTTATTGGCCCGGTGCGAGATCGAGTCGGGACCATACCGGGGGTGCCTCCCGCGGTCCAAACGGGGCTTGCGTGGGCATCATTAATGTTCCCGGTGCCGGAGGGCAACGGGGAAGAGTCCCGGGACTAGATTCCAAAACCCAAAACATGTTCGAAGGAAGCGAGCTATAGGCCGAGGGTGTGGGTCAGACAATGACCATAATCGGGATGGACCCGAGGTCCAAGCACAGCCTACAAAGGCCTTATTGATATTCCCGTATATAGGGTCCAGGGATGACAGGAGCCATATCGTTCTATTCAGATTTCTGTCAGTCACTTGCGGACCACTTGATATTCGGACAAGGGTCCATATTGAAGGTGCGACGTGGATAGGAACAACCCCGTACAAGTGTATGCTGAGTTTACGACAATTTCAATAAAAGGGCGGGAACGAATCCCGATAGGGTGAATCCGATTTGACGAGCTATCGGCCCAGAGCAATGCTTGGTCATGACCACGTCGGGGTAGGAGCCGTCGGCCATGTTGGTTGCTCACGGGTCTTTTCATGTTCAGACACAGGTCCATGATAGAAACGCGGCGAAAACCGAGGCGAACCCGTTCAAATGTTTACCGAACGTGCGGCAATTTTAGTAGTGGCTCGGAGGGGATCCGGCCTGAGGAAGGAGTCCGGTCTGATTGGAATGTCGGCCCAAGACTAGGTCAGGGCCTGGCCATGTCGGGATAATTCTCAAGACTCTGGCCCAACCTGGAAGGGCGGCATTGTTGTTCCTTCAGCATCGGGTCACGGGAGAGACAGGGCTGCAACATAGATTTTACCATTTTCTTTATCTGGGCTTTAAATTATGTGCATATATATTTTATTGCTTATTTCCCTTTTATGTATTTATTCTGGATGATTTCTCCATTTTGTTTATTATTATCACTATTATATTTTCCCTTTCCTTTTTTACTATTATTATTATTATTATTTCACATTTTTTTATTTATTTCTCATATATATATACTCATGTTTATTTATTTATCATAATTTTTATTAATTTATTATCATTATCATTATCATGACATATTTATATATGTTTATATATATTTATTTTGGAAGGAAAAGTGGGCCGTTGGGGGCAGAAAGGGTGTACCGGCGAAGGCTGGGAGAGCGTACCGGAGAGGGGCTGGGAGAGTGTACCGGGTAGGTTAAAGGGTGCCGGAGAAGCGCCAAGAGAGTATGCCGGGGAGGGAGTTGGCGGGCATGCCGGGCTAACTCGAAGTCTGAACATCGTCTGCTAGCACACGCGCAGAGTCTGTACATCGTCCATTTACTGCAACTCAAAGTCTGTACACTGGCTACTAGCACACACGAAGTCTGTACGTCCCTCAGCCCAAAGTCTATACATTGGCTGGTCGCTGCGACCCGAAGTCTGTACATCGTCTGGTTGCTGCATATAAAGTCTGTACATCCTTTAGCTCAAAGTCTGCACATTGCATCTCAAAGTCTATACATTGGCCAGCCCAAAGTCTGTACATTGGCCAGCTCAAAGTCTATACACTGGCCAACCCAAAGTCTATACATTATGCATTGGCAGCAGCTCAAAGTCTATACATTGTTCATTGGCTGCAGCTCAAAGTCTATACATTGGCCAACCCAAAGTCTGTACGTTGGCCAGCTCAAAGTCTATACATTGCAGCTCAAAGTCTGTACGTTGCCCATTGGCTGCAGTTCGAAGTCTGTACATTGCAGCTCAAAGTCTGTACATTAGCCATTGGCTGGAGTTCAAAGTCTATACATTGGCCAGTCCAAAGTCTGTACATTGGCCAACCTAAAGTCTATACATTGTTCAAAGTCTGTACATTACAGCTCAAAGTCTGTACATTGCAGCTCAAAGTCTGTACATTAGCCATTGGCTGGAGTTTAAAGTCTATACATTGGCCAGTCCAAAGTCTGTACATTGGCCAACCCAAAGTCTATACATTGTTCAAAGTCTGTACATTACAGCTCAAAGTCTGTACGTCAGCCAACCCAAAGTCTATACATCAGCCATTGGCTGGAGTTCAAAGTCTATACATTGGCCAGCTCGAAGTCTGTACGTTGGCCAACTCGAAGTCTATACATTGCAGCTCAAAGTCTGTACATTGCAGCTCAGAGTCTGTACATTGGCCATTGGCTGCAGCTCAAAGTCTATACATTGGCCAACTCAAAGTCTGTACGTTGGCCAGCTCGAAGTCTACACATTGCAGCTCAAAGTCTGTACATTGCTTGTTGCTGCGTTCGTGCCTCAACCTGCCAAATCTGTACATTGGTTTCTATTTCTGGGAGATGGTGGAAGAAGAGGTAAGACAGGGAGATAGATGAGGGAGAGACAGAGGGTGTATCGGTGGGGGGAGAGAGTATGATGGTGAGGGAGAGAGTGTACCGGTGAGGGGGGGAATGGAGTGTGCCGGTGAGAGGGAGAGTAAGAAAGAGAGTGGGACGGTGAGGGGAAGGTTGAAACGGTGAGGGAGAGACGGTGGGAGTGTACTGGCGAAGGAGGATGGGAGTGTGGAAGGTTGAAACGGAGGAGGAGTGTGCCGGTGAGGAGCCAAGAAGGTGTGCCGTTGAAGGGCTAATAGGGTGCACCGGTGAAGGTTGGAACAGACGTACCGATGAAGGCCCACTCCCCTGCTACTTGCTTTAAGGCTTTCTTTTCTTCTTTTCTTTGGGTTTTGAGTAGTTTTATACAAGTCTTTCCTCCTTTTCCTCACAGCCTATTCTTTATAATATTTTGTTGTTCCATTTGTTGATTGCTTCCTTTTATCCTTTTAATATGTTATCGTTTCTAGCAAAAATTCGACAGCATCTCCCCTTGACCCGAGCGTAAGGGAGATAAAGGGAACACGCCCACAGGGAGTGGCAGAACCCGTCAACTGGAGGTGGGCGCCCAAAGACGGCAGCACCTTTAATGAAACTTCAGAAAACCTCGGAGAAAACAACGAGCGGGAGACCTCTAAGACTGGATAGGGTGGACTGGGGGTTAGCAAAGGCGTACCAGCCAAGGACGAGCACAGGGTGCTTGAGGGGTGTACCGGACTAGGGAGAGGCCAGGCGTACCGCTGGAGGGCTACTATGGGTGTGCCGGCCAAGGTGCCGGAAGGGTGTGCCGCTGGGGGAAAGTGCAGGTGTGCCGCTGAAGGCGCAGAAGGGTGTGCCGGCCAAGGAGCCAGAAGGTGTACCGCTGGACGGGGGTGCAGGCGCACCGGGCAAGGCCCCCAAAAGGGGCTGGCGTGCTAATGGGGCAGGGGCATTGGGCTGATCAAGCCCACGAGGAAAAGATTTTTGGGAGGTGGCTCAAAGGGCAGGCAAGGGACTTGCAGGTGGGCTTCTACTAGAAGATCACAACGCGGAGGGGCTGTTCACTGGAAAGGCTCACGACCTCATACCACCCGAGGTGGTGCGGTGTCCGGAGGAAACTGTCGGCAGGAGGAGTTAAGGAAAACACCAGGAAGCGAAGGGAAAAATGATCAAATGCACTGCGGCCCAAAACAATGAGACAAAGAGAAAACCCATTGAGGGGGGGAGATCTTCATTCATGGGAAATAAAGGGCCGTAGCCACCCGTATACATCACAAAACATGCCCGAGCTAAGGCTATAGGCAAGAAAGAAAACCTAAGAACAAAGGAATAGAGAGGGGGAAAACATAGAAACAAAAGAGGAGGAGGTGTTGGGGATCGAAGCAGGGACGATCGTCCACTGCTCTTTCCCCCACCTTCCCCTACTACATCAAGCCCTCTCTCTCTCTTACTCTCTTCTCGTTGCCTGGTGGCTGTCAGAAGACTCCACGCTGGAGCCCTCTCCCTTTTCTTCTCTCTTCTTCTTCTTCTCGTATGCAACCCCCTCTATTCGTCTCTGCCTCTGGGTCTCTTCTCCGTCTGTCCTCCTTTTTCTTTCTTCTCCGGAATGGGAGGGGTTTTATACCCCCAGCAGCGGGAGCCCTCGAGCACGGCCGTCGAGGGCGGGAAGTGGCTGGTGATGATGGGGTTTGACTTCCCCTATCCTGGCTGTCAGGGGAGTAGCCTGCATGGCCCAACCGTTGGTTGACACCTCGGACAGCTCACTGCGCGCCAAGGATACGTAGGGCATGGGCTTCACGTCGTTCGGCCGTTGAAACACCTTCGCGCTGTACCACTGGCGAGCTCAATAAGTGTGCCGCAGGAGGGCCAAAAAGGCGTGCCGCTGAAGCCCCAAATGGACGTGCCGCTGAAGGCCAGAAATAGTGTGTCGTTGAAGGCTTGAAATAGTGTGCCGTTGAAGGCCTGAAATAGTGTGCCGTTGAAGGCCTGAAATAGTGTGCCGTTGAAGGCTTGAAATAGTGTGCCGTTGAAGGCTTGAAATAGTGCGCCGTTGAAGGCTTGCAGGGTGTGCCGTTGAAAGGGCACAAGGGCGTGCCGCTGAAGGCCCAGGGGTGTACCGCTGGAGGGCCAAAAGGCTGTGCCGCTGAAGGCCCAAGGGGTGTACCGCTGAAGGGCCAAAAGGCTATGCCACTGAAGGGCTAAAATGGGCAGTTCTGAGCCCGTTGTGAGCACAAGTTGTGGCCCATTTAATTTTCTTCAAGGCCCATGGATTGTGGGGGCTCTTGGTGGTTGATTTCTCTTCACTGTCGTGACTCCGGAGACGGCTTCACGACAGTGTGCATATTTGGGGAGTCCAAATGACCAGTCCCTCCGGGGCTTCTTCACTCGGTGCCGTTGTTAATGCTGGTCTGAGCTGGATATCTGTGCGTGCAATTTTTGGTGTCCACAGAGTCTCGTCTTTTGAGGAGTTCGAGGTCGCCCGGAGCAAGCCGAGACAACCTACCGGTTAGCGTCTCCGCTCACCAGTGTGCATTTTAAGTCCCTTCTTCTTTATTCTAATTTTGAGGCAGGGCCTCGACACCTGAGTGTTTCTTTTTGTCTCAGTCCCTGTGGGAGAGCCCGTGCCCACGCTTGTTCCTGATGTGGAGGAACCGGTTCCTGCGCCCATCCTTACTGTGGGTGAAGCTGCGGCTACAACAAAGGCGACTTCGGTGCCAACTCCGACTTCCCCACCACAAGCCAAGGGGAGGTCTCGGGCGAGGTCGCATGTTAAGAAGGCATTGGTTGCTGCCAAAGCGGCCGGGCGGCACACGGCAAAGCGGAAGCAAGCCGAGGGGTCCACGGCCCCGGCGGTCGCCTGTCCGGTGGCCCCTATTTTCTCCTTTGAAGAATTCGAAGTCACCCGAACCGAGCCGAGTCATGATGAGGGTGAGGTTCACCGGCCGCCGCCGTCCTTTGGGATTTATTTGTCTTCTGGGCCGAACTCTTTTATGCGCGTATGACAATTGCATTTCTTTCTTTTAGGCAGTATGGGGGAGCCGGCGCCTATACTGACCCCGGGCGAGGGCGAGGCCGTGGTTCCTGAGGCCGCGTCGCCCATCAAAAAGGCCATTCGCGAGCCACCTCGTGTTGCAGAAGCCGGAGGGGGTAGCTGTCTCCGTCCGCATGATTGACCTCTTTCCTTCTTTGGGAACCCATTGACTTTGGCATGACCTGTCTTTTCTTTTATGTGACAGGCGCCACTGCAACAGTTGTCGAGCCACTATGGCCCTGCTTGCACCTCCCGGCAACACAGCTGTATGTGAGGAAGAAGCTGAAGTCTGCCGCACCAGCCCCAACCAGTCCACGGGAGGATGTGCCGGTTATTGACCTTAAAGAGGATGCTCCTTTGCCGGCAAGGGCAGAGCCTGTGGCGGTCGAGTCCTCGTCGGGCGAAGAGGTATATTATAACTATTCCTCCGATGAAGTGGCTTCTGACGAGGGCGCGTCTGAAGAATCGGGGCTGCCCGAGCCGGTCTTCAAGGCCCCCTTACTTGCTGGCTCCTCAAGCTTTATGGGGAGGGCTGCCGTAAGTGTGAGCTTGCTTGGGCCGGACCCCCTTTTTCCCATAGTTGGCTAATGATCTCGTTCTTGTTGTCCTCGGATTTTCAAGAGCTTGCCCAGCCGGAGGTTGTGGGGAAGGCCGCTTCAGTCGCGCCGGTCGACCGCCCGGCGGGAGCCGCTGCTGGCATGGGCAAGCTAGCCCTCTTGCTCGACGCCCTTCAACAGGAGGCGTCCGGGGAGCCTTTAAGTGCTACCGAAACGGCGGACGAGCCTCTGGAGGAGGGGGAGATTGCGCCCGAAGGCAACATCATCCTGGTGGCCGAGGTAAGCACGTGGGGCTTATGGTTCTTCCCCGCCTTTCAATATCGTCTAATTCGTTCCAGCTAGCGGATGGCTAACTCTGCTCCCCATGATTAGGTAATGCCGACGCCAGGGGAGACGTCTGGACGTGTCCGGAAGGCTGTCGCCAAACAGAGGCCAAGCATTGGTCCGATAGTGGTGGAGGGGCTGGTTCCGGTCTCGGACCCGGGGGTGCAGAGCCTCGCCGCATTTGTGCAAGTGGGCGGCATACCCCGGCTGATGGTTCCACTTCCGCCTCTGCCAAAGCTTCCGGGCCAGGTAGAGGACCCGTTCTTGAGGCAGATATTCACGGGGCTTCGCGCACACCTGGAGGGATCCCAGACGCGAGAGAGAAGTTTATGGGCGATGGCTTCGGGCCCGGCCTTGCTCGAAGCCCCTCCTTCGGCCGAAGCAGCGGCACCTGCGCCCCCGTCTACCGAAACAGTGGCAGAGGCGGACTGGACGGAGGAAGAGGAGGCAGGAGAACACCGAATGATGGCGGCGCCAAGTGCTTCGGCGATGACCTTATCCATTCCCCCAGCGGTGGCCGGCCAAGGATCCTTTGCCGAGCTACGTCGGCCGGACGACTTGACTCTTGCTCTTCCATCCTCTTCAGCCGCGGTGGATGCTGATTTGTGGACGGAGGTGGACAACACCGTGGAATTCACTCCCCCGGTCGTGCCTTCGGTCAGTCACACCTCGTCGGAGGCGTCAGTCTGCCAAATGCTGGTAACGCTGCGGATGATGCTCTTTGCCGACCTTTCCTTATCATACCGAGAGGTGCACACCATAGTGACGCAACTGACCGGGGCACTGCAAGTGCTGGGTTGCCCGCTGGGGGAGTGGTCGCGATGAGTCTTGCTGTTGCTGAAGTATGTTAGGCGTCGCGAGTTCCTCGAGACCCAGGCTCTTGACGAGTGTGCCGCCCTTGATGCCCAGGTAGGCGAGTACTTACAGACTTTGGAGGCGCGGCGCCACGATGAAGAGCGCCATGGGAAGGCTCTTGGGGAAGGCCAGAGCAATGTTCGTTCCCTTAGGAGCCGAATTGTGAAACTGGAGAGCTACCTCGCCGCGGCTAGGACTGACCTTGCCGAAGCCAAAAGAGCGGTCGAGACGGAAGGCGAGGCTCTCGCCGTTGCCCAGGTCGAGACGGCGTCCGTAGAGGCGGAGCTTGCTCGACTCGAAGAACGGAGGGGCCGCTTGCGCGACATGACAAACTTCCCCTGCGTCGGGATTCTCCCTCTCGAGGACATCTTCAGGGGTATTGACTGAGCGTCGCATCCCTTAATTCCCCCTCCTTTTCTTTTGGATGTAACACAGGGGTATGCCCCGAAGCACATGTAGTCTGATCCTTCTTTAAATAGAACAGAACGTTTACGATTTTACGTGTTCTTTGTGTGTGCATTCATCCCAGAGGGACCTCTCTTCCCCTTCCTTCTCTTCTGTGTATATTGTTTTCTTCTTCCTCTTCTCTCTCTTTTGTTGCGCTGAGACACATCGACAACGTGTGAGCCTTTGCGATGGTTCACTCCGGGAGAGCTAGGCAGGAACCCGTGTCAGGGCACGGGAGAGTGCTCACCTTCCCAGGGGGAGGACGAGGGGACCACTCCACCATACCGAACGGGTGACCCACCGGTCTCGCCACAATGTTGGAACCGCGCATTGGCCTCAGGCGGGGGGCCTTGGTCGGAGACCGGGTTTCTCATCGTTCAGAGGGGACGGAGGGAAGAGTTCGCCTAGTCAATGACCTGGACGGGAGGTCCGAGCCAAAGGGGTTCTCACCGCCCGGGGAGGACGGAGAGAAGAGTTTGTTCAGTCAATGACCCGGATGGGAGGTCCAAGCCAAAGGGGTGCTCACCGCCCGGGGAGGACGGAGAGAAGAGTTTGTTTAGTCAATGACCCGGATGGGAGGTCCAAGCCAAAGGGGTGCTCACCCCCCGGGGACGACGGAGAGAAGAGTTTGTTTAGTCAATGACCCGGACAGGAGGTCCGAGCCAAATGGGTACTCACCGCCCGGGGAGGACGGAGAGAAGAGTTTGTTTAGTTAATGACCCGGACAGGAGGTCCGAGTCAAAGGGGTACTCATCGCCCGGGGAGGACGGAGAGAAGAGTTTGTTTAGTTAATGACCCGGACAGGAGGTCCGAGCCAAAGGGGTACTCACCGCCCGGGGAGGACGGAGAGAAGAGTTTGTTTAGTCAATGACCCGGACGGGAGGTCCAAGCCAAAGGGGTACTCACCGCCCGGGGAGGACGGAGAGAAGAGTTTGTTTAATTTATTTTAGTATCTCCACTGATGCGGGGCGATGATTGGAAATGGGGGGGCGTTCCCCCTTCTTCTTGGCTTTTATTCTTCCCCTGCCCTTTTCTCTTTTTTCTTTCTTTTCTCTCTCTCTCCTTTTTTTTCTCTTTTTTTTTTTCTCTTTTTTTTGTTCTTCTTTTTTTCTTTTCCCCTTCTTTTGTGTGAAGAGACAGGTGCAAAGATAATGTCTATCTCGTGACTCTTCTTTCTCTTCTTCTTTTGCGTGGAGAGGCAGGTGCAAAGATCATGCTTGCCTCGTGGTTGTTCTTTTTCTTCTTCTCTTCTTCTTTTGTGTAGAGACAGGTGCGAAGACAATGTTTACCTCATGGTTGTTCTTTTTCTTCTTCTCTTCTTCTTTTGTCCGGGGAGACGGGTGCAGAGACCGTGTTCACCCCGTGATTGTTCTTTCTCTTCTTCTCTTCTTCTTTTATGGGGAGAGGCAGGTGCGAAGACCTTGTTTGCCTCGTGGCTGTTCTTTTTCTTATTCTCTTCTTCTTTTGTGTGGGGAGGCGGGTGCAGAGACCGTGTTCACCCTGTGATTGTTCTTTCTCTTCTTCTCTTCTTCTTTTATGGAGAGACGGGTGCAAAGACCGCGTCTGTCTCGTGACTCTCTTTTTTTTCTTCTTTTCTTCTTTTGTAGAGAGGCAGGTGCAGAGACCATGTTCGCCTCGTGACTCTTTCTCTCTCTCTTTTTTTTTTTTTGCGTGAAGAGGCAAGTTCAAGGACCATGTTTACCTCATGTCTCTTCTTTTTTTTTCTCTTCTTCTTTTATAGAGAGACAGGTGCAGAGACCATGTTCACCTCGTGACTCTTTCTTTCCCCTTTTTTTTTGTGTGATGAGGCGGGCTCAAAGACCACGTCTGCCTCATGTGTCTTCTTTTGGTTCTACCCTTCTTCTTTTGTGTGAAGAGGCGGGTTCAGGGACCACATCTGCCTTATGTGTCTTTTCTTTATTCTGCTCTTCTTTTCTCATTAATGCTTCCACGCTAGAGTGTATTTCTCTTAATATGCCCCCAGGCTGGGGTGTAGCTTCATTTGGCATGCATCCCCCTTGAGGGGGTGTGTTTTGCCTCTTCGCTTCTGTGCCCCCAGGCGGGGTGTATATTTTTTTTTTTGGCTTCTATGTCCCCAGACCAGGGTGTGTGTTTTTTTAAATGCCCCCCGAGGCGGGGTGTAGCTCTCTTCAAAGGCCCCCATGGCGGGGTATACTCTTCGCGGCTTCTATGCCCCTAGGTGGGGTACATTTCTTCTTCAAATACCCCTAAGCCCGGGTGGACTTCTCTTCATATGCCCCTGAACCGAGGCGTGTTCTTTATAACTTCTAGGCTCTCGAGGCGAGGTATGCTTCTTCTTCAAATACCCCTAAGACGGGGGTGTGATTCCTGACTTCATATGCCCCCGACGTGGGGTATATCTTTTGTTTCTTATGCTCCCGAGCCGGGATGTAGCCTCTTGGCCTCATATGCTGCCCAGGCGAGGGGTATTTTGCTTCATGTGCCCCCGGGGGGAATGCATTTTGCCTCTACTGCCCCGTGGCGGGGCATATCTCTTGGCTTCTTACGCCCCCAAGGTGGGGTGCGTTTTCTTCTTGTGTCCCGGGGTGGGGTATATCTTTCACCTCTTATCCCCCCCCCTTTTGAGGCTGGGTGAAGCCTTTACTTCAAATGCCCCCAAATCGGGGTATAGTTTTGTCTCAAATGCCCCTGGAGCAGGGGTATATTTCTCTTCATGTGCCCCTCAGTCAGGGTGAATTCTTTTCTTCTTATGCCCCCATGGCAGGGTATGTTTTTTGCTTCAGGTGCCCCCATATCAGGGTGTATTTCCCTTTCAAATGCCCCTAAGCTGGGGTGCAGCTCTATTTCTTCTTACGTCCCCAGGTCGGGGTGGATTCTTCTTCAAATGTCCCGAAGCCGGGGTGTAGCTTTTGCTTTGTGTGCCCCTCAGTTGGGGCGGATTCTCTGCATGTGCCCCTGGGAATGGGGTGTGCTTCCCTCCCTTTTTTTCCTTCCTATGCCCCGGTAGCAGGGTATATATCTTCTTCTCATCCCCCATGGCGGGGTATGTGCATGCTCTCTTCGGGAGTGATGGCCGTGCTTGGCCTCATTGCTATAAAGCATTCCCCACAGCGGGCAACCATTCACCAAGTTACAATTGTGGCTCGTTGGGTCTTTTAACAACCACTCAGGGGCCGTTTTGTGCCGGATGGAGGCAGTAGGAAGGAGGAACGAGCGGGGTCATTGCACCGCGGACTCGGACCCTCCTAAAGTCAGGCGGGATGCCGGGTTTCTTCTTGCTCTTTTGGTCAAAAATGCTTGCCAGCTTTTTTCTTCTTTTTTTTTATCTCTCTTTTTTTTCTTTTTTTTTCTTCTTGTATGATTGACCAGAGTGGGGGTGCAGGAGAGCGCTCACCCCCTCAGGGAGGGGATGAGTGGTTCGCTCCACCGCATCAACCCCATAGTGGTAATCTTCATTTAGCACGGGTATCGACTGATATGGCCGTATAACCCTTTCTCGTCAATTCTTTCTTTTCTTTTTTTTTGTTTCTTTCTCTTCTTCCTTTCCTCCTTTTCTTAAAATCCCTATCTGGAGGCTTCATCGTCTGGGTGGCCCTTGTAAGCAGCAGCCACGGTGTAAATGCAAGAATTCATAATGGAAGGGCCTTTAATAGGCCTAGATAATCATTCACCATTCCATAGATATGTCTCACTGTTACAGGTGACTATCACCCCTAAAAAAAGGGGGGGTACATTCGGCAATAGCCGACCATGCATCAAGTGTTAGTCTAGATGGATGCCCTCAGGACGGGGGATCAGCAGCATCTGGCGCCGTCTTCTCGGACTTCCTGCCATTGTTTGAAAGAGAGCGGGAATGTCCTTCAGGGCGCGCTGCTCTTCGGCCGGTGTGGTGCGGTTGCATCGGTCGCCTTCAGGTTGGGCATTTGGTGAGGGCGTGGTGGGTTTACCGTGTACTTGCCCATTCTTAATTCGCCCTTCCTGATCAGGTCCTCGACAACATCTTTAACTATGCAACAGTCCTCAATGGAATACCCGATCATCTGATGATATAGGCAGAATTGGGGGTCATCCCTTCTTTTGAGGTCATTTGGCCTCTTCGGCTCTGGAAGCACAACTTTACCATATTCTTGAACCCATTCAAAGAGGGTCCGAGTCTTATCTCTCGGGAAGGAGTAGGGCCTCTTCATTCTGTCCCTTAATGAAAGTCTCTGGTCAACGGCCTTAGTGGAGGAAGCTCCGGCTGCGACCTTTGTTCTCCCCTGTTGTCGCTCGAAGGCTTCGAAGTCCTGGGTGCAAAATTTTTCTCATGCCAACTGCTTGTCGGCTGATTGCTTTTCCTCACTCTGGGCAGTGGGGGTGGGGCAATATTTTGCCAGGAAGATCTCGGCATTAGATGCTAGGCCACTCAGCTCTTCAAGAGTTTTGACCTCAATATCCATGACCCTTTGTATTATTTCGCCCTTCAGGCTTCTTAGGAGTCTTTGGACGGCGCCTCCGTAATTTGGAGGGTCTCCATATTCTTCGCGGGGGTTTCCCCCTAGGGCTGTCAATGGGCTTGGCCGGCCCGACAGGCCCGCGGGCTTGGCCCGATTTCGGGCCGGGCCTCAAGGTCTTTTTAGGCCCGCGGGTTTTTAGTCGGGCCTAAAAGCCCAGCCCGACTAGACTCGCGGGCCGGGCTCGGGCTTTGAGTTAGGCCCGCGGGCTGGCCCGACCCGATCCCTTTTTTTATTCTCACTTCAAATTTTAAAAATTATTTAGTCAAACTTATGTTATTTTACTTAATTAGAAATTTTAAAATTCTCTTTTCACACAAATTATGTAATTAATATCAAAATTTTAATTTATTTAGTGAGATTATAAGTTTTATAGTATTAAATCTATTATTTTTTATTATTTTTATTATTTTATTTAAGTAGTTGGGCCGGGCCGGGCCTTAGTCGGGCTTTGAATTTTTTACACAATGTCGGGCCCGACCCAGCCCGGTCTGACATAGG
Source organism: Amorphophallus konjac (assembly GCA_022559845.1). Taxonomy (NCBI): domain Eukaryota; kingdom Viridiplantae; phylum Streptophyta; class Magnoliopsida; order Alismatales; family Araceae; genus Amorphophallus; species Amorphophallus konjac. The sequence continues at coordinate 462,711,900 of CM040121.1, read as the reverse complement.
TCGGGCCCGGGCCGGGCTCGGGCCTTACTCTTGATAAGTCGGGCCCGGGCCGGGCCGACCTAAGCCCGGCCCGGGCCTGGCCCATTGACAACCCTATTTCCCCCTCTTCTCGTATAGTCCGAGGCGGACTCATCACCTCTTCGGCCAGCTACTTTTGATTCAGCCTCGACGACTTTGCTCTCGAGCCGCCTCATCTTTGCCCCTCGCTCGGCCCTCGACTTACTCATTCCTGTTGGCGCTATCAAGCCCGGGTACGAGCTGAATGATTGGCGAAGAGGGTCTGTTCTTGGCGTCATGCGAGGTATTGAGGGTGCATGCTACAGCCACTGAAAGGGGGTGCCCCCAATGTAATCATATATCATCCGGGACATTGCTGGTGGTGGTGGTGGGACCTCGGGTGGTTCACAGTCGCCCCAGAAGGTCCCAGAAGAGGGCCCTGGATGCGCGGGCATTGCTGGGCATAAACGTGTCTTGATTGATTTCCCCCTTGACGCCTCGACTTCATGCAATTCTTCAAACAGTCTTGCCGTCATGGTGAGGGTGGGTTGATGGAAGTTGGAGGTGCTGCCTCCTGTCCTGGCTTCGAATGGGGTCGGCGAGATCATGTCGTCATGGCCGACAACACCTAATCCTTGAAAAGTCGACATTACTACCCCCAGACCCCCATGTGGAGGAGGGTTATGATGATGGGCCTCCTCACTGGATGACGGGAGGTATGTCGTTTCGTTTTCTCCTTCACCAGTTTGGACTGAGCCGTGCCCGGTTGAGAGTGTGTGGCAAGAGAGGACAATGCTACTCCTTCTGTTCTTTGAGATCTCCCTTTCCTTCCCTTCCGGGGTTGGTGTATGCTCTTGCGGTGAACCATCGGGTGCATGCAACGCCTCAGATTCTCCTTCGGCTTCTTGTTCTAGGCCCAGGGGCTCCGAATGCCCGCACAGGACACATTCATCGGCGCATGCTGAAGGAGCCTCGAGCGCCTCTTTGGGCGATAGGTGGTACAGAGATACCATATTGACTGTTCTCTTCAGATCGGGCATCTCATGCGGACGTGGAGGGTCCACTTTATGTCTGCCCAATTGGAGTTCCCCCTCCCTGACCAGGCGCTCGACAGCATCTTTGAACACATAGCAGTCTTCAATGGAGTGCCTGAACATTTGATGATACAGGCAAAAACGGGGGTTGTCTCTTCTTCTAAGATCATCTGGCCTCCTTGGTTCTAGCGGAGTGACCTTATGGTATTTGATGGCCCATTCAAACAAAAGCCGGGTCTTTTTCTTAGGAAAGGAGTAAGGCTTCATCATTTTGGCCCGCAAGGAGGGGGCTTCTTGATATTCGGCCGGTCTAGCCGGCAAAGGACTGGAGACGACCTTCTCATCTTCATTTCTTTGCCGTTCGAGCCTTCTGGAGTCGATCGTATGCACTTCTTCGGGCGCAGGCCGTTTCTTGACTGATTCAACTCTACGGCTCGAGGTCGCAGGGACGGAGGAGAGGGAAGCCTCAATTTCTGCCACTATATTGTTTAGCTGGTCAAAGGACTTGATTTTAATTCCAATCATCTTTTTGAGGACCTCCCACTTCAAACTTTGTTTACAGATCTGCACTGCGTCTTCTTGGTGTGGTGACCGCCTGCATCCCATACTGAGATTCTGCCATCTTCTGATATACTCCAAAGTAGTTTCATCAGTCCCCTGCTTGGAGGCACATAGTTCAACCATAGTTATTTCTCTTTCAGCAGCGTGGAATCGCTCCCGGAACTTCCGTTGCATGTCGGGCCAGTTATTGATAGACCCAACCGGTAAGTTCAAATACCATTCAAATGCGAGTGCTGTGAGGGAGGATCCAAAGTACTTGAGCAAGTAGGACTCGTCGGCCGCCAAATCACCCATTAGGTTGATGTAGTGAGCTATGTGCTCTTTCGGCGAACCTTGTCCACTGAACTTCTCGAACTCTGGCAGTTTATTGATGCCAGGAGGCAACCTCTTGACCGCACGATCGATGGGGTAAGGTACCTGGTACAGCTTAAAAATGGCACGATCTCTGTCGCCCTTGTAGGCCAGCTTCTCTTCAATCACCTGATTCATCATCATTCCATTTGTCCTTGTCGGGTCGACCGGGCTTGGATAGAAATGGGTGGGCTGCGCGCTCGGGGTGGCCAGCACGGTCGCCTGGGGGGCCGTGGGGGACCCTTGGGAAAGTAAAGCCTGTGGCGAGGCCGGTGCCGTGTAACGTGCCTGCTACGGGGGCGCGCCTCCGAGAGGCTTGAGGGTTGCTGGAAGAGCTGCAGCTTGCAGCGCTGCTTCTGAAGGTTGCTCACTGTCCCTGGGCACTTCGGGTAGAACCTCGGTCTGCCAAGACATCGAGGGTTGTGTGTTCCGCTCATTCAGTTGCTTCTTTAGTGACTTAATTTCTTGCCAGAATCGTTGTATCATGAGCAACATTTTCGGGTTGGCTGTGGGGGAATTGGGCATGCCCCCTGTCTCTTCGGCCGGGGCATCCTCGGGTGATGTAGAGGGTCCGCCGCTCGTGTCACCGGTGGTGACCACGTTGGCCGTGAGGGCCGCAAGGGGCTCTTCAGGGAAGGTCCCTTCGGCGCCTATCGGTGTCGCATTGCCTGGCGCTCTCCCTCTTCTAGTAAGGGGTCCCGGCTTGGTGGCGAGTCTGGCCATTTCTTCAGGATCGGTAGGCAAGGCCCGATACCGACCGTGAACTCCTGCCATATTGCAGGTGAAGATTCTCCAGCTCCTGTTTCTCTTCGTCGCCCTCTTGGATGACCTCCCTGGGAACACCAACCTATCGAAGACCGATCGTCGAGACGGCTCTTCCTCTCGAAAAGGGGACTGGTGCAGTTCCTCCGAGTGATTCCTCGACTCTGCACTGGGTGCGGGTCGGGCTCCCTCTTCTTGGAAAGCGGAGGCCACTTCCCCCAGCAGTCTCTGGCGGTTTGTGGGAGTGCTACCTGGGCCCCGGAGGTAATTTCCCATGACCTGCTCGATCCCTTCCCACTCCTGGTCGGGGAGAGCAGCATGTGGTTGCATGTCGATGACGGTGGCAGGAGGGGAGTTGTTCCTGAATGCCGGGCGGGCGGCATTGTGTCGGCGCCCAGGGCGACGGTGGTGGGCATTCTCAGACAGCACTGGCATGACGGGTGCTGGTTGGCGGGTTGGGATCATCAGTTCGACCCTTTCACCGCCTCGGGCCCTATTCGGGCGGAAAGTGCTAAGTCCCGTCTGGGCGGGTGCAGTGGGCTGGGCCTCCTTGGGGACCCAAATTTGTTTCAGTTTGGCCGGCCTGCGAGCCGGCGCATCTTTTGGTGTTGCGGCCGGGGTTGCGAGTGTCGCCTTCTCTTTCAGCTTCTCCAGTCCTTGAAAAGAGTTGCGGACCGGGACAGTCGGGACGACGTGGTCCGGTGTCACCTGGGACCTCTGCCCATCCAGGCGGACTCGGAGGGTCCCGATGGCCATAGATTTCCCAGAGTTAGACATGCGGCGCCCCGAGACGGCGCCGATATTGTTCCTCCGGAACCTTCTCCGGTGAGACACCGACCCTTGGTGGGATGGGCCAGCAGTCTGATGCACGTGGTGCACATTGCAGCTTAGCGTCGTTGTCGGGACGCCGTTGTTGTTCTTGGCCACAGCTTGGCCGATAACAGCTTCAGTGGCCCCCGGAGCGGGAGCGTTGGTCTGGGGCTCACCGGGTGCCTTCACGTCAAGGATGTTGACAAAGGCCACCCCCAAGAAGTTGGGGAAGCCCACGGTGGGAGGGAAGCTCCTGAAGTTGAGGGGGACCGCCAAGTAGCCGCCTCGGACGTGGTTCTCAACGGGCTGAGGGCCACAAGTGACAACCATCGTTGGCACCATGATGCAATTTTCTCCTGCATTTGAGAAAGTAACGCAATTAGTATTACAAGAAGGGGGGCCGCATGGCCCCAGATTCTGGCAAAGAGATGAAGGGTGGATTGGTCCCACCGGGCGTGCCAGACTTGTGGACGCACTTTTCGCTCAAAAGATGCGGGGTCGTTTATCTATTGGTTTATTGAGTGGGTAGGCGTGCCAGTCACCGGGGTGACAATTTATTCGGGCTCCGAAGAGCCCATGATGCGCTCGATCTGACTTCGTCAGAGGATTGTGTGGTTCGTGTCGGGACCAGATCCCGTCATGCCATAAAGGTCACGACGTCATTTACATCCCCCATACGAGGGAACACCCTTGATTAATTACCAAAATTAGGGGCCCTACGGCCGAAGGAAATAATACTAACTACGCGAGAAAGGGGCAGGAATAAATCACACTAAAGTCCGCATCAGGATACGAGCCATTAGCTATGTCGGTCACTCGTGGACCCTTTTCGTATTCGGACACGGGTCCGTGATAGAAACGCGACGGAAACCGGGGTAGACCCGTTCAAATGTCTGCCGAATGCACGGCAATTTTTTTTAGTAACGGCTCGGAAGGGATCCGGGGCGAGAAACGAATCCGGTCTCGTCGGAGTGTCGGCCCAAGACTAGGTCGGGGTCTGGCCACGTCAGGATAATTCCCAAGATCCGGGCCCGGCCTGAGAGGACGGCATTATTGTTCCTTCGGCATCGGGTCACGGGGAGATATGGGGCTGCAATGTGGACCCTAGCATTTTTTTATCTGAGATTTTCTTAGTTATATGTTCCTCTCTTTCCTCTGCCGTTTATTACTTCTTCATGCATTTTGTCCCGAATGATTTCTCTTCTTTTATTTATTAATATTATCATTATTTTCTTACCCCCTCCTTTTACTATCATTATCACTGTTACACATTTGGAGTCCTTTAATTAGCATAAGTTTTATTAATTCACTTGCTATTGCTGTTGTTATTATCATGCTATGCATATGTATATATATATATATACACGTATATAGTGTACCGACGAAGGGAGATGGGGTGTACCGCTAGGTGTAAAGAGGGGTGTGCCGCTGGGGGTAACAAGGGTGTACCGCTGAGGGTAATGAGAGTGTACCGCTGGGGCTAAGCAGGGGTGTACCGTTGGGGGTTAGGATGGGGCGGTAGAGTGTGCCGGCGAAGGGCCAAATAAGTGTGCCGTTGAAGGTTGTTGGAGTGGAGGTAGGGTGGCCAACAGAGCGTACCGGTGGAGGTTAGGCTGGGTAATGAAGGTGTGCCGCTGGAGGTTGAGAAGGGTGTACCGCTGAAGGTTGTTTGGGGTGTGCTGCTGAAGGTGGGGGATGGTTGTGCCACTGGAGGGGATGAGAGTGTGCCGCTAAGGGTAAGCAAGGGGTGTACCGCTGAAGATTGTTTGGGGTGTGCCGCTGGGGGACCAGCGGAGCGTGCCGGCGAAGGTTGGGACAGGCGTGACGAAGGTGTATTCCTCTGTTATTTCTTTTAAGGCTTTTCTTTTCTTAATTTTCATGTAGTCTTATACAAATTTCCTTTGCTTTGTTCTGTTCAGCCTTTTCTTATAGGTCGGACGTCTGATATGTTATGTCGTTATTCGGTTCAGTTCTTCTCGCGCTGCCGGAAGTGGCTCGATTAGTCAGAAAATTTTATCGTTGATTGTCCTATTCGTTTGTTGCTTCCTTTTGCCTTTTTAACATATTCGTTATTTTCTGACAAAAATTTGGCAGCATCTCCCCTTGACCCGAGCGTAAGGGAGATAAAGGGAACGCGCCCACACGGAGTGGCGGAACCCGACAACTGGAGGTGGGCGCCCGAGGGCAGCAACACCTTAGTGAAACTTCAGGAAAACGTGGGGAAAACAACGGGCCGAAGACCTCTAGGCCTGGACAAGGTGGAGTGGGGATCAGCCAGGGCGTACCGGGCTAGGGCAGGGCCAGGCGTGCCGCTGAGGCACCCAGGGAAGGTGTACCGCTGAGGGTGGTTATGAGTGTACCGGCCAAGGGCCGGAAGAGTGTGCCGCTGGGGGCCACTACAGGTGTGCCGGCCAAGGGTCGGAGGGGTGTGCCGCTAAGGGCCGTTATGGTATATCGGCCAAGGGCCAAAGGGGGCTAAGTGTGTAGACTGGGAGGGTTGCAAGTTATTCAGGAAAAGAAGAAGGGTTAAAGGCCAAGGGTATGTTGCTGGTAGTTGGGTGCTCAGGAAGAGGAGAAGGCTCCCTCTCTCCCTTCAAGCGGATGGGCACAACTGACGACTGTAGAAGAAGGTAAAGAACCCATGAGGCCAAGGATTATACCAGAGGAATCACATCGCTACGGAGACTCCAAAAGCACCGGATAAAAGGAGAAAACGAATGAAACACCATACAGCAGAATAGATCGGGAGAGGCTGGAAAAGACCCAAAAGAAAGGGCCAGAGACTTTCATTCATAAAGAAAGATGACCGTCATCGGCCATACACATTACGGTATACATCAAGACCGAAGCCATAGGAGAGGGGAGAAGAAGAAAAGGAAGAATATGCAGGGGAAATAGGAGGGGAGTAGGGGTTAAGCAGAGGCGACGGCTCCCTACTCTTCCCCACTCCCACTGGTACATAGACCCTCCCTCTCTCTCTCTTTCTCTTACTCTTACTCTCTCTCTCTTTTCTCTGGTCTCCGGGAAGCCTTCAATGCCGGAGCAGCTTCTTCTTCTTCTTCTCTCTTCTCCCGGTGGCAGGCTCTGTTCGTCTATGTGGGTATGCCCTCTGTCTCTGTCCTCCTCTTCCCCTTTTTCCTTGCCGGAATGGGAGGGGATTTATACTCCCAGCCGCGGAAGCCTTCGAGCACAGCAGTCGGAGGCGGGAAGCAGCTTCATCATGATGGCGTTGGACCTTTCCCGTCCTGGGTGGCTAGATGGTAGCCCGCGTGGCCCAACCCCTGGCCGACACCTCGGACAGCCACTGCGCGCCGAAGATCTATAGGGCATGGGTACCACGTCGTTCGGTCTATTGACATGGCATAGCGCTGTACCGCTGGCGGGCTCAAAAGGTGTGCCGTAGGAGGGCCAAAAGGGCGTGTTGTTGAACGCTGTTAAGCGTGCCGTGGGAGGCCCACAGAAGTGTGCCGTTAGAAGCTCCTGGGGGCGTGCCGCTGAGGGCCTAAAGGGCTGTGCCGCTGGGCAAGGCGGAGGGTGTGCCGCTGAGGGCCAAAGGTCGCGTGCCGCTGATGCCCCCCCAAGGAGGGGTGTGCCGCTGAAGCCCCCCCCCAGGGGGGGTGCTGCTGAAGCCCAAATGGGCTGTGCCGCTGAAACCCAAAGGGGCCATGCCGCTGAAGACCCCCCCGAAGGGGGGTGTGCCGCTGAAGACCCCCCCAAGGGGGGTGTGCCGCTGAGGCCCATTGGGGCTGTGCCACTAAACAGCTTAAGGGCGTGGCGCTGAACAGCTTAAGGGCGTGCCGCTGAGGCCCATTGGGGCTGTGCCACTGAACAGCTTAAGGGCGTGCCGCTGAGGCCCATTGGGGCTGTGCCACTGAACAGCTTAAGGGCGTGCCGCTGAGGCCCATTGGGGCTGTGCCGCTGAACAGCTTAAGGGCGTGCCGCTGAACAGCTTAAGGGCGTGCCGCTGAGGCCCATTGGGGTGTGCCGCTGAGGGCCTGCCCGGGTGTACTTCTGAGCCCGTTCTATTGTGGGCACGAGTCATGGCCCATTTGATTTTCTCCATGGCCCGTGGTTTGTGGGGCCCTTGGTGGTTGATTTCTTTTCACTATCGTGACTCCGAGGACAGCCTCACGGCAGTGTGTGCCCGCTCGGGGAATCCATATGACCAGCCTCTCCCGGGCTTTTTTCACTCGGCCCTACTGTTGATGCCGGGCCGAGCAGCATATCTGGATGTACATCAGTTTTTTTTTTTGGTGTCCACAGTACCCTCCTCAAATTCTCTACTGCCTACCAGCCCTAAACAGATGGCCAAACTGAAGTTGTCAATCGGAGTCTAGGGAACCTCCTTAGATGCCTTGTTGAGGATCGACCGGGAAATTAGGATCTCATTCTACCACAAGCTGAGTTTGCATATAACAACTCCATCAATAAGTCCATAGGGATGAGTCCATTTGAAGCCGTGCATGGGTACAAGCCAAGAAAACCTTCCGATCTCATTCCCCTTCCCCAGCATGCTAGAGTGTCCATTTCGGCCGAGTCTTTTGCACATCACATTAGAGAATTGCATGAAGAAATTCGCAAGCACATCAGCAAAAAGAATGAGGCTTATAAAAGGCTGGCCGACTCTCACCGGCGTCACCAAGAATTCCATGTGGGTGACTTTATGATGGTAAGGACGGAGAGGCTCTCCCCGGGAGCCATCTCCAAATTGAGGTCACGTGGGGCTGGTCCCTTCCAGGTCCTGAGGCGCATTGGTGCAAATACCTATGAGTTAGATCTCCCTGAGGAATATGGGGTAAGTCCCACATTCAATGTCGCCGACCTAGTGCCATATAAGGGACCCACGGTGGTACCTAGTGAGGAGATTGATCCTACTTCTTCCCTTGAGAGAGCACCCACCCGTGAGGAGAGACCACCAGTCAAGAGAGCCCAGCGTGAACGTGTTGAACAAATATTGGATGAACAAGTCACTACCACTCGGAGCAAAGTATATGAGCGCTATCTCGTCAGGTGGAAGGATCGGCCTCCTTCGGAGGATTCTTGGGTGAGTCGGGAGGATCTCCAGCAGTTGGATCCGGACCTCCTCGAGTGGTACCACAGCCGGATGGACCCCTACTCGACGGAGTCGAGCTCTTCATAGCCCAGGGGATTTGATGGAGGCATCATCCACAACTCCCTTTGGCTAGGGTCTTCTTCACACTCTGGCGTCGTTTGAGTTCGGGCCTCTCTCTATAAAGGCCCAATTATCCTTTTTGTGCTATCTATTTGAGTCATTTGATGTAATTTTCATTTTATTTGAGTCATGTCCCTAGGTCTTGCATTTATTTTCCTAAGTTTGAGTGTCATTAGATTGTTTAGTTTGCTATTGGGTCTAATTCTTCGGGCTTGGCCCAAGAGCCCCCCTTATCCCCTCGGTTATTTGTCATTGAGTCTTTTGTCAGGGTCTTATTGTAAAATATGGGTTGCCTATATATAGGACCCCATTTCCTTCATTTTGGACTAATGAATGAATCAATACAAAGATTTACAATTGAGTGTTCAACTTAGTTCTAATGGAGTGATTCCACTATTGGGTGAGAAGCCCTAGGGGAGAGATTCCCCACTCCACCTCCCTCTCTCTCTCTCTCTCTCTCCCTCTTTCTCTCTCCTTGGTTCGCCCCTCCCTCTCTCTCCTCCACTTCCCAACCACCTCCACCCTCCCACCTACCCCATTAAAGCCCCTCCACTTCCCACCACCCTCTTTACTCCTCCCACCTAGTTCCAAGGGTGAACCCTCCAATCACCACTCCACCCTCCAACCCCCAACCACCCCACCTCTTTCCAATACCCCTTTCCTTCTTCCCCATGCAACCTTCCACCTCCCAAGGCCCATTCCAAATTTGAAAACCCTTCCCTCCATGGGCTTTGGCCGCCCCTCCCTCCTCCCCTTGGATTAGGTTCGCCCCTCTCCTTCCCTCCACCCTCCTCCACCCACTTCACCCTCCACCCTCCACTCACCCTTCCCTTTGGCTGAACCAGAACACCCCCTTGCGCCACCCCCTTCTCCAGCCCCTCCACTACCCTTAGCCACCCTCCACAACTCCCCTCCATCTCCATCCACCCCTCAACCATCTCCCCTTAACCATATGCCTCCTTCTCCTTCTTCTTCCCTAGTCATTGGAAGCTAGACCTAGGTTGCTGCTTGCAGTCCAGAGGTTGCAGGTGAACCAGTAACTTGCAGCGGCCACCACGACTTCCTCCGGACGATTTTGAAGACTCAAGAGCTATCGTTGGAAGCGTCTACCGGTCTCCTTCGTAACGGCGGCAGTTTTGTCCCCATCCGAGCTCCGAGCTGCCCGGGAGATCCGTTCCCCCACCACTGTGCAGTGTTACCCCTGCTGAAGACCTGAACCTGAGTAGAAGCTCTGCCCCGACAAACCTCAGAAGAATCAGTTCGAGAGCTCTTCTACAAAGTTCTTCATCGCCCTGTCTACTTTCAGAATAAAGAAACGGAACTTCAATCGGCGTTCGTGATCCAGAGTTATCATTTTTCTCCCTCAGCTACGCGGTTCTGCTACCCACAGTCTGCACCGACCGGTCATCATTGTTCAGAGTTCCCTGATCTTCTCCGGAATTGTTTAGCTTCCCTGTCAGTTTTTCTACGAAGAAGACTCGTCCACGGTTCCAACGACTCTGACGGTGCTTGATTCCGAGTTCGGGAGCTGTCGAGGCATCCTCTGCAACCTGCTGTTGGAAACGAGGAGCTGCCAGTCCAAGAGTCTGCCTCCCTGTTCGGGCCTCCACCCAGACCAGCACCGGCTACAGAAGAATTCAAAAAAAATTGGACGTCTTCCCTGGCCTCTTACAAAGATTTCCCAAGTGGTTTCGTCCCCAAAAAAATTTGGTAGCAGTCGCAGAAGTCAAATCTTCAATCTCCTATCAGCACTCACAGATCGTGGCAGAATCGGCAATCTCCCCTCTTCGGTGTTCCTTTCTCAAGTTCCCCTCCCCGCTTGGCCGGCTGAAGGCCCCTCCCTGTGTGGAGGTAGTTTTACTTGTAATATCCATTAACCCCCACCCCAAGATCCCCCTCTCTTGCGTGAGGTGTAGTGATGTAATGTGATTGAGCAGGTCAAGCTACACCGCCGCGGCGTGTGGGGATCCACTCGCCTCCCCGCTCGCCCTCGTCTCCGAGCGGGACCGGTTTCTTCAAACCGGTCGAGTAAGTGCTCAAACCCCACTCCATTTAGTGCTTATCTTTCAATATTAGTTCTTAGTTCCGCTGGCCGTGAGAGTGAGTGCTCGGTTCTCAAGCCTCGTTGCCTTGAGTGATCACCGTGGGGAGAGTGTAACCGGTGCCTTTGGCACTTTGTTGGCCCCATTGAATTGGGCTCCCTCATCCTTTGGGTATCAAACTTTAGCCTTGCTGGCCCTCTACCAGCAAGGGCCCAACCCCACATCCTCCACTTGGCATTGTCAAGTCACCCCGGGCTTGGGTGAGCGACGGGAGAGCGGTGGCCCAAAATTAGCCGTTTTGATTGCGAATGTGCTTGCTTGCCTGAGTCTTAGGTTGTGTCACATCACAGGGTCAAGACAGTTGTACAAGATAGCTCCAGGACGTCAATCTGGCCTATCCCTAGGTTAGAAACCGCGGTAATATAATGCTCAAGGCGGCTCGTAACCGCTGAGCACAATCCCCTCCAAAGGGAAGCGAAGAAAACCCTCCAGCCCCTAAGTTGGGCAATTGGACTCACAGTTCACAGGCCATACGCACGGTCCACACGGAAATCATGTTCCAGAGAAGTTAACGACGTGCAGAAATAACCCTCCGCACTCATGCCAACCCGTGGTGACTCAATCTAGCGAAAATACACGAGCCCAAAACATGAGAGGGTCGCCCGGGACCCTAAAACCCACAGACACGTTAATAGAGGTACAACGGTACCTCTGGATACCCAAAAACACGGTTACGGTACCCACGGGGTCCCCAAGACACTCACGGGGCTAAAGGTCGGTCATTGGGTCTCAACCGGACCGACCGGGACCCAAAATGGGCTTGCCCACTGTAGTTTGATCGACCAGACCCCTGGGGTCAGTCGACCAATAGGGTCTGTCGATCGGCCCCAGATGGGCGGTCGACCTGCCACGCGCAGGGGGAGGGGGCTGCCCAGTTCGGTTGACCGACGCTGGCCGGTCGGTCGACCGAATTGAGGCGAGAATCCTCCGTTCGCTACCGCCGTCCGATCAACCGAACCACCCACGTCGGTCGACCGAACGCGGCAAGGAACCCATCGAACCCAGCCCTAGGGTCCAGTTTCCACGCCCGCTCAACCCCAGTCGAGGGGAAAACAATGAGGATCATTCCCCTGACCCCAAAACCCAAAAATGGAGGGAAAAGAAGCGAGAAACCTCGCTCGATCGGACGAAACCGTCGCACGCCCTAAAATGCATTCAAAACCCCCCGACGGTAATAAACCCACGCTCGGCTCACCACGGGCTATGAAACTTGCCAAAAAGAGAGTACATGGTTTAAGGAACCATCCCCCTACCTCCACCGAAGATTTGACGCGCCGTGGACACCGTTCCACGTGAAAACGCCCACGAAACCCCTGTCGGGGCACGAACTCGCGACCGCGCTTCATCGTGCCCCCACATCTCGATCCTCGACCCGTTCCCGTTCCACGACCCCTCAGCATCGCCGCCTCGCCCCCGTCCACCTCCTTCGGCCGCCAGAGAAGAGAGGGAGAGAAAGAGATGAAAGAGAGAGTGAAAGAGAGAATGAGAGAAGAGAGAGAGGGGGGTGGTTTAAATAGAAAAATCTACGCGGGTTTTTCGAAATTTGAAAAATACAAAAATGAGGAAAAATACTCCCCACGATTATCAAAAAATGCACAACACGCTGGGAACATCCCAGAGTCGGAGAACACATCAGTTCACTCTACACGGAGTTCCGAAGGTCCGACAGGCAAAAACACGCGTAAAGCCCAAAACACGCACCGAGACTCACCATGACGCTCCGAACTCACGGATCCTAATCCGGAAAAATCAAAAAAAATTCCGGGGTGTTGCACAGGCTCCCACCATGCCATGGAGCTCCTCGCCCTAGCGCAGAAGTGCATCAACTGTGAGGAGAACACCACCGCCCTCGATCAGGCATCCAAGGGTGACCACGACGAGCAGAATCGCTCGACCGACCACGCCAGGTACGATTACAGTAAGAGGGAGAGTCGCGACCATGATCCGCCTAGAGGGAGACCTGCCCGCAGGTAGTACACTCCTCTCACCGCTCCCCCCGAGCATCCTCATGAAGATCTGTAAGGAGCTATTTCTCCGATGGTTGCGCAAGATGAAGGCCAACTCCGGTAAGAGGATGATGTGACATGACCTTGGACCTAAACAAGCAAGCACAATTCACAATGATAACGGACCGAAATCGGCGGCCGCTCACCCGACACTCACCCAACCCGGGGTATCTTGGCAATGCCAAGTGGAAGATGTGAGGGCTGGGCCTTTGCTGGTAGAGGGCTAGCAGGGCCAAAGTTTATTCCCAAGGGTATGGAGGCCCAATTCAATGGAGCCGACGTTATGCCGAGGGCACCGGTTACACTCTTCCCCACGGTGGTCACTCGAAGCGACAGAGCTTGAGGGACCGAGCACTCACTCTCACGGCCAGCAGAGCTAAGAGCTAATATTGAAAAGACAAGCACTAAGGGAAGCAAGTTTAGAACACTTACTCGACCAGATTGAAGAAACCGGTCCCGCTCGGAGACGTGGGCGAGCGGGTAAGTGTGGTTCCCCACACGCTGCGCTGGGGTAGCTTGACCCTGTTTTAAAAATTTATAACACTACTCCCCATGCAAGGGGGTGGAACAAGGGGAGGGGGAGTCATTCATACACTCAAACACTACCTCCCACAGGGAGGGGCTTTAAGCCGGCCAGGCGGGGAGGGGAAAAACTGAATTGGAAGCCGAAGGGAGGAACAACGCTGGTTCTGCCTGCTCTCTGGAACAGGGAACAGACGGTTGAAGATGACGCTGCTGCGGCCACTCCTGAATTTTTTCGATGATGAGATCAGTTGGAAAATCGTTGTAGCTGGATCAGGATGACGCCTGAATTTTGTTGATTTCTCTGGTTGCCGGTGCTGGTCAGGGACAGACTGCAAACAGGGCCCTTAAGTTCTGGTTCTGGCAGCAAAGGTACCTCAGCAGCAGGAAGAAGAGGCCGCCACGAGTGCTCCTGAACTCTGAATTGAGCGTGGCCGGAGTCGTTGGAACCATTGCCGAGTCTTATTCGAAACGTAACCTGCGGGAACACCATAAGATGTCGGAGTAAACCTGAGTAGCCCAAACAGTGATCTGGTGTCTGTTCAGTCCAGGAGTGGACAGAATTGCACACCTAAGGGAGAAAATTGAGAAAATGCCGCTCCGGAGGTCGAACGGGGTTCCGCTTCTTGCTCCTGAAATTAGACTTGTCATAGAAGATGTCAGCCAAGCACCGCCTCCAGATCTTCAAGGGGTTGGCCGTGGGGGGCTCTGCAAGCGGCTTCAGGTTGCCAGTCTGGAAGAAGATGCACAGTGTGGGGAGATTGGCTCCCCCGGGCAGCCACAAACTCAGAAAGAGACGAGACCACCTCCGACGCGAAGAGGACTAGGAGATGCTTCCAATGGTTACTCTTGTACTTCCAAGGACACCGGGATGAAGTCATGGCCGGAGCTGCAAGACGCTGGTACTCTGCAGGTCCTCAGCTGCGAACAGAACCTTCAGTGTAACTCCAAGTGTTCATGAAATGGGGAAGAGGGGTTGTTGAATGGTGATGGGGAATGGATGAGTGGTAGGAGGGGGATGTGGGGGAGGTGTGGAAGGTTGCTAGGGCAGAGATGTAGGGGTAGGAAGAGGGGGGAATGCAGAAGAGTGGTTGCTGGCCTCTGCTCAAGGTGGAGAAGGAGGGGAGGTGGGGGATGATCTAGGTTGATGGAGGGGGAGAATGGGGGTGACCAAATCAAGTGGGAGCTCTCCTTGGGTCGACCTAGGGGATGGGGGATGAGAGAGGGGAGGTAAATTTCAAATTTTGGCCTTGGGTGGGGCTGCTTCAACCTTGGGAAGGTGGGGAGATGATTGGGGAAGGGAAATGGGTAGTTGGGGGTTGGAAGGTGGGATGAGGATTGGTGGAGATCTCTTGGGGATGGGGTGGAGTAAAGAAGGGGGTGTGGGGAGTTGGAGAAGCCTTAATGGAAGGTGGAGGGGAGAGAAATTAGGTGGGAGGGTGAGGAGAGAGAGAAGGGGGCGAACCCCATAGAGAGAGAGAGAGAGAGAGAGAGAGAGATTGAAGTGGGTTTCTCACCCTAGGTTTCACACCTTCTCACATGGAATCTCTCCACTAAGATTTAAAATTTGGACTCTTAAAATGACAATTTTCATTAACTTGAAATGGGGGAAATGGGGTCCTATATATAGGCAACCCATATTTTACAAAAAGTCCATGACTCATGCAACAATGACAAATAACCAAGGGGTAGGGGTGCCCTTAGGCCTAACCCAATGAATTGGGCCCAATAACAATCTAATCAACCTAATGACACTCAAACTTAAGGAAATAAACAAAAGACCTAGGGACATGACTCAAATAAAAGGGAAAATACATCAAAATGACTCAAATAGAAAGCTCAAAATGGATAATGGGGCCCACATGGAATGATGCCCGAGCTCAAACAACTCTGGAGTGTGAAGATGTCTCAAACCAGAGGGAGTCATGGGTGATGCCTCCATCAAATCCCCTGGGCTGCGAAGGGCTCAACTCCGTCGAGTAGGGGTCCATCCTGCTGTGATACTGCTCGAGAATGTCGGGATCCAGCTGTTGGTCTTCCCGACTCACCCATGAATCCTCCGAAGGAGGCCGATCCTTCCACCTGATGAGATAGCGCTCATATACCTTGCTTCTGGTGGTAGTAACATGTTCATCCAATATTCACTCAACTCGCTCACGCTGGGCTCTCTTGGCTGGTGGACTCTTCTCACGGGTGGGTGCTCTCTCAATGGGGGGAATGGGCTCAATATCCTCACTAGATATCACCGCGGGACCCTTATATGGCACTAGGTCGGCCACATTGAATGTGGGGCTCACTCCATATTCCTCGGGGAGATCTAACTCATAGGCATTAGTGCCAATGCGTCTCAGAATCTGGAAGGGACCAGCCCCACGAGGCCTCAATTTCGAGATGTCTCTTGGGGAGAGCCTCTCTATTCTTACCATCACAAAGTCACCCGTGTGGAATTCTTGGTGACGTTGATGAGAGTCGGCCAGCCTTTTATAAGTCTCATTCTTATTGCTGATGTGCTTGCGAATTTCTTCCTGCAATTCTCTAATGTGTTGGGCAAAAGACTCAACTGAATAGACACTCTAGCATGTTGGGGAAGAGGAATGAGATCTGAAGGTTTTCTTGGCTTGTACCCATGCACAGCTTCAAACGAACTCATCCCTATGAACTTATTGATAGAGTTGTTATATGCAAATTCAGCCTGAGGTAGAATGAGATCCCAATTCCTCGGACGATCCTCAACAAGACACCTAAGGAGGTTCCCTATACTCCGATTGACAACTTCGGTTTGGCCATCAGTTTGAGGGTGGTAGTGTGAACGCGTCACATGGTTGACTGAGAGAGAGAGATGGGGTTTCTCCCTCTCTTAGTGAAAGAAAAAAAATGACGAAAGAAACGCGTGCGTAAAGGGGGGTGAAATAGAAAAAAAGTGGAGAGTACGACCTGAAAGGACACTTTGTAGGGGAACGCGGAGAACCAAGACTTACCGAATTCCGGTACGAGGCAGAGATAGGGATCCGAAGACCCTCTCACGCAAACTGAACCCCTTCCTGGTAGGTGTGACCTACCATTCCAAGAGCAGTTTTTCATATACCGAGTTCGTATCCTGGGACTCTACGTAGTAGAAATTGGCGGACACAAAAACACACGTAGACTCGGAATTTGGAACGTCATATCACTCCTCACACAGTTATAATAGCAAAAATATAACAGAGAGTAAACAAACCGCCGCAGGACATTGATCCTGTGGGGTTTTAACAATAATATAACAAAGTGCAGAAAGGAAGTGCTGAAAGTAAATGACCACGGTGGAATGACTCACCGCGATCGATTATAGTACAAACAGACCCGTGCGGGATTTAGCTATCCGCGGGTATTATAGACATAAAATAAAAAATTACTACAAGCACGCGTTTGGTGGTGTGATCGCCAGGGACCGAGGGCCCCAAACTGGTTGATCGCTTTTGCCTTTGACGCGGGATGATATGGGCTCCTTCCTCTTCGTTCGGCTGGCCGAAAAAGACGGCTTTTGAGTTGGTTACCCTGCAAAATGAACAAACACAGAAACTAACTCAGAATGATGATATAACAGCAATTCATAACATGATAATAACATAAATAACAAATTAAAAATGCCAAAAATAAAGGGGTGAGAGAATCTTATTTAGAAGCCGAGGGGCTTCGAGGAACACGAGAAGGACACGGGCCGACGGTGGGATGACACGATTTCCCACGGGGGAACACGGGAGCCGAATCCTCGCCTTTCTTTCTAAATCTTACAATGGATAACAAACTAGTATGAGCTAAAATAATATTGACATATATATAAATATACACACATACATACGTTAAATATATACATATAAAAGCATATATAATATTTACATATATGTTTGAGTATATAATATATATGTATATCTAATATATATATATATATATATTCTCTTTGATATATATATGTGTAGATATTTAAATATATGTGTATAAGTATATATATAGAAATAGTAGGATTAACATCCTAACAACAACAAAAATATAAGAACTCTACGTGCATGAGTGTGTGAGTGAGTGTGAAACTGTGTGTGTATGAGTTGAAACCGTGTGTGCACCTGAAACTACGTGTGAACGTGGGTGCGTGAATGAATGGGAGGTAGAGATACAACATGAGAGGGAGAGAAAGAGAGAGAGATAAAGTGAATTCGAGAGAGAGAAATGGAGACAGGGAGGGGGGAGAGAAAAACAATAAAAAAAGAGAAAGTGAGCAGAAAGAGTAAGAGAGAGAGAGATCGGGTATGGGGGAGAGAGAACGTATGGGAGAGACGAGAGCAGAGAGATGGAAAGAGAGAGGGTGAGAGAGAGATCGAGACGGGGAGAGGGGGGAGAGAAAAGAGGGAGGAAAAAAATATAAAAGAAGAAAAGTGAGAGGGAAAGAGAAAGAGGGAGTTCGAGAGGGGGGGGGGGAGAGATCGAGACACGGAGAGAGGGGGAGAGAGAAGAGACAGGGAAGGAGGGGGAGAGAAATAAAAAAAAAAAGTGAAGATGAGAGACGGATCGAGAGAGAGCAGAGAGAGATCGGGTGAAAGGGGAGAGAAGAGAGTGAAAGGAGGGAGGCGAGAGACGTAGCGGCATCCGGCGACGGCACGGGCCGCGATGGCCGTGGAGGTGGAGGTGGACGACTGCGGCGGTCGCGGGAGGGAGGCCGGAGGTGGCATCCGTGGCGGGGGAAGCTTCACGGCGAGGTTGCAGCGGTGGGGCGCGGCGGACTGTTGGCGGCGACGTGGGAGGTGGCTGCGGAGTGGGCTGCCGCTGGTGGGCGACGGAGGGGGAGCAGCGGCAAGATGGCCGGTGCACTGGCAGACGACGGTTGCGGCGGGCGTGACAGCGTACGGTAGGAAGGGCTCGCGGAGGTGGGGCGATGCACCGGTGGGAAGGTGGCGTTGTGGAGAGGGAAGAGGTGGACGGCGGCGGTGTTCGGGGGACCGTCGGGCGACGATGGTGAGCGTGGGGAGGTTGCAGGCGTGGTTGGCGTGCTTCAACGGCGAGGTCACCGCGGCTGGGAGAGGCGAGTGGAGAGGGGGGCGGCGGGCTGCAACTCGATGACGATGAGGACAACGACAGCGGTGGCGTCACGGTGGTGACTTCACGGTGGCGGCATGACGAGTGTGGACGTGGCCGATGGCGAGGGACGACGATGGCAGCGACCGTCGAAGGGGTTGCTCCGACGGTGGACGCAGCAGCAACTATGGAGGTGGTGGTGGCTTCATGACGGTGGTCGTGGAGAGGGGAGATGGCCTGAGAATGGCGTTCCCACGGCGTAGACACGGGGGTGGACAAAAGAGGAGGGGCTCGTGGTGTGGGCAGCTGAGAGGTCGGAGGCGTAGGAGGTTATGGGTGGAGATGGAGTTGGTCGCGGTGGGAGTTCTACCGAGGGGTTGGCAGTGGCGGTGGTGTGGGGACGCGGTGGTGAGATGTCCCATGGAGAGGGTGGTAGCTTCGGCTTGAGAGAAGAAGAGAGGGAGAGGGAGAGAGATCTGTGGGATGGGGATAAAATGCCCACGTGAGTGTGTGTTGTGCCTCGGTGGAGAGGGGTGTGTGCAGTGTGTGTATGTATGTGCCGTGGTGGAGAGGGTGTGTGCAGTGTGTGTCTGTATGTGCCGTGGTAGAGAGGGTGTGTGCAGTGAGAGTGAGAGTGAGAACAGTGAGAAGGGGGTTACGTGAGAGAGAGAGAGGGAAGAAAATAGAGAGAGAGAAAAATACGTGAGGATGTAACGTAGTCAATGTATAGACACAATGTATAGACTTTGAGAGGTAGTCAATAGAGAAAGAGACGTGAGGATGATTAGGAGTAAACCAATGTATATTCTTTGAGAGGATGTATAGACTTTGTGAAGCCAATGTATAGACTTTGAACTTTGTAACGTATGTAAAGATAGGAACGTATAGACTTTGAGGAAGTCAATGCATAGACTTTAAGAGGATGTACAGACTTTGTGAAGCCAATGTATAGACTTTGAGGAATGTACAGACTTTGTAACGTAGGTAAAGATAGGAACGTATAGACTTTGAGAAAGCCAATATATAGACTTTGAGAGGATGTACAGACTTGGTGAAGCCAATGTATAGACTTTGAGGAAGCCAATGTATAGACTTTGAGGATGTACAGACTTTGTGAAGCCAATGTATAGACTCTGAGGAAGCCAATGTATAGACTTTGAGGATGTAACGTAGGTAAAGATAGGAATGTATAGACTTTGAGGAAGCCAATGTATAGTCTTTGAGGATGTACAGACTTTGTGAAGCCAATGTATAGACTTTGAGGAAGCCAATGTATAGACTTTGAGGACGTACAGACTTTATGAGGCCAATGTATAGACTTTGAGGATGCCAATGTATAGACTTTGAGTGAATGTGGAGATGAATGTATAGACTTGGAGGAATGTATAGACTTTGGGAGATGAATGTATAGACTTGGAGGAATGTATTTAGGGATTGTATAGACTTTGGAGAATGTATAGACTTGGTGGGAATGTATAGATTTAGGGATTGTATAGACTTTGGAGAATGTAAGACTTGCGGATGTGTAGTGATGCGGGACGGACACGGGGACCGACTCTACGTGGTATGGACCTCGGACTCTAGATGCGGACACGACCAGAAACACTTGATAGGAGAGACACTAAGCCCGACACGGAGAGCTCCTATGGGCTATACGTCGCTAACAGAAACGCAAGCTCACTCGTCGTCCCAAGCGAGGGAAACACGGATCGTGCGCGGTTGAAGAACCGGCAGAGTTCACGGGTAGTCGACTCACTTTCGGACTCGGATCGAGTCACGGGACGGGTCACTCCCACACTCACAGTAGTGACATGGACACACAGGCTAGTACCTATCGCTCTCGGCAGCGGCAAAAGACCATATACTAGCTAAGCAAATGAACGCCAAGAGGTTCGGACCATTACCTCCACGCACCCGGCGTGGCGAAGACAACCCCGGCCGAATCACGGACTCCCGGTTAACAATTATTACAGCAATACGCTAAGTCGACCCACTCCACGCAGGAAGGTAAAAGGTCACATGTGGGGTCCGGGAATCACGCAACTCGGGTTGACGGGCAGCATCTTGATGTCGCCTGGCGGTGCCGAACTCCGCATTTTCGTGATTTCCGAATGGCGGCTTCTACGGGCCCGTGGGGCCCACGGATGGCGCTGTCCTCCGGATCTGCTGGGGTGGGACCCACTGTGATGGGGACCCCTGGTGGCGTGCCTCCACGGATGGCGGTCCGCCGGGAACACCGATCGGGGGTCGATCGGCCCCGATTCCCAATTCTTGAACTAACTTCCCACGGATTTTGATTGCTGTTTTCTGGCGCGCGCTCCGACGAAAATGACCGCTGCGATCAATCCCGACGTCGGATCGGGACGCATGAGCTATCGTTGGAAAGCTCTCTTCAAATGCTTCAATCGAGACCCAGAGAGATCTGTTGGATCTGGTCGGATCAGAACTTTATTGAATTGACAAGTCCCTGTTGTACAGTAACCGAAACCTCAGATCTACAGGTGAGTTGTCTGAAGACTGCCTTTGACCGCGAGGAAGATGGACGATTCAGCTCCTGAGCTCTTCATCAAACTTGTGAGATTTTGAACAAGGAGAACGGGGATATTTTTGGTGGACTGATTAGAGGTGTCTGTGATGTTTTATGATTTGTTTACTGGAGGGTGGTCGGATCTGGGAATAGGTGGACAGCATTGTAGCTATCTCTAAGATCGATTTTTTAAAAATATGGGATGGCCTCACAAAAATTCAATAAAATTTGGGGATGGTGGGGTTGATGGACAGAACTACCAGTAAAATTGAGATCGCTAACAAAAATCAGAAAGGGGTCAGAACATTTGAAACACAGGGCGGGCGGAAATTGAAACAGCAAGCAGATAGATCTGGAAATTAAGGTTGGACGAAAATGAAAAAATATCAAAGGGGATCTTTATGACCAACCAAATTTTTTGGGATGTGCTTAACACCTTTGGAACATCCCCTCAAAATCTCAAATCGATCTGAGCTCGTGGCTGATGGCTGAATTTCGTGGAAGCTGCTGTGTTCGGATGAAGGCAGAACTCCGGTGATCTCGGCGGTGATGCGATGGCGGCTCGTGACGGCGGCGGCGGGCTTCAAGAACGGATACCGGAGGCGTCTCACCTCAGAATACAGCCATCTCAGCTGCATAAGGGGGAGAGAGGAGGGGGAGGTCGCACCAAACTTGGAGCTTCACCAATTTCACCAAAATTCTTATGCATTAATTCAACTAAAATGAGAATTACATGGTATTTGTATGAATTGCAAAATGACATCAAATACCCCTAGATCTAGATTTGGGAGGGGCATACTTGGGAGTCAACAAAAGTATTTCTCCCATGTGGTTTGAAACAAATAAAATAAGATTCAAAACCTATTAAACTAATACAAAAGGAGGGGGACACTCCCTTAAATTAAGGAGAGATCTAGGAGATGCTCCCCCCTTTGTCCCCTCCTTTGGTCCCACCTTCTAGAAGCCCACAATGGAAGGTTTGACTGACCCCACATGGGCCCCAGTGATGAGGTGGATCAATGGGAGGTGGGATGGGGGGCCCGTGGGACCCGGGTGGTCCCAAATTACAAATAAACCCCTATTACAATCCAAATTACAATCTAAATAAAATACACACAACATACAAACAAAATATGAAAAATACCGAGACTCAAGGGGGAGTCTCTAGACCATCTCCGAGCCATATGGATGCCGAAGTGGCTCGAGTGGTGCTCCGCGTACGGTACCGGTGGCTCACCGGCTCGTGCCTCTCGCGTGCGCTGGTGTCCGCACCAATTCTCCCCGGGTGGGAGAAACTCGACCCTGTCGAGTAAGGGTCTATATCGCTCTGGTAGCACTCCAGAAGGTCCGGATCGATTTGCTGCAACTCTCCATGGGTGATCCAAGTATCCTCGGTGGCGGGCCGTCCTCTCCATCGCACTAGGTAGCGTGGGTAAGATCCACTCCTGGTAACTGTCACATGCTCATCTAGTATATGATCTATATGCTCTCGCTGCCGTGGAAAAGGGGCTGAAGGTGGACACTCAGGTGTGGGATCACTCTCAATGGGAGGGGATGGCTCAAAAGACTCACTGGGGATCAGCGCTGGGTCCCTATATGCAACTAGATCCGACACATTGAAAGTTGAGCTTATACCATATTCCTCGGGCAGGTCCACAACATACGCATTGGATCAAACACGTTTCAACACTCTAAATGGACCGGCTCCGCGAGCTTGCAACTTCTTAACGGTTCCAGAGGGAAACCGTTCAAGTCTTACCCTGATCATGACATATTCACCCTCTTGGAACTCTCGGTGGTGTCGGTGAGCATCGGCTAGCTCTTTGTAACGTGCATTGCTGGACTCAATGTGACGACGGACGTCGTCATGCAGACTCCTAACATGCTTAGCAAAAGAAAAAAAAACACACGGATGCACACACAACCCTAAACAAACCTAATGTTAGTTCGACCCAATCATATGCAAGGTGGTCCAGGACATCAGAAGGTGTGCCATGCATACCCTAAGTGTGACTGAATGTCGGTACAACCATAAGACGGTCCTTTGGATTTGGGAGGTTTGGGTGGAACAGGAGGGTCGGGTGTCTCTCGCCCGTGAATGGACTCGGTGGGTGCCGATGGCCCGGTCCATGGGGGAGGGGTATAATGGTGACCTCCCCTAAAGAAGTGGAATGGGGATTGTGGACCAAGGGGCCCACTAAGAAAGGGATCGAAGGGATCAAAGAATATGTGACCCCTCGATATGGATTCCCTCATCTCAAGATCCCATGTGTGGAAGTCTAGAAGGTGTTGTTGATCTCCTTCATCCATGAAGGGAGATGAGACGGTGGGGGTATGATGGTGGACTCTCTCGAAAAGGTGGAGTAAATATGGTGGGTCACGGGGTCCACAAGAGAATGGGTCGAAGGGATCAAAGAAGGTATGACCCCTCGGATTAGGCTTCCATAAATCACTGTCCCACATTTAGAAATCTTGGAGGTGTAAATGATCACCTTCATTCATTGTGAGAGATGGGACGACAGTCATAGGTAGAAAGTAAGATTCCTCCCTTTGGCAAAGGGGAATGAAGTCGGACTCGGCCGGCATAGGGAGGAGTAGAAGAACCTCCGTGGTAACATGACCACGGTGTACACGGAGGTGATGGACCCTAAAGCGGGATGAGTGAAACTACGACATGTGGGTCGGTCGAAGCCTGGAGCCAACAAGTGCGTAAATGTCAATTACCGGTCTAATCCGTTAAGAAGGTCATCCAATGTATCCACATGGTGACTAGACCGGAAAGTGGTATGGAATGAGTTGATTGGCACCAGAGGTAGGATAGGGTCCATAGATTGGAAGGGAAGTGGGACCAAGCTATCCTTGAGCCAACTAAGTAGTGGCTCGGCTATGTAAAGTGTACCCGTTAGAAATACGGGTGGCTCGGGCTTGGGTGGCTCCAAATGAGATGGTTCCGAATAGAGTTCGGAAGTAGAGGGTGGTAGCATGGGAGCTCTCGTGGCTGGGGAAGACCATGGGGTAGGCCGTCCGACCGGCTCGGGAATGGACTGAGAGGTAGAGGCTTGCCGAAGGGCGACATCTGCTCGCCGAATGGCGGCATCAAATCGGGCCTTGAAAGGCTCGACCTCGAGAGTGACCTGATAACACTGCGCTAGAGAGAACGCGTCACGGATAAGACATTCATACCGAAAATGAAGCCGCAAACCTCTCCGGAACTGGGAGGCAGTCGTGGTGCTCTCATTTCCAAACCGGTACACTTCGAAGTCCCTAATGTACTCGGACACGGACTTGTCGCCTTGGACGGGTTGGCATGGGTTGGCCATAGTTGCCAAAGGATGGGAACGGATCCCTAGGAATGGACATGCAAGGCCATTTGAACATGACACGAGACCGACTATGCAAGGTTGGGATGCATGCACACTAAGGACAAGACACCAAGACTCAGTACGGGGCGGAGTTAATCGATCTGAAGATCACTCGCGTAAGTGTGCGGCCTTCCCGATAGGCGTAGCCTAACGTTCGGACAACACCTTTTTATATACCGGGTTATTGGGATGAAATGCAAATTTGAAGCACTTTTTTTTTGTTTTGAAAGTAATGATGGTCCTAGACTCGACTTAGACCATGATGCATGCAAGACTTATGCAATGACTACCCTAAACTCAACTCGCTCTGATACCAAACTGATGTGGGACGGACACGGGGACCAACTCTACGTGGTACGGACCTCGGACTCTAGATGCGGACACGACCAACAACACATGATAGGAGAGACACTAAGCCCGACACGGAGAGCTCCTATGGGCTATACGTCGCTAACAGAAACGCAAGCTCACTCGTCGTCCCAAGCGAGGGAAACGCGGATCGTGCGTGGTTGAATAACCGACAGAGTTCACGGGTAGTCGACTCACTTCCGGACTCGGATCGAGTCACGGGATGGGTCACTCTCACACTCACAGCGGTGACATGGACACACGGGCTAGTACCTATCGCTCTCGGCAGCGGCAAAAGACCATATACTAGCTAAGCAAATGAACGCCAAGAGGTTCGGACCATTACCTCCACGCACCCGGCGTGGCGAAGACAACCCCGGCCGAATCACGGACTCCCGGTTAACAATTATTACAACAATACACTAAGTCGACCCACTCCACGCAGGAAGGTAAAAGGTCACATGTGGGGTCCGGGAATCATGCAACTCGGGTTGACGGGCAGCATCTTGATGTCGCCCGGCGGTGCCGAACTCCGCGTTTTCGTGCTTTCCGAACGGCGGCTTCTACGGGCCCGTGGGGCCCACGGATGGCGCTGTCCTCCGGATCTGCGGGGGTGGGACCCACTGTGATGGGGACCCCTGGTGGCGCGCCTCCACGGACGGCGGTCGGCCGGGAACACCGATCGGGGGTCGATCGGCCCCGATTCCCAATTCTTGAACTAACTTCCCACGGATTTTGATTGCTGTTTTCCGGTGCGCACTCCGACGAAAATGACCGCTGCGATCAATCCCGACGTCGGATCGGGATGCATGAGCTATCGTTGGAAAGCTCTCTTCAAATGATTCAATCTAGACCCAGAGAGATCTACTGGATCTGGTCGGATCAGAACTTTATTGAATTGACAAGTCCCTGTTGTACAGTAACCGAAACCTCAGATCTACAGGTGAGTTGTCTGAAGACTACCTTTGACCGCGAGGAAGATGGCCGATTCAGCTCCTAAGCTCTTCATCAAACTTGTGAGATTTTGAACAAGGAGAACGGGGATACTTTTGGTGGACTGATTAGAGGTGGATGTGATTTGTTATGATTTTTTTACTGGAGGGTGGTCGGATCTGGGAGCAGGTGGACAGCACTGTAGCTATATCTGAGATCGATTTTTTAAAAATATGGGATGGCCTCACAAAAATTCAATAAAATTTGGGGACTGTGGGGTTGATGGATAGAACTACCAGTAAAATTGGGATCTCTAAAATAAATCGGAAAGGGGTCAGAACATTTGAAACACAGGGCGGGTGGAAATTGAAACAGTAATCAGATAGATATGGAAATTACGGTTGGACGAAAATGAAAAAATAACAAAGGGGATCTTTATGACCAACCAAATTTTTTGAGACGTGCTTGACACCTGTGGAACATCCCCTCAAAATCTCAAGTCGATCTGAGCTCGTAGCTGATGGCTGAATTTCATGGAAGCTACTGTGTTCGGATGAAGGCAGAACTCCGGCGATCTCGGCGGTGATGCGATGGCGGCTCGTGGCGGCGGCGGCGGGCTTCAAGAACGGATATCGGAGGCGTCTCACCTCAGAATACAGTCATCTCAGCTGCAGAAGGGGGAGAGAGGAGGGGGAGGTCGCACCAAACTTGGAGCTTCACCAATTTCACCAAAATTCTTATGCATTAATTCAACTAAAATGAGAATTACATGGTCTTTGTATGAATTGCAAAATGACATAAAATACCCCTAGATCTAGATTTGGGAGGGGCATACTTGGGAGTCAACAAAAGTATTTCTCCCATGTGGTTTGGAACAAATAAAATAAGATTCAAAACCTATTAAACTAATACAAAAGGAGGGGGACACTCCCTTAAATTAAGGAGAGATCTAGGAGATGCTCCCCCCTTTGTCCCCTCCTTTGGTCCCACCTTCTAGAAGCCCACAATGGAAGGTTTGACTGACCCCACATGGGCCCCAGTGATGAGGTGGATCAATGGGAGGTGGGATGGGGGGCCCGTGGGACCCTGGTGGTCCCAAATTATAAATAAACCCCTATTATAATCTAAATTACAATCTAAATAAAATACACACAACATACAAACAAAATACGAAAAATACCGAGACTCAAGGGGGAGTCTCTAGACCGTCTCCAAGCCATGTGGATGCCGAAGTGGCTCGAGTGGTGCTCCGCGTACGGTACCGGTGGCTCGCCGGCTCGTGCCTCTCGCGTGCTCTGGTGTCCGCACGATGTAGACTTGGTGACGTGTAGACTTGGTGGGAATGCATAGACTTGGGGGGAATGTGTAGACATGGAGTGTACAGACTTGGGAGGAATGTATAGTCTTGGAAGGAATGTGTAGACTTGGAATGAATGTATAGACTTTGGAGATGAATGACTTGGAGGGATGTATAGACGAATGTATAGACTTGGTAGGAATGTATGGATTTAGGGATTGTATAGACTTTGGAGAATGTAAGACTTGCCGGATGTGTAGACTTGGTGACGTGTAGACTTGGTGGGAATGTATAGACTTGGGGGGAATGTGTAGACATGGAGTGTACAGACTTGGGAGGAATGTATAGACTTGGAAGGAATGTGTAGACTTGGAATGAATGTATAGACTTTGGAGATGAATGACTTGGAGGGATGTATAGACTTTGGAGATGCATGGATTTAGGGATTGTATAGACTTTGGAGAATGTAAGACTTGCTATGTATAGACTTGTTGCAACGTACAGACTTGAATGTATAGACTTGTTGTAACGTATAGACTTGCTATGTATGGACTTGTTAAGTCATCAAAGCAAAGATGATTAATCACCCACATGAATCAAATGCGCAAGTCACTTTGGGGCATCGTAACATAATATGAAATTTACTCACAGAAATGTTAAAAATGGCGTGTCTACAGCTGCCCTGCCTTGGCGTCTGCTTTGTAGGGGAAAGACATGTAGTGGAATAGAACGAAGTGAGTTGGAATGAAATGGAGTGAACTGAAAAGTGGATGCCAAGGTATGATGAGACACGCCCTCTAACACTTCATGATGGGAATCTTTCCCGAGTTTCAACGAAACAACCTTGAAGAAGGTCCTCCGAAATCCACAATGGTTTGGATGATAACGAACAAGGAAGGACATAGTGTGTGCTGGGGCACAAACAACTAAAAAAGGACCAACTTCACGGTGCGGAAGTACCTGGGTTGTAAACCTGCAGGTTTCACCATTGGGGAGCGGTTACCAGCCATTGTGGAAGTGCTGCAGCCAAGGCGGGTCCAAGGGGAATAAAAAAAGATGATTTTGGGACAAATCTAAACAATGGTCTCTTTCAGAGAAACAGTCCAAGGCAACCTCGGGAAGACTCGGTACTCAACTCTGAATGGAATATCTCACATTTCAGAGTGTTTAAACACAGTGGCTTGCACAATTGACTTAAGTGAATGATTTTTGTAGTGAAATCAACTGACCAAGGTTAAGCTGTGGAGACTGGGTCAGGATACCGATTCGATGAGCCGGTAATGAGCCGGGGCCCGTTTATCGCCACATCAAACGGAACCGTCGTCCCCATTCTATCACAACTTAACGGCCTGTCCGTATGCTTCGAACTCTCATGGAGTTATCAGAGTCTGAACTCAAACTCCAAATTCATTCAAGGCGCACGGTGCTTGACAGACTCCAATTGTGTAGATACAATACCAGACACAATGCAGATATGATACATGTGGGAGGGTGATGCTTCATCTTTTTCTTGTTTTTCTTTTCTTTCATCTTTTTTCGTGCTTTTTATTTTCATCTTTTTTTTCTTTCTTTTAAAGCCTGCATCCATCAATAAACAGAAATATTTCACAAGAAAAAAAACACTCAGATGTACAGAATATCAGTCACAAAAATTCATACAAGCAAGGGAAACATAGAAAGCAGAGTTCATCTAGCAAGGCATGGAGTGGCAACTCATTTTTTTGTTTGTTTTATTCTTTTTCTCTTTTTTTTTTTTGGTTTTGGAGTCCCAATGTTCAGTCATTACACAATATTTTTTCCTCTCGTTTTTAGGGTGCCCAGCATGTGGCAAAGGGTGGCCGACAGAGCCTTTTGGTCGCTAATCTCCTCATTCGGAGGTCATGTTCTTCCAGGAGCAAGTTCCCGGCACAGTGGCTTGTGCCAAAGAGATCGAGCATGAGCTTGCGACTCAGGTGAGTGTAATTCAGTTTGAAATTCAACTACACACTTCACCCGCTCTTCCTGACCTTGTAGGATGGTTGGAGCTGGAAGACAGTGGAGATTCAGGGCTTGCTAGCTCCGGTGGTCTGAGTAGAGAAGGAATGTGTCGCTCGATCAGAGCGCGATGCCCGGACGACAGAGCTGGAGAAGGAATGACGACGACACGTCACCGAGGAGCTGCCCCGAGACATCTTGGAACTGAAGGTTTCTCTCCGGATAGCGAAGAGAGAAATAAAGCAAGAGAGAAAGGCAAAGACAGAGCAGCACAGGAGGCCCATGAGATGGAGCTCTGGGAGGAAGAGCATCCAGACACCTAACTTGCTCAGAGTCAATGCAGATCAAGGGAATTGGAGCTCACGGTAGAGGAGCTCCGAGAGCTGGTGCAGTCCCTATCGGCAGAGCAGAGCATAGCTCAGCTAGCGGCCTCAACTTCAAGAGCTTCGCGGCCATGGGGGTCGCGAGAGAAGCAGGAGGACGACGAAGAGCACCGCCAAAGAGCAGGTGGGAATGTGTGGCACGGTAAAGCGATTGCTGCGTCATGGAACTATAGAAGGCCTCCAAGGGACTTCTTGCCTTCGGAGAGAGAAGAGAAGCGACCAGGAGAGTGATGAGGGTTAGTGAGTGGCTCACACCCACTCTCTTCTCATGACGGGCACAAACCCTTATATAGATGTGTGAGTGGAATGGCTTGGCACAAACGCGGCTTGTTTGCCCTGGATGCGTTCCTTCTCCTCTACGGCTCTTCTCCATCACATGGGTTCCCGCGAGATGCGCTCGACGAGATGTCGCCTTAAAACACGGAGTGATGACTCACGATAGCCATGATTTTCAAAGGGAATCTGCCATCGACTTCAACAATATCGGCTCTTTGTGCTCTTTTCCCACGTGAATGTCATCCATTTCTTTCTTTGCGGCAAAAGCAGTCGCAATAGGACAAAGGACACGGGGAATCTTTTAGACCATGCAGGGGTGGCGGGTCAACAAATCATGCCTCTGCTCCATTTACTCCACATGGCGAAATGGCACGCGAGTGTACCATGGCCATGACTTTCAAAGGAATCTACCACCAATTTCAACAACGTCGACCCTTGGTCCTAGTTTCTCGAATAAATGTCCCCCACTTTCTCCTTTGCGCTAAAAGTAGTCGCAACGGGACAATGAACACGGGGAATCTTTGGACCGTGTCTAGGGACGACAAGTCGACAAATCACGCCTCCGAATCGATCACTCTACATGGTAGAGTGGCCGCAAAAGTAAAGGGAGGGTGACTTGTCGTAAGGGCTGTTGATAGGGGTGATGGTGATAGATCCAGATCATCTCCTTTCCGATCCTATAAATACCTCCCTTTTCACTCGACTTGGAAGCACCAGAGTCGTAAGAGCTGACCCGAAGAGTGAAGATTTATAAAGGGGGTAGTGAGTGTTGCTCAACTTTCAGAATGGAGGGTGAATCTAGCTTCAGAGCAGAAGGTGAGTCTTCTCGCTCCTCAAAGAGGAGCAGATCTGGTAGTAGCTCCAGGAGACTCTCAGAAGTCGAAGGGCAGCTCAGTGAGAGGACCCGATCACAGCTTGTAAGTGGATCCCTTAGTTCCTTTCTTCATCTTTTCTTCTCCTTTCTTGCTTAGTAAAGCTCCCCTTTCTCATCGCTTGTGTATGTGCAGGGCATGATGTGATCACACATCTCGTAGGAGCTGGTAGTGGCCGCGTATCGGGGTCTCCCGGACTTCCAAAAGGCCAGGTTAGACGTGATGGGGTTCGGGGCCTTCCTCCGAATCGAGCCAATTAAGCTCGACCTTGCCCTGATCCAAGCACTGCATGAAAGATGGGACCCAATGAGTCGGGCATTCCTGATGCCATGGGGGCACATGGTTGCCCAGCCTGGAAGACATGGTCCGCATCACGGACCTGAAGGTAGATGGGGAAGCGGTGACTGGCGTCACCTACGCGGACTACCGAGAAGGTGCCCAAAAGCTATTAGGGATGGACCTCGACGGTCGGAAGAACAGGTCAGTAGACAAGGCATGGATCATGGAGGCGCTAGGGCTTACTGATATTCGTCCACGGGATGACGAGTCCCTGGAGGAATTCATGGAAGGGGCCGAAAGAGGAGCCCGTGTTGTGTACTGTGTGGATGCTAGCAACTGGGAAAGGACCAACATGGATCTAAGGAGGTTCCTCATCTTTCTGTTGGGCAAGTTACTACTAGGCTCCAAGGGAGACAACATACACTGCCGCTTCCTGGAGCTGCTCGTGGATTTGGAGAGAGTAGGACAGTACGCCTGGGGAGCTTCCGTACTAGCGCATCTATTCACAGGTCTGTCGCAAAGGACATGCCGAGAGGTGACAATAAATGGGTTTACGCCCTTCATCGAGGTAAAAGATTATTTTTGTGATTTTTGTTTTATGATTTGATTTTTGTTTTGTATTTGTTGATGCCAATGACACATGATGTTGTAGCTATGGAGCTACTATTATATTCTAATGGGGAGAGCTCGACACTGGCGGCCAATGACGATCCCGTTGGCTAGGCGGTGGCAACCCATCATGAGTACAGCACCACTATCCTACCAACTGATGGTATTGAGACGGGAGCTACAAGAGTTCCCTGCAACGAAGGTAGGATACTCTTTTCTATTTTTTTTGTTTTGTTCATTTTTTACCATTTTTTTGTATTTTTGGGTAACTAAGCATATATGTACAACCCAACGTAGGTGAACTGGAGGCCTTACTCGAATATGGTCGATGTCGACCAGCCATGGGTAATTGGAAGCCGTGCTCGGTTCGGGCGGGACCTCTAGCTCCATTGCTTGAATGAAATTGAGCCACTAAGACTACGATTATCCATGAGGACCCTAGGGCTTGCCCAGGAATGGGTGGATATGACCAACTCACCCAGCGTCGGGAAGAAGACGCGTGGGCCGGCAACCTGCGTTGATTGGAGGGTGCGCTTCCCCGAACAGTATGAAGACTGGCAACGGGGTGGCACGCTCGTGGAATCACAAGCGCAAGACAGTGAAGATTACCTACGGCTCTACAGGGCAATGTATGCGGAGAGACTCCAGCTTGGAGGGCTTGTGGAGGTAAAAAAAACACCATTTTTTTTTGTCTTTTACAATTTCCATTTTTTTTGAATTTTTGTGAACTTCAAGAGCCATAACTGTAGGATGCCCGTGACACCATAATAACGAACTTACGAGCTCGTTTGGCGGACACGGAGCAAGAGTTGAATGACACCCGAGCGGCTCTGGGTTCATCAGTAAGTGTATATGTACATGCTCCTGATATGATTTATGGCGCTAACTACTTAAATGTCACCTCTCATGTGTGTACGTAGCGTGCCCAGCTCGATGCAGTTTCATCGGCGATGGGGGCAGACAGCGTTTCTTCCAGTCTATGGATTCCTACTTCAGAATTGGATCTACTCCACGAGCAGCTTGCTCATACCACACAGCGGGCTGCGGAGGCAGAAGGGATGCTTTCTGCACAGGTGAGGGTTTCACCGTTTAATATCCCTTGTTCAAACCTTGCCATATGTCTGAGATGAAACGTATGGCAGGAGAAAGAAACACAGGAGGCACTTGCACATGCCACCCAGAAGGAAGCTAGAATAGCTAAATTGGAAGAGGAATTACAGCGTCGTCCGGATGAGGACTCTTCTAGGGACGCTGTGGAGCTAAGGATCACCCTTCAGCTGGAAAGAGAAGATAGAGAAAGAGAATGAGCCGAGAGAGAAAAGAACAGGGAACGAGAGAAGGCCAAGAGATCAGCCGAGAAAGAAGAGAAGAGGGCCCTGGAAGCCCAATTATTTGAATTGAGGACCAGTCTCGGCCTCGCCGAGTAGTGGCTAAAGGATGGCGAGGAACGCTACCGAAGAGCACGAGAGCGTGGCTTTCGTGTTAGTAGCTTTTTTGCTACCCCTGCAGATCAACGCCGGGGTGTAGAGATTGGAAGAGGAGCACAAAGCGGTAGAAGTACTACTTTTTATGGTTGGGTAGCACCCTCAAGAGCGTCTTGCCCGGAGAGTGGCGGGACAAGTAACGTGGAGAGAGGAGGTGGAACCTGATGTTGACTTTTTGTTTATTTTTGGTTGAAAGTGGAATAAATTAGTTTGTGCTTGGTTCTCTGCTTCTTTCTTGATCACTCTAATTCCTGCATACACCTAAGCAAACAAGTTAGCATTTCTGCTCTGACTTGCCCCTTGCTCAATAAGCAAACAAGATTTTGAACTGTCCTTGATAACGAGTCAAGGGGCAAGCCTTTATTAACAACGGCAATAAAAAAGGATAATGATGAATGCTGCACACAAGCACACAGATGCAAACGGAAATTTAAAATGAGATGTTGCATACAAATGCCAACATGCAAATTATGATTTTTTTTTATTTTTTTATTTTGGAGTTTTCATTCATTTTTTTGTGTTTTGTTGTTTGTTTATTTTTTTTGGTCTTTTACATTTCCATTTTTTTTGTGCATATACATTTTCTGCTTTTTTCGGATTTTCGGATTTGTTATTTTTTTGTTTGTTTTTGGTTTGTTTATTTTTGTTTTTGCTAATGCATGATGACCACTTGATATAACATCTAACCTGCATGAGAACAAGGGTTTCTTGCTAACCTCTCAGGCATCCTAAGTGCACATCTAGGTTGATTTGGGCCTCTAAACTCCTCGAATGATAATCCCACCAGCTAAGACTTATTCTGATGACCATTCCGTCATGCCATGCTTAGGCTCCCAGTTGCTTCCGACCGTAGAGATTCACCCAAAAAGTGTTCGAGGTAAATGATTTACCCGACCCGGGTCTATTTCCTCACAACTCTAGATGGTATATAATGGAACACCTTGGAACCCAAATGACCAACCGCGCGACGCTGACCCGGAATCAGACGCCGTCGCACCTATAGGTGACGCGCTTGCATTGGTCTAAGCCCAAAGTTAGACTAGAAGACATTAAGATGGTAGATAAAGGTCTTGACCGGCCAGAAACATGGACTCTTTCACGACAATGACTTCTGCTTTTCAAAATGGACAACCATACGTTTGTGTTGAAAGGTGGTTGCAGACTTTGGCGAGTTTCACCCTTCAGGAACTCCATTGAGCCTTCATCTTCAGAGGAAGAAGGAAGAGTGTAGGGGGATAAACCTCCTAAGAGGACCGGCAAAACCGTTAACCCGGCGAGCCAGTAGGTGCGCACTTAACTTCCCCTTTTGGGCAACTTCAGACCAAATCTTGAGCATTTATAACTCATGACCCCTTTTGTATAGAATTTGACTTTCAGTCAAAGGGGTTTTATTTGTGGGATCAGGCACGGTCACGACCAGGCTTTCACTTTGATTTTGTTCTTCTTTTCTGATTTTTCTTGATAGATTTTTGTGAGGGACATAGTATTTTGACATTATGGAATCCCTTTTGGATGCCTGCGGGGACACTGCCCTCTTCTCGTGCTCTGACCCATGCTCGAGGAATTGGGCCCTACTCTCACCCTATGGGTTGTGTTCGTGTTTCCCATGCTCTGCGTTTTAAGGGCGCCGACTGTCTCATTCGATCGAAGAGAGAGAGAACGAAGATTTAAGCCTTTTGGAGACCTTTTGGGTGAGGCCTCACCATGAGCGATGCTACCGATCTTTTTTATAGAACACATGTATGCATGCATGTTGCCTTCTTTTGAGTGGGCATAGGCCAAACTGGCCGGACAGGGATCTCCACGGTTCTGGCAAACCAAGACCTGAGACCTACCAAGTCCTAATGGCCCCTATCCTAACATGAAGGTGAGATGCAGTGACTTGATTCCATGGTGGTCTCCAGACATTAGCATTTTGAATTTTCTATTTTTTTTTGGTCTTTTCTTTTTTGTTTTGTTTTTGTTGTTTTCATTATTTTTCATTATTTTTTGATGTTTTGTTTGTAATTTTTGACACTATGTACACCTATCTAAGGGTAGTACTTCTTAAGATACAGCCCATTCCAAAGGTGAGATAACTCAACTCCTTCAACATCGACTAGCCTGTAGACGTTGCCAGGATGCACAGCCTGAACCACGTATGGTCCTTCCCAATTGGGTTGGAGCTTAGAACGCAGCCCGCCAGGTTTTACAAAAATTCTTTTCACTACCATTTCACCAACTTTAAATTTTCTCTCAATAACCTTCTTTTGGTAAAAATGTGCGAGTCTCTTTTGGTATACACGAGCATGCTCGTCAGCGGCCAGGCGCTTCTCGTCTAAGAGTTCTAATTGGGCAAGGAGAGAGTCACGACGTTCGTCGAGGGGAAGGTCCTTGTCCAATTATACTCTAAGAGAGGGAACTAAGATCTCGTACGGAACTACTGCCTCCATCCCGTAAGTAAGGGCGAACGGAGTTTGCCCAGTGGGGGTACGGATTGAAGTGTGATAGGCCCATAGAGCTTCAATGAGCTTCTCTGGCCAATCTGTAAATCTGCTAGACTCACATGTTTTCTTTATGATTTTAATCAGGGTTTTATTGGTGGCCTCTGCTTAGCCATTGCCTTGTGGATAATATGGTGATGAATGATGTAATGTAATTTTATACCTGTTGTAGAGGTCCTGGAGATCCTGAGAAATGAATTGGGGTCCGTTGTTGGTGATGATAGTTCTTGGAATGCCGAATCTGGCAATGATGTTCTTCATAATGAACTTACAAACAGTTGATGTCTTGATTTCTGCGTAAGCTTCAACTTCGGCCCATTTGGTGAAATACTCCGTTGCAGTGAGAATGAAGGATTTTTGTTTAATAAGGGAGTTGTGATCACCAAGAGGACCAATGATGTCGAATGCCCACATGGAGAAAGGCCATGGAGAGGACACTAGATGGAGAGAGGAAGATGGAGAATGGATCTTATCGGCGTGGAGTTGACACTTGACACACCGATGGACATAGATAGCACAATCTTCCCCCATGGTAGGCCAGTAAAAGCCTTGGCGAATGATCTTATTAAGCATTTGGCTGTTTACATGGCCACCGCACACGCCTGAGTGTGCTTCCTCTACACACTTCCAGGACTCATCATCATCAAGACACCTTAGAAGAACACTAGTGAGGCTTCTTTTGTATAGCAGTCCCCCAACCAATGTGTTCCTCTGGACAACTCTTCTTATGGCTTTCCTGTCTTCTGCTGTAGTTTATTGTAAAGGAATGGTGATAAAAAAAAAGGATTACACAGAAGATGCCTAGAAGAATTTACAAGATAAGAAAGGAATCAAACAAAAAGGTGAGGACTAAAGTCTCGAAAGCAGTATGAGAATGGGCAGATACCCGAGACAATTGATATGACATGAATCGAATCAGACTCGGGATCAAGATCGAGAGGAATTAGAAATTGATGAATTGAGAGAGGCGGATCCGGAGGGTCCGGATGTAAAGGGGGAGAATCAGAGGAGAATGGATCCGGAGGTTCCGGAGGAAGAAGATGATGAGGGACACGATGCCCTGGGAAAAGGTATGCAAAAAGGTAATTTAAAGGGATGAAAAGGATGAAGGACACAATGCCACAGAAGAACAAAAGGATAAATCGGAAGAAGGAATGGTCCAGAGACTTCGGACGAATATGAAAAAGAAGGGCGCGATGCCATAGGAGGGATGGATAACAAGATGAGAAATCCGGAGGTTCCGGAGAGATATAAAAAGGAAGGGTGCGATGCCCTGAGAGAGATGGAGAATGATATGAGAAATCCAGAGGTTCCGGAGGGGGATGTGGATGAGAGATGGATAAAGAATTAAACAGAGAGGGGTTCAAAAATTCCGAACGGGGAGAAATGTAAGGGCCCGGAGGCTCCGGATGAGGTGGAATATAAGGGTCCGGAGGTTCCGGAGGGGGTGGAATATGATGGTCGGATAAAAACATGGAACTAAATAGAGCGGGGTCCGGAGGTTCTGGACGGGGACGATGATGAGGGATGGATAAAAACATGAAATTAAATAGGGAGGGGTCCGGAGGTTCCGGACGGGGATGAATATAAGGGTCCGGAGATTCTGAACAAGGTGGAAGGTAGGGATCCGGAGGCTCCGGAGGGAGATGAATATAAGGGTCCAGAGATTCCGGACAAGGTGGAAGGTAAGGGTCCGGAGGCTCCGGAGGGGTATGAGAGACGGATAAAGATAAGGAATTAAACATGGAGGGGTCTGGAGGTTCCAGACGGAGCGGAATGTGAGGGTAGATAGATAAAGGTAGGAAATTAAATAAAGAGGGGTCTGGAGGTTCCGGACAGGGATGAGAGGTGGATAAAGATATGGAATTAAAGAGAGACGGGTCCGGAGGTTCCGGAGGAATATGAAAATGGGGGTCCGGAGATTCCGGACTAGGTGGAAGGTAAGGGTCCGGAGGCTCCGGAGGAGGATGAATGTGAGGGTCCAAAGACCCTAGAGAAGAAGAGGAGCTTGATTGCGTAGATCTAGATGATGGGAAGCATCCTCTCAGCCAATGGATTGCCCATAAAAAGAAGATGAATAACAGCACAAGCAATGATGGAATGGGGTATGAAATAGATGAGCTACAGGATGGCTCGTCCACATGGGATTTATCACCCTTAAGCTTCACTTTATGCTTTCCCTTCTTCCTGGTGGATACTCTCTCGTAGTGTGGCCTCTCAACCTTCAACATGACTTCTTGAGCTCTTGACCTTGTAGGCCGCTCTCTCCAATTATGTGCTTCAAAAGATGGCCTCATCCTTCTCTGACCAATCGGTTCAATTGGTGTGGTCAGAGCCCACTGTAGACACGCCAAAATTGACGTTTTGTTGATCAAATCTCATGTTATTATGTAAACGCCCCAAGTGGACTTCAATATTCTTATAATATAAAGTTTTTCTATTTTTTTGTGAATTTTTATGCATTTTTCTTGCATTTTGTTATTCACGACTTTATTAAGGGCGTTAATTTATAAAGTCACGACCTGTAATAAGGCGTTTTCAAAGAAAGGACGACCGTGTTACAGGGCGTCAATTCCTGGTATTATCCGCTAATTTCTGGAATTATCAATTTTCAAAATAAAAGGCATTTTCTGAGTAACGCCCTTCCTCAAGGCGTGTTTTTAAGAAACGCCGTTATCATAGGCGTGTTATATCAGTGTTTAAACAGAGCAAGTTCTATTTCTAAAATTAAATCCAGGAAGAAACGTCCTTTGCTAGGTCGTGTTTCAAGAAACGCCTCTGTTGCAGTCGTCAATTCATCAAGAGACGCCCTCGATTAAGGCGTGTTTCGCTCCAGAGTCCTTCCTTTTTCGATCTTTCCCTCACAGTTCCCTATCATAATTTGGTCTCTTGCTCGATCTTAATCCTTCCTTGAATGCCTCATTACCCGTTCTGATCTTACCTTGCTTGATCACATCCAATCGAAGCTATAAATTGCAGCCTTGATCGATCGTGTAAGAGGTTGAAGCATTGTTTTAAGCAGGTGAAGCACGTTAAGCAGGTTTCAAAAGGTTTAAGCATTCACGAACAGAGCCTTCTTCATCCTTTGCTGCATCCTCTCTGCGTTTTTCATTGGGCTTCATCCGGTGCTTCATCCATCCACTTCCGTCATCTTCACTCCCTTTACTGTCGCCAGGGACAGCAGGGTTTCTCAGCCTTTTCATCTCTCTGTTTTTTTTTTATTCACATCACTCCATTCATCATATACGTTCATCCTTCATCTTTATTCACACTTTATCGCATTTTTTTATCATCATACTCCCCCTCCCTTAAGTCTTGTTAAGGGGTTTAAAAACAATCAAAAAAAAAGGTGCGCATGTGCCTTTCTTTCCTTCATTATTACACGTCCATTTGGATAGATACTACTGCATTTTGGGCTGATCCCTCTCTTCTTGTTTGTGTTTATTGTCCGTTTTGCAAGGTAATCAACTAAGAAGACCCGCTTCATCGGCCGGCCGATTGAAGTTGGAGGAGGAAATCCACATCCATCCCGCATCCCAATTTCCACCAGGTACACGCGATCTCCTTTTCTTCTTATTGAGGTAATCCCTCTGGCGATCACAACTCCCTTTTAAGCACCTCGTGCTATTTTTATTACATCTTATTCATTTATTATTTTTATTTCTATTCCTAAGTGTGGATTTTAATCCGAATCTACAAATTGGCGATCACGGTGGGACTTCCACTGTTTTCTTTCTTGATTACCATCTCCATTGGCACCCTCGAGTGCCCTTTCCCCTTGACACCCTCGTGTGTCCTTTCCCCTTAGGCACCCTCGCGTGCCCTTTCCCCTTGGTACCCTCGGTACCCTCTCCCTTGTGCCCCTCGGGCACCCTCCATTGTGCACTCTGCACACTCCCCGGGTCAGTCGATTTCTGCTTATTAACGCCTTTCACGAAGGCGTCTTTTGATTTCACGCCCCTCACAGGGACGTGTTTTGTTGAATCACGCCCCCTTCCAGGGCGTGCGTTTATTACACCTGCTGGCTTTCTGGTTGCTTATTTCATCGTCTGATATTTAACGCCCCTCTCAGGGGCGTGTTTCTCTGAGTAACGCCCATTCCCAGGGCGTCTTTTACTATAACTGCTGCCTGCTGCATGATTGTTTTATTGTCTGTGGACTTAACGCCGCTCCCAGAGGCGTTCCATCTATTGTCAACGCCTGTCATCAGGGCGTGTTTAATTATTATCTGAGTTTTGACGCCCTCCAGTGTAGGCGTCCTTTCCTGAGAACGCCTCACCCTAAGGCGTGTTTTTCCTACTGTCTGTGAGCCCCTCACAGAGTTAACGGCAGCCACGCTGCCGTGTTTTAAGTTTGTCACGACCTATCGCAGGGCGTGTCTTTCTTGCTGTTGTGAACACGCCCCTTCCCAGGGCGTGTCTTTACTGTTCATTTTCACAGATTGGCTATTATTCATTGTTTGGCATTTGTGTTGATATTATTATCTTGATTTGCTGGCTTGGTTGAGAGACCTCCTCTCTCTATCCTAGGATCCACACACCTTTCTTGGAATCGGGACGACCCTCCATTGAGCATTCCGTCTCTTTGGACTGGAAATCCCTTTTCCAAGACCTCCATAAGTCCCCGCACCCGTGGATTCCCTCACGGACGCTGGGCTGGTTGTACCCTCGAAGTACCTGGAGTTTAGAGAACCCATGCGTTGTTAAGAGAGGAAGAACTTAGTTGACCCGGAGATTACACTCGGATCAAACTAGGTCTCATTTGGCAAAAGAGTGAACTTTCACAAATAATTCACCCTAATTCAAACATCAAACCTTAAAATCTTGCGTTTCTTGCCAACCTTGTTTGCATAAACATAGTTGGGTGATTTGATTGCTTGGTTTGGATTGATTATTTTGTGATAGTTCCTTCATTAAAAACATTCTCTCTCTTAAGAATGAAACTCCGTTCAGGTAAAACCATCAACATGTCGGGAAACGGGTATTCTTACGATGATGAGAATGAGAACATATTTGGTCAATATGAGGACCCTCTCCAGGATTCGGTTTATTATGAGGAGAACTATCTTCCTCCTCATCCCTATTACTCTCAGGTTCATGTGGTCGATACCACTAATCATGAGGCGGACCCTCCGTCTCAAGTTCCACCTTCTAATACTTCAGGGAACCCTTCCCCATCCATCAACGTCACTGATTTAATCCAAGCTCTTTCCCAGTTGGATGACTCCCAGCGGCAAGCTGTTCAGGCCGCTTTAAAGGGGAAGTCAGTTCTTTCTTCTTCTTCTAATCCCCCTCCGGCCGTGGGTGGCCATCAGATTATTAATGACCAGGCGGTCTTGCATTCCCCCTCCTCTCGTCCACAAACGCCTACTGCGGCCATGCCGGCCCCACAGGCGAGCTATTCAGCGGTTAGGCATCAATCCTTTCAACCTCCTCAGATTTTGCAAACGCCTACACCGCGTGCTTTCATTCAGAATCAGGCCCCGGTCGAGCCCGATACCAACACTCTGTTGCTTCGAAAGCTAGCCAGCATGGAGGAGCAGCTCAAGAAGGTTACGGCAACTAAGAATGCTCCGGAAATCTCTCTCCCTACGTTGCCGGTGTTCCACTTACCCCCTTCTGAAATGCCGCACTTTCGGCGATATAATGGAACCGGTAACCCGTTCATTCATTTAAAGGATTTCCGTTATGAAACTTCTTTCTGGCAAGACAACAAGGCCTCCCTGGCCTACTTATTCAGGAGATCTCTCGAGGGATCCGCCCTTGAATGGTTTTATTCTCTGGAGCCAGCTGATGCTGGCGATTTTGATATTATTCAAAGAAAGTTCCTGCAAAAGTACAGAGACCGGGTGGGACCCTCCCTCTCTGTTACAGATTTAGTTGCTGAGAAGATGAAGCCCGAGGAGGACTTCATTGTATTTGCTGATAGGTGGCGGTCCATGGCCGAAAAATTAAAGGACACATTGTCGGAACAGGAGCAAGTGAAGATGGTCATTTCTAATGCAACCCCTCAATTCCGGCACATTTTGGCCATGAATCGGCTGACAACCATGGAGGAGCTCTATGAAAGAGCTCGTTATATACAGACACAAATGAAGGATTCGCCCATCATGGGCATGTTTGAGCCGAAGCCTCGGCTGTTTAAAAAGAATACAACTGTCAACAGTGGGCCCACAACTGAGGGCACTGTCACAAACGAGCAGGTTGGCGTAGTTGGCCACCCCCATCACCATTCAAACCCACGACCTCTGCCGCCTCCACAGCAGAACCCCCATTTTACCTCCGCTCCACAGCGCCATTTCACACCCCAACCTTCTTTTGCTCCATCACCGAGCCAAGCGCCTCGCACCGACCCTCCAGCACCACCACAATACCATCAAGTCCCTCCACCTTCCCACTACGGCCAACAACAGCGGAGACCACCACTTGGCCCCAAGAGGGCCCATTATCCGCCACTCCCAGAGAGTCTCCCTGACATTTTTAATGCTTTAATGGCCGCCAACCTGCTCGTTCTACCAAAAGAAAGAACAGTGTGGCCCGACAATGTTGACACATCCCGCTACTGTGCATTTCACCGCGCCCCTGGTCACAACCTTGACCGTTGTTTCCACTTCAGAGATCATATTTATGATTTGAATGACCAGGGAGGCATTAATTGGGATGAAATGAGGCAAGTCATCGCCACCATGAAAGAGAGAAGGCCGCCTCGGCAACAGCAAAATCAGCAACAGCAGCATCCAGCTCCGCAGCAGGCTCAACCACAACAAGCTCCAGTACCCCAGCAGGATATGGGGATTGTCCGTAATCCACTACCGGACCACGCTCCTAATCAGCACGTGAACCCTGTCACGTCTCTCTACGAGGTGGAGAGAGGGCAGGGATGGCACGAAGAAAACGCCTCTGTCGGGGCATTTCACCATGATACAACCCGAAATCAAACCCCGCGCCTTTTGCGCATTCCCCCTTCTTCTTCTAATCTCCTATCGGGACGTTCCCTTTTACGCCCCGTCAACCCGTCTACCTCCACCAATTCTACAGTCTTGCCGACTCGTTCCCTTCTTAACCACATACCACCCCAACAATCTACCATTCCACCTTCCACCATCAATCCCACACCCGCGCCATCCAGGCCACTCCTACTTCGCTCACCGCCAGCGCCCGCTACCTCCTCTATCACCCCTACACCGGCAAGAGTTCCTTCACCATCTCCCCAACCACCTTTTGTGCCACGATCTCTCCTTATTCCACCACCTACCAATACTCCTCGTATTCGGATATCCCTCACCTCTCCGGTGAGGGCCCCTTCTTCAAATGCTCCTCCCATGCCTCCCTCGGGGGCACCTTTATTGAACACCACTACCACGTCTCCTACGGAGACACCCCTTTCGTTGAATTCCCCTTTATCCCCAAGTGCGGTTTCTGCTACCGACATTCCTTCTTCTTCTTCCAACCCTCCTCCTAAGATTGCCCCGACAGAGGCGCGTCAAGGCGTAGCACCCCTCCGTAGTGGACGGATATTCCACCGTGTTTTCCCCCAGAGAGAGCTAGAGCCCGTGCAGGGGCCACAAGAGCAAGAGCAGGAACAAGATTCAGTGCCGGGAACTCAGTATGATTTGTTAAAGCACTTGGATCGCACTCCAGCCAGAATCTCCATTCTGGAGTTAATCAAGAGGTCCACCACTCATCAGCTGGCCTTGAAGGAATACCTGCAGAAGGTTATGGTCAATGAGGACCTTCCGGTTGAACAGATAATTACAGTCTTGACTCCTGCCAGCAGTCAGCCGGCAATCACATTCCACGAACATGAGTTAGCACCTCTACCGGCAAGAAAATATGCCCTATGTATCACGGTTGATATCAACAAAGTGGCCGTTAAGCAATGTTTGGTAGACACCGGTGCATCTATTAATGTGTTGCCTCCGAGCACTCTAAAGTCATGTGGTATCCCTGAGAGCCAGATTCGGCCATCTACCATTACTGTCACGGCATATGATAATACAAAGAAACCTCCTCTGGGCATGATTACTCTCAAAGTCAGCTTGGGTCCAGCCACTATTACGGCAGATTTTCATATTCTGGATATGGACCCAACCTTTAATGGCATCCTGGGTCGCCCTTACATTCAGCAGCTTGATGCGGTGCCTTCTACAAACCATCAGTGCCTCAAGTTTCCGCACAAGGGGCGTATTATCAAGGTGACCAGTGTGCCGATCTTGCCAGAGGAAGACATTCATGTAGCTTCATCAGTTCCTTCCATATGGCCTGCCAACAAGCCGTTATTATCTGTGCTGGACATTCCCCGTCCGCGGCCGATGCTGTCCGAGACAGTTACCACAGTTGCCATGACACCTCTGCCTTCTAAGGGGAAGAAGAAAAAGAAAAATATGATGAATACCCCCGGCTGGAACATTCTTATAAGAATGGGATATCAAGATGGCAAGGGCCTGGGCGCCAAACTCCAGGGCAGAGTTAGGCCCATTAAGCCTCAAAAGATGATTGCACGAGGCGGCTTAGGCTACAAAGCACCGGGCAAGAATGAAGGGGAGCCGTGGGCTGTTATGACGTCCACCTTCAAGCCAGATCGCCAACCGC
The DNA here is from genome assembly GCA_022559845.1 of Amorphophallus konjac. Lineage (NCBI taxonomy): Eukaryota > Viridiplantae > Streptophyta > Magnoliopsida > Alismatales > Araceae > Amorphophallus > Amorphophallus konjac. The sequence goes on along the minus strand of CM040121.1, from coordinate 462,668,118 downwards.
TCACCTGGACTTTAAAGACACATTTTGTCACCGGTGGCATTCGAAACAACGAGCAGACTACCGTCATTACTTCATTGCTTGATTGTCAGATGTGCACGCTAGACAGTTCGCTCGTCACATTGCACCACTGGCCACTTACAAAGCCTTGGAGACTTTAAGGCCAGATAAAAGAAGAAAAATGGGTGACCCGGAATGTGACTGGTACAGGTGGTTTGACATGAATGATATCACTTTCTCTTTAAGCCGCTTGTTCATGCCGACAGATCCAGAATGGCCACCATTGATTCAAGAACTGATTGAAATGCCAGCCGCAATCACAGATAAAAGGCAGCTGTTAAGTGATTACACAGATACAGGGGAGCCAGATGTCCCCTTTGAAGAAGATTTCTCCGTGGATAGGCTGTGGGCCGGCCTTTTCTCCCTCACTTCTGTGCATCCATCAGTGTTGGCTTCTTTCTATTCCCGTTGGTTTGGTCACGTGCCGCGACCACCACCGATTACCATTAACTTGTCTCCTGATTCAATTCAGATTTCCCTTTCGATTGCTCCTTCGCTCCTCGAGCGATTTTCTGAAATCTCCATCTCGCCCCCGCATGGGCCGTCTTTGATTAAATCTTTCTCCAAAATTGCAATCTCCACTCCCCCGCTATTCTCCCTTCGCATTGCTTTTTACTTGAAAAAGAAAATAAAAACAAAGGAAAAACTAAAAACGAAAAAAAAAACGCCAAATCTCCAACATTCCAGTCCTCCATTTCTATTGAAGAGATTTCCTATTTTTCTTCCGAGTGCGTCCCAACCCAGGGGCTGCTCTCTCAAAATTCCTTGATAAGTCTTTTCTCCCCCTCTGGTGAGGGGCCCTCCTCTGTATCACCTCCTGTATCCGCTTTTTCATCTCCTTCCCCTAATCAAGCTAGTTGCTCTTCCTCCTCTTCTTCCTCTTCTTCTTTTAAAAGTCAGGGGATAGTTCCACATAAGAAGGCCAAGGGTAGGCAGATTCCTCGAAGATTTTTGTTAGAATTGGCTGCCAGATGCCATGCTTGTTTAGCAATCCCTGAGTTTGTGGAGGATCCAATTATCCTGCCGGAGCTAGAATATGAGGATTCCATTGCTTCCTATGAGGGTTTGGGCGTTTATGAAATAATGAATGATGAAGACCCTATTGAAGAGGGGGATGAAAGTTATGAAGAATATGAGGACGAGGCTGATGCTTTTGCTAGTGGCATAAGACGATTCGACGAACCATCAGCCTCAGTGGAAGAGCCAACCAAAGAAATCAATCTGGGTACCGAGGAAGACCCTAGGATTGTCCTCATCAGTAAAAATTTGCCGCCCTCCGAGAGAGGCGCTCATCTTAGTTCTTCAAGAATACAAGGACACGTTCGCATGGAACTATGAAGATATGCCTGGATTAGACCCTGCGCTCGTTGAACATCGCCTTACACTTAAGCCAGGGTCTGTCCCGGTCAAACAACGGTTGAGGCGTTTCCACCCTAACATGGCTTTAAAGATGAAAGAGGAGGTCGATAAGCTCCATAAGGCTAGATTTGTTAGAGTCGTCCTTTATCCCAATTGGGTGGCTAACATTGTCCCGGTTATGAAGAAAGATGGGAAAGTTCGGATTTGCATAGATTTCCGGGACCTCAACCGGGCGTGTCCTAAAGATGACTTCCCCCTCCCTCATATTGATGTATTGATCGACAACACGGCAGGATTTGAGACTCTTTCTTTTATGGATGGCTTTTCAGGCTACAATCAGATTCGTCTAGCTGAAGAAGATCAAGAGAAAACCTCATTCACTACACCATGGGGCACATATTGTTATGTGGTCATGCCCTTTGGACTTAAGAATGCTGGAGCCACTTATCAAAGGGCTATGATGGCAATTTTTCATGACATGATTCATATTTATATTGAGGTGTATGTGGATGACCTGGTTGTGAAATCAAGGACAAGGATTGAGCATCCTGGGGTTCTGGCTAAGGTTTTGCAGAGATCCCGAGAATTTCAGTTAAAAATGAACCCCAAAAAGTGCGTATTTGGTGTTTCTTCAGGGAAATTGCTTGGTTTCATTGTTAGCAAGAGGGGTATTGAAGTTGATCCCAACAAGGCAAAAGCCATTAGAGATATGCCTCCTCCCAAGAATTTGAAAGAAGTTCGAGGATTAATAGGGAGGTTGCAATTCATTCGCCGCTTCGTCTCCCAGCACTCACAAAGGTGTAGGCCGTTCTACGAGCTTACTAAGCCGGGAGTCAAGTTTAATTGGGATGACAAGTGTCAGGCAGCCTTTGACGGATTGAAGGATTATTTGGTCAATCCTCCTGTCCTGAGGCCGCCAATTCCAGGCAAACCTCTTATTCTATATGTTTCAGTCCTGGATGACTCCGTAGGTGCTGTCTTAGCTCAAGTGGATGAAGAAGGTAAGGAGAGGGCAGCATATTACTTATCTAAACTTCTTAACCCCTGTGAGCAGAGATATTCAGCTATGGAAAAGACTTGTGCAGCTTTGGTTTGGGTAGTTCAAAAGTTAAAACATTATTTCTAGCTCACGAGGTTCACCTCATTGCGCGCATGAATCCGATCAAATTCCTCCTTGAAAAATCTGTCCTCACTGATCGATTAGCTCGCTGGCAAAGCTTCCTTTCTCAATTTGACATCACTTACATTCAGCAAAAAGCTATCAAAGGTTACGCCATTGCCGAGCACCTTGCTCACCACCCTCTTCCCCACTTTGATCCTGTCAATTCGGAGTTCCCAGATGAAGAATTAATGTCCATTAATCAACCCCACGATCCTATGTGGACATTACATTTTGATGGAGCCCTTAACTCTCAAGGAAGAGGGATCGGCATGGTTCTTTTAACACCCGAAGGGGTCACCATTCCATTTGCTGCTCGGCTTACTTTTCCCGTCACCAATAACATAGCCGAGTATGAAGCTCTTTTGGCCGGTCTCAAAACCGCTCATCAATATGGTGTCACTCATTTGCGAATTGTCGGTGACAGTCAGCTTATTTTGCGCCAGGTGCTGGTCAAGTGTCGCACCATCAATCCTAAGCTCAAACCCTACCAGGAACTCGCTTCAGCTTACGCCAAACTCTTCACTAAATTGATTTTCGTTCATGTCCCGCGTAGCCAGAACATCTTGGCCGACGCACTTGCTTCTTTAGCTTCCGCCTTAGTCTTCCCTCCTCAGCGTGATTTTCATGTCCCCCTGATTCATCAGCGTGATACTCCAGCTATTAGGGATCGTGCTTTTCTTGATATTAGGGATCAGGTGCTCGAGAAGGTTAGACGGAAAGAAGCTCTTGAAGGCAAAGAGGTCATGTTATTGGATTGGCAAGAAGAGTTGGCGGATGAAGAAAAGCCTTGGTTTTATGAGATTGCCAGATACTGTAATGATCAGTCTTACCCCGAGGAAGCCACAGCCGAAGAAAAGAAAGCAATTAGGAGAGTGGCTCAACGTTACACTTTGGTTGGAGGTGTGCTCTACAGAAGAGGGCTCACCGGTGTTTTATTAAGATGCCTCGATGATGATGAATCTTGGAGGGTCGTGGAAGAGGCGCATTCTGGTGTGTGTGGGGGTCATGTGAATAGCCAGATGCTAGCTAAGAAGATTCTTAGACTAGGGTTCTATTGGCCCACTCTTGAAGAAGATTGTTCTATCTATGTTCGAAGGTGTGTTAAGTGCCAACTGCACGCCGACAAGATTCATTCTCCTGCTTCTTCACTCCACCCTACGTCCTCCCCATGGCCTTTTTCCATGTGGGCTTTTGATATCATTGGACCTCTTGGTGATTCGAACCTCCTGACCAAGCAAAAATCATTCATTCTCACGGCAACGGAGTACTTCACCAAGTGGGCGGAAGCAGAAGCTTACGTGGAGATTAAAGCATCAACCGTCTGCAAATTTATCATGAAGAACATCATCACGAGGTTCGGCATCCCAAGCACCATCGTCACCGACAATGGACCTCAATTTATCTCCCAAGAGCTCAAGGATCTCTGCGACAGGTATAACATTGCATTGCATCATTCTTCTCCCTATTATCCGCAGGGCAATGGCCAAGCAGAGGCCACTAATAAAACTTTATCAAGATTGTTAAGAAGACGTGTGAGGCTAATAAATTTCGGACTGGCCAGACAAGCTGGTTGAAGCTCTTTGGGCCTACCGCACTTCCATTCGAACCCCCACTGGGCAAACTCCTTTCGCCCTTACTTATGGATGGAGGCCGTGGTCCCTTATGAGATTCTTATTCCCTCTCTGCGAGTACAATTGGACAAGGAGCTCTCTATCGATGAGCGTCGTGATTCACTCCTTGCCCAGTTGGAACTCCTTGACGAGAAGCGTCTGGTCGCCGCTGAGCATGCGCGCGTTTATCAAAACAGGCTCTCGCGTTTCTATCAAAAGAAGGTAATTGAGAGAAAATTTAAGGTCGGTGAAATGGTAATCAAAAGAATTTTTGTAAAGCCGGGTGGCCCTCGTTCAAAGCTCAACCAAATTGGGAAGGGCCGTTCATTATAAAAGAAGTTTTTTCTGGCAATGCTTATAAACTGGTTAATGCTGAAGGAGAGGAATTAACTCACCCCTGGAATGGTTTGTATCTCAAGAAATATTACCCCTGAACAAAAATCCAAATAAAAATCAAAAAAAAAGAAAAAAAACTTCACAAAAAACCAAAGAAAATAGAAATCTCCCAGATAATCCAAAAAAAAAAAAAAAAATCTGAATATTTTTCAAAATCCAAAGAGTTTTCTTTCATGGTTCTCCCTTCCGGGCTGACTTAACATGCAAAGGTCACCGGTCCGAAAAGTCAAAATCCAAGATCCATTCATCAGTCTTGCTAATTTAAAATGGGAATTGACCCCGCACACACTACACACTTTACTCTTGAGATCAAGCAGTGCAAAATCTGATGGAAAGTTGAAACCGGATCAAAGGTGAAAGACGGTATCCATTCTTCTTCTTCTTCGGCCCACAAGGGAGGAAGGGAGGTCTCGAGGTAGACCTGCCAAGCCTATCCGCCGCCCTAGTAGGAGGAAGTCAAGGCCCAAAAGGGAACAAATGCCACAAAAGCCCAAGTACAATTAGGTTGTTCGTCAGTTCTATTTCAATGCAAGCCAAGTTCCAAAGTGAAAGTCAATGGTGAAAAGAAAAGCATGTCAAGAGGGCAAAGTCCCCGCAAGGAAAACCTTGGGCGTATGCATGCAATGTGAAAAGAGGCAAAAAGGCAACAAAGCGTCCCTACGCCAAAGACCGAACCCCAACAGGCATAGGGTAGGGGAGGTGGCTTTGCCTCGAGCATCTTTAAATCTCTTGTGGGCTTCCTCATGCTTTCTCTTTTATTTTGGAAAAAGTCATGAACCAGCGGAATGGTCGAAACCAAACTGAAGAGAATGCACTGTACGAAATCTCGTGTATAAGTCCAACTATATGCACGCCAATTCCCCTTTTAATTATTCAAGAAAGGTTAATGGAACTTAGAAGATGACCAAGTAGGGCCCACCACCTTGATTTCTTTATCAGCCCAATTTGGGAGGAATAAAAATTAACGCCTTTGTTCAAGGCGCTTTTATGCTGATTCACGCCTAGATCTTAGGCGTTTCTTTAAAAATAACGCCTCTTGGAAGGTCGTGTTTTCAACAAAATTCAAAAATCTTTTCACAGTAACGCCGTCTCCGAGGGCGTCTTTTACGAGAGTAACGACCTAATCTAAGGCGTGTTTTTCAGAAAATCCAAAAAAAAATATATACAGATAATGAAAAGAACAAAAATAAATTCTTCATGTTGCATGAATTGCACTCTTGCCTGGACAGCTTTTAATTATTGTTTGCATATGTGTGATTGCATGAGGCATCTCCCAGTTTTGGTCATTTCATTTTTGCCTTATTTAATTAAAGGCTTGGCCCCTTGACCCATTATTAAGGTCAAAATATTTACACCCCTTGCTCACCGGGCAAGGGGCCAAGTCGAACAGATGAATTAACCTGTTTGTTCAAGTGAAAACCACAGCCGCAGATACAGGGCAAAAGTAAAGCAAACACGAGGAACGAGAGAAGAAAAAAGTACACAAACACAAGTCCACAACCATACAAGTACTCAGGTAACAAAAGCTCAAATTTTATATATATCATCATGTATATCATGTACAGGTGTGAAGGTGGAGGAGTACAAGTACAAAACTCTCAGCTCTCGCCTCCACCCTCCTCTACTCTCCTGCTCTCAACCTCCTCCTCACCGCCCCGAGCTGGCGCTGGTGGAGGAGGCATAGGCCCCCGCGAAGAAGCCGGAACCCGAACGTGTCCCCCTGCCTCGCTCCTCTCTCGGAGGGAAGAACCCGCCACAAAGGTGGAGCTGGTGAAGGAGTACCCCGCAGCCCGTGCTCGCTCACGGCCTCGCTGCAGCCGCTCCTCGGACACTCGAAGCCGCTCCTGGGAAAGGATCAACTGGGTCCTCGAGTCCGCCAGCTCACGCTCTCGTGCCAACAACTGCTCCTGGAACCGGGCACGCTCCGCCTGGTGCTCCTCGCGCTCACGAGCCCACTCCCTGCGCTCACGAGCACGCTCCCTCCTCTCCAGCTCCAGGGCAACCCGCAGCTCGGCCACGTCCTGAGGAAGCTCACTGCGCTGCTGCAAGGCCCGCTGAAGCTCTACGATCCGCTGATCACGGATCGACAACTCGGTACGTATCGCCTTCAGCTGAGCAACCTACAAACAGGTAAACAAATCATCAGTTCCACAGTTCAATAATTCATGAAATGAAATAACAACATGTGACTAAAGGTAGGTCACGCACCTGTGAGCTCGTCGCTCGGAAGCCCTCATCCACGCAGATAAGAGTGGCTCGAAGCTCTTCAGTCTGTAAAAATGAATTTTTATCAGTGCACAATTTATATCTGATCATTATTTGAATGAGGTTTCGAGTTCAGAATTTACTCGTGAAGCAAGGTCACGCTCCGCTGCCTCAGCTCGTGCAACCGCTCTGGCCAGCTGCTCCGTCAGTGCAGTCACCTCTGCACTAGGCCCCCTCGAGCTGGAGGCCTCCCCCGGATCTCTCCTCACTGCTCCCTGCTGGGCACGCTGCATTCATTAGGACCGTCAGTGGCTAATCATTAATTCAACAAAAAAATTTCACTTGCATATAGGAATAATTTAAACACTCACCAGGGTCTCCAGGTCGGCCCGTGTGGCGGCCAGCTGGTCCTCCAGGCTGTGTAGGTGGGCCTGGGCATCTATAGCTGCAATGTCCCTCGCGTCCTGCATCCATTGCATGTTAGTCACATGATAGTCACATAAGCATTTGCATTCAATTTAGAAATAATTGCATTTCATACATACCCCTAAGACCCTCATCTGGGGTCGGCCGGCGTGAACCTCCCAATAGCGCCGGAGGTACTCGGAGCTGTCTGTCACGTGGGAAACAACTCGGGTCCCGCCTCGCTGCCAGTCAGCGTACTGCTCCTCAAACCGTACCCGCCAGTCGGTCGTCTTAGTGCGACCGCGGGTCTTCTTTCCAATCCCTCGAGGCTCTCCGACCTCGATCCACTCCTGGGGCAGGCCCAGGGTCCTCATCACCAGCCGAAGCCGTAACGGCTCGATCTCGCTCAAGCAGTGTAGCCACAGCTCACGCCCGAAGCGAGGTCGCCCCGATACGACCCAGGGCTGGCCCTCATCAGTCATCCCCTCATATGGTCTCCACTGCACCTGCATTCATGAACACGCATCATTATCATTTCATCATATTCAAATAAACAACAAAAAAGACATGCATATCATTCATTCATACATACCAGCGAGGGAGGAAAGTCGCGGAACTCTCTCCGTAAAACCCACAACTCGTAGTCAAGTGGGGCGCCAAAGATAACAGGCACCCAGCGTCGCGCCAGAGGGAAGGATCCCTCAGCTCCTGGCCGTGGGTCAACGCGCCCCATCGGCATGTATAGGTGGCTCCACACCTGCATCCATGCATTGCATTAGTACTATATTCACAAGCATCATAATATAGAATAAAAGAAAACAAAAATTGCATACCTGGAGAAGAGGTGAGAAGCCACTGACGGTCGTCTCACGGCCTGTCCCCGTAGACAGATCGGCCATCAAATGCGCCAGCAGGGCCGCTCCCCAAGCATATGTACCAACCGTCTCCAGATCCTCAAGGATGCCTAAGAAGCGGCAGTTGATGACATCGGCTTTCGTCCCCAGCAATAATCTCCCGAGCAGCAGCAGCAGGAACCTCCTCAGGTCTCGGTCCGCTCTCTCATGGTCAGTCGGGTCCTGGCAGCATGCCGCTCTCACCCCGTCGGTCAGCCGCTGTGCAAACTCACCTAAGGTCTCCCCCGACCTATGTCTGGCATCTCCTAGACCCATCACCGTAGTCAGGTCCGTACGGAAAATGGTCCTACACTCGCTAGGTCCCTCGTAGACCATCTCAAGCCCTAGTAGCCTCTGGGCCATCTCTGAATAGTCAGAATAGGTGAACCCACTCACGGCCTCACCATCTACCCGTAAACCTGTAATCCTGGCTACATCCTCTAAACTAGGAACCATATGCCCCCAGGGCATCAGAAAAGTCCGGCTAACCCTATCCCATCTCTCCCTCAAAACCTGGATCAGTGCTAGGTCAGGTCTAAAAGGCTCAATGGATAGAAAAGCCCCAAACCCCATGGCCTCTACTCTAACCCTCTGGAAGTCGGGGAGACCCTGGTATGCTGCCCAGACCATGACCCATGAGATACGGGTCCTCATCAGCCCCTGCATGCATTAAAAGAGAATTATTTTTCTTAATTACTTGAGTATCCATGTGGAATTACATTTGATTTGGGTTAAATATTGAATTTTAGCATTTTTGGAATTCGCGGCCACCCTCAGGTCGTTTCTTGATAAATTCACGCCCCTGTGGGGGGCGTTTTTCAAAGTGAACTTTAATGTAACGCCCTTAATGAGGGCGTTTTTTATGTTAATTACGCCTCAGTCTTAGGCGTTCTTTGGTGGCTGTTTTGCTATTTCTGAAATATACTTTTAATCACGCCTCGGTGTTAGGCGTTTCTTGTTGAATTAACGCCCTGTGGTAGGGCGTTTTCCTAAAGGTGGTTAATTTTTGGGTCGTTAATGAATGAAGCGACGCCCTCTGGTTTGGGCGTCTCTTGTTGAATTAACGCCCTGCTGGAGGGCGTGGGTTTCTCAATTTTACAGAAAAATCAAATAACTGACAGCATGCGAAATAATTCATGAAAATATTTTGGAAATTGTTTAATGAGCATGGAATTCATGAAAAATCATAAGTTTTAAGAAACGACATGCTTCAGGGCGTTTTTTATGAAGGATAATTAATTTTCAGAAATTAAAAATAATTAACGCCCTGGATTAGGACGTTTCGTTTTGATTAACGCCCCCGTCGGAGGCGTGTCTTTTCTGAGTTGCAGGTTCGTGCCCGAGGGCTATGGCGATCAAAGGAAATCAAATAAAATGAAAATAAAAAATGGAATTGGGGGAGAGGAGCTTACCTTCCTGTGCTTCTGCGGTTGAGGCCGGGGCAGTGGCCGTCTGGGCCGCCGGAGTTGGCCCCGGGGAGCGAGCGCCGCCGTCGGCGGCGGTCCATCTCCGCCTTCCTCTTCTTCTTCTTCTCCCTCTTCTTCATCTTCTTCTTCTTCGTTCCCACCATCATCTCCCCTTTCCCCTTCCATCGCTTCGGCCTCGTCGCCGCCGGCCGTGGCCGGCTCTTCTTCATAAGCCACAATGGCGAGCTCCTCTACGGAGATTTCCCCCTCTTGAGCGCGAGAGGCGTCGAGGTCAACGACCTCTGGGGCGGCTACCCTTTGGCGTTTTTGTCCTCCGCCGGCCATGGTTAGGGTTTAGGGGGGGGAGGTTTGAGAGATGAGAGGGAAGAGCTCGAGAGGGCTTCGGTTAGGGTTTTGCAGGGTGAGGGAAGAAATGAGCGGAGGGAGGAAGAAGAAAGGGGCTGCTGGCTTTTGGGCTTCGAAAGTGAGACACGCCTTTGAAGGAGGCGTTTTAAATAGAATTAACGCCCACATCCAGGGCGTTTTATTGAAATTGACGACACACATTAAGGCGTTAATTTGTTTTGCATGGGGAACGATAACCGTCGTCAGACGCATTGAATGGGCGTTGATTGATGTAACGGACGTCATCATTGCTGTTTTTTGGTCACGCCTCTGGTAAAGGCGTTTTATTGTTGAAACATGACTAAGGAAGAGGCGTTACTTTTAATGAAGGAACGATCATATTCTTTTGGGTTTGAATCTAGTCACGCCTTGTGGGAAGGCGTTATTTAAGTAACGCCCACTATGCAGGCGTCATTTTTTTCACGCAGGTCGTTTGAGACGCCTTGAGGTAAGGCGTGCTTTTTTGAATTCACGGCGTTTGTTGAGGCGTTTTTCACAACAGAACACAGGCTTTGGAAGATTTCGTTAATAATCAGTAACAGTGGACTCAATGAGAAGTCAATCTTCACTTATTTTGAAAAGAGGAATTACAATGACTAATGAGCCACTTTGGGCCTTATTTTTCTCAATGAAGTTACATAATTTTTCCACTGTTCCTTGTCTTCATCCAAATCTTCTACAGGTTGATGAAGCTTGCTTAGCCTCCATAAAGCTTGAATGGTGATAACCTCTTCACCGTCTTCATTGTTGCCTAGAACCCTTGACTTGATTGGAGAAAGATGAGAGATGTCATCTAAGTGTTGCCTTGGGAGCCCAAGCTGAGGAAGGCACCGGTGTGCATTATATAAAACGAAGTCCGAAGCACCAATAAGACGAAGGTCCGTCCCGATGGAAAAGCGTGCACGAAGTTCCTGCATTTTAAATACGCCCGGGGCACATGTAAAAAGATTCTTTGGCATTACCTTTAGATGCTCCCTCCAATCCCCTCTCTTCTTGATTTGAGGAATCCGGTTGGTTACTCTATTGTTTATGCCTAATGAACCGGTGATGTATGAGAGTGGGCTCTTTGAGAAAATTCTTGAGGGTTGTTGGGCTTCATGGCATGGATCAAACTTGAAGTGTAGATCGATCCAACTTGAGAGTGCTAGCATGCACCCATAGATGGGCCTCCCCATAGCCGCCGATGTGAGCCCGCTATAGAGATATGCTAGGATCGCCGGTCCAACTCTTTCTTCTTCCCATAAGCTCACAACTGCGCTCAATTGGGACTCCTCTAGAAAGTCCTCCGTGGATGGGAATAGGAGTGCTCCTGCCAAGCACACCACGAAGGCTTTAGTCACCCTTTCTATCTCCTCTTCCTCTTTAGCTTGATCCGCTCTCTTGTACACCCACGAGGCGAGCTTCAAGAGGTTAACTCCTTTAGTAACCTTGATTTGGTTCACTATGTTTGGGCTGGGTATTAGTGAGGTTAGCAACTCTTGAGAGGAGATGGGCCTTGGCATAATTGCCATCTTCTCTTCTTCTCCGTGCTTCATCCTTTTCAAGCCTAGGATCGTCTCTATTTCCTCTAGCAAGACGGTAGCCTCAAATGTGGAGAATAAGAAAGTATGGGTGGAAGGATGCCAGGTTTCAATCAATGCTCCTATGGCAGCCCAATCTATGTGAATTTGATCATAGTGTTTGGCATGGGTGACCAACCCCAAGAGATGCCATCTAGCTACATATACCCTCATATCTGAAGAGAATTTGGAGAGGATTAAGGGTAACCACTTGACTTTTACATATCTTCTAGCCCCTGGGAGGTTTGGATAGTCCTGTGAAGAGCAGAACATATGCATATAATAAGAAATTGAGAACTTGGCAGAAGAGCATCGCAAAGCAACAGTAGGAAAGACTTACTTGATTCAAAGCAATTCTATTGCTCAAGTGTCCTTGTATTTCAGAAAGTCTGGGTGTGGAGATCTTGGGCTTCTTCATCATCCTGTTCACCATCCTGTCCATCGCTTGAGTTTGCTTGAGGGATGTATACGGCAGCATGCGGTTGCAGAAGAACAAAGCAGAACAGAAAAAACCGCAGGGAAGAAAGAAGCAGTTCGATGCAAGGAAGGTGATTTACTAAAGGAAGGCTGCCGTTTTATAACGATTTGCAGAGTCTTGAAGAGCCTTAAAGATAGAAGTTTGGTTGGGTTAAGGACTCTGCTTCTGATTTAGAAACGGTGTTTCGCGCTGAATTAACGCCTTATGTGAGGGCGTGTTTTTTAATTTTGACGACCTGTAGTGTGGTCGTGTTTTATGTCACGCCCTTTATGACGGCGTGTTTATTTCAAGTTCCTGCTATTGGTTGCGTCTTTGAGTAGGGCGTGTTTTCCATATTACACGACTTGTGGTTAGGCGTCTTTTATTCTGGTAGCGCCCTATTCTTAGGCGTGTTCTTTTGGCCTGCGTTTTTTGCCCTATCCATGCTTTTGATGAACTTAAGTGCTGTTATTTGATGGAAATTGTTTATAATTAAGCACTTACGATCATGTTCTAAATGAAGAATAACAAGTTTCAAAGTGTAAGAATTTGCAGGATTCAAGGCGTTTGGATCGCTGGTGGGAGTAACATCTTGTCACCCTGTATCCTTTTCTTGTAAGCACTGATTACTATATGATATCTACGCTATTATAGCATATCAAGGACCTTGTGATTCTGATAAACCTGAAATTTGAGTTCCCCTTCATCAAAAACGATGACGATTTCAGGAGAGTCTTTATCACACGGATAGGCCGTTGAGTTATTAAAGGTCGGGACGATGGTTCCACTTTCTGAGTTGATGCGCGGACAAACGGGCTTCGGCTTAGTGTTGGCTCAGAGATATGGATTCTTGACCAGACCTAAATAGCTTAACAATATTATCCTTGATTATTTTCTAGTTTTAGTTTGTTTTAATCTTTTTCTTTTAGCCCAGCATGCATCATGTAGGACTTTGAGTTTCATGCTGAAAATCTTCATATTATGGCAATAATGAAGTTCGCTCGTTCTCAATTGAGATAACATGAGATATTCCACTCCAAATCAAGTACTTCGTTCTGGTTGAGGCCATTCAGGCGGATTCCTTGGAAGTGACCCTTTTGTTGGATTTCTATCCCAATTCTCTTTACTTTTCTGCAAAATTTACCTTGGTTGCAGCACATCCACGCTGGCTGGTAATCGCTCTCCAATGGTCTTTCCTTGTCGTGCCCGCGCGCACACCCTTTTATTTACTTAGCTTAATCTCCTTCTTTCCAACAAATCGACATTTCCTTGGAACCTCTCAGAGTTGTTTCACTCAGAATTTTGGAACGATTTCAAATACTTAGTGTCTGAGGCGTGTCACATCACACCTTGGCGTCTCCTTATCAGTTCATTCTACTTCATCTCATTTTCGTTTCACTCCCTTGCAAAGCAGACGCCAAGGCGGGGCAGCTGTAGACACGCCAAAATTGACGTTTTGTTGATCAAATCTCATGTTATTATGTAAACGCCCCAAGTGGACTTCAATATTCTTATAATATAAAGTTTTTCTATTTTTTGTGAATTTTTATGCATTTTTCTTGCATTTTGTTATTCACGACTTTATTAAGGGCGTTAATTTATAAAGTCACGACCTGTAATAAGGCGTTTTCAAAGAAAGGACGACCGTGTTACAGGGCGTCAATTCCTGGTATTATCCGCTAATTTCTGGAATTATCAATTTTCAAAATAAAAGGCATTTTCTGAGTAACGCCCTTCCTCAAGGCGTGTTTTTAAGAAACGCCGTTATCATAGGCGTGTTATATCAGTGTTTAAACAGAGCAAGTTCTATTTCTAAAATTAAATCCAGGAAGAAACGCCCTTTTCTAGGTCGTGTTTCAAGAAACGCCTCTGTTGCAGTCGTCAATTCATCAAGAGACGTCCTCGATTAAGGCGTGTTTCGCTCCAGAGTCCTTCCTTTTTCGATCTTTCCCTCACAGTTCCCTATCATAATTTGGTCTCTTGCTCGATCTTAATCCTTCCTTGAATGCCTCATTACCCGTTCTGATCTTACCTTGCTTGATCACATCCAATTGAAGCTATAAATTGAAGCCTTGATCGATCGTGTAAAGGGTGGAAGCATTGTTTTAAGCAGGTGAAGCACGTGAAGCAGGTTTCAAAAGGTTTAAGCATTCACGAACAGAGCCTTCTTCATCCTTTGCTGCATCCTCTCTGCGTTTTTCATTGGGCTTCATCCGGTGCTTCATCCATCTACTTCCGTCATCTTCACCCAAGTTCCCTTTACTGTCGCCAGGGACAGCAGGGTTTCTCAGCCTTTTCATCTCTCTGTTTTTTTTTATTCACATCACTCCATTCATCATATACGTTCATCCTTCATATCTATTCACACTTTATCGCATTTTTATCATCATACTCCCCCTCCCTTAAGTCTTGTTAAGGGGTTTAAAAACAATCAAAAAAAAAGGTGCGCATGTGCCTTTCTTTCCTTCATTATTACACGTCTATTTGAATAGATACTACTGCATTTTGGGCTGATCCCTCTCTTCTTGTTTGTGTTTATTGTCCGTTTTGCAAGGTAATCAACTAAGAAGACCCGCTTCATCGGCCGGCCGATTGAAGTTGGAGGAGGAAATCCACATCCATCCCGCATCCCAATTTCCACCAGGTACACGCGATCTCCTTTTCTTCTTATTGAGGTAATCCCTCTGGCGATCACAACTCCCTTTTAAGCACCTCGTGCTATTTTTATTACTTCTTATTCATTTATTATTTTTATTTCTTTTCCTAAGTGTGGATTTTAATCCGAATCTACACCCACAGGCTCTCATTTGATGTAACAAGATCCCTTGGACATTCGAAAATGAACGGTAACTCTCTTGGCAAATAATCATAGCAAAAGTTTAAGAGTCCCGCTTGTGCAGTAGGGATCTTGACATGGAATGGCTCCTTTAGAAATAACTCCCTTGATAAATAGATGGTATCTATCATTGGGAGTTTGACCTTCGGCATAAAGGGCTTCTTATTTGATGCACTACTCAAGGGCGTTGGAATATCGTGTGTGAATATGCTTGATAGCATAGACGTTCGCCCCTTGCATGGAAGTTGGTAGGGAGTAGACAAAACGTCAAAAGCTTCCAATAAAGAGCGGCCTGACCCTCCCTTGAGCATAGAATTCATCATCTCCTCGGCAGTAGAATGTGTCATCACTATGCATGAGGAGATCCCCTTCTTTTGATTGGCCATTTGGACTATGACCGAACAAGGGGTAATAAGGGCCTTGAAAGCATGTTGGCCAATGAGTAACGTGATCGTTATTGTTTTGGCCCTTGATTTACTTAGCACCAATTCCTGAGAGTCCTTTTTGATGGACATTGGTGCAGATGGAGATTCGGCCTTCTCAAAGGTGACCGGTACAAGAACTCAAATTGGCATTCGGCATATGAAATCTTGAATTTTGAACGGCATAGCCGTAACCGAATTCTTCTTGTCCGATTCTTGATCATCATATTTGGCACATGTATTTATAAGAATACACCCACTCCGAGAGGTGATAGAAAGAGGTGAGTCGGAAACAACATGATCGTACAATGGAGGTTCAATGGAAGGGGTAGATGGAAGTTGAAACACATCGAGCTTCTTCTCTTGCTCGGGAGCAGATGAGGTTGACTCGGGTGCAAAAATGGATGAGCCCTGCTCAGGGTTAGCCACGAATTTGGGTAAGGGGTCAAGTGGAGGAGTAAGAGGGGTTGGGTTTGAAGTTATAGGGATGGTGGAAGCCTGAAGTGGCGGAGGCGAGATGGAGGCAACAGGCTCAGCGGGTAATAGAGGTTCAATGGAATGGGTTGTAAAAAGAGTAGGTGGAGGTTGAAACACGACGAGCTTCTCCTCCTGCTCGGGAGCAGACGAGGTTGGCTCTGGTGCAAAAATAGATGGGCCCTGCTCTAGACTAATCACGGGTTTGGGTATGAGGTTGAGTGGAGGAACAGGAATGGTTGTATTCGGAGTTACAAGGCTAGTGGAGGTTTTAGGTGGAGACGATGGAGGTTTACTTGGTTGGGGACAAGGGTTAATAGAAGGCTCCATGGAGGTTTTATGTGAAGGCGATGAAGGATTACTTGGTTGGGAACAAGGGTTAATGGAATGCTCAGTGGAAGCCAATGGTGCAAGGGTTAATTGTGCGATCAAAGGGGTAATAGTAGAAGGCTTGGTACATAGAAAATGGGTGGTACGTGGGGGGTCAAGGATAGAAGGCGATTCATGGTGCATTGATGCGGGTTGTTGGGGTGTAAACCCGTCATCGTAATACCAGGTGGTTTCATAGGTAAGGGTAGAATCAGTGGTTGACTCATGGTATATTGACGTGGGTTGCTGGTGCATGGACCCATCATCATAATGCCATGATGTCTCATAGATAGGGGTAGAATTAGTAGGAGACTCATGGTACGTTGACGTAGATTGCTGGAGCATGAATCGATCGTCATAATACCATGGCGTCTCATAGATAGGGGTAGAATCAGTAGGAGACTCATGGTACGTTGACGTAGGTTGCTGGAGCATGGACCCATCGTCATAATACCATGATGTTTCATAGGTAGGGGTTGGGTCAGTGACTTCGTCCTGAGCAGGGGAGTCTTCTGGTGGTGGTGGGAGAGAGAAGGAATGAAGAAACCTCGGAGTGGGTAAATCTTCAAAATTTTCGAAGATGTGATCAGGTGTCATTTATAATTCCTCATAATTATTAGGTTCAAATGGATGCTGTGATGGAGGCGTATTGATGAGGTGAGGTGACGTGTATTGGTATGGAGGATTTTGCGTATATGAATATGGATGTGGAGACGGAGGGCCGTATGAATTAGCGTGATAAATGGGTGATGGGTAGATGTCATCCATTTGATCGTAACGACTTGAAAGAAGCTCTTGCTCATACTCATCTCTTACCTTCTTCCACTCCTTATCTATTTCAGCGATTTTAGCGTGAAGGGGGTTAACTTGAGGAGGAGTAGGAAGAGGTCGCGGACTCGTGATCCTCTTTAATTGTTCCTCCATTTGATCAATTTTATCAATGATAGCTTGTTGGAGAGGTGTGACTTGTAAAGTTGAGAGTCGACTTTGAGACTCTGGAGGGGCGGCTTGACATGAAGGCCGTGAAGGAGAAAGGGAGTAAGGTTTGCCCATGGAATGACCCGGTCGAACCGGGGTAAGAGGGACGGCCAGATTTTGGGGCCATGAGGGATGCTGAAATGAGGGAGGTGGTTGGCCCATGTGGTCCTCAAAAGGAGCAGCACGAGGACCACCTATTGCGCATGGATGACCTAGGGGAGAGGTAGAAGTAGAACCCCTCTTAATGATAGCCTGGATGGCTTCAAGTTGTTGAGGAGTAAGGGAGTCGATGTGAGGAGCTAAGACATCTAAGGCATGGAGAGCACTAATGGAGGAGGAAGCTCCCCCGGCAGTGGCCTGTACTCTATAAGAGGACTCATATGATAGACCAACGTCCATGGGCTGGACGTGTGGCTCACACCGGTAGCCCCGATCTGAGTTATAGACTCCATAGGAATTGTGACCTGGGTCACACATTTGGGACTCATAGGCGTCGGCCTTGAAAGCATTGTGATCATGTTCAGCCATCCATAACAATCTTTTGAGAGCATAATAGCAAACACCAGCAAACAATTAACAGAGATTAACAGACAAGTGAATGCTTTATGTCCTTTTTTTGTTTTTATTTTAACTCTTTTTTTTTCTTTTTAACAATTGTAAAAATTCACACAAAATTTGCAAAAATCCTAGTTACACCTTTGTTTTACCGCCGTGTGAACTAGGGACACTCGACTCACCACGAATGGGCTGACTATCTCCAGGGAACTTCAGTGGTACAACCAGCCCAGTGAACGAAGAGGGAATCCTTCGATGTCGGGGACTTACGGAGGTCCCGATGAAGGAGATCCTAGTCCGTCGAGAGGAATTCCCGATGGAGAGTCCTTCTTTCACGAGAGAGGTTAATCCTTAAAAAAGTAAAAGAAAAGAAAGAAAAAGGGGTAAATGCATGAAATGCAGTGCTGAATAAAAGATATATAACACAATAACACAGAGATAATCACACAAATATAATAGAGATAACAATGATATAACAGAGATATAAAAGCAGTAAACAGATAGAGTAGGATATAACCGTTCTTTTTTTTCGAGTCGACACAGACTAGAAATCACAAAAGAGAAGACTAAGGGGGTGCACGCGGTGCACTAGAGGGATGATGTAGCGCACGCGGGCGCAATAAGAAGGGGGGCACACGAGGGTGCTAACTGGAGGGAGCACACGTGGGTGCCGAGTGGAGGGGCACACGTGGGTGCCGAATGGAAGGGGCACACGTGGGTGCCAAATGAGGGGGCACACGTGCACGAGGTGTACGAGACAACGTTGACCTCAAAGGAATCACAAAGGACCGGGGGAGTGCACGAGATGCACGAGGGAAATGGTCGCACATGGGCGCAATAGGGAAGGGCACACGTGAGTGCCGAAAGAAGGGAGGCACACGTGGGTGCCGAAAAGAGGGACGCACACGTGGGTGCCGAGAGTTCAAGGGTAACCCAAAAAAAGCAAAAGAAGGTCCCACCGTGATCGCCAGAGATGTGAACGCGTCACGTGGTTGACTGAGAGAGAGAGATGGGGTTTCTCCCTCTCTTAGTGAAAGAAAAAAAATGACGAAAGAAACGCGTGCGTAAAGGGGGGTGAAATAGAAAAAAGTGGAGAGTACGACCTGAAAGGACACTCTGTAGGGGAACGAGGAGAACCTAAACTTACCGAATTCCGGTACGAGGCAGAGATAGGGATCCGAAGACCCTCTCACGCAAACTGAACCCCTTCCTGGTAGGTGTGACCTACCATTCCGAGAGCAGTTTTTCATATACCGAGTTCGTATCCTGGGACTCTACGTAGTAGAAATTGGCGGACACAAAAACACACGTAGACTCAGAATTTGGAACGGCATATCACTCCTCACACAGTTATAATAGCAAAAATATAACAGAGAGTAAACAGACCGTCGCAGGACATTGATCCTGCGAGGTTTTAACAATAATATAACAAAGTGCAGAAAGGAAGTGCTGAAAGTAAATGACCACGGTGGAATGACTCACCGCGACCGATTTTAGTACAAACATGTTAGGGTGCTAGGCCCGGATACAGAGGGGGGGGGTGAATGTATCCTGCTACAAATAATGCCCAAATAGAAAACTCAGATGCTAGGCAAATTTCGGAATTAAGCTAATTCGATTAAGCAAAATAACAAGTAGGTGGAGCGAGCCTATCCAAGCATCTAACGGAAGCAAATCAAGCAATCAAACCACTGCTCAATACATTTTTAGGTGGTTCGGTCCTCCAGACCTACATCCACCTCTCACTCCCAACCGGAGTGAGGCTTCACTAGCAAATACTAGAACCAAGCAGACTCAGTCTGCGAACAAGGTGCTGCCACACAGCTTGACCAGGGGAACAACCTCCCCTCTTCCTCCCAACTGGAGGGACACCCCAAGTGACTCCCAGCCACTTGGAAACCAGAGACCGAAGCCTCTCTTCCTCCAGACCAGAGGGACCCCTGGACTTGCTACCCACAAGCCCAGAACCGGAGACAAGTCTCCCTTCCTCCAAACCGGAGGGAACCCACAAGTAGCTCCCAGCTACTTGCAACCGGAGATCAGATCTCCCTTCTCCTGACCCACCAGGAGGAACCCGACCTCAGACCAGAGGATCAGAAGAACAAAGATAACCAGGTGAAAAGGAAAAAATAAGAAACGGAAATAACACAGCAAACATAAGCTGTAAATGAAGGAACATCAGATGTGGCTCCCATGGAGCTGACTGGCCTGGATTTGATCCACGGTCCAGTAGACAGATCTTCAGTAACTTCTTCCTTTTTCTCCACGAACTCTCTCTCTCTCTCTCTATCTCTTTCTTTCTCTTCTGCTCTCCTTTTCTCTCACGCTGTTCTCTCCTTCTTCTCTTCAACTCTTTTTCTTCTTCTTCTCTTTTTCTGGATCGAAGGGCTTTCTGCTCTCCAGGCTTCTTCTTCGATCAGCCTCCATCTGAAGACGAAGGCTCCAATATATACCAGCAGCAGTGGGGAGATAGGGCGTGTACTTCCCACGCCTTTCGTCCAGAAGATTCCTTCTCGGATCACGTGCTCAGCACCCACCTCGGATCACGTGTCAGGTGCCAGCTTCGGGTCACGTGCTCAATGACAGCAATCTGACTTGCTGCGTTGACGCTGTTAAGCAATGGCGTTAATGCAGTGAGGCATTCCAGTAAGCCATTAGCTTCGTCTCTTTAGCTGCTGCGTCGACGCTGCTCAATTGTGGCGTTGACGCAGTGGAATAGCCTGTGAAAGTGAATGCTCCTTTAACTGCTGCATCGACGCTGCTCCATTGTGGTGTTGACGTAGTGGAAGATATCGTGAAGGCTTCGTCAACTGATGCGTGGATGCTTTAAGCTCCCAGCGTCGACCCTGTTCCCTTCAGCAACAAGAATGAAGTCATAAGATCTAAGTATGTACATTGTAGTGTATATACTTCGAAAGAAACAGTCCAATGTATATACTTCAAGAACTCTAGACAACGGACGCTGTACAGACTTCAGATGCTACAGTCCAATGTATGGACTTTACAATGCAAACAACAATGTATAGACTTCATGTAAAAGCCCAATGTATAGACATTGAATTCGAAGACCAATGTGCAGACTTTGGATTTGAAGACCAGTGTGCAGACTTCAAGTTTAACTGTGGATGTACAGACTTCAGGTGTGAAGACCATTGTGCAGACTTTGGAGAACAACAGCCAATGTATAGACTTGATGGAGCGAAGCCAATGTACAGACTTAATGTGTAGCTGAAGCCTTGAACGTAGGAATAGGCTGGAGTGTATAGACTTCAGGCTTCAGAACCGAATGTACAGACTTCGCCTAAGAAACGTAGGGAAAGACCCCAGTGTATAGACTTTGCCTTGAACGAAGGTAAGTGATGAGTGTATAGACTTTCACGATGTGTAGACTTGGAAACGTGAAAGCTACAGTGAAGGAGTGTACACACTTGACCAATTCAAGGGCAAATCGAGTGTACAGACTCTGAGTCCAAACCCAACTACTGTACAGACTTAGAATGTGAAGACTGATGTACAAACTTCATTAATCAAAGCATGAATGAGACGCTGTACACACTTAGCCTAGGACAATGTATAGACTCAATCAAATGAAGAGCTTCCAGTGTATGGACTTGAGTTAAGTGCATTGGCTGTACAGACTTCAATTAGAAGATGCCCGATGTACAGACTTGAAGAAGAGATGCCAATGTACAGTCTTAATGATATGAACAATAAGGCATGCTGTACAGACTTACTCGATCAAGCTGATGTATAGACTTTGATACCCAGACAGTCATTGTTCTGATGGGTCGACGCATCAGCAAGGGTGGGTCGACCCACTACTGTTCATACTAACTAAGCAGAGTGTAGCAATGAATGCTTTATGCATCAGTTAACATGACTGAACATAAACTGCAATGCTTTATGATCTGATGTCATGACTGAACAGCAAATTAACTGAACATATGAAAGACTGCATTATGATCAGAGAATGACTGAATAATAGCATGATGACTCACACAGCAAGATGACTCACAGTGAATAACTCACATCAAAAACCAATCATCAAAACCATCATCAAAACCACATGGGCACAACAAAACAGACCCGTGCGGGATTTAGCTATCCGCGGGTATTATAGACATAAAATAAAAAATTACTACAAGCACGTGTTTGGTGGTGTGATCGCCAGGGATCGAGGGCCCCAAACTGGTTGATCGCTTTTGCCTTTGACGCGGGATGATATGGGCTCCTTCTTCCTCTTCGTTCGGCTGGCCGAAAAAGAGGGCTTTTGAGTTGGTTACCCTGCAAAATGAACAAACACAGAAACTAACTCAGAATGATGATATAACAGCAATTCATAACATGATAATAACATAAATAACAAATTAAAAATGCCAAAAATAAAGGGGTGAGGGAAGCTTATTTAGAAGTCGAGGGGCTTCGAGGAACACGAGAAGGACACGGGCCGACGGTGGGATGACACGACTTCCCACGGGGGAACACGGGAGCCGAATCCTCGCCTTTCTTTCTAAATCTTACAATGGATAACAAACTAGTATGAGCTAAAATAATATTGACATATATATAAATATACACACATACATACGTTAAATATATACATATAAAAGCATATATAATATTTACATATATGTTTGAGTATATAATATATATGTATATCTAATATATATATATATATATGTATATATTCTCTTTGATATATATATGTGTAGATATTTAAATATATGTGTATAATTATATATATAGAAATAGTAGGATTAACATCCTAACAACAACAAAAATATAAGAACTCTACGTGCATGAGTGTGTGAGTGAGTATGAAACTGTGTGTGTATGAGTTGAAACCGTGTGTGCACCTGAAACTACGTGTGAACGTGGGTGCGTGAATGAACGGGAGGTAGAGATACAGCGTGAGAGGGAGAGAAAGAGAGAGAGATAAAGTGAATTCGAGAGAGAGAAATGGAGACAGGGAGGGGGGAGAGAAAAACAATAAAAAAAGAGAAAGTGAGCAGAAAGAGTAAGAGAGAGAGAGATCGGGTATGGGGGAGAGAGAACGTATGGGAGAGACGAGAGCAGAGAGATGGAAAGAGAGAGGGTGAGAGAGAGATCGATACGGGGAGAGGGGGGAGAGAAAATAGGGAGGAAAAAAAATATAAAAGAAGAAAAGTGAGGGAAAGAGAAAAAGGGAGTTCGAGAGGGGGGGGGGGAGAGATCGAGACACGGAGAGAGGGGGAGAGAGAAGAGATAGGGAAGGAGGGGGAGAGAAATTAAAAAAAAAGTGAAGATGAGAGACGGATCGAGAGAGAGCAGAGAGAGATCGGGTGAAAGGGGAGAGAAGAGATGTGGACGTGCAAAATTGCACACCCATACATCCCAACTAGTCCAACACTAATAACAACTTCAACCGAAGAAGCTGTAGAAAAGCGGGGCCGTCCGGACTCCCCGAACGCACATACACTGCCATGGAGCTATCTCCAGAGTCACGACAGTGAAGAGAAATCAACCACCAAGCGGCCCCACAATCCATGGGCCTCGAAGAAAATCAAGCGGGCCATGACTTGTGCTCACAACGGGCTCAAAATTGCCCACTTAGCCCCTCAGCGGCACGCCTTGTGCCCTGTTCAGCGGCACACCCCAGGGAGCCCCAGCGGCACACCCCAGGGTGTCCCCAGCGGCACACCCTCGTGGGGGTCCAGCGGCACACCAAGGGGGCGCCCAGCGGCACACCCCCTGGGCCGTCCAGCGGCACACCCAAGGGGGCGCCCAGCGGCACACCCCCTGGGCCGCCCAGCGGCACGCCCCCAGGCGCCCAACGGCACGCCCAGTTTGGGCTTCAGCAGCACGCCCGTTCGGAGCTCCAGCGGCACACCTCCTTGGGCTTCCAGCGGCACGTTGTTTGCCCCCTCAACGGCACGCTTGGGCAGCCCTTCAGCGGCACGGCCTTTGGCCCTCCCAGCGGCACACTTCTTGAGCCCGCCAGCGGCACAGCGTTAAGGCATTTCAATGGCCGAACGACGTGAAGCCCATGCCCTACGGATTCTTGGCGCGCAGTGGACTTGCTGAGGTGTCGCCCGGGGAGAGAGCCACGCTGCCTATCCCCCTGCCACCAAGGACGACGGGTCAAATCCCCAATCAATGCCTTCGATTTCCCGCCTCCGACTACCGTGCTCGGACGCTTCCGCCGTGGAGGGTATAAAAACCCCTCTCTTTCGACACAAACGGGGGGAGACACAGAGGCGGAGGGCGAAGAGAAGAAAAGAAGAAGAGGAAGAGAAGAAGGGAAGAAGAAGGAGAAGAGAAAAGGGGGGGAAGGGGAGGAAGAGACAGAGGGACACACGCTGAAGAGAAGAAGAGAAGAAGAGGGAAGAGAGGAAGAGAGGGGAGAGGCTTCGTCGCTCCACCCACCGCCGCCATCTGTGCGAAGAGGGAAGAGAAGAAAGAAGAGGAGGGGAGGCTCCGCCTCCCCCTTCCTGCTGCTCCGTCCACCCGCCACCGCCGTCCGCGTGAAGAGAAGAAGGATAAGAAGAGAAGAAGAGGAGCTCGTCGCTCCACCTACCACCACCGTCTGTGTGAATAGAAGAAGAGAAGAAGAATGAGTGGAGAGAGGGAGTGAGGTCCGGGAGGGGAGGAGTCCACGCTCCGTTCCCCCCCCCACTGTATTTTCTTCTCCTCTTCATTTCCTTTCATTTCTTGTTTTACCATCGTTGCAATGTATTAGTCCCCTCGGGGCACTCCTTTCGTGATAATAAAAGTAGAAGGCTTGCAAGTATTTTTTCTTGGACGTCTTTCTAAAGCATTTCTTCCGTGTTTGCATCCTTCGGTGTTTCAAGCCCCCCCTTTCCCTTTCTCCTTTTGTTAGGATTTGTTTCCTCCCGGGTATTTTTGCCTTCGCTCACCCCCGGGCGCCCTCAGCGGTACACCCTCCCTGATTGTGCCTCCAACGGCACGCCCCGTCGTCCCTTCAGCGGCACGCCCTGATTGTGCCTCCAACGGCACGCCCAGTCACGCCTTCAGCGGCACACCCTAACTGCGCCCCAGCGGCACACCCCAGTCCAACCCCAGCGGCACACTCTAGCCGTGCCCCAGCGGCACGCCCCAACCAGCTTTCGCCGGCACACCCCCATCGGGCCTTTGCCGGTGCACTCTTCAACACCCTTCGCCGGCATGGCCTTGGCTGCCTTTCCCCAGCACGCCTATGATGACCCTCGCCGGTACACCCCTTTGGGCCTTCCTCGGCACGGCCTTCATGGCCTTCACCGCCATACCCTTGGCCCCCTTGGCCCGACACACTTGCCCTTCCTTCTTGCCCGATGCATCCCCCCTCAGCCAGTCCTAGAGTAGCCTTCCACTCGCCGTTCCCTCCGAGTTTTTTGAGGTTTATAAAGGTGTTGCCGCTCTCGGGCGCCCATCTCCAGTTGTCGGGTTCCGCCACTCCATGTGGGCGCGTTCCCTGTATCTCCCTTACGCTCGGGTTAAGGGGAGATGCTGCCAAATTTTCGTTAGAAACAATAACATATTGAAAGATAAAAGGAAGCAACAAACAAATGGAACAGCCACACATTTAAAAGACAAAAGACAGCAACAAACAAATGAAAAGAACAACGGTGAAATGCCTTAACCAAAGCAAATGGAACCGCAATCAATTCAAAGAGGACCGAATCGAATGACAACTAAACAACTTGAACATCCGCCCTCACAAAAGAAAGAATGAAAATTAATCAAGAGAAGAAAAGAAGAAACCCATGCAAACTTAATAAAAATCAGAAAAGAAGAAAAGAAAAGCCTTAAAAGAAACGGAGGAGGAGTGGGCTCCCCATGCCTTTCGTCGGTACGCCCCTTCAGCTACCTTCGCCGGCACACCCACTCGCGCCCTTCGCCGGTACACCTTCCATGGCCCCTCGCCGATACACCTAGCCAACTCTTCCCCGGTACGCCCTTCAGTGGCCTTCGCCGGCACACTCCCCGTTGCCTTCGCCGGCACGCTCCATGCCGCCTTCGCCGGCACACTTCCTGCCGCCTTCGCCGGCACACACCCGCTTGGCCCTTCGCCGGCATGCTCCTTTGGCCCTCAGCGGCACGCACCCTTTCAGCCCCTCAGCGGTACACTCCCTCAGCCCTTCAGCGGCACACTCCTCAGCCCTTCAGCGGCATAGCCCCAGGCCCTTCAGCGGCACACTCCCAGCCCTTCAGTGGTACACCCCCAGCCCCTTCAGTGGCACACTCCCAGCCCTTCAGCGACACACCCTCAGCCCTTCAGTGGTACGCCTTTCTCTTAGCCCTTTAATGACCCATTCTCTCTCCAGAAAATATGAGTAATAATAATAATAATAATAAATAATAACAGATTCAAAAAAAATGAATAAATAAATAAGAATAATAAAGGAATAAGTAATAGTAATAATAAGCTTAAAAATAATAACGATAATAATAATTAGACAAATAAACGATAACAAAAAATGAATGAATAATAATAACGAACTCAATAAGAATGATAAATAAATAAAAGATAACCAAAATAAATAATAATAACGAACTTAACGAAACACGACAAGCAAATGAATGACAATAAAATGAACAAAAATAATAACAAACCTAATAATAGCACTGATAAATAAATAAATCGTAAAAAAATGATAAATAGATAGTAATAACAAACTCACTCAAAGATACGCATAAATCAACGAATAATAATGATAAAATTTCAAATGATAACAAAACAATGAGATCCACCTTGCAGCCCCGTCTCTCTCGTGACTCGGTACCGAAGGAATAACAATGTCGCCCTTCCAGCTTGTGCCCGAGTCTTGGGAATCATCCCGAACTGGCCGTGACCCGACCTCGTCTCAGGCTGACATTCCGATTAAACCGGATTCATTTCTCCGGCCGGATCCCTTCCGAGCCGCTACTAAAATTGCCGCACGTTCGGTAGACATTTGAATGGGTTCACCTCGGTTTTCGCCGCGTTTCTATTACGGACCTGTGTCTAAACATGAAAAGACCCGTGAGCAATCAATATGGCCGACGGCTCCCTCCCCGACATGGTCGTGAGCCGGCATTGCTCCAGACCGATAGCCCGTTAAATCGGATTCATTCTAACGGGTCGGGATTCGCTCCCGCTCCTTCATTGAAATTGCCATAAACTCGGCATATATTTGCACGGGGTCGTTTCCGCCCACGCCACACTTTCAATATGGGCCCTTCCCCGAACATGAAGAGGTCCGCAAGTGACTGACAGAATCGGAATAGAACGAGACGGCTCTCGCCACCCCTGGACTCCTTCCATGGGAATATTAAGAAGACCTCCGTGGGCCACACTTAGACCTCGGGCCCGCCCCGATCATGGTCATCGTCTGGCTGATATCCTTGATCTACAGCCCGCTCCTTTCGAACACATTTTCGGTTCTTGAGTTTAGTCCCCGGACTCTCCCCCATTGCCCTCCGGCACCGGAAATATTAATGATGCCCGCGCAAGCCTCGTTTGGACCACGGGAGGCACCCCCAATATGGTCCTGGCTCGATCTCGCACCGGGCCAATAGATTCACTGGTTTTCGACTACAACAATCGAGATTCAGCCGAATGTTTTCAGTGTCTCGGAATAATAAACTTGCCGTATCCCGGCACGCATATGTTCCAGGTCCTCCCGCGGCGATTACAATATTCTCAAGCCGGACTCCCGTTCGGATATTAAGTGGTCTCCCGAATGACCGATATGTTTCGAACGCCCGCTTCTCCAGACACAGGGCTTTTCAGCCGATTCAAGGGATATTCCCTCGTTGCCCCTTGGCACCGGAAATATTAATGACGCTCATGCGAGTCTCGTTTCGACCGCGGGGGGCCCACCGCAGTATGGTCGCATCTTGCCCTTGCACCTGGCCAACAGATTTACCGGTTTCTGACCGCTCTAACTGAGGTTTAGCCAAACGTTTTCCGTTCTTCTGAACAATAAATTGCAATATCCTGGCGTACATATGCTCCGGTCTCCCCACGACGATCGCGCTTTTCTCGAGCCGGACATTCGTCCGAAGATTAAATGGTCAGCATATGACCGACACGATCTCGAATGTTTCCTTCTCGCCCTCGCATGAGGATTTCAATACCTCGTAATAGACCTTTCATGCACTTAATTTCTTGGCCATGAGGCCCTAAATCCTGATGATTAATCAAGGGTGTTCCCTCGTATGGGGGATGTAAATGACGTCGTGACCTTTATGGCACGGCGGGCTTCGGTCCCGACACGAACCACACAATCGTCTGATGAAGTCAGATCGAGCGCACCATGGGCTCTTCGGAGCCCGAATAAATTGTCACTCCGGTGACTGGCACGCCCACACAACCAATAAACGAATAAACCAACAAGAGAATAAAAGGTGAAAAAAGTGGGTCCACAAGTCTGGCACGCCCGGTGGGACCAAACCACCCTTCATCCCTTCGCCGGGATTCAGGGCCTCATGGCCCCCTAATAAACGATGTTTGCCTGCTTTGATTAATTGCAGATGCTGTCTTCGCCAGTCCTATGGGGAGAAAAGCCTGGCTCGGTGCAGTTGCCTTCGCGGCCTCGAGAACGCTGCTTTGAAGCATATGCAGCTTCCAAAAATCATGGGGGCTGTTATAAAAAAAAAGGGAAGAGAAGATAAGAGAAAGAGAACAGAAGGGAGGGGAAATCTAGCCCCCCGTTTCCCTCAAGAAGAAAGAGAAGAAAAGAAGAAAAGAAGAAAAGAAGAAAGGAAGAAATGTAGAAAAGAAGAAAAGAAAAAAAAAGAGAGAAAAGAAAGAAGCAAAAAAAAAAGAAGAGAAAGAATTGGCAATAGAGGGTTGTACGGCCACGTCCGTCGAGACCCGTGTTGAACAAAGATTACCACTGTGGGGTTGATGACGTGGAGCGAACCACTCATCCCCTCCCTGAGGGGGTGAGTGCTCTCCTGCACCCCCACCCTGGTCAATCATACAAAAAAGAAGAGAAGAGAAGAAGGGACAAAAAAAAGAGAGAGAAGAAGAGAAGAAAAAAAAAGGAGAAAAAAAAAGAGAAGAAAAAGAGAAAGAAGAAAAGTCGGCCAGCATCGCCGACTAAAAGAGCAAGAAGAAACCCGGCATCCCGCCCGACTCTAGGAGGCTCCAAGTCCGTGGTGTAATGACCCCGCTCGTTCCTCCTTCTTGCTGCCTCCATCCGACACAAGACGGCCCCTCGAGTGGCTGTTAAAAGACCCAGCGAGCCACAATCGTAGCTTGGTGAATGGCTACCCGCTGTGGGGAATGCTTTATAGCAATGAGGCCAAGCACGGCCACCACTCCTGAAGAGAGCATGCATATACCCCGCCATGGGGGATAAGAAGAAGATATATACCCTGCTACGGGGGCATAAGAGGCAAAAAAAAAAGATACACCCCATTCCCAGGGGCACATGAAGAGAATCCGCCCCGACTGAGGGGCAAAAAGTAAAGGCTACACCCCGACTTCGGGGCATTTGAAGAAGAATCCACCCTGACCTGGGGACATAAGAAGAAATAGAGTTGCACCCCAGCTTAGAGGTATTTGAAGAAGAGAAACACACCCCGATATGGGGGCACATGAAACAAAAGACATACCCCGCCATGGGGGCGTAAGAAGAAAAGAATTCACCCCTACTCGGGGGTACATGAAGCGACAAAGAATACACCCCGCCTTAGGGGAATTTGAAGAAGAAAAATACAACCCACCGACGGGGGCACAGGAGCCATCAAGAACACACCCCACTTTCGGGGCACAAGAAGCAAACATTCCCCAGCGCGTCGGGGCAGAAGAAGAAGAATCCCCCCCGGGGGGCATAAAAAAGCAAAGATACACCCTCGTGCCGGGGGCACATGAAGCGAATACACTTTATCCCGGGGTCATGAGAAGCAGAAGGCGCATCCCACCCTGGGGGCATATGAAGCGAAAAGAATACATCCTGGCTTAGGGGAATACAAAGAGAAGTATACCCCACTCTGGGGCAGAGGAAGCGGGAGAATCACACCCCCGTCTTGAGGGTATTTGAAGAAAAAATATACCCCGCTTGGGGGCATAGAAGCCATAAAAGAATACGCTCCAGTTTAGGGGCATTTGAAGAAGCTACGTCCCGCCTTGGGAACATAAGAAGAGAAGAATCAACCCCGACCTAGGGGCATTTGAAGAAGCTACGTTCCACCTTGGGAGCATAAGAAGAGAAGAATACACCCCGACCTAGGGGCATTCGAAGAAGGAATACACCCCGACCTAGGGGCATTCGAAGAAGGAATACATCCCGGCCTTGGGGTCCATGAAGTAACATATATCCCCCCCCCCCTCTGGGGGGGGGGCCATCTGAAGCAGAACACACAATATTCCCAGGCTTAGGGGAGCACTTGAAGAAAGGAATACACCACGATGTGGGAACACATAAGCATAAGAAGAAGAGACTGCCCCGGCCTGGGGTCATGAGAAAAAGTAGAGTTGCACCCCGGCTTAGGGGGCATATGAAGAGAAGTGTACCCCACCTTGGGGCATAAGAGGCAGAAGAATCAACCCAGACTTAGGGGTAACTGAAGAGAATTCCACCCCACCCCTGGGGGCACGAGAAGCAAAATACACCCCGTCTTGGGGGCATATGAAGCCAAGAATCACACCCCCGTCTTGGGGGTATTTGAAGAAGAAGCCCACCTCGCCTCGAGGGCCTAGAAGCAACAGCCACGTCCCGGCTCAGGGGCATATGAAGAGAAGTCCACCCCGGCTTAGGGGCGTTTGAAGAAGAAACAAACCCCGCCAGTCGGGACACAGAAGTCATGAAGAATACGCCCCGGCCTAAGGGCATTTGAAGAAGTCACATCCCGCCTCGGGAGCATAAGAAGCAGCAAGAATACACCCCGGCTTAGGGGTATTTGAAGAAGAAATATACCCCATCTGGGACATAAAAGCCATGAAGAAATCGCCCCGGCTTAGGGGCATTTGAAGAAGTTACATCCCGCTTCGGGAGCATAAGAAAGAAAAGAATACACCCTGTCCTAGGGACGATTGAAGAAGAAACATACCCCGCCTGGGGGCATAGAAGCCATAAAGAATATGCCCCGGCTTAGGGGCATTTGAAGAAGCTACATCCCGCCATGGGGGCATAAGAAGAAAAGAATTCACCCCGGCCTGGGGACACTCAAAAAAAAAAACCACACCCTGGACTAGGGGCATACAAAGAAAGAAATTCACCCCACCTCGAGGGCATACGAAGCAAAACACACCCCATCTTGGGGGGGATAAGGAGCCAAGGACATACCCCGCCATGGGGGCATTTGAAGCGGGATACATCCCCACCCTGGGGGCATATGAAGCAACATACACCCCTCCTGGGGGCATAGAAGCCATAGAGAAGTCCACCCCGGCTTGGGGGCATGTGAAGGAGAAACAAACCCCGCCACTGGGGGCATAGAAGCCATGAAGAACGTGCCCCGCCAGGGGCACAGAAGCAAGGAGGCAGGATCCGCCCCGCCATGGGGGCACACAAAGAGAGAAACCACACCCCGCCATGGGGGGGCATGAGAAGCAAGAAATGTACCCCACCCCGGGGAGCATAAGAAGAGAAGAATACACCCCGACTTAGGGGCCTTCGATCAGGGGTCCATGAAGCAACATATGTCACGCCCCGAACCGATAGCAGCGGGAAGCGATGCTCGGAACGTGGCAGGAGACAAGTCACGATAACAAGAGCGGAAGATAAATAATCACAATAAAATACAAAGAGGCCAGACACACATTTGAAAAAATACGAACTCTTATTAATTTAAAAAGATATATTTGACACCACTTACAATAAAAGCTTCGAAATACATAACAAAAAGAAGGAACTAAACTAACAAGACTCAAGAAAATAGAAAGGACACAGACTCCAACTCTAGGGTCCAGGTACCACTCGATCACACCGATCCGATTCCCATGCACGTACCAATACTCGCGCACCTGAAAAGGGTTGGAAGTAGGGGTGAGCAAGAAGCTCAGTAGGAATTATACTCTATCATCAGGCAGTGGTTAAAGTGATTAACAAGTAATTACATTTTTCATGCCATGCTAAATATGTAAAAGACGGTAGCATGCTAGTAAAAGAAGTAATGACGATATAATGTAATAAACAGATCTTGCAAGGTCAAGAAAATCAAGTAAGAACGAATAAGATATCAAATACAAGATTGAACAAGAGTCTACAAGAATTTGTTACAGGAGTTTTCAAGTCAAAAATTACCACAAGATAGAACTCAAGTATAAGCATGAAGATCGATCACTAGTATATTAACCTCTTTGGTCAAACATGTCATGTATGATTGCAAATACAATGGTTTCCAACAGGAAATAGCAAGAGTTGGCCAAGCAAGCAAGTAGGGCAAGCGTCTCTTATACGCTCAGCGGGATTCAAGTACGTTACTTATCAAAACCTTGGGGGTGACGTCATTGTAATTCAAGTACCCAAGTAACTGGTAATAAGTAACAAGAGTTTATTCTAGACATAACAAGCATGTCCTGCACTTCGGGTGTATGCCTCACCCTGTCATTAACATCCCATGGGCTCACTAACTTTCGGGCGCTCTCCCCAGGACCAGACCGGGCCCTTATGGTGCGTTGGCATAAAAATGGATCCAAGATCCAAATGTCTAGATAGTCAAGTAAATGGCCAAATAATCGAGAGAATTTACTGTCATAAGCTCAAGATTAAAGGACTAACTTGTCCTTGGATTCAAGAGTTCAAAACACGATAAAACTCACATACCGAGGGTTATACGGCCACACCGGCCGTACTCCCAAGAGTCACGAACCACGAGTCACGAGGCCAACAATAGCGACTGACAGTATGCCGCTAGCTCTAAGTACGAACTGACTGACAGAATTAAGAAAAACCAACAAAGCCTTTACACGCCTAATTTTACATGCTTAATTAGGTATAAGGTTTTTCATTCACAGGATGAGATGGATCAAGATAGACAAGAATCAAGCTCAAAGGATAGCATGCAATTAAAGAAATTTACTTGTATATTTACCACTTATCATGTGCGTTTCTTACCAATTAACAGTTTAAGATGCTTATTAACTCCATTTAACATGCTAACTAACCATTAAGATACCAATTAACAATCTAGAATTTCATTAAATCATTTTCCATAAACACATATGTTGCTGATTTCAGAAATATAAAATCTACTTTCTAACAGCAAATTTTGATGCTAATCTAACCATCAAAAACACTAGTTATCAACTTAAGATACTAAATAGCAATTTAAATCACTAAGTAACATTAAAAACACGTAATTAACTACACATTAAATCACTTTCTATGAAAAGTATATTTCTGGAACAGAAATATAAATCTATTGTCTTAACAGCATCAAGATACTAATTTATCTATTAAACACACTAATTATCAAGTTAAGATACTAATTAGTAACTAAGATACTAATTTACACTTAAAAACACTAATTATCTATACATGAAGTTATTTCCTGTGAAAAATATATTTCTGGAACATAAATATAAATCTATTGTTTTGACAGTAATTAAGATATTAATTTTAGCACTTGAAAATACTAATTTGCAATTTAAGTACCAATTAGCAATTAAAATGCGATTAAGATACTAATTAATAATCAAAAATACTAATTTGTAATTAATAAGATCATTTTCTGTGAAAACATGTTTCTGAGACAGAAAGATAAATTTACTGGCTAAGTATGAAATTAAGATACTAATTTAGCGCTTAAATATACTAATTATCACTTTAAGAACTAATTAACAAGTAAGATGCTAAATAATAATTAAAAATCACTTTTAAATCATTTTATATGATAAATAGATTTCTGAGACAGAAATATAGATATATTATCAAATCATGCATTTACTAAGTCGATTGGGGCGTCAAACGGTGAAACCGGGCGCGAAAATCGGCTCTGGAGGTTAAACGGTCGCACAAGGGCCGTTTTAGGGCTCCAGGGTGTTGGGCGGTTAGGGGGCAACCGTCCAAACCTAATGACATGAAAAAGGATGCATTAGAATCAATACTAAGTCATTTACTTGGTAGATAAACGGTTCTGGGTGGACCGTATAACTTCTGGACTTAACAGGGGCTGAACGGGGGCCATTGGGCATGCCAGGAGGTTGGGCGGCTCCCTGAGGGCCGCCCATGTACTTGGGCGGTTCCCTGAGGGCCGCCCATCTGCTTGGGCGGTCTGGGATGGGCCGCCCATCCCAGGGATGTGCGGCCAGGGGCAGGGCCGCCCATCCAGTTGTGCGGCCCAGTAAGTGGCCGCACAAGTTATGTGGTCCGTTTCGGACCGTTTATCCTGCTGGGATGGATATGTGGTCAGTTTCTGACCGTTTAACTAGGATAAGTGGTTGATTAGGAACCGTTTAACTCCTGTCTAAGCCAGGGCCGGGTGTGGTCTGGAGTTGGATGGTCTATCGTAAGACCGCCCATCCCTGGGTGTCTCCGGTCGTCCCTGCCGCGTCCGGTGAACGCCGGGAAGTGAGGGTTTGCTAGGGTTACACTAAAACATTAGATCCGGGAGTTATACTCAATGAAATTTAGTGTTCTTACTGTCCATGGAAAGAGCACAGAGAGCTCTACAATCTACATGAATCACTTTCAGATTTACAGTCTTTAATTACTACTAAAACAGCGAATGAACAGTCTTCTGTCCTAATTGGATAAGTCAGAACTAAATGAATTAATTCTCATGATATACTTAATGAAACAAGGGGCTTTTGCTACCAAAATGACGAGCATGAAATTCTACATAAGATGCATAGCTTAAAAGTTGATTTACAACATGAATTGATCACGTAATTTAAGAAAGAACAACTAAAACCCTAGTTTAGCCTTAACTTAACATGTCCAACTTAAACAATTAAAATCTCAAGAAATACTAAATAAATGATGGGACTTTTGGTATCAAAAGAAAGAGGGATTCATGCTGAAGAGCTTGATATATTATTTAGGGTTTGAGCCCGAGAGAACCTACCTCACTTTGATGAAGAACAAAAGATAGATGAAGAACAAGGAACTTGGACACCCCTGCACTCCTCGCAGGATATCGCCCAGCTCCGAAAACTTCAGCACCAATGGTGGGTATCAAAAGAAAATAGACCCAGAGAGCTTTCTTTTAATAGCTCATGGGCCTTCTGAGGTGGTCGAGAGAGGGAGATCTCGGCGCTTGAAGTGGCATCTTGGAAACGACGCCGAAAAGAGAGACCAAGTCTAATTTGTCTAGCCGCCTCAATTAGGGTTAGGGTTTCGACCGATTATGAGAGGGCTTTTGAAGATTAAATCAAGACCTTTAATTTGACACCAATTTCAGATCAAATGGTTGAGAAATGAGCTCGAATTTTGAGTTTTAAAATGGGGTTAGGTAAAGGTTGAAAAGTTTGAATTTTCTACTTAAATCTCTAAATAGATCTTACCACGGATTTTCACAGGGGTAATAATAGAAGACAAGCTTGTTACATACACTTCCAGAAATCTAATTACCATTTTTGTGAATTTTTATCAAGTAGAAATATTTTCGATGGTACTATTCACATGAATAAAATATTAATTAATTATACTCAATTAAACGGTAAATAGATCTAAATACAGATTTTTACTAATAAAACTCAAGAAGATAAAGTTGTTCTATAAATCATGATCTACCAATTTTGTATTTTTCTAGATTTTTATGAAAATGTCGAAATTACACTAATAATACTATTTACGGAAGGTACTATTCACTAACCACTATTCACTAAAGAATTAAATATTAATTTATGAATTTTATTATCTAAACTAAAACTTCATTTATTTCAACTAAATTACATATTTTAAAAACCGGGGTATTACACCCTCCCCCACTTAAAGGAATTTGGTCCCCAAATTCACCGATTATTTTTAATTAGGTAAAAGTTTAAACTCTGAAGATCACATTTATGAAAATAACATGTTAAGGATGAAGGAAATTAACTAACTAATATTTATCAAAATAATATGGTAACTATACGATTAATGACGAATGCTCGGGGTAAAAGAGAATGATACCGTATGTAGTTCGTCATTCGGCGGAAGTTGGTTCCGATTCTTCTGGAAGTTTTACTTGTGGAAGTAACTTAGGGCAATTATCCATTTTATGATCCGGATTACCGCAACGTAGACACGATCCTCTCCTCCGCCAGCACTCCTTCGCGAGATGACCAAGCCTGCGACAGTACTTGCATTCCTTCTTGCATTCCTTTTGCGTAATATTACTCTCAATATTACCCTTCTGCTTAGGGCAATTAGCCATCTTATGATCTTGATTGCCGCAACGCAGACATGCTTTGCTCCTCCGCCAGCATTCATTCGCGAGATGACCAAGCTTGTGACAATACAGACATTCCCTTTGCGCGATGTTACTCTTCTTCTTCTTATTACGTCGGGTTTCCTTACGACGAACTCGCCGGCCTTCAGCAGAAACGAAACTCGCCTTACCGGAACCACTCGGTTTCATTTTTAAGAACGGCTTAAACCTGGAAGATAATAGATGGTTAACCTTTTTATTATCCTTACGCCTACCGCAACGCAATCTTGTATATATTTTATTACTTAACCCACTATACTACCCAATCTCACCAGGGTACAAGGGACGACACGGGTCTTAAGACTTAGGGTAACCTATACACTCGGACAAAAATCCAAGGGACTCAAATAAGAAGGAGGCTCTGATACCAAAACTGTCACGCCCCGAACCGATAGCAGCGGGAAGCGATGCTCGGAACGTGGCAGGAGACAAGTCACGATAACAAGAGCGGAAGATAAATAATCACAATAAAATACAAAGAGGCCAGACACACATTTGAGAAAATACGAACTCTTATTAATTTAAAAAGATATATTCAACACCACTTACAATAAAAGCTTCGAAATAGATAACAAAAAGAAGGAACTAAACTAACAAGACTCAAGAAAATAGAAAGGACACAGACTCCAACTCTAGGGTCCAGGTACCACTCGATCACACCGATCCGATTCCCATGCACGTACCAATACTCGCGCACCTGAAAAGGGTTGGAAGTAGGGGTGAGCAAGAAGCTCAGTAGGAATTATACTCTATCATCAGGCAGTGGTTAAAGTGATTAACAAGTAATTACGTTTTTCATGCCATGCTAAATATGTAAAAGACGGTAGCATGCTAGTAAAAGAAGTAATGACGATATAATGTAATAAACAGATCTTGCAAGGTCAAGAAAATCAAGTAAGAACGAATAAGATATCAAATACAAGATTGAACAAGAGTCTACAAGAATTTGTTACAGGAGTTTTCAAGTCAAAAATTACCACAAGATAGAACTCAAGTATAAGCATGAAGATCGATCACTAGTATATTAACCTCTTTGGTCAAACATGTCATGTATGATTGCAAATACAATGGTTTCCAACAGGAAATAGCAAGAGTTGGCCAAGCAAGCAAGTAGGGCAAGCGTCTCTTATACGCTCAGCGGGATTCAAGTACGTTACTTATCAAAACCTTGGGGGTGACGTCATTGTAATTCAAGTACCCAAGTAACTGGTAATAAGTAACAAGAGTTTATTCTAGACATAACAAGCATGTCCTGCACTTCGGGTGTATGCCTCACCCTGTCATTAACATCCCATGGGCTCACTAACTTTCGGGCGCTCTCCCCAGGACCAGACCGGGCCCTTATGGTGCGTTGGCATAAAAATGGATCCAAGATCCAAATGTCTAGATAGTCAAGTAAATGGCCAAATAATCGAGAGAATTTACTGTCATAAGCTCAAGATTAAAGGACTAACTTGTCCTTGGATTCAAGAGTTCAAAACACGATAAAACTCACATACCGAGGGTTATACGGCCACACCGGCCGTACTCCCAAGAGTCACGAACCACGAGTCACGAGGCCAACAATAGCGACTGACAGTATGCCGCTAGCTCTAAGTACGAACTGACTGACAGAATTAAGAAAAACCAACAAAGCCTTTACACGCCTAATTTTACATGCTTAATTAGGTATAAGGTTTTTCATTCACAGGATGAGATGGATCAAGATAGACAAGGAATCAAGCTCAAAGGATAGCATGCAATTAAAGAAATTTACTTGTATATTTACCACTTATCATGTGCGTTTCTTACCAATTAACAGTTTAAGATGCTTATTAACTCCATTTAACATGCTAACTAACAATTAAGATACCAATTAACAATCTAGAATTACATTAAATCATTTTCCATAAACACATATGTTGCTGATTTCAGAAATATAAAATCTACTTTCTAACAGCAAATTTTGATGCTAATCTAACCATCAAAAACACTAGTTATCAACTTAAGATACTAAATAGCAATTTAAATCACTAAGTAACATTAAAAACACGTAATTAACTACACATTAAATCACTTTCTATGAAAAGTATATTTCTGGAACAGAAATATAAATCTATTGTCTTAACAGCATCAAGATACTAATTTATCTATTAAACACACTAATTATCAAGTTAAGATACTAATTAGTAACTAAGATACTAATTTACACTTAAAAACACTAATTATCTATACATGAAGTTATTTCCTGTGAAAAATATATTTCTGGAACATAAATATAAATCTATTGTTTTGACAGTAATTAAGATATTAATTTTAGCACTTGAAAATACTAATTTGTAATTTAAGTACCAATTAGCAATTAAAATGCGATTAAGATACTAATTAATAATCAAAAATACTAATTTGTAATTAATAAGATCATTTTCTGTGAAAACATGTTTCTGAGACAGAAAGATAAATTTACTGGCTAAGTATGAAATTAAGATACTAATTTAGCGCTTAAATATACTAATTATCACTTTAAGAACTAATTAACAAGTAAGATGCTAAATAATAATTAAAAATCACTTTTAAATCATTTTATATGATAAATAGATTTCTGAGACAGAAATATAGATATATTATCAAATCATGCATTTACTAAGTCGATTGGGGCGTCAAACGGTGAAACCGGGCGCGAAAACCGGCTCTGGAGGTTAAACGGTCGCACAAGGGCCGTTTTAGGGCTCCAGGGTGTTGGGCGGTTAGGGGGCAACCGTCCAAACCTAATGACATGAAAAAGGATGCATTAGAATCAATACTAAGTCATTTACTGGGTAGATAAACGGTTCTGGGTGGACCGTATAACTTCTGGACTTAACAGGGGCTGAACGGGGGCCATTGGGCATGCCAGGAGGTTGGGCGGCTCCCTGAGGGCCGCCCATGTACTTGGGCGGTTCCCTGAGGGCCGCCCATCTGCTTGGGCGGTCTGGGATGGGCCGCCCATCCCAGGGATGTGCGGCCAGGGGCAGGGCCGCCCATCCAGTTGTGCGGCCCAGTAAGTGGCCGCACAAGTTATGTGGTCCGTTTCGGACCGTTTATCCTGCTGGGATGGATATGTGGTCAGTTTCTGACCGTTTAACTAGATAAGTGGTTGATTAGGAACCGTTTAACTCCTGTCTAAGCCAGGGCCGGGTGTGGGCTGGAGTTGGACGGTCTATCGTAAGACCGCCCATCCCTGGGTGTCTCCGGTCGTCCCTGCCGCGTCCGGTGAACGCCGGGAAGTGAGGGTTTGCTAGGGTTACACTAAAACATTAATTCCGGGAGTTATACTCAATGAAATTTAGTGTTCTTACTGTCCATGGAAAGAGCACAGAGAGCTCTACAATCTACATGAATCACTTTCAGATTTACAGTCTTTAATTACTACTAAAACAGCGAATGAACAGTCTTCTGTCCTAATTGGATAAGTCAGAACTAAATGAATTAATTCTCATGATATACTTAATGAAACAAGGGGCTTTTGCTACCAAAATGACGAGCATGAAATTCTACATAAGATGCATAGCTTAAAAGTTGATTTACAACATGAATTGATCACGTAATTTAAGAAAGAACAACTAAAACCCTAGTTTAGCCTTAACTTAACATGTCCAACTTAAACAATTAAAATCTCATGAAATACTAAATAAATGATGGGGCTTTTGGTATCAAAAGAAAGAGGGATTCATGCTGAAGAGCTTGATATATTATTTAGGGTTTGAGCCCGAGAGAACCTACCTCACTTTGATGAAGAACAAAAGATAGATGAAGAACAAGGAACTTGGACACCCCTGCACTCCTCGCAGGATATCGCCCAGCTCCGAAAACTTCAGCACCAATGGTGGGTATCAAAAGAAAATAGACCCAGAGAGCTTTCTTTTAATAGCTCATGGGCCTTCTGAGGTGGTCGAGAGAGGGAGATCTCGGCGCTTGAAGTGGCATCTTGGAAACGACGCCGAAAAGAGAGACCAAGTCTAATTTGTCTAGCCGCCTCAATTAGGGTTAGGGTTTCGACCGATTATGAGAGGGCTTTTGAAGATTAAATCAAGACCTTTAATTTGACACCAATTTCAGATCAAATGGTTGAGAAATGAGCTCGAATTTTGAGTTTTAAAATGGGGTTAGGTAAAGGTTGAAAAGTTTGAATTTTCTACTTAAATCTCTAAATAGATCTTACCACGGATTTTCACAGGGGTAATAATAGAAGACAAGCTTGTTACATACACTTCCAGAAATCTAATTACCATTTTTGTGAATTTTTATCAAGTAGAAATATTTTCGATGGTACTATTCACATGAATAAAATATTAATTAATTATACTCAATTAAACGGTAAATAGATCTAAATACAGATTTTTACTAATAAAACTCAAGAAGATAAAGTTGTTCTATAAATCATGATCTACCAATTTTGTATTTTTCTAGATTTTTATGAAAATATCGAAATTACACTAATAATACTATTTACGGAAGGTACTATTCACGAAGGTACTATTCACTAACCACTATTCACTAAAGAATTAAATATTAATTTATGAATTTTATTATCTAAACTAAAACTTCATTTATTTCAACTAAATTACATATTTTAAAAACCGAGGTATTACAATATATATCCCCCCCCGGGGACATCTGAAACAGAACAAACAACATCCCCCGGCTTAGGGAAACATATGAAGAGAGGAATACACCCCGATATGGGGGCACGTAAACAAAGAAGAAGAATTCACCCTGTCTTGGGTGCATAAAAAGTAAGAACTACATCCCGCATCAAAAGCGGCAATACACTCCACTCTGGGGGCACAAGAAGCGGAATACACCCCGTGCCAGAGGCATATAATAAAAAAGGGATACCTCGCTCTGGGGCATCAGAAGCAGCAATACGCCCCACCTTGGGAGCATCAAAAGCAGCAATACGCCCCACCTTGGGAGCACAAGAAGCAAACATTCCCCCTGGTGTGTCTGGGGAGAAGAAAAGAATTCAGCCCGGCCTGGGGACACTTGAAGAAAGAAGCACATCCCGCCACGGGGGCACATGAAGAGAACCCCTCCCGCCTCGGGAGTATAAGAAAGAGAAGAATACACCCTGGTCTGGGGACTTTTGAAGAAATAACACACCCCCTCCATGGGAGACAAAGCTACACCCCGGCGTGGGGACACATGCAGAACATCCACCCCGCTCAGGGGGCACAAAGAGGTACAATCCGCCCTTGGCGCATAAGAAGCAGAAGCATTTACCCCGATCCGGGGGCGCAAAAAAAAAGGCAAAGAGACATACATCCCGACCTGGGAGCACATGAAGAAAGAATATACCCCGACCTAGGGGCGTCGGAAGAAGAGACGTACACCCCGAGCTGGGAGCATAAGAAGGAAGATATACTCCGCCTAAGCGGCACTTGGAGAAACAACACACCCTGCTTCGGGGGCATAGAAGCCGTAAAGAGATACACCCCGGCCTCAGGGGGGCATAAGAAGCAAGAGATACACCCGTACCAGGGGCATATGAAGAAGAAGCATACCTCGCCTCGAGGGCCTAGAAGCTATAAAGAACACGCCTCGGCTCAGGGGCATATGAAGGGAAGTCCACCCCGGCTCAGGGGTATTTGAAGAAGAGACATACCCCACCTGGGGGCATAGAAGCCGTGAAGAGTATACCCCACCATGGGGGCATTTGAAGAGAGCTACACCCTGCCTCTGGGGCATTAAAAAAAAACACACCCTGGTCTGGGGACATAGAAGCAAAAAAAAATACACCCCGCCTGGGGGCACAGAAACGAAGAGGCAAAACACACCCCCTCAGGGGGGATGCACACCAAATAAAGCTACGCCCCAACCTGGGGCACATTAAGAGAAAAAAAAGAGCAGAGTAAAGAAAAAGACACGCACGAGGCAGACATGATCTTCGAGCCCGCCTCATCACACAAAAGAAGAGAAGAAAAGGAAAAGAAGACACATGAGGCAGACATGGTCTTCGAGCCCGCCTCATCACGCAAAAGAAGAAGAGAAGAAAAGAAAGAAATGATCACGAGGTAAACATGGTCCTTGCACCTGCCTCTCCATAAAAAAGGAAGAGAAGAAGAGAAAGAGCAATCATGAGGCAAACATGGTCTCTGCACCGGCCTCTCCACAAAAGAAGAAAAAAAAGAGAGACATGAGGCAGACGTGGCCCTTGAGCCCGCCTCACCAAACAAAAAGAAGAGAAGAAAAGGAAAGAAGAGACACATGAGACAGACGTGGTCTTCGAGCCCGCCTCATCACGTAAAAGAAGAAGAGAAGAAAAGAAAGAAATGATCACGAGACAAACATGGTCCTTGCACCCGCCTCTCCATAAAAAAGGAAGAGAAGAAGAGAAAGAGCAATCATGAGGCAAACATGGTCTCTGCACCGGCCTCTCCACAAAAAAAGAAAAAAAAAGAGACATGAAGCAGACGTGGCCCTTGAGCCCGCGTCACCAAACAAAAAGAAGAGAAGAAAAGGAAAGAAGAGACACATGAGACAGACGTGG
Organism: Amorphophallus konjac; assembly: GCA_022559845.1. NCBI lineage: Eukaryota > Viridiplantae > Streptophyta > Magnoliopsida > Alismatales > Araceae > Amorphophallus > Amorphophallus konjac. The sequence continues at coordinate 462,625,735 of CM040121.1, read as the reverse complement.
CCCTCGAGCCCGCCTCATCATGCAAAAGAAGAGAAGAAAAGGAAGAAAAGACACATGAGGCGAACATGGTCTTCGCACCCGCCTCTCTACAAAAGAAGAAGAGAAGAGAAAAAGAGACATGAGGCGAACATGGTCTTCGTACCTGCCTCCCTACAAAAGAAGAAGAGAAGAAGAGAAAGAAGGGTAACGAGGCAAACTTTTACCTCCGACCTCCAGCCATCCAACAAATAGAAGCCAACTAAACCTTCCACCGACGGGGCGTTAAACCGACGAAACCTTTCACCGACGGGGCGTTAAACCGACTACACCTTCCGCCGACGGGGCGTTAAGCCGACTAAACCTTCCACCGACGGGGCGTTAAACCGACTACACCTTCCCCCGACGGGGCGTTAAGCCGACTAAACCTTCCGCTGACGGGGTGTTAAACCGACTACACCTTCCACCGACGGGGCGTTAAACCGACTAAACCTTTCACCGACGGGGCGTTAAACCGACTAAACCTTCCGTCGACGGGGCATTAAACTGACTACACCTTCCGCTGACGGGGCGTTAAGCCGACTAAACCTTCTGCCGACGGGGCGTTAAACCGACTACACCTTCCGCCGACGGGACGTTAAACTGACTAAACCTTCCACCGGCGGGGCGTTAAACCGACAAAGGCCTCCCAGATCCTGGCTCATGTAGCCTGCTTCCCAAAATTTGGCCCTCGTGGCCTGCTTATCTCTGGCTCTCACAGCCTGCTTCCCCTCGGCTTTTATAGCATGCTTCCCAATTCTGGCTCTTGCAGCCTGCTTACCTTTGGCCTTCGTGTCCTGCTTCCCAATTCTGGCTCTCGTAGCCTGCTGTGGACGCACTTAAATTCGCTTGTTCAGGCGGGTGTTTCGTCTATTGAGTGCGTGGGCGTGCCAGTCACCGAAGTGACAATTTATTCGGGCTCCGAAGAGCCCATGGTGCGCTCGATCTGACGTCGTCAGACGATTGTGTGGTTCGTGTCGGGACCAGATCCCGTCATGCCATAAAGGTCACGATGTCATTTACATCCCCCATAGGAGGGAACACCCTTGATTAATTACCGAAATTAGGGGCCATGCGATCGAAAAGAATAACACTAATTGCGTAAAGGAAGAGGCAGGAATAGATCACACCAAAGGGTCCGCATCAGGATACGAGCCATCGGCCATGTCGGTCACTCATGGACCTTTTCATGTTCGGACTCGGGTCCGTGATAGAAGCGCGATGGAAAACCGGGGCGAATCCGCTCAAATATCTGCCGCGTGCACGGCAATTTTAATGATGGCTCGGAAGGGATCCGGGGTGAGAAACGAATCCGGTCTGATTGGAATGTCGGCCCGAGACTAGGTCGGGGCCTGGCCATGTCAGGATGATTCCCAAGACTCGGGCCCGGCCTGAGAGGGCGGCATTATTGTTCCTTCCGCGTCGAGTCACGGAGAGAGGGGGGGCTGCAATGTAGAATTGTTAATACCTTATATTGTTTTATCATTATTGTTCTTGTTACTCCGTTGCTTAGTCATCTTTCCGTATCTGTTCCGGGTGATTTCCCTCATCTTGCTTACGGTCATCATTACTTTTTTTTATTATTATTGTCACTTATTTCATTCATTTTTTTTATACGGATCTGTTTTGGTTTGTTTATTCATCATGATTTTTATTGGCTTGTTAGTTCTGCCATTATATGCCCATATATACATATATATATATATATTCATGTATTATTATTATTTTTTTGGGGAGAGTTGACCCTTGGCGGGTTCAAAGGGGCTAAAGGGAGTGTACCGCTGAGGAAAGGTGGGCGGAAAGTGTGCCGGCGAAGGGCTGGATATGTATGCCGTTGAAGGGCTTAAGGAGGGTGCCGCTGGGAAGGCTCGAAGTCTATACGTTGACGGGCTATTGCGACGCGAAGTCTATACATCGGCTGTTCAAAGTCTATACATGGGCTGTATTCATTAACCCAGAGTCTATACATCGTCTATTGAAGTCTACACATTAGCAAGCTCGAAAATTTGTACATTGGCCATTGGCTGCAGCTCAGAGTCTATACATCATTTATTAGAGTCTATACATCAGCCAGCTCAAAGTCTGTACATTGCAGCTCAAAGTCTATACACTGGCCAGCCCAAAGTCTATACATTACTCATTGGCTGCAGATCAAAGTCTATACGTTACAGCTCGAAGTCTATACATTGTCATTGGCTGCGGATCAAAGTCTATACGTTGCAGCTCGAAGTCTATACATCGTCCCTGAAAGTCTATACATCGGCCAGTGCAAAGTCTATACGTTATTCATTGGCATGCAGTTCAAAGTCTATACGTTATTCATTGGCTGCAGTTCAAAGTCTATACGTTGCAGCTCAAAGTCTGTACATTGGCCTGTCCAAAGTCTGTACGTTGGCCAACTCAAAGTCTATACATTATTCATTGGCTGCGTTTGTACGTCAATCTGCCAAGTCTATACATTGAGTTTGAGACGGTGGATGAGGGTGTACCGGCGAAGGGGGAGAGAGACAATGGAAAGGGGTGTACCGCTGGGGAATGGAGTGTACCGCTGGGCGTAAAGAGGGGTGTGCCGCTGGGGGTAACAGGGGCGTACCGCTGAGGGTAATGAGAGTGTACCACTGGGGCTAAGCAGGGGTGTACCGCTGGGGGTTAGGATGGGGCGGTGGAGTGTGCCGGCGAAGGGCCAGATGAGTGCACCGTTGAAGGCGCTGAGGGAAGTGTGCCGGCGAAGGGGAGAATGAGGTAGTGGGAGAGGGATGAAGGTGTACCGGTGAAGGTTATTAGAGTGTGCCGCTAGGGTCACAACAAAGCACGCCGGTGAAGGTTGGGATCTTCTATTATTTGTTTTTTAAGGCTTTTCTTTTCTTCGTTTATTGATTTTTATATAGTCTTACATAAACTTCTCATTTCCTTGGTTCTGTTCAGCCTTTTTGCTTACAAGTCAGATGTCTGATATGTTATGTCGTTATTCGGTTCAGTTCTTCTCACGCTACCGGCAGTGGCTCGATTAGTCGAAAAGTTTTATCGTTGATCGTTCTGTTCGTTTGTTGCTTCCTTTTTGCCCTTTTAACATATTGTTATTTTCTGACAAAATTTCGGCAGCATCTCCCCTTGACCCGAGCGTAAGGGAGATAAGGGGAACGCGCCCACACAGAGTGGCGGAACCCGACAACTGGAGGTGGGCGCCCGGAGGCGGCAACACCTTTATAGAACCTTGGAAGACACGAAGAAAACGATGAACGGGAGGCTTCTAATACTGGACAGGGTGGACGGGGGATTGGCCAAGGTGTACCGGCCAAGGACGAGCATAGGGTGTGCCGGGCTAGGAAGGCCAAGGGCGTACCGCTGAGGCACAAAAGGGGGAGGTGTACCGCTGAGGGCTATTGTGGGGTGTACCGGCCAAGGGCCGAAAGAGTGTGCCGCTGAGGGCCACTATGGGTGTACCGGCAAAGGGCTGAGAGGGCGTGCCGGAAAGGCGTTAGGCTGAAGAAATCAAGGATGCACCAGCTGGGAAGGGCCAAGGACGTGCCGGCCAAGGGCTGAGGGCCATCGATGAAGGGAAGTTAAGGGGCGTACCAGTGGAGGAAAGCCAAAGGGCAACTGGCTACTGGGTGTCCTGGAAGAGAAGGAGGGTCTCCCTCCACTCAAGCAGATAGGTACAACTGATGGCCATAGGAGAGGGCAAAGAACCCATGAGGCCAAGGATCATATAGGAGGAATCACGTCGTTACGGGGACTCCAAAAGCATCGGAGAAATAGAGAAATGGGGGAAAAATGAACAACACATCATACACCATGAAAACTGGCGTAAACCAATAGAAATAACAGAGAAACCCAAGGAGGGTGATTTTCATTCATGGGGAGCAAGGGGCCGTGGCCATCCATATACATTGTTGGGTACGCCCGAGTCAAGGCTACGGGCAAGGAAGAAAACCAAAATACAAGATGAAGGGAGGAAGAAAATATGGAAAACCACGGAAGGGAAAGTGTTGGGGATTGAAGCAGGGACGAGCGTCCACTGCTCGTTCCCCCGCACCTTCCCCTGTTACATTCAGCCCTCCTTCTCTCTTACTCTTCTCTTCTGCCCGGTGGCCGTCGGAGGAGACTCACGCCGGAGCCCTTCTTCTTCTCCCTTCTCTTCTCTTCCTCTCTTGCGTATGTCTCTCCCTCTATCTCTGTGTGTGTTCCTCTCCAGCCTCTTCCCTCTTTTCTTTGCTGGAACGGGAGTCGTTTTATACTCCCAGCCGCGGGAGCTTCTGAGCACGGCCGTCGAAGGCGGGAAGCAGCTCCGTCATGATGGGGTTTGACGTCTTCTGTCCTGGCTGTCAGGGGAGTAGCCTGCGTGGCCCAACGGTTGGTTGACACCTCAGGGAGCTCATTGCACACCAAGGACGTGTAGGGCATGGGCACCATGTCGTTCAGCCGTTGAAAAGGCTTAACGCTGTGCCGCTGGTGGGCCGAATAAGTGTGCCGTAGGAGGGTCAAAAGGGCGTGCCGTGGGAACACCCAACGGGCGTGCCGCTGAAGGCCCAGAAGAGTGTGCCGCTGAGGGCCATGGGGCGTGTGCCGCTGAAGGCCCCTCTCTTGGGTGTGCCGTTGAAGACCCTGAGGGGTGTGCCGCTGGGGACCCCTGGGGGTGCACCGTTGAAGCCCCTGGGGGTGTACCGCTGGAGCCCAGGATGGGCGTGCCGCTGAAGGCCCTGGGGGCTGTGCCGCTGAAGGCCCTGGGGGCTGTGTGCTGCTGAAGGCTCCGTCCCTGGGTGTGCCGTTGAAGACCCTGAGGGGTGTGCCGTTGGGGACCCCTGGGGGTGTACCGTTGAAGCCCCTGGGGGTGTACCGCTGGAGCCCAGGATGGGCGTGCCGCTGAAGGCCCTGGGGGCTGTGCCGCTGAAGTCCCTGGGGGCTGTGTGCCGCTGAAGGCTCCCTCCCTGGGTGTGCCGTTGAAGACCCCCCCCAAAGGGGGTGTGCCGTTGAAGCCCCCTCCCCTTTGGGTGTGCCGCTGAAGCCCACTTGAGCCCGTCTCGAACACGAGTTGTGGCCCGTTTGATTTCCTTCGAGGCCCATGGATTGTGGGCCCCCCCCTTTTTGTGATTGGTTTCTCTTCACTATCATGACTCCGGAGACGGCTTCACGGCAGTGTGCATATTTGGGGAGTCCGGATGACCAGTCCCTCCAGGGCTCCTTCACTCGGTGCTGTTGTTAATGCTGGGCTGAGCTGGATATCTGGGTGTGCGATTTTTGGTGTCCACACCTGCTTCCCCTCAGCTTTTATAGCCTGCTTCCCAATTCTGGCTCTTGCAGCCTGCTTACCTTTGGCCTTCGTGGCCTGCATCCCAATTCTGGCTCTCGTAGCCTGCTTCCCTTCGGCTTTCATAGCCTGCTTCCCAGCTTTGGCTCTTGCAGCCTGCTTACCTTTGGCCTTCGTGGCCTGCTTCCCAAGTCTGGCTCTCGTAGCCTGCTTCCCAGAATTCAGCCTTCGCGGCCCACATCCCATAACTTCGGCTCCTGCAGCCCGCTTCCCTAATATCCTCTCAGCCCTTTTACGGTCTGCCTCCCTAATACCTCTACTACCACTACACTTATATGTAACAACAATATTTTCTTATGCCACAAAAAAACACAGGGAAAACAAAACAAAAAAAAAACAACAACAAAACAACAAAACAAAAAAAGAAGAAAGAAGAGAATGCTTGATTGCCCTGTTTGCATGGTTGCTTAATATAGAATAATACACCTCCTTGGAATTTTCTAGGACCGTGTTTCTGTGCTAAATAATATCGCCCGATTCCAGATGCACGGGCGTCATGGCCTGCGTTCGAAGGGAACCCAGTTATGGCGGGTGCGCACGTCAAGGGGAAGAGTCATGGCTGAATCGCTAAGCCCAACTCACAAAATAAACCTGAGGCAACGCTCCCACACTTAGCACTTAATGTGTTCAATAGCCTTCGACTATAGGGATTGCCCGAATTTCTTCTTAGCACTCTACGGAGGCTTGAATTCCTGCACTCGCGTGAAAGGTAATCGTGAGGAAAAAGCTGCCTACCCCCACTGTAAAAAAGAGAGAGAGAGAGAAAAAAAAAGAGAAAAAAAAAGAAAAAAGAGAGAAACGTGAATCCGAGTAGCCGGGAATCCCCATTGAGACACATGAGAAGACTCGCGCGAAATGATGAAGCGAATTACAATAAGGATGAAACCTATTAGCCGGGAATCCCCATTGAGACATGAGGAAACTCGCGTCAAACGGTGGAATCCATAATAGAATTATAATAAGGATGAATCCTAGTAGCCAGAAATCCCCATTGAGACACATGAGGAGACTCGCGCCGAACGGTGAAATCCGCTACCAAAATAAACAGATGGGGGCTGTGTGAAGCTACCGAAAGTCGAAAGCCTGGAACTAAGGTGTAGGCACTAGAGTGATCCTCGAGTGTCACCAGGAAATCCTGCATATCCCTATGGTTAGGGCCCTTTGTTCACACATTTGCACTACCACGCCACAGAGAATTACCTCGGGTGAAATGCGTGAATTTAGGCTATGCATGCAAGACATGCGATATCCTCTTAATGGGTGCACCACCCCTCAGTTGTGTCCCGCGGCCCGCACCGCATCTACGAATTACGGGCGATGTCCTTATCCTACCCCTATAGAGGGAGCTGCCTTACTTATATTTATGTTATGCTTGCTAATGAATGCTCGCATGCTTAAAAAAAAATAATAAATAATAATAAATAATAAAAATATGTGCATACAATAAACTCAATTTCGGCTATCGAAGCCTACGTTCCCAGCTACGACTCGTAGGGTCCAATCTCGGCCCCCATGGCCTACATCTTGCCCTCACGGCTCCTTAATCTCCCAACTCCGGCTTTTATAGCCTGCTTCCCAATTCTGGCCCTCGTGGCTTGATTCCCAATATCTTTGGCTCTTGCAGCCTGCTTACCTTTGGCCTTCGCGGCCTGCTCCCCGATTCTGGCTCCCGTAGCCTGCTTCCCCGATTCGGCCCTTGCGGCCCGCTTCCTAACATCTCCGACTCTTGCAGCCCGCTTCCCAGAATTTGGCCCTTTACGGCCTGCTCCCAGAATTCGGCCTTTACGGCCTGCTCCCCAGAATTTGGCCTGCACGGCACGCTTCCGTAACACCAACTTCGGCCCTTGCGGCCCACTTTCCCGAGTCCGGGTTTCATAACCGGTAGCCCCGGCGCATTTTGAATCAACAAAATAAAAATTCTTCTCTCCGTCCCTTTGGGCAACGAACATCCCTTTTGCATCAATAAACCCTTCTCTCTGCCCGCATGGCTCGCCTTTCGCAACTTCGGCTCTTGAAACCCGCTTCCAGCCTTGGCGGTTTTGGCCTCGCTTATCGACCCCTGAGCCGACAGCTTTCTAATCATCGACCTTTGGGTCGACAGCTTTTCACTTATTGGCTCCCATGCCAACAACTCTCAATTATCGGCCGCTGTGCCTACAGCTCTTATATCATTGGCATCCACGCCAACAACCACCTAGAGTTCTTAAAAAAAAGAAGAATGGAAAAGAAGGGAAGAAGAGAAGAAACAAAAAGAAACAACAGCAAAAAGAACAAAAAGAGATGACAAAAAGAGAAGAGAAGGAAAAGAAGAGAAGAAGAGAAAAGAGATAAGAAAAGAAAGAAAAAGAGAAAAAGAGACAACAAACCAGGTCGGCTCCCGACACCCTGTCGGCACTGACGAAGAGACCAAGAGATCAACAAACCAGGTCAGCTCCCGACACCCTATCGGCACTGACGAAGAGACCAAGAGATCAACAAACCAGGTCAGCTCCGACACCCTATCGGCACTGACGAAGAGACCAAGAGGCAACAAACCAGGTCAGCTCCCGGCACCCTGTCGGCACTGACGAAGAGAAGAAGAGGCCAACAAGCCACGTCAGTTCCCGACACCCCGTCGGCACGTACGAAGAGAAGAAGAAGAGGCCAACAAGCCACGTCAGTTCCCGGCACCCCATCGGCACTAATGAAGAGGCAAAGAGACCAACATACTGCTTCGGTTCCCGACGTCCCGTCAGAACTGATGAAGAGGCCAACAAGCTACTTCAGCTTCCGGCACCCCGCCGGCACTGATAAAGAGACAAAGAGACCATCATGTTACGTCAGTCCCCAACATCCCGTCGGTACTGATGAAGAGACCAATATACTGCTTCAGTTCCCGGCACCCCGCCGGCACTGATGAAGAGACAAAGAGACCAACAAACCATGTCAACTCCCGGCATCCAGTCGGCACTGACGAAGAGAAAAAGAGACAAACATACCATGTCAATGCCCGACACCCCGTCGGCACTGACGAAGAGAAAAAGAGACAAACATACCATGTCAACGCCCGACACCCCATCGGCACTAACGAAGAGAAGAAGAGACCAACATGCCATGTCAAGTCCCCGACACCCTGTCGGCATTGACGAAGAGAAGAAGAGACCAACATGCTATGCCAGCTCCCAACACCCTATCGGCACCAACAAAGAGAAGAAGAGACCAGTACACCCACGGGCACCGCCCGGCTCATCCTTCACCTACGCTACCCGTGGGTGGGGGGCATTTGTGGACGTGCAAAATTGCACACCCATACATCCCAACTAGTCCAACACCAATAACAACTTCAACCGAAGAAGCTGTAGAGAAGCGGGGCCGTCCGGACTCCCCGAACGCACATACACTGCCATGGAGCTATCTCCAGAGTCACGACAGTGAAGAGAAATCAACCACCAAGAGGCCCCACAATCCATGGGCCTCGAAGAAAATCAAGCGGGCCACGACTCTTACTCACAACGGGCTCAAAATTGCCCACTTAGCCCCTCAGCGGCACGCCCTGTGCCCTGTTCAGCGACACACCCCAGAGAGCCCCAGCGGCACACCCCAGGGTGTCCCCAGTGGCACACCCTCGTGGGGGTCCAGCGGCACACCAAGGGGGCGCCCAACGGCACACCCCCTGGGCCGCCCAGCGGCACCCCCCCAGGCGCCCAACGGCACGCCCAGTTTGGGCTTCAGCGGCACGCCCATTCGGAGCTCCAGCGGTACACCTCCTTGGGCTTCCAGCGGCACGTTGTTTGCCCCCTCAACGGCATGCTTGGGCAGCCCTTCAGCGGCACGGCCTTTGGCCCTCCCAGCGGCACACTTCTTGAGCCCGCCAGCGGCACAGCGTTAAGGCATTTCAACGGCCGAACGACGTGATGCCCATGCCCTACGGATTCTTGGCGAGCAGTGGACTTGCTGAGGTGTCGCCCGGGGAGAGAGCCACGCTGCCTATCTCCCTGCCACCAAGGACGACGGGTCAAATCCCCAATCAATGCCTTCGATTTCCCACCTCCGACTATCGTGCTCGGACGCTTCCGCCGTGGAGGGTATAAAAACCCCTCTCCTTCGACACAAACGGGGGGAGACACAGAGGCGGAGGGCGAAGAGAAGAAGAGAAGAAGAGGAAGAGAAGAAGGGAAGAAGAAGGAGAAGAGAAAAGGGGGGGAAGGGGAGGAAGAGACAGAGAGACACACGCAGAAGAGAAGAAGAGAAGAAGAGGGAAGAGAGGAAGAGAGGGGAGAGGCTTCGTCGCTCCACCCACCGCCGCCATCTGTGCGAAGAGGGAAGAGAAGAAAGAAGAGGAGGGGAGGCTCCGCCTCCCCCTTCCTGCTGCTCCGTCCACCCGCCACCGCCGTCCGCGCGAAGAGAAGAAGGATAAGAAGAGAAGAAGAGGAGCTCGTCGCTCCACCTACCACCACCGTCTGTGTGAAGAGAAGAAGAATGAGTGGAGAGAGGGAGTGAGGTCCGGGAGGGGAGGAGTCCACGCTCCGTTCCCCCCCCACTGTATTTTCTTCTCCTCTTCTTCTCCTTTCATTTCTTGTTTTGCCATCGTTGCAATGTATTAGTCCCCTCGGGGCACTCCTTTCGTGATAATAAAAGTAGAAGGCTTGCAAGTATTTTTTCTTGGACGTCTTTCTAAAGCATTTCTTCCGTGTTTGCATCCTTTGGTGTTTCACGCCCCCCCTTTCCCTTTCTCCTTTTGTTAGGGTTTGTTTCCTCCCGGGTATTTTTGCCTTCGCTCACCCCCGGGCGCCCTCAGCGGTACACCCTCCCTGATTGTGCCTCCAACGGCATGCCCCATCGTCCCTTCAGCGGCACGCCCTGATTGTGCTTCCAACGGCACGCCCAGTCACGCCTTCAGTGGCACACCCTAACTGCGCCCCAGCGGCACACCCCAGTCCAGCCCCAGCGGCACACTCTAGCCGTGCCCCAGCGGCACGCCCCAACCAGCCTTCGCCGGCACACCACCATCGGGCCTTTGCCGGTGCACTCTTCAACACCCTTCGCCGGCACGGCCTTGGCTGCCTTTCCCCGGCACGCCTATGATGGCCCTCGCCGGTACGCCCCTTTGGGCCTTCCTCGGCACGGCCTTCATGGCCTTCACCGCCATACCCTTGGCCCCCTTGGCCCGGCACACTTGCCCTTCCTTCTTGCCCGATGCATCCCCCCTCAGCCAGTCCTAGAGTAGCCTTCCACTTGCCGTTCCCTCCGAGTTTTCTGAGGTTTATAAAGGTGTTGCCGCTCTCAGGCGCCCACCTCCAGTTGTCATGTTCCGCCACTCCATGTGGGTGCGTTCCCTGTATCTCCCTTACGCTCGGGTTAAGGGGAGATGCTGCCGAATTTTTGTTAGAAACAATAACATATTGAAAGATGTGGACAACAAAAATTGCACGCACAGATATCCAGCTCAGCCCAGCATTAACAACGGCACCGAGTGAAGAAGCCCCGGAGGGACTGGTCATCCGGAATCCCCAAATATGCACACTGCCATGAAGCCGTCTCCGGAGTCACGACAGTGAAGAGAAATCAACCACCAAGAGCCCCCACAATCCATGGGCCTCGAAGAAAATTAAATGGGCCACAACTTGTGCTCACAATGGGCTCAGAACTTCTCATTTTAGCCCTTCAGCGGTACAGCCTTTTGGCCCTTCAGCGGTACACCCCTTGGGCCTTCAGCGGCACAGCCTTCTGGCCCTCCAGCGGTACACCCCTGGGCCTTCAGCGGCACGCCCTTGTGCCCTTTCAACGGCACACCCTGCAAGCCTTCAACGGCGCACTATTTCAAGCCTTCAACGGCACACTATTTCAACCCTTCAACGGCACACTATTTCAGGCCTTCAACGGCACACTATTTCAGGCCTTCAACGGCACACTATTTCAAGCCTTCAACGGCACACTATTTCAAGCCTTCAGCGGCACGCCCATTTGGGGCTTCAGCGGCACGCCCATTTGGGGCTTCAGCGGCACGCCTTTTTGGCCCTCCTACGGCACACTTATTGAGCCCGCCAGCGGCACAACGCGAAGGCGTTTCAACGGCCGAACGACGTGAAGCCCATGCCCTACGTATCCTTGGCGCGCAGTGAGCTGTCCGAGGTGTCAACCAACGGTTGGGCCACGCAGGCTACTCCCCTGACAGCCAGGACAGGGGAAGTCAAACCCCATCATCACCAGCCGCTTCCCGCCCTCGACGGCCGTGCTCGAGGGCTCCCGCTGCTGGGGGTATAAAACCCCTCCCATTCCGGAGAAGAAAAAAAAAGGAGGACAGACGGAGAAGAGACCTAGAGGCAGAGACGAATAGAGGGGGTTGCATACGAGAAGAAGAAGAAGAGAGAAGAAAAGGGAGAGGGCTCCGGCGTGGAGTCTTCCGACAGCCACCAGGCAACGACAAGAGAGTAAGAGAGAGAGAGGGCTTGATGTAGTAGGGGAAGGTGGGGGACATAGCAGTGGACGATCGTCCTGGCTTCGATCCCCAACACCTCCTCCTCTTTTGTTTCTCTGTTTTCCCCCTCTCTATTCCTTTGTTCTTAGGTTTACTTTCTTGCCTATAGCCTTAGCTCGGGCATGTTTGTGATGTATACGGGTGGCTACGGCCCTTTATTTCCCATGAATGAAGATCTCCCCCCCTTAGTGGGTTTTCTCTTTGTCTCATTGTTTTGGGCCGCAGTGCGTTTGATCATTTTTCCCTTCGCTTCCCGGTGTTTTCCTTAACTCCTCCTACCGACATTTTCCTCCGGACACCGCACCACCTCGGGTGGTATGAGGTCATGAGCCTTTCCAGTGCACAGGCCCTCCGCGTTGTGATCTTCTGGTAGAAGCCCACCTGCAAGTCCCTTGCCTGCCCTTTGAGCCACCTCCCAAAAATCTTTTCCTCATGGGCTTGATCAGCGCAATGCCCCTGCCCCATTAGCACGCCAGCCCCTTTTCGGGGCCTTGCCCGGTGCGCCTGCACCCCCGTCCAGCGGTACACCTTCTGGCTCCTTGGCCGACACACCCTTCTGCGCCTTCAGCAGCACACCTGCACTTTCCCCCAGCGGCACACCCTTCCGGCACCTTGGCCGGCACACCCATAGTAGCCCTCTAGCGGTACACCTCCCCTTGGGGCTTCAGCGGTACGCCTGGCCTCTCCCTAGTCCGGTACACTCCTCAAGCACCCTGTGCTCGTCCTTGGCCGGTACGCCTTGGCTAACCCCCAGTCCACCCTATCTAGTCTTAGAGGTCTCCCGCTCGTTGTTTTCTCTGAGGTTTTCTAAAGTTTCATTAAAGGTGCTGCCGCCTTTGGGCGCCCACCTCCAGTTGACGGGTTTCGCCACTCCCTGTTGGCGCGTTCCCTATATCTCCCTTACGCTCGGGTCAAGGGGAGATGCTGCCGAATTTTCGCTAGAAACGATAACATATTAAAAGGATAAAAGGAAGCAACCAACAAATGGAACAACAAAATATTATAAAGAATAGGCTGTGAGGAAAAGGAGGAAAGACTTGTATAAAACTACTCAAAACCCAAAGAAAAGAAGAAAAGAAAAGCCTTAAAGCAAGTAGCAGGGGAGTGGGCCTTCATCGGTGCGTCTGTTCCAGCCTTCACCGGTGCACCCTATTAGCCATTCAACGGCACACCTTCTTGGCTCCTCACCGGCACACTCCTCCTCCATTTCAACCTTCCCCTCACCGGTACACTCCCATCCTCCTTCGCCGGTACACTCCCACCGTCTCTCCCTCACCGGTACACACCTCCTCACCGTCCCACTCTCTTTCTTACTCTCCCTCTCACCGGTACACTCCATTCCCCCCCTCACCGGTACACTCTTTCCCCCCACCGGTACTCCCTCTGTCTCTCCCTCATCTATCTCCTTGTCTTACCTCTTCTTCCACCGTCTCCCAAAAATAGAAACCAATGTACAGACTTGGCAGGTTGAGGCACGAACGCAGCAACAAGCAATGTACAGACTTTGAGCTGCAATGTGTAGACTTCGAGCTGGCCAACGTACAGACTTTGAGTTGGCCAATGTATAGACTTTGAGCTGCAGCCAATGTCCAATGTACAGACTCTGAGCTGCAATGTACATACTTTAAGCTGCAATGTATAGACTTCGAGTTGGCCAACGTTCAGACTTCGAACTGGCCAATGTATAGACTTTGAACTCCAGCCAATGGCTGATGTATAGACTTTGGGTTGGCTGACGTACAGACTTTGAGCTGTAATGTACAGATTTTGAACAATGTATAGACTTTGGGTTGGCCAATGTACAGACTTTGGACTGGCCAATGTATAGACTTTGAACTCCAGCCAATGGCTAATGTACAGACTTTGAGCTGCAATGTACAGACCTTGAGTTGTAATGTACAGACTTTGAACAATGTATAGACTTTGGGTTGGCCAATGTACAGACTTTGGACTGGCCAATGTATAGACTTTGAACTCCAGCCAATGGCTAATGTACAGACTTTGAGCTGTAATGTATAGACTTTAAGCTGGCCAACGTTCAGACGTTGAGCTGGCCAATGTATAGACTTTGAACTGCAGCCAATGGACAATGTATAGACTTTGAGCTGCTGCCAATGCACAATGTATAGACTTTGGGTTGGCCAGTGTATAGACTTTGAGCTGGCCAACGTACAGACTTTGGGCTGGCCAATATATAGACTTTGAGCTGCAATGTGCAGACTTTGAGCTGAAGGATGTACAGACTTTGTATGCAGCAACCAGACGATGTACAGACTTCGGGTCGCAGCGACCAGCCAATGTATAGACTTTGGGCTGAGGGACGTACATACTTCGTGTGTGCTAGTAGCTAGTGTACAGACTTTGAGTTGCAGTAAATGGACGATGTACAGACTCTGCGCGTGTGCTAGCAGACGATGTACAGACTTCGAGTTAGCCTGGCACGCCCGCCAACTCCCTCCTCGGCATACTCTCTTGGCACTTCTCCGGCACCCTCTAACCTACCCGGTACACTCTCCCAGCCCCTCTCCGGTACGCTCTCCCAGCCTTCGCCGGTACACCCTTTCTGCCCCCAACGGCCCACTTTTCCTTCCAAAATAAATATATATAAACATATATAAATATGTCATGACAATGATAATGATAAAAATGATAATAAATTAATAAAAGTTATGATAAATAAATAAACCTGAATATATATATATGAGAAATAAACAAAAAAATGTGAAATAATAATAATAATAGTAAAAAAGGAAAGGGAAAATATAATAGTGATAATAATAAACAAAATGGAGAAATCATCCAGAATAAATACATAAAAGGGAAATAAGCAATAAAATATATATGCACATAATTTAAAGCCCAGATAAAGAAAATGGTAAAATCTATGTTGCAGCCCCGTCTCTCCCGTGACCTGATGCTGAAGGAACAATAATGCCGCCCTTCCAGGTTGGGCCTGAGTCTTGGAAATTATCCCGACATGGCCAGGCCCCGACCTAGTCTTGGGCCGACATTCCAATCAGACCGGACTCGTTTCTCAGGCCGGATCCCCTCCGAGCCACTACTAAAATTGCCGCACGTTCGGTAAACATTTGAACAGGTTCACCTCGGTTTTCACCGCGTTTCTATCATGGACCTGTGTCTGAACATGAAAAGACCCGTGAGCAACCAACATGGCCGACGGCTCCTACCCCGACGTGGTCATGACCCAGCATTGCTCTGGGCCGATAGCTCGTCAAATCGGATTCACCCTATCAGGATTCGTTCCCGCCCTTTTATTGAAATTGCCGCAATCTCGGCATACACTTGTACGAGGTTGTTCCTATCCACGTCGCACCTTCAATATGGACCCTTGTCCGAATATCAAGTGGTCCGCAAGTGACTGACAGAAATCTGAATAGAACGAGATGGCTCCTGTCATCCCTGGACCCTATATATGGGAATATCAATAAGGCCTTTGTGGGCTGTGCTTGGACCTTGGGTCTGTCCCGATTATGGTCATTGTCTGACCCACGCCCTCGGCCTATAGCTCGCTTCCTTCGAACATGTTTTGGGTTTTGGAATCTAGTCCCGGGACTCTTCCCCGTTGCCCTCTGGCACCGGGAACATTAATGATGCCCACGCAAGCCCCGTTTGGACCGCGGGAGGTGCCCCCGGTATGGTCCCGACTCGATCTCGCACCGGGCCAATAAATTCGCTAGTTTCCTGCTACACTAATAGAGATTTATGATAAGTCTCCATTTCTTATGATAATACATCGCATAAACACCATTTTATGTGCATATAATTAGGTAATTATGCATATTTCATAATTAACCTCAACTTCGCATTTAAATTGGAGCTTTCACGTAAATTGATTAATTTGATAATTTTATCTAATAATTTGAAGTTGAGGGCCATGAGCATTAATTCCCCATTGCATAACTATGAGCATTTGAGATTGATGTGCACATTGTGGTAATTTTTAAGGACTAAAGTGTAATTGTGTGTGTGTGTAGGACACCGAAGGTAATTACAAAAGAAGCCGGGGACAAAAGGATCATCACCATTTTGACCAAGTCAAATAAAGAATTCAAAATATTTTAGTTGGAGGGAAAGGAATGTTCAAAATTTCGAATTCAAAGTTTGAAAAAGAAGAATCTAAAGTTTAAGTTTGAAAAGGAGGAAAAGGACATTCAAAGTTTGAAATAAAGGAGAGACATGATGAGTCTTGAGAAATGGGGTGCCTAAAGTCCAAGAAATGGGGTGTCCACCTACTTTTTCTCTTCCCCATACATCATATTCTACTTGAATCTCAGCCATCCATCTCCTTTTGATACAATCTCCACCCTCCATCTACCTAACTTTTCCTATAAATAGCCCACGACAAGGAGGAGAAAGGGAGTTCTTTTCTTTTGACAATCTTTCACTCTCCCTCTTTCTCTCCCAACCTTAGGCCTCCGGTTTCTCCCATGTAAGTTCGTTTTCTCCTTTTATGTTCTTCATAAAAGTTCTTCATTTTTAAGTCCTCTACAACTTCTTCTTCTTGCTCATCTTCTAATTCCTTCTGGTTTTCAAGATATTTCATATTTTTCACTGTGCTGTCCTGTTCATCTACGACCCAGTATTGTTCTCTGTTCTTTCCCTTATTTCTCTCTCTTCTAGTCATTTTCTGCTCTTGCTATCTGCATAAAATTTTTTGGTTTTTACGTGTTCTACAACTTCTTATTCTTGCTCATCTTCTAATTCTTTCTGGTTTTTAAGATATTTCTCATTTTTCAACTTGCTGTCCTGTGATTTCACTATTCATTCGAGGTGCTAGTTTCTGTTATGTCTCCATTTTGAAGCTCTTCTTCTCTTCTTTTCTCTCTGAGTTCTTCATTAAAGTTTTTCCTCTCTTCCCCCTCTTCAACTTCTTCTTCTTGGGCATCCCCTAATTCCTCTTGGGTTCAAAGTTATTCACCCTCCAAAGACTGCTTCAATGACGAAGGCGACTTCCTCCCGGCGTAGACGACATCTTCCACAAGGTTGTTTGTGATCCAAGGCCAAGAGAGGACGACGCTATCATCCCCATTGCTGATATCATCTCCAAACTCCAGGCTTTTCTTGTGTTATTACTTTTGTGATATTTCACTTCATTGTAATCTCATTGTGTCATTAGTATAAACTTGTTTCACATTTCATGTACTCTTTCTTTTAAGTTAATGAAAGGAGTTGTTCTCTTGATCTAGTTCTTTCTCTTCTTCCTTCTCTATCTCTTTCTTCTATATCTTCTTTCCACTTCATGCAATTATTTTCTATAGCATAAGCGCATAGTCATGGTGTTTTCAATTAAGTGTTCGGTTTGTTCATCATTTCACTATTTTCTTTAAGCAAATCCAAATCACAAGTGTTTTTCAAAGGACTCTAAGGTTTTTAACTCTAAAAATCTCTTCTTACCTGTGGATTCGACCCGTGCTTGCCATAGTACTACGTTCTCTTTTGATCATTTTGTGCGAGTTCGGTTTTAAGATTGTTAGCGCGCGTGTTTTAAACGACGAACTTTTGCGTTATCAATTTTTGGCGCCGTTGTCGGGAAGGAATGGTGATTTTTGACTTAAGAACTTTGTTTTCCTTATGTATATAGTGTACTAATATAGTTCTCTTTTCTTATTTTTATAGGAAAAAAGAAAAAAAAAGGAAGCAACTTGAAAATTCAAAAAAATTCAGAGGTAAGTCTCCACCTTTTCCTTAGTCTTTTTGTCATTCATTTTGAAAAAAAAAAAGAACGGGGGAACACTTTTCAAGTAAGTATCCAAACTTTTCCTCCTTCATTTTAATTTCATTTCTCTACATTTTATATCTTATGGTTAGATAGGTTCACTAAATAAAAACATAAAAAAACATCACTTGAACTTCAATAAAAATCTTCAGTGCAAGAGTAGAAATCACACTTTCATGTTCTAAGTCATGCATCATTTAGGATAGAAGCTCTTTTTCTTTATTGTCTAATCGTTGTTAATTACATTGTTGAAGATTGCGGGAGGCAAGGTGAGTACTCTAACTTTTCCAAAAGTATGCTCATGCATTTTTATGCTTGCATAGAACCCCTTGTTTGAACTTGCTTTGTTGTATATCATTTCAAAATATCTTAAGGGCAACACCCATAAGCAAGATAAGGTGGGGATTTCATCACCCTTCCTTAGCCCACAAATCATAATTCTCTTGCATCTTTGCATCACCTAGACCTCAAATAAAATTCAGTAGATATTGGCCCTAAGTTCACACTGTGGTTCTTGTGTTATTTGAGCTTACCCTCTTATGAAAATAGGTGCCTAAGACAAGACGGTCGGACGGCAAACGCCTTAAGCGGGCTAGTGGTTTGGCATAATTAGGTCCCTACGAAAGTAGGGGGAACATCCCACTACCCCACCCCTTACCTGGCCGGTGGAAATATTGAGGGTGAACTTAAGTTACACGTTAGCCATTTTGTGAAACCCAATTTGTAAGTTTAGGTCACATCTAGGGCATTAAGTAATTTGTGTGACAACTTGTTTGTGTTTGCATAAAAAAAATAAAAATAAAAAAATATCATCTTCTCTCTCTTCGTCTTAGTTTGAGTAAAAAAAAAACAAAATAAATAAAACAAAATAAAAATCATCATAAAAAATTTCTCCCATCTCTCATCTTTAACCTTGGTTTATGCAAGGGAGAAGATCTCAACACCGCGACTTAGTTGAGCCCATTAGTGAGATTGAGCGATTCATTTTTAATCCGGCTCAAAATCAAACCCAACCTATGGCTGAACAACACCAATTAGGGGTGCCCAAACAGATGAAGAAATATTTCATTCCTTCGAATTATCAGCCATCCACTTGTATCCAACTGCCTAATGTCCATGCTTTGCACTATGAGATCAAATCTAGCACCATTCAGATGCTCCCATCCTTTTATGGGAAGACCAATGAAGATCCCTATAAACATCTGGATGAATTTCTAGAAATTTGTTCCACTGTGAAAATTCAAAATTTCACAGATGATGCTCTCCGCTTGACCTTATTCTCTTTCTCACTTAAGGACAAAGCCAAATACTAGCTAGGGACCTTAGGGAAACCTATTGGCACATGGGCAGATATGCAGCATGAGTTCCTTAAGAAGTTTTACCCCATCGGTAGAACCAACACCATGAGACGTGCAATCACAGGATTCGCGCAACTCCCAAATGAACAAATACATGAATCATGGGAGAGATTAAAGGAACTCCTCAGAAAATGTCAACATCATGGGCTCTCCAAATGGCAAATAGTGCAAGCTTTCTATGAGGGCCTAGATGATCAAGTTAGGCAGATTGTGGATGCATCATGTGGTGGGGCCTTTATGAGCAAGAGTGAGGATGAGGCATATGCCTTATTTGAAATGTTGAGCGAGAATTCAATCAACCATGCTTCCTTATCCTCATATGAGAGAACCATTGGGCCCTCTAAACGGGCCGAGATGTATCGGGTGGAACCTGAAGCTAGGGTGGATGCAAATTTCATCTATCAAAAATTGGACAAGGTGGACATCATGGCCCAAAAGCTAGAACATGTTGATATGCTAGCCCACAAGTTAGACCAGCTCCTGGCTCAAAACAAACAAGAAACCACCATCTTACCTACGTCCAACTCATACTCGGACCCAACACACCATGAGGTGTGTGCTTTATGTGCTAGCCCGGACCATCATGTGTCCGATTGGCCAACAGCAGCCCAGTGACCACCTTTTATACAGGAGCAAGTCCAAGCAGCCCAGGGATTCTCTAAGCCCAACTATGACCCATTTTCTAACACCTATAATCCGGGTTGGAGGAATCACCCCAATTTCAATTGGAGAAATCAACAATCTCCCAATCAGCCCACCATCCCCTCTGCGTCTTAAACTCACAAACCACCCATCCAACACCAATTTCAAGCACAGCCACCATTCCAAGGAAATGCTTATGGTCGGGGACCGCAAGCCCAACAACCACTTCCCTGATTTAACCAGGGTCAGGTCCCATACCAACCTCCTCAGCCCAATTACAGGCAATCTTCCAATTCCCACCAAATCTATCAACCTCCTCCGCAACACCACCAGGACTCCCAAACTGATGATAGATTCCATCAGTTACAACAACTAATTCTGGCCCAAAATCAATCCTTCCAACAAACTATTCAAGCCCAAAGTCAATCTTTCCAACAGACCCTCCAAGCCCACCAGCAAACCATCTCTAAGTTGGAGACTCAATTGGGCCAATTGGCTGAAGCCACCATGAGAAGGGAAGTGGGCCAATTGCCAAGTCAGCCCATTGCCAACCCACGAAATAATCCTCCGGGCTTCCCACAACCGAACTTCCCCATTAACCAGCCAATTCCTCCTCTCCTCCAGCACCCATCAGGCCAAATACCACAAAAAGGCCCACAACTCGAAAATGCAAAAGCAATTTTGACCTTAAGAAGTAGTAAAGTCCTCAAAGATTCTCAGGGGTCCACTCCTAGTTCATCAGTCCAGGCCCCTGACATATCTTCTGATAGTGAGGAGGAGCCCAGCCAGGAAGAGGATGTCAAGGGAAAGAGGAAAATAGAGGAAGGGCCCAACACTTACCAACCTACAGTGCCATTTCCCAATGCCTTAAAGCCCAAAAAGAAACAAACAGCCCATAATGAGGAGATGATGGAGCTCTTCAAACAAGTACACATCAACATCCCTCTCCTCGATGCCATCAAACATGTCCCGGCCTATGCTAGATTCTTAAAAGAAATGTGCACTCCTAGGCGGGACCCACGAGTGACCCCGGAAAAGGTTTGACTCCCGGAGAACGTTAGTGCTGTGGTCCTCAACCAACTTCCAAGAAAGTTAAAAGATCCTGGAGCGCCCCTTATCTCTTGCAACATTGGGGGTGTGACATTTGATAAGGCTCTCCTTGATTTAGGAGCTAGTGTGAATTTACTCCCTACCTCTATCTATGAGCAGTTTGACATCGGTGAGCTCAAGCCTACTCCCATTATTCTCCAGCTCGCCGATAGATCAATCAAGACTCCAAAGGGCCTTATTGAGGATGTCATTGTTAAAGTGAATGAGTGCTACTTCCCTGCTGACTTTCTTATTTTGGACATGGTTTCTCCCCAAGAAATCAAACATACTCCTATCATTTTGGGTAGACCATTTTTAGCCACGGCTAGGGCTAATATAGACTGTGCTTCAGGAATTATGGACATATCTTTTGGGGACCAGAAAGTCAGCATCAACATTTTTAAGGCATCCAAATTTCATGATCAAAAAGGAGATTGCTATGCTGTTGACACCATTGAGGAATTATTTGAGATTGAAAGGGACAGTAGGACTGGAATGAGAGAGGAAGTTGACATCTTGTCAACTCAACTTAGGACATGGCCCCCAGTTGAACCTTTGCCTCAGCTTAAATCTGAACCAGCTCTGCCCTCTTTGCAATCCCCTCCTCAGGTTGAACTAAAACCATTGCCAGCCTCCCTTAAGTATGCATTCCTAGGCCCAGACCAAACCTTGCCAGTCATCATAGCAAGTGACCTTGAACCTAACCATGAGGAGAAACTAGTTGAGGTCCTTAAATCTCGTAAGGGGGCTATAGGTTGGTCTGTCGTTGATCTTAAAGGGATTAGTCCATCCATTTGTCAGCACCATATTTATATGGAGGAGAATGTAAAACCGAGTAGAGACATGCAGAGGAGATTAAATCCACACATGAAGGAGGTGGTCAAAAATGAGGTGGTCAAGTGGTTAGATGCCGGAATCATCTACCCAATTTTTGATAATCAGTAGGTCAGTCCAACATAAATAGTCTCAAAGAAATCAGGACTGACTGTGATCACTAATGATCAAGAGGAGTTGATACCTACTAGGTTGACCACGGGATGGAGGGTCTGCATTGATTATAGGAAGATCAACTCCATGACAAAGAAGGACCATTTTCCCCTCCCATTCATTGACCAAATTTTGGAAAAATTAGCAGGGTAAAAATACTTCTATTTTCTGGATGGGTATTCTGGATACAATCAGGTGGCTATCTACCCAGAGGATCAGGAAAAAACCACATTTACCTGTCCCTACGGAACCTTTGCTTTTCGAAGAATGCCCTTTGGACTATGTAATGCTCCCGCCACATTTCAAAGATGCATGTTAGCTATTTTTTCTGACATGGTGGGTAACTTTTTAGAGGTTTTCATGGACGATTTCTCCATTTTTGGGGACACATTTGATTCTTGTCTAGACCACTTATCCAAAGTCATGAAGAGATGCATAGACACTAATCTTGTCCTCAGTTGGGAAAAGAGTCATTTCATGGTTAAAGAGGGCATCGTTCTGGGACATATAGTGTCAGCAAGAGGGATTGAGGTGGATAAAGCCAAGGTTGAGCTTATTGCCAAACTACCACCACCCATCTCAGTGAAACAAATCCGTTCCTTTTTAGGTCATGCCGGCTTCTATCGCCGGTTTATTCAAGATTTCTCCAAAGTTGCTAGACCTCTCACTAATCTACTGGCTAAGGAAGTCCCATTCCATCTTGACCAATCATGTCTTGAGGCTTTTGAATCATTGAAAATGGCATTGACCAATGCCCCAATCTTGCAAACTTCTAATTGGTCATTGCCTTTTGAAATTATGTGTGATGCCTCGGATTATGCTTTAGGTGCTGTTTTAGGGCAAAGGGTAGACAAAAAGCCTGTGGTGATTTACTATGCGAGTCGCACACTCGCTGATGCCCAACTTAGGTACACCACAACAGAAAAGGAGTTACTTGCTGTTGTCTTTGCCCTTGAAAAGTTTCGGTCCTATCTGCTAGGGGCCAAAGTCATTGTGTTCTCTGACCACTCAGCTCTCAGACACATGCTGTCTAAAAAAGATGCCAAATCAAGGTTGATTAGATGGATCCTTTTATTACAAGAATTTGATTTGGAAATTCGGGATAAAAAAGGAAGTGAAAATATTGTTACAGATCACTTGTCCCGAATTATCACATCAGACACCACACACTTACAGGACTCATTTCCAGATGAACACCTACTTAGTGTATCTCACATTCCACCCCCATGGTATGCACACATTGTCAATTACTTAGCCGTGAAAAAAATTCCTGAATGTTGGTCCAAACAAGAAAAAGAGCGTTTCTTTGCTAAGCTCAAATACTTCTTTTGGGAAGACCCTGAGCTATTCCATTTAGGATCAGACCAAATCATTCGGAGGTGTGTCCCTGAAGGTGAGCAACAAAGTATTCTGACATTTTGCCACACCTTAGCTTGTGGGGGGCATTTTTCAAGTAAGAAAACGGCAGCCAAAGTTTTACAGAGTGGGTTCTACTGGCCCACAGTATTCAAAGATGCATTCGAATTTTGCAAATCTTGTGAGCGCTGTCAGGCTATGGGAAACATGTCACGTAGGGACATCATGCCTTTAAACCCTATCCTGGTTGTGGAAATTTTTGATGTATGGGGAATTGACTTCATGGGACCGTTTCCATCATCTTTTGGACATGAGTACATTTTGGTGGCGGTGGATTACGTGTCTAAGTGGATAGAAGCTATAGCCACAAGGACTAATGATCACAAAATTGTCATGAAATTTATTTGCAAGAATATTTTCTCTCGATTTGAGTGTCCCAGGGCTATCATTAGTGATGGGGGTTCACATTTCATCCATTCTCAATTCCGGGCTTTGCTTCGGAAGTATGGGATAACACATAAGATTGCTACCCCCTATCATCCCCAGACTAGTGGCCAGGTGGAGGTTTCTAATAGGGAGATCAAGAATATTTTGTAAAAGTCTGTCCGGCCCGATAGGAAAGATTGGTCAGAAAGATTAGATGATGCTTTATGGGCCTATCGGACCGCCTACAAAACTCCCATTGGCAAGTCCCCTTATAGGCTTATTTTTGGAAATCCATGTCATTTACCAGTCGAATTGGAACATAGGGCCTATTGGGCAATCAAACAATTCAATCTTGATTTAGTACAGGCTAGTTCCCATAGAGCCCTTCAACTGAATGAGTTAGAGGAACTTCGCAATGAAGCCTATGAGAACTCTAGGATTTATAAAGCCCAGACAAAAGCATTCCATGATAAACACATTTCACGTAAAACTTTTCAAATCAACCAAAAGGTCTGGCTTTTTAACTCTAGGCTGCGATTATTCCCCGGTAAATTGAAATCTCGATGGGATGGACCATATGTGGTAATTAAAATATTTGACCATGGTGCAGTAACAATTCTTGATCCTAAAACTGGTCAAACTTTCACTGTCAATGGTCAACGTTTGAAAGCTTACATTGAAAATCTTTCAATGCTGCAGGAGGACTCTCTCAGGCTGAGTGACCCATTGTGAGCTATATTGTGTCTGGCTGAAGACGTTAAACTTAGCGCTTCTTGGGAGGCAACCCAATTATCCTGTCTCTTTTCAAAAAAAAAAATGATTGATTTTCTTCTTTTATCTAAGGAGCATGGAGCAATATTTCTTTGATGACGACATCTCTCTCTCAGGTCGTATCTATCCTTCCCTCTACTTTTTATGGCTTTATTTCATTTCTATATCTTACTCATGCCATTAGGGGCAATGTCACCTAAGTTGGGGGGTAGCTTGAGCTCGAATTTCCTCAAAATAATTGCAACCTTTCATCACACCTCTAACACGTGTTTCATGTTCATATTTCATGATGAGAAACTTTTCTTAGAATGATAGGACTTAGAGTCTTACATGTGAAAGTTACAAATTAAAGGGATGAATTAATTGGTTATGTCTTTAGCCTTTTCCTCAGAATACACCTGAAAATTCTATTGAACTTGCACACAATTGCACAATAAAAAGATCGGTGGATGACAAACATTAGGATGATGAGAATTTTACTTGACACTTAGGTGGTGATGAATATTATGCCCATTCGTTGAACATAATCGTGAGGAAAAAGCTACCTGCCAAAAAAAACACACATGGAAAATGTCCCTGAACTTAGTAACCGGGCCTACTTCTCCTAAGGCAAGAGTTGAGGTTCGCATCAAACGGCGAAGGGATGTGCAGCACCGTGTGTCAAAAAAAAAAGAAAAAATAAAAAAAAAGAAGTATAAACTGGCAGAGTGAAACTACCTGTAATTCGAGAAGCTCAATTCAAGAGATGGGCAGAATTGAAAATCATCTTTAAGTGAAAGGTAGAAGACTCATTCATCTAGATTGTTTGGAAGTCACTAGTCAAGTTATATCACTCATACACAAAGAGATATTTAATTTTGAGTGTATCCTGAGGAAAGGTCTAAACACATGGACTGATGAAATTTATACCAAATACATTCTAGTTGAACTTGTAATACTCCAAAGTCTAAATCATTATGCATAATGTTCTTACCATGATCTGTGACACATGAGTGTTTGCTAGTCCTAATTTTATAATTATTTACATTGCTAAGGGACTAGCAATGTTCAAGTTAGGGGGCGTGATAAGTCTCCATTTCTTATGATAATACATCGCATAAACACCATTTTATGTGCATGTAATTAGGTAATTATGCATATTTCATAATTAACCTCAACTCCGCATTTAAATTGGAGCTTTCACGTAAATTGATTAATTTGATAATTTTATCTAATAATTTGAAGTTGAGGGCCATGAGCATTAATTCTCCATTGCATAACTATGAGCATTTGAGATTGATGTGCACATTGTGGTAATTTTTATAGACTAAAGTGTAATTGTGTGTGTGTAGGACACCGAAGGTAATTACAAAAGAAGCCGGGGACAAAAGGGTCATCACCATTTTGACCAAGTCAAATAAAGAATTCAAAATATTTTAGTTGGAGGGAAAGGAATGTTCAAAATTTCAAATTCAAAGTTTGAAAAGGAAGAATCTAAAGTTTAAGTTTGAAAAGGAGGAAAAGGACATTCAAAGTTTGAAATAAAGGAGAGACATAATGAGTCTTGGAAAATGGGGTGCCTAAAGTCCAAGAAAGGGGGTGTCCACCTACTTTTTCTCTTCCTCATGCATCATATTCCACTTGAATCTCAGCCATCTATCTCCTTTTGATACAATCTCCACCCTCCATCTACCTAACTTTTCCTATAAATAGCCCACGACAAGGAGGAGAAAGGGAGTTCTTTTCTTTTGGCAATCTTTCACTCTCCCTCTTTCTCTCCCAACCTTAGGCCTCCAATTTCTCCCATGTAAGTTCGTTTTCTCCTTTTATGTTCTTCATAAAAATTTTTCATTTTTAAGTCCTCTACAACTTCTTCTTCTTTCTCATCTTCTAATTCCTTCTTGTTTTCAAGATATTTCATATTTTCACTGTGCTGTCCTGTTCATCTACGACCCAGTATTGTTCTCTGTTCTTTCCCTTATTTCTCCCTCTTCTAGTCATTTTCTGCTCTTGATATCTTCATAAAAGTTCTTGGTTTTTACGTGTTCTACAAATTCTTATTCTTGCTCATCTTCTAATTCTTTCTGGTTTTGAGATATTTCTCATTTTTCAACTTGCTGTCCTGTGATTTCACTGTTCATCCGAGGTGCTAGTTTCTGTTATATCTCCATTTTGAAGCTCTTCTTCTCTTCTTTTCTCTCTGAGTTCTTCATTAAAGTTTTTCCTCTCTTCCCCCTCTTTAACTTCTTCTTCTTGGGCATCCCCTAATTCCTCTTGGGTTCAAAGTTATTCACCCTCCAAAGATTGCTTCAATGACGAAGGCGACTTCCTCCCGGCGTAGACGACATCTTCCACAAGGTTGTTCGTGATCCAAGGCCAAGAGAGGACTACGCTATCATCACCATTGCTGATATCATCTCCAAACTCTAGGCTTTTCTTATGTTATTGCTTTTGTGATATTTCACTTCATTGTAATCTCATTGTGTCATTAGTATAAACTTGTTTCACATTTCATGTACTCTTTCTTTTAAGTTAATGAAAGGAGTTGTTCTCTTGATCTAGTTCTTTCTCTTCTTCCATCTCTATCTCTTTCTTCTATATCTTCTTTCCACTTCATGCAATTATTTTCTATAGCATAAGCGCATAGTCATGGTGTTTTCAATTAAGTGTTCGGTTTGTTCATCATTTCACTATTTTCTTTAAGCAAATCCAAATCACAAGTGTTTTTCAAAAGACTCTAAGGTTTTTAACTCTAAAAATCTCTTCTTCCCTGTGGATTCGACCAGTGCTTGCCATAGTACTACGTTCTCTTTTGATCATTTTGGGCGAGTTCGGTTTTAAGATTGTTAGCGCGCGTGTTTTAAACGACGAACTTTTGCGTTATCAATTTAACCGAATGTTTTCAGTGTCTCGGAATAATGTATTTGCCATATCACAGCATACATATGTTCCAGGTCCTCCTGCGACGATTATGATACTCTCAAGCCGGACACTCGTCTGAATATTAAACGGTCTCCCGAATGACCGACACGTTTTGAACGTCCGCTTCCCTAGACACAGGGCCTTTCAGCCGATTCAAGGGATATTCCCTCGTTGCCCTGTGGCACCAGAAATATTAATGACGCTCATGCAAGTCTTGTTTCGACCGCGGGGGGCCCACCGAAGTATGGTCGCAGCTTGCTCTTGTACCGGGCCAACAGATTTACTGGTTTTTGACCGCTCCAACTGAGGCTCAGCTGAACGTTTTCCGCTCTTCCGAACAATAAATTTGCCGTACCTCGGCTTACATGCGTTCCGGTTTTCCCGTGACAACCGTGATTTTCTCGAGCCGGACATTCGTTCGAACATCAAATGGTCAGTACACGACCGACATGATCGCGAATGTTTTCTTCTTACCCTCATACGGGGGTTTCGATACTTCCTAATAGACCTTTCGTGTAATTAATTTCTTGGCCATGAGGCCCTGAATCTCGGCGATTAATCAAGGGTGTTCCTTCGTATGGGGGATGTAAATGACGCCGTGACCTTTATGGCTCGACGGGTGTTGGTCCCGACACGAACTACACAATCGTCTGACGAAGTCAGATCGAGCGCACCATGGGCTCTTCGGGGCCCGAATAAATTGTCACTTCGGTGACTAGCACGCCCACGCACTTAATAGATGAACCACCTGAACAAGCGAATTTTAGTGCGTCCACAAGTCTGGCACGCCCGGTGGGACTAAACCACCCTTCATCTCTTCGCCGGGATTCAGGGCCTCATAGCCCCCTAATATACGATGTTTGCCTACTTTGATGAATTGCAGGTGCTATCTCCGCCAGTCCTATAAAAAAAAGAGAAGCCAGACTCGGTGCAGCTGCCTTCGTGGCCTCGAGGACGCTGCTTCGAAGCATATGCGGCTTCCAGGAATCATGGGTGCTGTTATAAAAAGGGGAAGAGAAGAGAAGAGAAAGAGAAGAGAAGGGAGGGGAAATCAAACCCTCCCCTTTTCCTCAAGAAGAAAGGGAAGAAAAGAAGAAAAGAAGAAAAGAAGAAGAGAAGAAAAGGAGAAAAGAAGAAAAGAAGAAAAAGAGAAAAGAAAGAAGCAAAAAAAAAAGAAGAGAAAGAGTCGGCGAGAGAGGGCTGCACGGCCACGCCCGTCGAGACCCGTGATGAATTAAGATTACCATTGTGGGGTTGATGCGGTGAAGCGAACCACTCATCCCCTCCCTGAGGGGGTGAGCGCTCTCCTGCACCTCCACCCTGGTCAATCATACAAAAAGGGGGAGAAATAAAGAAGAAAGGATGAAAAGTTGGCCAGCATCGACGACTGAAAGAGCAAGAAGAAACCTGGCATCCCGCCCGACTCTAGGAGGTCCCGAGTCCACGGTGCAATGACCCCGCTCGTTCCTCCTTCCTGCTGCCTCCATCCGGCACAAAACGGCCCCGGAGTGGTTGTTAAAAGACCCAGCGAGCCACAATTGTAGCTTGGTGAATGGTTGCCCACTGTGGGGAATGCTTTACAGCTATGAGGCCAAGCATGGCCACCACTCCCGAAGAGAGCATGCACATACCCCGCCATGGGGGATGAGAAGAAGATATATACCCTGCTACGGGGGCATAGGAGGCAAAAAAGAAATACACCCCATTCCCAGGGGCACATGAAGAGAATCCGCCCCGACTGAGGGGCACACAAAGCAAAAGCTACACCCTGGCTTCGGGGCATTTGAAGGAGAATCCGCCCCGACCTGGGGACGTAAGAAGAAATAGAGCTGCACCCCGGCTTAGGGGCATTTGAAGGGGAAATACACCCCGATATGGGGGCACCTGAAGCAAGAAACATACCCCGCCATGGGGGCATAAGAAGAAAAGAATTCACCCCGACCTGAGGAGACAAAAAAAGAGAAACTCACCCTGGCTTATGGGTATATGAAGAAGGAACGTACCCCGGCCTGGGGGCATAAGAAACAAAAGCACACCCCATGCTAAGGGCATATGGAGAGGAATGCGCCTCGCCCTGAGGGGCAAAAAAAAAAAGAGTATAAGAACACACCCTGGCTTAGGGGCATTTGAAGAAGAAACATACCCCGTCAGGGGGCATAGAAGTCATGAAGAATACGCCCCGGCTTAAGGGCATTTGAAGAAGTCACATCCCGCCTCGGGAGCATGAGAAGCAGCAAGAATACACCCCGGCCTAGGGGTATTTGAAGAAGAAATATGCCCCGCCTGGGGGCATAGAAGCCGTAAAGAACACGCCTCAGCTCAGGGGCATTTGAAGAAGCTACATCATGCCTTGGGAGTATAAGAAGAAAAGAGTCCACCCCATCTTAGGGGTATTTGAAGAAGAAACACACCCCGCTATGGGGGCATAGAAGCCATAAAGAATACGCCCCGGCTTAGGGGTATTTGAAGAAGAAGGATACCCCGCCTCGGGGGACATTGCAAGCAGCGATACACCATGCTTGGGTGCATAGGAAGCAAACCACACCCCACTCCTGGGGACACATAAAGAGAGTACACCCCGCCATGGGGGCACATGAAGAGAATCCACCCCGACTCGGGGGTACATGAAGCAACAAAGAATACACCCCGCCTTAGGGGAATCTGAAGAAGAAGCATACACCCCACCAACGGGGGCACATGAGCCGTCGAGAATCCACCCCACTTTGGGGGCACAAGAAGCAGACATTCCCCAGCATGTCGGGGCAGAAGAAGAAGAATCCCCCTCGGGGGCATATAAAAAAAAGAGCAAAGATACACCCGGTGCCCGGCGCACATGAAGAGAAAGGCACCTCCCTCTGGGGGCACAACAAGCAACAAAGATACACCCCATTCCCAGGGGCACATGAAGAGAAATACACCCCTGCTCCAGGGGCATATGAGACAAAACTATACCCCGATTTAGGGGCATTTGAAGCAAAGACTTCACCCCGCCTCTAGGGGGGGCATAAGAAGCCAAGAAATATACCCCGCCACGGGGCAACGGAGGCAAAATGCATTCCCCCCGGGGGCACATAAAGCAACATACCCCTCGCCTCGGCAGCATATGAGGCCAAGAAGCTACATCCCGGCTCGGGAGCATAAGAAACAAAAGATATACCCCACGTCCGGGGCATATGAAGCCAAGAAACACACCCCCGTCTCGGGGGTATTTGAAGAAGAAGCATACCTCGCCTCGAGGGCCTAGAAGCTATAAAGAACATGCCCCGACTCAGGGGCATATGAAGAGAAGTCCACCCCGGCCTAGGGGTATTTGAAGAAGAAGCATGCCCCGCCAGGGGACATAGAAGCCATAAAGAATACGCTCCGATTTAGGGGTACTTGAAGAAGCTACATCCCGCCTTGGGAGCATGAGAAGAAAAGAGAATCCACCCCGGCTTAGGGACCTTTGAAGGAGCATACCCCAGGCTCGGAGTCCATGAAGCAACATGCACCCCCCCGGGGGGGGCATCTGAAGCAGAACAAACAACATCCCCCGGCTTAGGGAAGCATATGAAGAGAGGAATACACCCCGATATGGGGGCACATAAACAAAGAAGAAGAATTCACCCCGCATCGGGTGCATAAAAAGCAAGAACCACACCCCGCATCAAAAGCGGCAATACACTCCACTCTGGGGGCACTAGAAGCGGAATACACCTCGTGCCGGGGGCATATAAAAAAAGGGGATACCTCGCTCTGGGGCATCAGAAGCAGCAATACGCCCCACCTTGGGGGCATCAAAAGCAGCAATACACCCCACCTTGGGAGCATAAGAAGCAAACATTCCCCCCGGTGTGTCTGGGAAGAAGAAAAGAATTCACCCCGGCCTAGGGGTATTTGAAGAAGAAGCATACCCCGCCAGGGGACATAGAAGCCATAAAGAATATGCCCCGGCCTAGGGGTATTTGAAGAAGAAGCATACCTCGCCTCGAGGGCCTAGAAGCTATAAAAGCGCATGCCCCGACTCAGGGGCATATGAAGAGAAGTCCACCCCGGCCTAGGGGTATTTGAAGAAGAAACATACCCCGCCAGGGGGCATGGAAGCCATAAAGAACACGCCCCGGCTTAGGGGTATTTGAAGAAGATACATCCCGCCTCGGGAGCATAAGAAAGAGAAGAATACATCCCGTCTTAGGGATATTTGAAGAAGAAATATACCCCGCCAGGGGGCATAGAAGCCATAAAGAATATGCGTCGGCTCAGGGGTATTGGAAGAAGAAACATACCCCGCCTGGGGGACGCGGAAGCAAAGAGACAGAGTACACCTCCACCCGGGGGCGTAAAGAAGCAAAGAGACATACATCCCGACCTGGGAGCACATGAAGAAAGAATATACCCCGACCTAGGGGCGTCAGAAGAAGAAACATACGCCCCTATCCAAGGACACAAGAAGCAAGAGAATACGCCATACGAAAAGGGTATAAGAAACATGAAGAATGTACCCCAGCCTAGGGGCACAAAAAGAGACACACTCCGCCCTTGGCGCATAAGAAGCAGAAGCACCTACCCCAGCCTGGGGGCACAAAAATACACTCCGCCCTTGGCGCATAAGAAGCAGAAGCATCTACCCCGACCCGGGGCACAGAAATAAAGAGACATACATCCTGATCCGGGAGCATGAGAAGAAAGATATACTCCGCCCAAGCGACATTTGAAGAAACAACATACCCTGCGTCGGGGGCACAGAAGCCGTAAAGAGATACACCCCCGCCTCAGGGGGGCGTAAGAAGCACAAGACACACTCCACTCTGGGGGGCATGAGAAGCAAAAGATACACCCCCGTCCAGGGGGCATTTGAAGAGAGCTACGCCCCGTACCAGGGGCATATGAAGAAGAAACATACCTCGCCTCGAGGGCCTAGAAGCTATAAAGAACACGCCTCGGCTCAGGGGCATATGAAGAGAAGTCCACCCTGGCTCAGAGGTATTTGAAGAAGAGACATACCCCACCTGAGGGCATAGAAGCCGTGAAGAGTATACCACACCATGGGGGCATTTGAAGAAAGCTACACCCCGCCTCGGGGGCATTAAAAAAAAAACACACCCTGGTCTGGGGACATAGAAGCCAAAAAAATACACCCCGCCTGGGGGCACAGAAGCGAAGAGGCAAAACACACCCCCCTCAGGGGGGATGCACACCAAATGAAGCTACGCCCCAACCTGGGGCACATTAAGAGAGAAAAAGAGCATAGTAAAGAAAAAGACACGCACGAGGCAGACGTGGTCTTTGAGCCCGCCTCATCACACAAAAGAAGAGAAGAAAAGGAAAAGAAGACACATGAGGCAGACGTGGTCTTCGAGCCTGCCTCATCACGCAAAAGAAGAGAAGAAAATGAAGAAGAGACACATGAGGCAGACGTGGTCCCTGAACCCGCCTCTTCACATAAAAGAAGAAGAGCAGAACCAAAAGAAGACACATGAGACAGACGTGGTCTTCGAGCCCGCCTCATCACACAAAAGAAAAGAAGAAAAGAAAGAATACACATGAGGCAGACGTGGTCTTCGAGCCCGCCTCATCACACAAAAGAAAAGAAGAAAAGGAAGAAAAGACACATGAGGCAGACGTGGTCTTCGAGCCCGCCTCATCACACAAAAGAAAAGAAGAAAAGAAAGAATATACATGAGGCAGACGTGGTCTTCGAGCCCGCCTCATCACACAAAAGAAAAGAAGAAAAGGAAGAAAAGACACATAAGGCAGACGTGGTCTTCGAGCCCACCTCATCACACAAAAGAAAAGAAGAAAAGGAAGAAGAGACACATGAGGCAGACGTGGTCCCTGAACCCGCCTCTTCACATAAAAGAAGAAGAGCAGAACCAAAAGAAGACACATGAGACATACGTGGTCTTCGAGCCCGCCTCATCACATAAAAGAAGAGAAGGAAAGAAAGAATGCACATGAGGCGAACACGGTCTCTGCACCTGCCTCTCCATGAAAGAAGAAGAGAAGAAGAGAAAGAACAATCACGGGGCGAACATGGTCTCTGCACCTGCCTCTCTACAAAAGAAGAAGAGAAGAAAAAAAGAGAGTCACGAGGCAGAAGCGGTCTTTGCACCCGCCTCTCCATAAAAGAAGAAGAGAAGAAGAGAAAGAACAATCATGGGGCGAACACGGTCTCTACACCCGCCTCTCCATAAAAGAAGAAGAGAAGAAGAGAAAGAACAATCACGGGGCGAACATGGTCCTTGCACCTGCCTCTCCATAAAAGTAGAAGAGAAGAAGAGAAGGAACAATCATGAGGCGAACATGGTCTCTGCACCTGCCTCTCTACAAAAGAAGAAGAGAAGAAAAAAAGAGAGTCACGAGGCAGACGCGGTCTTTGCACCTGCATGTCCAAAAAAGAAGAAGAGAAGAAGAGAAAGAACAGCCATCGGGGCGTTAAACCAAAAAAATATTCAGCCATCGGGGCTTCAAGCCGATAGATATTCCGCCAACGGGGCGTTAAACTGGAAAATATTCCGCCGACGGGGCGTTAAACCAAAAAAAAATATTCAGACATCGGGGCTTCAAGCCGACAGATACTCAGCCATCGGGGCTTTAAACCGACTAGACCTCCCGCCGACGAGGCGTTAAACTGACTAAACCTTCCGCCGACGGGGCGTTAAACTGACTAGACCTTTCGCCGACGGGGCGTTAAACCGACTAGACCTTCCGCCGACGGGGCGTTAAACTGACTAAACCTTCTGCCGACGGGGTGTTAAACCGACTAGACCTTCCGCCGACGGGGCGTTAAACCGACTAGACCTTCCACCGACGGGGCGTTAAACAGACTAGACCTTCCACCGACGGGGCGTTAAACCGACTAAACCTTCCACCGACGGGGCGTTAAACCTACTAAACCCTCCACCGATGGGGCGTTAAACCGACTAAGCCTTCCGCCGACGGGGCGTTAAACCGACTAGACCCTCCGCCGACGGGGCGCTAAACCGACCAACTTTCAGCCATCGGGGCTTCAAGCCGACAACTACCCCTTCATCGGCCTTCGGGTCGACAGCTATTTAATTATCGGCCTTTGAGCCGACAGCTACTTCATCATCGGCTCTTAGCCGACAACTACCTCATTATCGGCCTTTGAGCCGACAGCTACCTCATCATCGGCTCTTAGCCGACAGCTACCTCATCATCGGCTCTTGGCCGATGGCTACCCCTTCATCGATCTTCGAGTCGACAGCTATATAATCATCAGCTCCTAGCCGACAGCTACTTCATCATTGGCACCTCAGCCGACAGCTTCCTAGTTAAAAAAAATAATAGACCTCTCACTTTGGTTCGGATCCTTCCCCGGCCAGAGGACAATAGAATTAACCTTTCACTTTGGTCCGGACCCTTCCCCGGCCAGAGAACAAAAGAGACCCGTCTCTTCGACTCTCACATCCCGCTACCCAACGCCCCTCTGCAGGGCCATTTCTGCCGGGGCCCACTATCAGGGTTAATCCATATGTCCCACCGCGCTTCCCTTAACTTCGGCTCCTACAGCCCGCTTCCTAATTTCAGCCCTTATGGCCCACTCCCCTAATGTCCCTTGGGTTCTGTAGCCCGCTTCCCCAATACCCTTTCAGCCCTTCGCGGTCTGCTTCCCTAATACCTCTACTTCCACTACACTTATACGTAACAACAATATTTTCTTATGCCACAAAAAAAATAACAAACAAAAAAAACACAAAAAAATAAACAAAAAAAAACAACAACAAAACAACAAAACAAAAAAGAAGAAAGAAGAGAATGCTTGATTGCCCTGTTTACATGGTTGCTTAATATAGAATAATACACCTCCTTGGAATTTTCTAGGACCGTGTTTCCTTGCTAAATAATATCGCCCGATTCCGGATGCACGAGCGTCAGGGCACGCGCTCGAAGGGAACCCTATTATGGCGGGTGCACACGTCAAGGGGAAGAGTCATGGCTGAATTGCTAAGCCCAACTCACAAAATAAACCTGAGGCAACGCTCCCACTCTTAGCACGTAGCGTGTTCAATAGCTTTTAACTATAGGGATTGCCCGAATTTCTTCTTAGCACTCTACGGATGCTTGAATGCCTGCACTCGCGTGAAAGGTAATCGTGCGGAAAAAGCTGCCTACCCCCACTGTAAAAAAATAAAAAAATAAATAAAAACAAATAAAAAAAGAGAAAAAAAGAGAGAGAAAAAGAAAAGAGAGAGAAACGCGGAGCCGAGTAGCCGGGAATCCCCACTGAAACAAATGAGGAGACTCGCGCGAAATGGTGAAGCGAATCACAATAAGGACGAATCTTAGTAGCCGAGAATCCCCATTGAGACACATGAGGAGACTCGCGCCGAACGGTGAAATCCGCTACCAAAATAAATAGATGGGGGCTGTGTGAAGCTACCGAAAGTCGAAAGCCTGGAACTAATATGTAGGCGCTAGAGTGATCCTCGAGTGTCACCAGGAAAACCTGCATATCCCTTTGGTTAGGGCTCTTTGTTCACACATTTATACCGCCACGCCACAGAGAATTACCTCGGGTGAAATACGTGAATTAAGGCTATGCATGCAAGACGTGCAGTATCCTCTTGACGGGTGCACCACCCCTCAATTGTGCCTCATGACCCGCACCGTGTCTGTGAATTATGGGTGATGTCCCTACCCCATCCCCTATAGAGGGAGCTATCACATACGTATATTTATGTTATGTCTGCTAATGAATGCCTGCATGCTTGAATAAAAAATAATAACAAAGAAAAAATAATAATAAATAAAAAAAATAATGTGTGTATACAGTAAAATCAATTTCGGCCATCGCAGCCTATTTTCTCAGCTCTGGCTCGTAGAGCCCAATCTTGGGCCCCCCATGGCCTACCTCTTGCCCTCGCGGCTCGTTAATCTCCCAACTCCGGCTTCTGTAATCCGCTTCCCCGATTTGGGCTTCCACATCTTACGCCATAATTTCGGCTCTTGCAGCCCGCTTCCCAACAACTTTGGCTCTTGTAGCCTGCTTACCTCGACCCCCATGGCCCGCTTTCCCGATTCTGGCCTTCACGGCCTGCTTCCCGGAATTCGGCCTTCACGGCCCGCTTCCCATAATTTCGGCTCTTGCAACCCGCTTCCCAACAACTTTAGCTATTGTAGCCTGCTTATCTCGGCCCCCATGGCCCGCTTTCCCAATTCTGGCTCTCGTAGCCTGCTTCCCAAAATTCAGCTTTCACGACCCACTTCCCATAAGTTCGGCTCTTGCAGCCCGCTTCCCAATATCCTTGACTTTCATAAGCTGCTCCCCCAATTCGGCCTATGCGGCCCGCTTCCCGACTTTGGCTCTTCTGGCCGGCTTCCCTTCGGCTCTCGCAGCCTACCTTCCCAGTTTTGGCTCTGGCAGCCTGCTCCCCAAATTTCAGATTTCGCAGCCCGCTTTCCTGATTTGGGGACACTAAATAATTTCTCACCCCATGTTTACGTGCAGGGAAATATAGAAGAGGAGAAAAGAGAAGAGAAGGTGAAAATAAGGAAAGAAGAAAAGGAAACACTCTTGAAGTGCTCCAATGGCGCATTAGCCTGCAAGCCCTTCAGCGGCACACTACTAAGTGCCCTCAGCGGCACACCCATTGTGAAGCCTCCAGTGGTACGCCCTTCGGGGCACACTCCCAGCGCCCTTCAGCGGCACAGGCTCACGCCCCCTCAGCGGCTCGCTCCCAGGCGCCCGCACACCTTCGGAGTGCCTTACGCGGCACACCCTCCTGTGCTATCTCCCAGTGCGCCCTTCAAGCGTCCCGGCGGCACGCTCTAGCCAGCCCTTAAGCGGCACGCCACCCCCGCCCCCTTTATACGGCGAGCAAAAAAAAAAGAGAAAAAAAAGGAAAAAAAAGAGGAGAGACGGTAAAAGAGGAAGATAATGGATAAAAAAAGAAAGCAAAAAGGAAGAGAGGGGGAGATTTCGACGAAAAAAAAGAAAAGAAGAAAATAAGAGAGGGAAGAAAAGAAAAAAAAGAAAAAAAAGAGAGAGACAAAGAAGAGAAAACAATAATAATAATGATATATATATATATATATATATATATGTGTGTGTGTGTGTGTGTGTGTGTGTGTGTACATATGTCTCCCGTCCGCACGCCCCTACGTATCGACGGGCATCCGCACGGGCAAAGACGGCTCCACCCTGCATTGGCGTTAGTCCCTTGCCAACAAATAAGTCCTTTTCCGGTGCAAGGCTTCGTGCCCTAGCCACCCGCTCTCACACGATACTGCCATTACGGACCTTACGTCTGAATCGGCAGGAATTCTCCCGTTGCGTTGGCATTATCTTCTTGCCAACGAGTGAGCCGTGCCTTTCGGCGCAAGGCCTCGGGCCCTAGCCAACCTTACATATCACCCACTTGTCAAATATATATATATATATATATATATATATACATAATAAATAAGAGAAAGGGGCTTAAAATAGAGGTGCCCCGCTGTACTTGCCCCTACTCAGGGACAAGGGCAAAAATGGCAACAACCCAGCTGTGGCAAAAACCCGAAGGGGCGCTGCAGGCAAAATCGGGTACCCCGCCACGCGAAAACCCGAGAGGGCGTATGGGCAAAAGCAAGAGGGGGCCGGTGCCGGCGAAAACCCGAAAGGGCGCTTGTACCGGTAATGTGGTTCAAAAAAAAAAGGGAAAAAGAGAAAAGAGACGAAAAGACCAACATATCATGTCAGCTCCCGGCACCCTGTCGGCACTGACGAAGAGACAAAGAGATCAACAAACCAGGTCAACTCTCGGCACCCTGTCGGCACTAACGAAGAGATAAAGAGACCAACAAACCAGGTCAGCTCCCGGCACCCTGTCGGAACTGACGAAGAGACAAAGAGACCAACAAACCAGGTCAGCTCCCGACACCCTATCGGCACTGACGAAGAGACAAAGAGACCAACAAACCAGGTCAACTCCCGGCACCTTGTCGGCACTGACGAAGAGACAAAGAGATCAACAAACCAGGTCAGCTCCCGACACCCTGTCGGCACTTACGAAGAGATAAAGAGACCAACAAACCAGGTCAGCTCCCGGCACCTTGTCGGCACTGACGAAGAGACAAAGAGATCAACAAACCAGGTCGGCTCCCGACACCCCGTCGGCACTGATGAAGAGACAAAGAGATCAACAAACCAGGTCAGCTCCCGACACCCTGTCGGCACTGACGAAGAGACAAAGAGACCAACAAACCAGGTCAGCTCCCGGCACCCTGTCGGCACTGACGAAGAGACAAAGAGACCAACAAACCAGGTCAGCGCCCGGCACCCTGTTGGCACTGACGAAGAGACAAAGAGACCAACAAATCAGGTCTGCTCCCGACACCCTGTCGGCACTGATGAAGAGACAAAGAGACCAACAAACCAGGTCAGCTCCCGGCACCTTGTCGGCACTGACGAAGAGACAAAGAGACCAACAAACTAGGTCAGCTCCCGGCACCCTGTCGGCACTGACGAAGAGACAAAGAGACCAACAAACCAGGTCAGCTCCCGGCACCCTGTCGACACTGACGAAGAGACAAAGAGACCAACAAACTAGGTCAGCTCCCGGCACCTTGTCGGCACTGACGAAGAGACAAAGAGATCAACAAACCAGGTCAGCTTCCGATACCCTGTCGGCACTGGCGAAGAGACAGAGAGATCAACAAACCATGACAGCTCCCGACACCCCGTCGGCACTGACGAAGAGACAAAGAGACCAGCATACCATGTCAGCGCCCGACGCCCTGTCGGCACTGATGCAAAAGAGAAGAAGAGACCAACACGCTACGGCGGCTCCCGACGCCCTATCGGCACTGATGAAGAGGAGAAGAGACAAGCATGCTACGTCAGCTCCCGACACCCCGTCGGTGCCGATGAAGAGAAAAGAGACCAGTACACCCACGGGCACCGCCCGGCTCATCCTTCGCCTACGCTACCCGTGGGTGGGGGGCATTTGTGGACACCAAAAATTGCACGCACAGATATCCAACTCAGCCCAACATTAACAATGGCACCGAGTGAAGAAGCCCCGGAGGGACTGGTCATCCGTACTCCCCAAATATGCACATTACCGTGAAGCCGTCTCTGGAGTCACGATAGTGAAGAGAAATCAACCACCAAGAGCCCCCACAATCTATGGGCCTCGAAGAAAATTAAATGGGCCACAACTTGTGCTCACAACGGGCTCAGAACTGCCCATTTAAGCCCTTCAGCGGCACTGCCTTTTGGCCCTTCAGCAGTACACCCCTTGGGCCTTCAGTGGCACAGCCTTTTGGCCCTCCAGCAGTACACCCCTGGGCCTTCAGCGGCACGCCCTTGTGCCCTTTCAACGGCACACCCTGCAAGCCTTCAACGGCGCACTATTTCAAGCCTTCAACGGCACACTATTTCAAGCCTTCAACGGCACACTATTTCAGGCCTTCAACGGCACACTATTTCAGGCCTTCAACG
This sequence comes from Amorphophallus konjac, assembly GCA_022559845.1. Lineage (NCBI taxonomy): Eukaryota > Viridiplantae > Streptophyta > Magnoliopsida > Alismatales > Araceae > Amorphophallus > Amorphophallus konjac. The sequence continues at coordinate 462,586,261 of CM040121.1, read as the reverse complement.
GCATACTATTTCAAGTCTTCAACGGCACACTATTTCAAGGCTTCAGCGGCATGCCCATTTAGGGCTTCAGCGGCACGCCCATTTGGGGCTTCAGCGGCACGCCTTTTTGGCCCTCCTGCGGCACACTTATTGAGCCCGCCAGCGGCACAGCGCGAAGGCGTTTCAACGGCCGAACGACATGAAGCCCATGCCCTACGTATCCTTGGCACGCAGTGAGCTGTCCGAGGTGTCAACCAACGGTTGGGCCACGCAGGCTACTCCCCTGACAGCCAGGACAGGGGAAGTCAAACCCCATCATCACCAGCCGCTTCCCGCCCTCGACGGCCGTGCTCGAGGGCTCCCACTGCTGGGGGTATAAAACCCCTCCCATTCCGGAGAAGAAAAAAAAAGGAGGATAGACGGAGAAGAGACCCAGAGGCAGACACGAATAGAGGGGGTTGCATACGAGAAGAAGAAGAAGAGAGAAGAAAAGGGAGAGGGCTCCGGCGTGGAGTCTTCCGATAGCCACCAGGCAACGAGAAGAGAGTAAGAGAGAGAGAGGGCTTGATGTAGTAGGGGAAGGTGGGGGAAAGAGCAGTGGACGATCGTCCCTGCTTCGATCCCCAACACCTCCTCCTCTTTTGTTTCTCTGTTTTCCCCCTCTGTATTCCTTTTTTCTTAGGTTTTCTTTCTTGCCTATAGCCTTAGCTCAGGCATGTTTTGTGATGTATATGGGTGGCTACGGCCCTTTATTTTCCATGAATGAAGATCTCCCCCCCTCAGTGGGTTTTCTCTTTGTCTCATTATTTTGGGCCGCAGTGCGTTTGATCATTTTTCCCTTCGCTTCCCGGTGTTTTCCTTAACTCCTCCTGCCGACAGTTTCCTCCGGACACCGCACCACCTCGGGTGGTATGAGGTCGTGAGCCTTTCCAGTGCACAGCCCCTCCGCATTGTGATCTTCTGGTAGAAGCCCACCTGCAAGTCCCTTGCCTGCCCTTTGAGCCACCTCCCAAAAATCTTTTCCTCGTGGGCTTGATCAGCCCAATGCCCCTGCCCCATTAGCACGCCAGCCCCTTTTGGGGGCCTTGCCCGGTGCGCCTGCACCCCCGTCCAGCGGTACACCTTCTGGCTCCTTGGCCGGCACACCCTTCTGCACCATCAGCGGCACACCTGCACTTTCCCCCAGCGGCACACCCTTCCGGCACCTTGGCCGGCACACCCATAGTAGCCCTCCAGCGGTACACCTCCCCTTGGTGCTTCAGCGGTACGCCTGGCCTCTCCCTAGTCCGGTACACCCCTCAAGCACCTTGTGCTCGTCCTTGGCTAACCCCCAGTCCACCCTATCCAGTCTTAGAGGTCTCCCGCTCATTGTTTTCTCCGAGGTTTTCTGAAGTTTCATTAAAGGTGATGCCGCCTTTGGGCGCCCACCTCCAGTTGACGGGTTCCGCCACTCCCTATGGGCGCGTTCCCTATATCTCCCTTACGCTCGGGTCAAGGGGAGATGCTGCCGAATTTTTGCTAGAAATGATAACATATTAAAAGGATAAAAGGAAGCAACCAACAAATGGAACAACAAAATATTATAAAGAATAGGCTGTGAGGAAAAGGAGGAAAGACTTGTATACAACTACTCAAAACCCAAAGAAAAGAAGAAAATAAAAGCCTTAAAGCAAGTAGCAGGGGAGTGGGCCTTCATCGGTACGTCTGTTCCAGCCTTCACCGGTGCACCCTATTAGCCCTTCAACGGCACACCTTCTTGGCTCCTCACCGGCACACTCCTCCTCCGTTTCAACCTTCCCCTCACCGATACACTCCCATCCTCCTTCGCCGGTACACTCCCACCGTCTCTCCCTCACCGGTACACACCTCCTCACCGTCCCACTCTCTTTCTTACTCTCCCTCTCACCGGCACACTCCATTCCCCCCCTCACCGGTACACTCTCTCCCTCACCATCATACTATCTCCCCCCACCGGTACTCCCTCTGTCTCTCCCTCATCTATCTCCTTGTCTTACCTCTTCTTCCACCGTCTCCCAAAAATAGAAACCAATGTACAGACTTGGCAGGTTGAGGCACGAACGCAGCAACAAGCAATGTACAGACTTTGAGCTGCAATGTGTAGACTTCGAGCTGGCCAACGTACAGACTTTGAGTTGGCCAATGTATAGACTTTGAGCTGCAGCTAATGTCCAATGTACAGACTCTGAGCTGCAATGTACATACTTTGAGCTGCAATGTATAGACTTCGAGTTGGCCAACGTTCAGACTTCGAACTGGCCAATGTATAGACTTTGAACTCCAGCCAATGGCTGATGTATAGACTTTGGGTTGGCTGACGTACAGACTTTGAGCTGTAATGTACAGATTTTGAACAATGTATAGACTTTGGGTTGGCCAATGTACAGACTTTGGACTGGCCAATGTATAGACTTTGAACTCCAGCCAATGGCTAATGTACAGACTTTGAGCTGCAATGTACAGACTTTGAGCTGTAATGTACAGACTTTGAACAATGTATAGACTTTGGGTTGGCCAATGTACAGACTTTGGACTGGCCAATGTATAGACTTTGAACTCCAGCCAATGGCTAATGTACAGACTTTGAGCTGTAATGTATAGACTTTAAGCTGGCCAACGTTCAGACGTTGAGCTGGCCAATGTATAGACTTTGAACTGCAGCCAATGGACAATGTATAGACTTTGAGCTGCTGCCAATGCACAATGTATAGACTTTGGGTTGGCCAGTGTATAGACTTTGAGCTGGCCAACGTACAGACTTTGGGCTGGCCAATATATAGACTTTGAGCTGCAATGTGCAGACTTTGAGCTGAAGGATGTACAGACTTTGTATGCAGCAACCAGACGATGTACAGACTTCGGGTCGCAGCGACCAGCCAATGTATAGACTTTGGGCTGAGGGACGTACATACTTCGTGTGTGCTAGTAGCTAGTGTACAGACTTTGAGTTGCAGTAAATGGACGATGTACAGAATCTGCGCGTGTGCTAGCAGACGATGTACAGACTTCGAGTTAGCCTGGCACGCCCGCCAACTCCCTCCTCGGCATACTCTCTTGGCACTTCTCCGGCACCCTCTAACCTACCTGGTACACTCTCCCAGCCTCTCTCCGGTACGCTCTCCCAGCCTTCGCCGATACACCCTTTCTGCCCCCAACGGCCCACTTTTCCTTCCAAAATAAATATATATAAACATATATAAATATGTCATGATAATGATAATGATAAAAATGATAATAAATTAATAAAAGTTATGATAAATAAATAAACCTGAATATATATATATGAGAAATAAACAAAAAATGTGAAATAATAATAATAATAGTAAAAAAGGAAAGGGAAAATATAATAGTGATAATAATAAACAAAATGGAGAAATCATCCAGAATAAATACATAAAAGGGAAATAAGCAATAAAATATATATGCACATAATTTAAAGCCCAGATAAAGAAAATGGTAAAATCTATGTTGCAGCCCCGTCTCTCCCGTGACCTGATGCTGAAGGAACAATAATGCCGCCCTTCCAGGTTGGGCCTAAGTCTTGGGAATTATCCCGACATGGCCAGGCCCCGACCTAGTCTTGGGCCGACATTCCAATCAGACCGGACTCGTTTCTCAGGCCGGATCCCCTCCGAGCCACTACTAAAATTGCCGCACGTTCGGCAAACTTTTGAACGGGTTCGCCTCGGTTTTTGCCGCGTTTCTATCATGGACCTGTGTCTGAACATGAGAAGACCCGTGAGCAACCAACATGGCCGATGGCTCCTACCCCGACGTGGTCATGACCCAGCATTGCTCTGGGCCGATAGCTCATCAAATCGGATTCACCCTATCAGGATTCGTTCCCGCCCTTTTATTGAAATTGCCGTAAACTCGGCATACACTTGTACGGGGTTGTTCCTATCCACGTCGCACCTTCAATATGGACCCTTGTCCGAATATCAAGTGGTCCGTAAGTGACTGACAGAAATCTGAATAGAACGAGATGGCTCCTGTCATCCCTGGACCCTATATACGGGAATATCAATAAGGCCTTTGTGGGCTGTGCTTGGACCTCGGGTTCGTCCCGATTATGGTCATTGTCTGACCCACGCCCTCGGCCTATAGCTTGCTTCCTTCGAACATGTTTTAGGTTTTGGAATCTAGTCCCGGGACTCTTCCCCGTTGCCCTCCGGCACCGGCAACATTAATGATGCCCACGCAAGCCCCGTTTGGACCGCGGGAGGCGCCCCCGGTATGGTCTCGACTCGATCTCGCACCGGGCCAATAAATTCGCTAGTTTCCTGCTACACTAATCGAGATTTAACCGAATGTTTTCAGTGTCTCGGAATAATGTATTTGCCGTATCACAGCATACATATGTTCGAGGTCCTCCTGCGATGATTATGATACTCTCAAGCCGGACACCCGTCTGAATATTAAACGGTCTCCCGAATGACCGACACGTTTCAAACGTCTGCTTCCCTAGACACAGGGCCTTTCAACCGATTCAAGGGATATTCCCTCGTTGCCCCTTGGCACCGGAAATATTAATGACGCTCATGCAAGCCTTGTTTCGACCGCGGGGGGCCGACCGTAGTATGGTCGCAGCTTGCTCTTGCACCGGGCCAACAGATTTACTGGTTTTTGACCGCTCCAACCGAGGCTCAGCTGAACGTTTTCCGCTCTTCCGAACAATAAATTTGCTGTACCTCGGCTTACATGCGTTCCGGTTTTCCCGCGACAGCCGCGATTTTCTCGAGCCGGACATTCGTCCGAACATTAAATGGTCAGTACACGACCGACATGATTGCGAATATTTTCTTCTTACCCTCATACGGGGGTTTCGATACTTCCTAATAGACCTTTCGTGCAATTAATTTCTTGGCCATGAGGCCCTGAATCTCGGCGATTAATCAAGGGTGTTCCCTCGTATGGGGGATGTAAATGACGCCGTGACCTTTATGGCGCGACGAGTGTTGGTCCCGACACGAACTACACAATCGTCTGACGAAGTCAGATCGAGCGCACCATGGGCTCTTTGAGGCCCGAATAAATTGTCACTTCGGTGACTGGCACGCCCACACACTTAATAGACGAACCACCTGAACAAGCGAATTTTAGTGCGTCTACAAAAGACAAAAGGAAGCAACAAACAAATGGAACAGCCACACATTTAAAAGACAAAAGACAGCAACAAACAAATGAAAAGAAGAACGGTGAAATGCCTTAACCAAAGCAAATGGAACCGCAATCAATTCAAAGAGGACCGAATCGAATGACAACTAAACAACTTGAACATCCGCCCTCACAAAAGAATGAATGAAAATTAATCAAGAGAAGAAAAGAAGAAACCCATGCAAACTTAATAAAAATCAGAAAAGAAGAAAAGAAAAGTCTTAAAAGAAACGGAGGAGGAGTGGGCTCCCCATGCCTTTCGCCGGTACGCCCCTTCAGCGACCTTCGCCGGCACACCCACTCGCGCCCTTCGCCGGTACACCTTCCATGGCCCCTCGCCGATACACCTAGCCAACTCTTCCCCGGTACGCCCTTCTGTGGCCTTCGCCGGCACACTCCCTGTTGCCTTCGCCGGCACGCTCCATGCCGCCTTCGCCGGCACACTTCCTGCCGCCTTCGTCGGCACACACTGTTGGATTTTTGTGACTTCCCTAGTGTTTTGATGATGAGCAACACTATGTTAAATATTGTCATTTTAATCAGATATCTTGCGTAATGTTATGCATTTGAAATTTCTATGATTAACAGGAAAACTACTATGAGGTAGTACCTTGTATGTCCGTACTGTTGCTTTCTTACTTCGTGTTGTTTGTGTTTACTACACTTCGTGTTGTCCGTTTTGAACGTCGTTATTTGTTCCATCGCGTGCTGAACACTGCAGCACCTCGTGCTGCTTTCTGTGCCAACTCGTGTCGCTCCATCTGTGTCACCCCTATGTCTTCGAGTCTTATGTTCTGGCCAAGTCTATACAGCCTCATCTTTACCTTCGTTCCAAGCCAAAGTCTACACATTCATTTCTTTGGGCAAAGTCTATACATCGTGGCCTTGAACTCTCAGTCTGTACACTCTTTATTTCAAAGTATGTACATTGTTGCCTTGAAGACCGTTCCAAGTCTATACATCCACTTGAATGCAAAGTCTACACATCGCTTGATATCATATGAAGGCTGTTCGTTGGAAGTGTCTGTCTTGCTTTGTGACCACACTTCGTGTCGGTTTTTATTTTCGTCTTCGAGTTGGTTTCAGTCCGTGTCGTTTCGTGTCGTCCTCGTCTTCGAGTCGTTCGTAAGTTCGAGCAATTTTGTGTTCGAGTTGTTCTTTGTTTATGTCTTCGTGTTGTTCCTTGTTTATGTCTTCGTGTTATTTCTGTGTTTGTGTCTTAGTGTTGTTTTTATGACTTCGTGTTGTCTCTTTCTATCTTCGTCCAGGTTTCTTCTAATCGCGTGTTTTACTACCGTTTTACTTCGTGTTATTTCCTTCTCACCTCGTGCTGTTCTCATCTGACTTCGTATCGTTCTCTTTGTAGTGTTAGCTTTGTTATTGTGTATCTCGTGTCGTTCTCTTCGTAGTGTTTGTTTTGTTATAGTGATACTTCGTGTCGTTCTCTTTGTAGTGTTAGCTTTATTAGTGTGTATCTCGTGTCGTTCTCTTTTTACCTCGTGCTGTTTTCATCTGACCTCGTGTCATTCTCTCTTTATTTCATACTGTAGTAATCTTGTGTATCTCGTGTCGTTCTCAATACAGTGCATCTCGTATTGCTATCACATACCTCATGCAGTTTTAGTTTTTGTGGCCCTGAGTTTTAATGGTTTTAATTTCTTTGCAGGAGAAGAAGAAAAACAAAAAGAAGAAGGTGGTCCGAGGAAGAATATTCTCCAGTGACTGGGCTGCACGTGATCCAATACTAAAGGAACCAATACTATAAAGGCACGTGGCAAGAAGGTTCTGGATCGAGCGCGGGAAGCACACGCCTTGCATGCACCCTCCTGATCGCTTATAAAAGCACTGCCTCACCATCTACGAAAAGGGAGGAGCTCCAAGATTATAGAGAAGAAATTTGAGTGAGAGCAGAAGAGAAAGAGCCTCCCTGAGAAACTAGAGTGTTCCAGTTGAGAGAGAAGAGAGAGCAGAAGAGTGATCAGAAGATGGGTATTGACTTACGGATCAAATCCGAAGTCTGCTGCTCAGTTTGAGCTACATTGTTTCCAGTTTCTGAAATTTAGCTTCCTTCTTTCTTGTTTTCATTTTTATCTATTTTTCTTTCTTGATTGAAAGTTCTCTGTGTTACCTCCTGGTGTTCAGGGGAAGAGAGAGACGTGTTCTCTCTGGTTCACTTGCAACAGAGGTTGCAGTATTGTTCCCTCTCGTAGAAGAGGTGTTCCCTCTGGGCTTCAGAGGAAGAGAGACCTTGGTCTCTGGTTCTAGTGACTGCAGATCACTAGTGTTCCCTCCGGTTGGAGGAAGAGGAAATTGTTTCCTGGTTTCTAGGGACTTGGCGTCCTTAGGGTTCCCTCCGGGTGTGGAGGAAGAGGGAGGGTGTTCCCCTGGTGAAGCTGTGAATCAGCCGTTGTCGCAGACTGAGTCTGCTTTGCTAGCAGGTGCTAGTGGAAGCCTCACTTCGATTTGAAGTGAGGGGTGGACGTAGGCAGACTGGAGGTCTGACCGAACCACCTTAAAAATCTCTCGGTACTCGTGTGATTGTCTGTGGTGATTTTGTGGTGTGCCTTCTATCCACTCGAGCTATTGTCCGCACTACGTTTTTGTGGGTTCAACTCCTAGATTGCTTGTTTTAAGTGAATCATTCTTCAGTAATTTTTAATCGGTTGAAAACAGTGATCTATTCATCCCCTCCCCTTCTAGATCACTTCATATTTCTTGTATCACTTGGTATCAGAGCGGGTATTTCCCAATATGTGGTCTAACGGCCAGGGAAACGGATCCGCTGGTCCTCGCAGCTACATTGCTGAAGGGCAGTCAATCACCCATCCCCCTTTCTTCGATGGTAATAACTATTTCTTTTGGAAGAACAGGATGGAAGTCTTCATCAGGGCTCAAAGCCACAAGCTCTGGAGAGTAATTGCAGATGGTCCGTACCAACTTCCACCGAACGAAGACATATGGACAGAGGAACATGTTAAACTCTCCACACTGAATTGGACAGCTCTTAGCATCATACAGTGCGCCGTCCACCCAGAAGAGTACTTGAGGATTTAAGCGTGCAAGACTGCAAAGAAAATGTGGGATGAATTGCAGTTAATTTATGAGGGCACATCTCAAGTGAAAGCTACCAAGATCAATATGCTTACAACTCAGTATGAGTTGTTTAAGATGAAGCCAGAGAAGTCGATCACAGAAATGTATGCTAGATTATCTGTGATCATCAATAGTCTGAGAGGATTTGGAAAGGAGATTCAGCAAGAAGACACTGTTAGGAAGATACTTAGGTCCCTAACTCCCATCTAGGATACTAAGGTGACCGTCATAGAGGAATCTAGAGATTTATCCACCATGTCAGTAACCCAGCTGATTGGGTCTCTCATGACCCACGAAATGAACTTCAGACAAGGGAATGATGGACATGACAGAAAGGGAAAGAATGTTGCTCTGAAAGTCTCACGACATACTAAGAAGAGCAGCAGCAGCAGTGGTGGTAGCAGCGAAGACTCTGACGGATTCTCAGACCTGGACAAGGGCGAGCAGGCCATGATCACCAGGCAATTCAGAAAGTTCTTGAGAACTAAAGGAAATTCTACAGGAGAAAGAGATTTAATGCTGTAAGGAAGTCTCCTGAACGAGAACTTGAGAAGAACCGGTTTGTTAAGAAGTTACATGCTACCATTGTCAGAAACCTGGTCACATGAAAAGTGAATGTCCAGAGCTGCAAGCTAAGGCTCCCGGATACCAGAAGAAGATGGTGCACAAGAAGAAGAAAGCTATGCTGTGCACATGGAGCGACGAGGAGGAGGATCCAGAAGCCACCTCGTCCAGTGAAGGTGAAGAGAAGACTTGCCTCATGGCCAACCATGAGGAAGAGATAACGAACTTATTTGAGAATTTTACTTTGGATGATTGGGAGGACGCCTATGGCGACCTGTTAGCTAAATATAATTTTCTAACCAAGGAGCACAGAATGCTTAAACGAAAGTTTCACTCTGTTTCTGAGGAACACTCTATTGCTGTTACGGACAACATGAAAACCAAGGAGATGGCCACTGAGCTAGATCAGGCTAGAAGTGAGATCGAGAGGTTTAGAATGGAAAGAGAGGAAAATCTAGCTAGGATGAATGAGCTGAAGAGTAAAACTGAAGAGAGTAAAAGGAGTTTAGACTGATTGCAGAAAAATATGAGGCGGTTAGAAAAGTTAATCAGGAACTCCAGGACCAATGTAATAACTTCAGAAGGAGATTGAGGACAAAGGAAAAATGCTAGAAAAATTTACAGAGGGGAGAAACAATCTGGATGCCCTTCTGGGGTCGAGGGTAAACTTCAATAGGGAGGGATTAGGATACAATCCCACAAGTAAAAAACCCTTTGAATTCAAAACTGTCACGTTCTGCCCCGCCAAGGGCAAAGAAAAACTAGAAACCCCATCCAGTTCCAAATCTGTCTCTACATTGAAGGTTTCGACCAGCAAATCTATTCAATCCACTGGTCAGCAGGCTAAGTCAAGAAATCCTGAGACTAGAACTATTCCTGTGCAACAGTTGTGGAACAAAGGTCTTCACAAGACCATTCCTATTGATGTCACGAGAAAGGTGAACAGCTTTGCTGAGAAAGTTCAGCATGCTAGTTATCAAGGAAAGCATGCAAACATGCACCACCTTCAGTACAATTTTCATTTGAACAAAGATGGTTACATGAATTATGCTCAGCACACACGAGGTTCCTCTAAGAGGCCAAACAACAATTTCTCTGCTTCGGAAACAGCATAATTTTAATAGGAATAGGCTCATTCAACATCCACTGAGAAATGCCAAGAAGGAAGAATCAATCTACATGAAACCACTGAAAAGAACAGTAAAACAAATGTGGGTTCCTAAGTGCTTTTGGATAAATTGAAAACTGTCTTTGGACCCAATTTGAATTGGGTCCCACATTACTGTGTCTGAACTCTCGCAGGTTAGCCTGGCAGCTGAGCATAACAAGTGGTATCTTGACAGCGGCTGTAGCAGGCACATGACAGGAGACCGGTCCAAATTTAGCAAACTGAAAATGAAGTTTGGGGGCCTGGTCAAATTCGGTGGAAATAACAGAGGAAGAATAATTGGAATTGGTACAGTAGGTAAGTCCTCTACTAACTCCATTGAAGATGTGTATCTTGTAGAAGGACTTCAGCACAACTTGATAAGTATAAGTCAACTCTGCGACAAAGGACACAAGGTACTCTTTGACCACAATTCCTGCACTATTTTTGAGCTGAATTCTGATAACGTTATGTTCAAAGGTCATAGAGTAAACAACGTATACATCGTAGACCTAGATGATAATCCTGAAACTAACTTGTGTATGTCTGCTAACTCTGAACATGTTGCTTTTGACTGGCATAGGCGTCTAGGCCATGCCAGTTTGTCTACAATGAATAAACTGTCTAAGCATAACCTAGTTAGAGGTTTGCCCAGAATAAGATTTCAGTTAGGGTCCAAGCTATGTGATGCTTGTGCACAAGGTAAACAGACTCGTGCAGTTTTTAAGTTGAGAACTGAGAGTCTTTCATGTAAACCGCTGCAGCACTTGCACATGATCTCTTTGGTCCTACTCGCATACAAAGTTTGTCAGGTAAGAGATATGGATTAGTCATAGTTGATGACTTCACTAGATTTTCTTGGTTGTTTTGTTTAGCAAATAAAAATGATGCTTTTGGTCACTTTGAAGAACTGTTCAATAAAATCAAACTGCAAGGTGAACATAATATCATTACAATTCAGTCTGACCATGGAGGAGAGTTTGAGAACTCTTCATTTTCTGAATTTTGCTCAAGAGAGGGAGTGACTCACAAATTCTCTTCTCCCAGGACACCGGAGCAGAACGGAATTGTTGAGAGAAGAAACAGGTCAATCATTGAAATGGCCAGGACTATGCTGATTGAGAGTGGACTTCCAAGGAGATTTTGGGATGAAGCTGCGAATACTGCATGCTACATTCTAAATCGAGCCTTGGGAGCCATCTAATGAGGGAGATTTCTTGGAGAGAATTGAAGAAGAAGAGATGCAGCCAGCTGCTCAACCAGAAAACTCACAGCAAGAAGGAGCAGCTGAGGTAGGTGAACCCTCAGGTGAGATAATATTTCACAAAGACCACCCTAGTGAAAATGTCATAGGCAATTTGCATGATCCTCCTAGGACAAGGTCTCATTTTAGAATTATCCAAGAACAGGACTTAGCTACATTGGTATCTCAGGTGGAACCCAAATCTGTGGAAGAAGCCTTAAGACATGATTCTTGGGTATCCGCCATGTGTGAGGAATTAAATCAATTTGAGAAAAATATTGTATGGGAACTAGTTCCCATACCTGATAACACTCATGTCATTGGCACTAAATGGGTTTTCAAGAATAAAGTTGATGAGAATGGAGTGATTTCTAGAAACAAAGCAAGACTTGTAGCTCAAGGCTACAGTCAGGAATTTGGTGTGGATTTTGATGAATCCTATGCCCCAGTGGCTAGGATGGAAGCTATACGAATTCTGCTTGCATTTGCATGCTCTAGGAACATTCGGCTGCAACAGATGGATGTCAAAAGCGCATTCTTAAATGGGGTATTGAAGGAAGAGGTATATGTTGAACAACCTCCAGGTTTTAATTTCTCTGTTCAGCCTAACATGGTTTTTAGGTTGAATAAAGCCCTCTATGGATTGAAGCAGGCTCCCCGAGCCTGGTATGAGAGACTCTCTGAATTCCTCTTGAGCAAGGGCTACACTCGAGGTAAGGTTGACCAAACCCTCTTCACCAAAAATCTCGAAAAGGATTTAATAGTGGTCCAGGTATATGTTGATGATATCATCTTTGGATCTAACAATTCAAAATTGTGTAAAGAATTTTCTGAATCTATGTCTCATGAATTTGAAATGAGTTTAGTTGGCGAACTAAAGTATTTTCTTGGGCTGCAGGTCAAACAGATGGAGGATGGTTGTTTCATAAATCAAACCAAGTATACCCTGGAGATGCTGAAGAGGTTTGGAATGACCAATCTCAAGACCATCTCAACACCCATGGGCACCAACTCCTCACTGGATTCAGACGAAAAAGGTAAAGAGGTGGATGCTAAATTATATAGAGGTATGATCGGTTCACTCCTCTACTTAACAGCATCCAGGCCTGACATTCAATTTAGTGTAGGGATGTGTGCCAGATACCAGTCTAGGCCTACTGAATTGCATTTGGCAGCTGTAAAAAGAATCTTTAGATACTTATCTGCTACCCATGATCTAGGTCTTTGGTATCCTGCATCATGTAGTTTAGATCTCATTGCATATACAGATGCAGATTATGCAGGATGTAAATTGGACAGGAAAAGTACTAGTGGTCACTGCGAATTTTTAGGAGGATGCCTAGTCTCTTGGGGATCCAAGAAGCAACACTCTGTGGCTCTTTCTACTGCTGAAGCTGAGTATGTGGCAGCAGGGAGCTGTGGCACACAGGTTATATGGATAAAACACCAGCTTCTGGATTACTCAGTTGAGCTAGGTTGCACTTCCATCTTTTGTGATAATACTAGTGCAATAAACATTGCAAAGAATCCTGTACTTCATTCTCGAACTAAACACATCGAAATCAGGCATCATTTTATTCGAGATGAAGTAGCTAGGAAGACCTTTGAGTTGATCCATGTTGGCACTAACTCACAAATTGCAGATATTTTCACTAAGCCACTGGATACTGAAAAATTTAGCACATTGCGCAGAGAATTAGGTATTTATAGAATTTCATGATTGAATAATTGATCTCTGAATAATCTGTCATGTGCTCTTGTGCTTATCTATACTCATTGTCTGTTGCTGAAAATAACCTCATTATGAGTGTTTGCTGATTCACTCGTACTGATTGATATCACTTTGTTTTCTTGAGGTGTTTTGAGATTTGTCTTGGTTAAGTCTGAGTTGGAGTCAAGGTCTCAGGGGGAGCTAGATTAATAATAGGAGTCATGCTCTTTTGGCCAAATCTAACATACTTTGAATGAATTTTTGCTGACCCTATAAGAGAATCATGTTGAGTAGGTGTATAAAAGAAATCTTTGGATGTTTTTATCTGATAAGACTGTTCATCTAATTTCTTGGTGGAATTTCAGCTGTTAGTCCCACTGAGATCAAAATCTGAATTCAAGAATATCTTCCTACACTGTAACTGACTTCTGATCTAGCCAGTACAGCATACCTACTTAGTCTGGTTAAGTCCGAAATGAGATATATAGTGTTTTTGTCTGGAAAAACTTTGGAGCTGGTGTATTGTTCTCAAACTGAATCAAGACTAATTTACAAGGTTACAAGTGCAGTTTAATGGAAAATTCATGAAAGAAGTTTTAACAACCTTGTTAACTGTTCATTGAGAAACTGGGACTTTCATCAATGAAGTGAAAGCATCCCATGTCATGAGGTGGCAGTATAAATCAAGTTTAACTAGCTGTCTTGATCATACAGAGCTATGGTACATATCTGGTTAGTAACTGGGGTGTCTGGCCTCTGGTAAAGGTGTCACCTTAATGTCAACACCAGTTAGAATACTATCTCTGTCCTCTTGTCAGAAGGGTAATGTGGTCTTGCCACCAAGTAACTGGGGATTCCTGCCTCTAAACAAGGTGTCTCCCTAATGTCAAAGGTGTACTTGACAGATTTACCTTTGATCTTGACCATCTTTAAAAAAAAAATATTTTCTCCCTCTTGATATCAAGATCCTGTTCACTTGGCATATAGTTCTTGGTTTGTTTGTTTTCAATACCACAGGTCTTTGTTTTCCTGACTTCCTTGCTTTATACTCTCTGAGTAAAGACTTACTCTGACCATACTGGTATCTTGTACCTTACTTGCTTAGAATCTGGTTTTGTGTATGAAGCGGATCTTCATTCACCATTTTGGACACAGTCTGACTAACTGATCTTCAAAATCCTCACATTAAATTAGTGGCTTTCTTAATTGCCTAAACATCTCAATAACTTTCCTTTATCAGCCATACTCTCTCTTGTTTTCTCTCCACTGTCAGCAATTTTCTTTTCATGATATCTTCCAACCTGCCCCTAGTTTTGATGATGTCAAAGGGGGAGAGAGTATCTTGCTTTATCTTGGTTATGTTTTGCTGAGGGGGAGCGAAAGATAAGTGCCCTGAGTTATCTAGTCAGAGGAAAGTAGATGTTGTGTTCAGCGGGAGCTCTTGGGAGTCATCAGAGGAGGCGAGTGTGTTGTGTGTGTCTGCATTTGCTTATCTTCACATAATCTCACTGCACTTCATCTTTGATTATTTAATATAGTGTTGCCATCATCAAAAAGGGGGAGATTGTTAGATTTTTGTGACTTCCCTAGTGTTTTGATGATGAGCAACACTATGTTAAATATTGTCATTTTAATCAGATATCTTGCGTAATGTTATGCATTTGAAATTTCCATGATTAACAGGAAAACTGCTATGAGGTAGTACCTTGTATGTCCGTACTGTTGCTTTCTTACTTCGTGTTGTTTGTGTTTACTACACTTCGTGTTATCCGTTTTGAACGTCGTTATTTGTTCCATCGCGTGCTGAACACTGCAGCACCTCGTGCTGCTTTCTGTGCCAACTCGTGTCACTCCATCTGTGTCACCCCTATGTCTTCGAGTCTTATGTTCTGGCCAAGTCTATACAGCCTCATCTTTACCTTCATTCTAAGCCAAAGTCTACACATTCGTTTCTTTGGGCAAAGTCTATACATCGTGGCCTTGAACTCTCAGTCTGTACACTCTTTATTTCAAAGTCTGTACATTGTTGCCTTGAAGACCGTTCCAAGTCTATACATCCACTTGAATGCAAAGTCTACACATCGCCTGATATCATATGAAGGTTGTTCGTTGGAAGTGTCTGTCTTGCTTTGTGACCACACTTCGTGTCGGTTTCTGTTTTCGTCTTCGAGTTGGTTTCAGTCCGTGTCGTTTCGTGTCGTCCTCGTCTTCGAGCCGTTCGTAAGTTCGAGCAATTTTGTGTTCGAGTTGTTCTTTGTTTATGTCTTCATGTTATTTTTGTGTTTGAGTCTTCATGTTATTTCTGTGTTTGTGTCTTAGTGTTATTTTTATGACTTCGTGTTGCCTCTTTCTATCTTCGTCCAAGTTTCTTCTGATCGCGTGTTTTACTACCGTTTTACTCCGTGTTATTTCCTTCTCACCTCGTGCTGTTCTCATCTGACTTCGTATCGTTCTCTTTGTAGTGTCAGCTTTATTATTGTGTATCTTGTGTCGTTCTCTTCGTAGTGTTTATTTTGTTATAGTGATACTTCGTGTCGTTCTCTTTGTAGTGTTAGCTTTATAGTGTGTATCTCGTGTCATTCTCTTTTTACCTCGTGATGTTTTCATCTGACCTCGTGTCATTCTCTCTTTATTTCGTACTGTAGTAATCTTGTGTATCTCGTGTCGTTCTCAGTACAGTGCATCTTGTATTGCTATCACATACCTCATGCAGTTTTAGTTTTTGTGGCCCTGAGTTTTAATGGTTTTAATTTCTTTGCAGGAGAAGAAGAAAAACAAAAAGAAGAAGGTGGTCTGAGGAAGAATATTCTCCAGTGACTGGGCTGCACGTGATCCAATACTAAAGGAACCAATACTATAAAGGCACGTGGCAAGAAGGTTCTGGATCGAGCGCGGGAAGCACACTCCTTGCATGCACCCTCCTGATCGCTTATAAAAGCACTGCCTCACCATCTACGAAAAGGGAGGAGCTCCAAGATTATAGCAAAGAAATTTGAGTGAGAGCAGAAGAGAAAGAGCCTCCCTGAGAAACTAGAGTGTTCTAGTTGAGAGAGAAGAGAGAGCAGAAGAGTGATCAGAAGATGGGTATTGACTTACGGATCAAATCCGAAGTCTGCTGCTCAGTTTGAGCTACATTGTTTCCAGTTTCTAAAATTTAGCTTCCTTCTTTCTTGTTTTCGTTTTTATCTGTTTTTCTTTCTTGATTGAAAGTTCTCTGTGTTACCTCCTGGTGTTCAGGGGAAGAGAGAGAAGTGTTCTCTCTGGTTCACTTGCAACAGAGGTTGCAGTATTGTTCCCTCTCGTAGAAGAGGTGTTCCCTCTGGGCTTCAGAGGAAGAGAGACCTTGGTCTCTGGTTCTAGTGACTGCAGATCACTAGTGTTCCCTCCGGTTGGAGAAGAGGAAATTGTTTCCTGGTTTCTAGGGACTTGGCGTCCTTAGGGTTCCCTCCGGGTGTGGAGGAAGAGGGGAGGGTGTTCCCCTGGTGAAGCTGTGAATCAGCCGTTGTCGCAGACTGAGTCTGCTTTGCTAGCAGGTGCTAGTGGAAGCCTCACTTCAATTTGAAGTGAGGGGTGGACGTAGGCAGACTGGAGGTCTGACCGAACCACCTTAAAAACCTCTGGGTACTCGTGTGATTGTCTGTGGTGATTTTGTGGTGTGCCTTCTATCCACTCGAGCTATTGTCCGCACTGCGTTTTTGTGGGTTCAACTCCGAGATTGCTTGTTTTAAGTGAATCATTCTTCAGTAATTTTTAATCGGTTGAAAACAGTGATCTATTCATCCCCTCCCCTTCTAGATCACTTCATATTTCTTGTATCACACACCCGCTTGGCCCTTCGCCGGCATGCTCCTTTGGCCCTCAGCGGCACACACCCTTTTAGCCCCTCAGCGGTACACTCCCTCAGCCCTTCAGCGGCACACTCCTCAGCCCTTCAGCGGCACAGTCCCAGGCCCTTCAGCGGCACACTCCCAACCCTTCAGCGGTACACCCCCAGCCCCTTCAGTGGCACACTCCCAGCCCTTCAGCGGCACACCCTCAGCCCTTCAGCGGTACGCCTTTCTCTTAGCCCTTTAATGACCCATTCTCTCTCCAGAAAATATGAGTAATAATAATAATAATAATAAATAATAATAGATTCAAAAAAATGAATAAATAAATAAGAATAATAAAGGAATAAGTAATAGTAATAATAAGCTTAAAAATAATAACGATAATAATAATTAGACAAATAAATGATAACAAAAAATGAATGAATAATAATAATGAACTCAATAAGAATGATAAATAAATAAAAGATAACCAAAATAAATAATAATAACGAACTTAACGAAACACGACAAGCAAATGAATGACAATAAAATGAACAAAAATAATAACAAACCTAACAATAGCACTGATAAATAAATAAATCATAAAAAAATGATAAATAGATAGTAATAACAAACTCACTCAAAGATACGCATAAATCAACGAATAATAATGATAAAATATCAAATGATAACAAAACAATGAGATCCACCTTGCAGCCCCGTCTCTCTCGTGACCCGGTGCCGAAGGAACAACAATGTCGCCCTTCCAGGTTGGGCCTGAGTCTTGGGAATCATCCCGAACTGGCCGTGACCCGACCTCGCTTCGGGCTGACATTCCGATTAAACCGGATTCATTTCTCCGGCCGGATCCCTTCCGAGCCGCTACTAAAATTACCGCACGTTCGGTAGACATTTGAATGGGTTCACCTCAGTTTTCGCCGCGTTTCTATTACGGACCTGTGTCTAAACATGAAAAGACCCATGAGCAATCAATATGGCCGACGTCTCCCTCCCCGACATGGTCGTGAGCCAGCATTGCTCCGGACCGATAGCCCGTTAAATTGGATTCATTCTAACGGGCCGGGATTCGCTCCCGCTCCTTCATTGAAATTGCCATAAACTCGGCATACATTTGCACGGGGTCGTTTCCGCCCACGCCACACTTTCAATATGGGCCCTTGCCCGAACATGAAGAGGTCCGCAAGTGACCGACAGAATCGGAATAGAACGAGACGGCTCTCGCCACCCCTGGACTCCTTCCATGGGAATATTAATAAGACCTCCGTGGGCCACACTTAGACCTCGGGCCCGCCCCGATCATGGTCATCGTCTGGCTCATATCCTTGATCTATAGCCCGCTCCTTTCGAACACGTTTTCGATTCTTGAGTCTAGTCCCCGGACTCTCCCCTGTTGCCCTCCGACACCGGAAATATTAATGATGCCCGCGCAAGCCTCGTTTGGACCACGGGAGGTGCCCCCAATATGGTCCTGGCTCGATCTCGCACCAGGCCAATAGATTCACTGGTTTTCGACTACAACAACTGAGATTCAGCTGAATGTTTTCAGTGTCTCGAAATAATAAACTTGCCGTATCCCGGCACGCATATGTTCCAGGTCCTCCCGCGGCGATTACAATATTCTCAAGCCGGACTCCCGTCCGGATATTAAGTGGTCTCCCGAATGACCGATATGTTTCGAACGCCCGCTTCTCCGGACACAGGGCTTTTCAGTCGATTTAAGGGATATTCCCTTGTTGCCCCTTGGCACCGAAAATATTAATGATGCTCATGCGAGTCTCGTTTCGACCGTGGGGGGCCCACCGCAGTATGGGCGTTGCTTGCCCTTGCACCGGGCCAATAGATTTACCGGTTTCCGACCGCTCTAACCGAGGTTTAGCCAAACGTTTTCCGTTCTTCTGAACAATAAATTGCCATATCCTGGCGTACATATGCTCCGGTCTCCCCGCGACGATCGCGCTTTTCTCGAGCCGGACATTCGTCAGAAGATTAAATGGTCAGCATATGACCGACACGATCTCGAATGTTTCCTTCTCGCCCTCGCATGAGGATTTCAATACCTCGTAATAGACCTTTCATGTAATTAATTTCTTGGCCATGAGGTCCTGAATCCCAGCGATTAATCAAGGGTGTTCCCTCATATGGGGGATGTAAATGGCGTCGTGACCTTTATGGCACGGCGGGTTTTGGTCCCGACACGAACCACACAATCGTCTGATGAAGTCAGATCGAGCGCACCATGGGCTCTTCGGAGCCCGAATAAATTGTCACTTCGGTGACTGGCACGCCCACGCAACCAATAAACGAATAAACCAACAAGAGAATAACAGGTGAAAAAAGTGCGTCCACAAGAGAGTGAAAGGAGGGAGGCGAGAGACGCAGCGGCAGCCGGCGACGGCACGGGCCGCGATGGCCGTGGAGGTGGAGGTGGATGACTGCGGCGGTCGCGGCAGGGAGGCCGGAGGTGGCGTCCGTGGCGGGGGAAGCTTCACGGCGAGGTTGCAGCGGTGGGGCGCTGCGGACTGTTGGCGGCGACATGGGAGGTGGCTGCGGAGTGGGCTGCCGCTGGTGGTCGACGGAGGGGGAGCAGCGGCGAGATGGCCGGTGCACCGGCAGACGACGGTCACGGCGGGCATGACAGCGTACGGTAGGAAGGGCTCGCGGAGGTGGGGCGATGCACCGGTGGGAAGGTGGCGTTGTGGAGAGGGAAGAGGTGGACGGCGGCAGTGTTTGGGGGACCGTCGGGCGACGATGGTGAGCGTGGAGAGGTTGCAGGCGTGGTTGGCGTGCTTCGACGGCAAGGTCACCGTGGCTAGGAGAGGCAAGTGGAGAGGGGGGCGGCGGGCTGCAACTCGATGACGATGAGGACAACGACAGCGGTGGCGTCACGGTGGTGACTTCACGGCAGCGGCATGACGAGCGTGGACGTGGCCAATGGCGAGGGACGGCGATGGCAGCGACCGTCGAAGGGGATGCTCCGACGGTGGACGCAGCAGCAACTATGGAGATGGTGGTGGCTTCATGACGGCGGTCGTGGAGAGGGGAGATGGCCTGAGAATGGCGTTCCCACGGCGTAGACACGGGGGTGGACAAAAGAGGAGGGGCTCGTGGTGTGGGCAGCTGAGAGGTCGGAGGCGCAGGAGGTTGTGGGTGGAGATGGAGTTGGTCGCGGTGGGAGTTCTACCGAGGGGGTGGCAGTGGCAGTGGTGTGTGGACGCGGTGGTGAGATGTCCCGTGGAGAGGGTGGTAGCTTCGGCTTGAGAGAAGAAGAGAAGGAGAGGGAGAGAGATCTGTGGGATGGGGACAAAATGCCCACGTGAGTGTGTGTTGTGCCTCGGTGGAGAGGGGTGTGTGCAGTGTGTGTCTGTATGTGCCGTGGTGGAGAGGGTGTGTGCAGTGTGTGTCTGTATGTGCCGTGGTGGAGAGGGTGTGTGCAGTGTGTGTCTGTATGTGCCGTGGTGGAGAGGGTGTGTGCAGCGAGAGTGAGGGTGAGAACAGTGAGAAGGGGGTTACGTGAGAGAGAGAGAGGGAAGAAAATAGAGAGAGAGAAAAATATGTGCGGATGTAACGTAGTCAATGTATAGACACAATGTATAGACTTTGAGAGGTAGTCAATAGAGAAAGAGACGTGAGGATGATTAGGAGGAAACCAATGTATATACTTTGAGAGGATGTACAGACTTTGTGAAGCCAATGTGTAGACTTTGAACTTTGTAACGTATGTAAAGATAGGAACGTATAGACTTTGAGGAAGTCAATGCATAGACTTTGAGAGGATGTACAGACTTTGTGAAGCCAATGTATAGACTTTGAGGAATGTACAGACTTTGTAACGTAGGTAAAGATAGGAACGTATAGACTTTGAGGAAGCCAATGTATAGACTTTGAGAGGATGTACAGACTTGGTGAAGCCAATGTATAGACTTTGAGGAAGCCAATGTATAGACTTTGAGGATGTACAGACTTTGTGAAGCCAATGTATAGACTCTGAGGAAGCCAATGTATAGACTTTGAGGATGTAACGTAGGTAAAGATAGGAATGTATAGACTTTGAGGAAGCCAATGTATAGTCTTTGAGGATGTACAGACTTTGTGAAGCCAATGCATAGACTTTGAGGAAGCCAATGTATAGACTTTGAGGACGTACAGACTTTGTGAAGCCAATGTATAGACTTTGAGGATGCCAATGTATAGACTTTGAGTGAATGTGGAGATGAATGTATAGACTTGGAGGAATGTATAGACTTTGGGAGATGAATGTATAGACTTGGAGTGAATTACATGCACTAGTATTGAAATCTATTGACTTCTTTTAGAATTACATGCACTAGTATTGAAATCAAGCAATTATGAAGTCATATGATTTTATCTAGGGTTGTAGCAATTTGATTTTAGCATCAATATTCAGATATTTCAATTTGTTCAATAATTTTCTTGCTACAAATTTTACGAGCACTCTAGTTCAGTGCACACATTGTAACTAGAGGATATACCTTGATTAGAGGCCAATATCCCTAAGCCCTTAGTGTGACTAACTGTCATGCTTTATGTGAACAGAGTTAGCATTTACACATCATGACACACTACAAATCAATTTTTAATGAGTGAGTTATATTTCTCAGTGTGCATGCCATTGCTCTGCCTGATTTTCAATGAATTTTATGCAGAGTTAACTAAGGCACCTCATGACACAGTCCTTTGGACATGTGTTTCTCAGTGACCAATGTCATTGCTCTGACAGATATTACCCTTTAGACATTTCAGAAAAATTAATTTGCTTCAAATCAATAATAGTTTAATGTACTTAACCAATTAAAGTCATGTATTCAAAAGTGCAGATTTCAGAAATTTTCATAAGACACAGCATGAAACAGATGGTTAAGGTTTATTAAACATGCTTCAGATATTTTAAAGAGATTTTAAAGTCAAACTCCATGAACATTAAACTTAAACCACATGAGTTATTTCAGACATTCATAAAAATGTATAATAGAAGATTTCTAGTTCAAGAGTTTTCAGATTTATGATCGAGATAGCCCATTGAAATCTTCATGAAAGACTGATAGAATTCTGAAATCAAATGATACCAATTGTTAAGAGAGATTTTGAAGCCCAGTGATTGTTTTTCAGAGTATGATCGAGGTTTGTCAACCAAATGAATAAGAAAGGATATGCAATGATTTTTGACAAATGTATGCATTTGACAACCTATATGCAATGCATGGACTCCCCCTGACAACATGCATTCAATCACTCTTTTTGGCATTTTTCAATATCAGGAAATGCAATGCACTTTGTGTATGCAAGGATATGCAATTTACTCAACATTGATTGCTATGCAAAGTCATGCAATTAACTCCTCCTGAAAACATGCAATGTTTGCACTGAAAACTGAACATATGATTTTGATTCATGCACATTCAGACTGCCCTATCAAGCAAAATGACCCATGGTACTAGGCGGAGCACTTGGTCTAAAAGACCAGCTCTCACATAGTAAGGACCTCCAGACAGATTTCCCTACCTTTTGGTAGCTTACCATTTGATATACCATAGAGGTCATGAATAACAAAGTAAAACCAATAGTCCTATATGCAATTCAGGTTTTCAATGAACTATGCAACAGAGAAATTTCAAACAACATTCATATGCAGTCTAGATTTTTCAGAATGCAATTTATTTTCAGAGTTTATGCATTTCAACAATTATCAAACAACTACAAATGGCAGATATGCAAGATTACATCAAATCAGATATGCAATGAATTTCAAAATAGAAAATACAGAGAATTTACCTGAAAAGTCCAGAAGGGGTTTTCATTCTTGAGTGCCTTGGATTAATACCCCTTTTTATTCCATTCCAAGGCACACCTGCAAAGCAAAGTTATTTTGCACAAACAGGTACCCAAGAGGTCTTGGGTCCTGAATTGACAATGACACCTTTGGTAGGTGTTCTAAACAATTTTCTAGCAGCATGGTCATCAGATTTCATCAAGTAGCAGTTTTTCATTGAATGACCAGATGTGCCACAATAATAGCAAGATGCAGCAGGTTTCAGATTAGATTTATGCACATTCTTATAAACATGATTTTTATGTGCATATGTATGAAAATTTTTGTTAACAGAATTAAAACTCTATTTACCAAAACCAGTCTTGCTTTGGTATCCTGCTAGCCAACAGGTTGCAGCCCTGTGACCTGGCTTTCCACAGTTTAAACAATGAGAAGAATTCATTCTTATAAAATTCTCATGAAAAGCATGTCTATTTGCAGGGATTTTAGCATGTTTAAAATTCTCATTTCTACTCTGAGCATGCCAGCATTCAATGGCCCTGTGGCTACTCTTTCCACATTCAAAACATGAAATAGAATTTCTTTTAAAAGAGCCTGACCAGCATTCAGAGGTCTTGTGACCAATCATGTTGCAGTTAAAACAGATGATGTGCTGGTTCATTGAAGCAGATTTGTTTTTACTAAAAATATGTTGGTTTGCAGGGAATTTAGCATGATATGAATAAAAGGTTTTCTTACCACTAGCAAACCAGCAATGAGCAATTGAGTGTCCTAATTTGCCACAATTAGAACATTTGACACTCCTTTTCTGAGGTGACGGATTTTTATCATGAGATCTCCTAGCATTCTTATCATCCTTCTCCATCAACTTACACTCATGCATCAGATGTCCAAATTTATGACAGTAATGACAGATAATCTTCTTTTAAGATGCCTGTGAGTGTGTGTGAGGACTGTGATCAATATTCACTGATGAACCCTTTTCATTTATTTTCTGATTCACAGTCCTTTTCTGATTTTTATCCTGTTTTCCTGTTTTCTTAGCCTTGTACTGAGTTGGAGATGAAGTAGAAGGCTCATCCTATTCAGAAGATTTAACAAAAATAGTTTTCAGGTTGACTCCATCAACCTTCCTCATGACTGGACTGTAACCCAGTCCTTCTTTCTTAAAATTAATCTTTGTTCCCAGCTTTTTCTGAACAGTGGGCTGTTTGTCTTTTGATGTTGTGGCTACATTTGAAGCATTTACAAATGATGTCATTAGCTTGTTCTGAAAAGCCTTTTTATTGACATTGTTGTAGCCCGACCCTTCCTTTTTGACATTGACTTTTGTTCCCAGCAATTTGTTCAGATTATCTTGCCCACTAACAAATTTAGACAAAGAGTTTTTTAAGTCTTGAATTTCATTTTCTAAAGAGGAAATATGCAACTCGTAACTGGCAATCTCTTGCTCACTGTAATTCATAGCTTCACTCAAAACTTTGTTAGCAGTTTTATATTTCTCAATTTCCTGTTCTAGATTGCTCAGTTTATCAGAATCTTCAATGCAAACAGTTTTTCCTCTTTCCAAAGCTAGAAGTCTCTCTGTCATAGTAGAGTTCAGCATTTTTAATTTCTCATTTTCTTCCTTAAGTTTGTCATTCTGAACCAATTCATTTATTAGAGTCTGATCATCTGAGTCAACTCCAAGTTTTCTTTCAGCCTCAAATTCCTTTAATTCTTTTTGCTGTTTCTCCAGATCTTTCTATAATTCTATATTTACAGATTTTATGGCATTGAATTTTTCAGCAAACAAGTTCTTCTCCTACTCAAGTTTCTCAAATTTTCCATCATTTTCATTAACAGATTTTCTCAGAGATTCATTTTCAGATTTTAGCTTGTTTAAATCTGAGTTCACACTTTCAAAGTTTTTCAACAATTTTTTATACTGGTCATGATAGTTAACAAGAGTCTGATTATCATTATCTGACTTGAATTTTTCTTTGAGTTCAGATATTACATTTATATGATCTTGATTCTTAGTTTTCAATAATGAGATTTGTTTCTTCAACATTTGAAAATCAGACATACAGGCATCATGAACATTTTTCAATTCAACACAATTTCTACATGGAGAACTTGAACTAACTGACCCAGTACCCTTCTTCAATTTTTTATACTGTTTTCTTAACAGTTCATGAGATTCAAGTAGCTCAGAATATGCATTTTCCCAATCATCTAAAGTATAGTTTTCAAAGGGATTTACCTCATCATCATCATCATCTTCATCTTGACTACCGCCTTGATTATTTCTGTCAGCCATCATGCAGCTGTCCTCATTTCTTATCTGAGTTCGCTTCAGCATGTCCAGAATATCTTTAGCAGAACTGCAATCAAAGAAACATGAATGAAAAGCTCTATCAGTAGCTGCCTTCATTAGATTTATAGCTATCTGGTTCTCTTCATGCATAGATTTGTGACTGTCAGTCCATTTGGACTTTTTCTTTGGTAGTTCATGAGGACCGTGTGAAATTACTTTTCACAGGTCTGGATTAACAGATTTAGCATAATTTTTCAGACTAGCAAACCATACACTAAAATTGGAACCGTTGAAAACTGGTGGTTCACCCATGGAAACAAACAGATATAATGCAACAGGAATATTGATGCACCAAAAGCAAATTAGCACCTAAGACTGCAAGATCGGATCTGCAGGTCGCTGGACCTTCTAAGCAGACACCGCTCTGATACCAATTGTTAGGGTGCTAGGCTCGGATACAGAGGGGGGGTGAATGTATCCGCTTCAGAAATTATGCCCAAATTAAATCTCTAGAGCTCAGATATGCAGAATAAACACTAATGAGCTTTCCAAGATGAGATGATAAGACAACAATAGATCAAACAGTTGGACTGCAACAATGCAGCCACCTGATCAAACCAGAAACGCAGACAGAACTAAGCAAACCAATCACACCTAGCAAAAATATAATGCTCAAGGTTAACTCCCTAGATAATACAACTAGCCAAGCATGCACAGCCTGTGAATGGGAGGTAGAAGGCAAGGAACAACTGCACAAACCAAAACCACTGCACATTAGATTTTTAGGTGGTTCGGTCACCAAGACCTACATCCACCCCTCACTCCCAACCGGAGTGAGGCTTCACTAGCCAACGCTAGAAACAAGCAGACTCAGTCTGCGAACACTTGCTGCCACACAGCTTGACCAGGGGAACAGCCTCCCCTCTTCCTCCCAACCGGAGGGACACCCCAAGTGACTCCCAACCACTTGGAAACCAGAGGTCGAAGACCTCTCTTCCTCTAGACCAGGAGGGACCCCTGGACTTGCAATCACAAGCCCAGAACCGGAGGACGAGCCTCCCTTCCTTTAACCAGAGGGAACCCACAAGTGACAACCTATCACTTGCAACCCGGAGATCAGATCTCCCTTCTCCTGAACCAACAGGAGGAACCCGATCCCCAACAGGGCAATCGGAAGAACAAAGCTAACCAGAGAAACAAAATGAAAAATAAGAAAACATAAAAGGAACAGCGACAAAGGCTGGAAATGAAACACAATAGTCGTTCTGGATTTGATCCACGAACAGACTGAACATGTCTTCAATAGAACTCTCTCCTCTCTTCTTTTCTTCCTCTTCTTTCTTCTTCTCAGCTCACGCAATCTTTCTCTCTTTCTTCTACTGCTCTCACTCTCTATTTTCTTCTCTTTCGCAGGCTCTCCCTATCTCTTCTTTTCTCTTCTTCTTCTGCTCTTTTGATCGTTGCTCTCTTTCTTCTGCTTCTCTAGGTCAGTTTGATAGAAACAATGTCTGGGAACTTGTTCCAAGACCTGAGAACACTAATGTGATAGGAACTAAATGGGTGTTCAAGAATAAAATGAATGAAGATGGAATTATTTCCAGAAATAAAGCCAGACTAGTAGCCAAAGAGTACTATCAGGAATTTGGAGTTGACTTCGATGAGTCCTATGCACCTGTTGCTAGGATGGAAGCTATAAGAATATTGTTAGCATTTGCATGCTCCAAAAATATGAAACTCCAACAAATGGATGTGAAGAGTGCGTTCTTAAATGGAATTATCAAGGAAGAAGTTTTTGTTGAACAGCCCCCCGGATTTCTATTCTCCACTAAACCTGACCAAGTTTTCAGATTGAATAAAGCCATGTATGGTTTAAAGCAGGCCCCTCGAGCCTGGTATGAGAGATTAACGGAATTTCTGATCAGCAAGAGCTACCAAAGAGGTAAGGTAGATCAAACCCTTTTCACAAAAGGCTTTAATGAAGATCTCATCATAGTCCAGGTATACGTAGATGACATTATCTTCGGCTCAACAAGTACTAAGCTATGTAATGAATTTTCAAAATTGATGTCAGCAGAATTTGAAATGAGTTTGGTAGGCGAATTGAAGTACTTTCTTGGCCTGCAGATACAACAGTTGGAGGAAGGATGCGTCATCAACCAGACCAAGTACACATTGGACATTCTCAAGAGGTTTGGCATGAGCAACTTGAAGCACATTACTACACCAATGGGTACCAGTACCTCATTGGATGCAGATGAGACAGGTAAAGAAGTAGATGCCAAGCTCTACCGAGGTATGATTGGATCTCTACTCTATTTGACAGCTTCAAGGCCTGATATATAGTTCAGTGTAGGAATGTGTGCAAGGTATCAATCTAGACCCACTGAATTGCATCTAGCTGCAGTAAAAATAATTTTCAGATATATGTCTGCTACACACACCATTTGCTTATGATTTCCTGCATCACACACACTAGATTTAATTGCATACACAGATGCAGATTATGCCGGGTGTAAACTAGATAGAAAAATCACTAGTGGTCATTGTGAATTTCTAGGTGGGTGTTTAGTATCTTGGGATTCCAAGAAACAACATTCTGTGGCTCTCTCCACTGCAGAGGCTGAGTACGTGGCTGTAGGGAGTTATGGTACACAAGACATTTGGATTAAACACCGGCTTCAGGACTATCAAGTAGACATGGGGTGCACACCCATTTACTGTGATAATACTAGTGCCAACAATCTAGCCAAGAACCATGTCTTGCATTCCCGCACCAAACACATAGAAATAAGGCATCATTTCATAAGAGATGAGGTTTCTAAGAACACCTTTAAACTGATTCATGTCGGCACTGCTAATCAAATTACTGATATCTTCACAAAGCCTCTAGACAATGACAAATTCACCACATTAAAGAGAGAATTAGGCTTCTTTAAATTGTCTTAACTTCTAATCTCCTGATTTTTTTTAATTTTTGGCAAGAGGTTGTGTGAGAAGCATGTCCTAACCGTGAGGGGGAGTTCTCAGTGTCTGCTGATTTGTTTCTTTCTATGCATCGATTGAGGGGGAGTTGGGTAGTTAGTGAATTTTGACTGATTCAAAAGTTTGACCAGATGTGTGTCATTGCTGGCTCTCATGATTGAATGAGTGCGGTTCTCTCTCAGACAATAGAATCTCATCCATCTCTTAAGTCTATATGTTTGTGTAACTAAAGTCCAGCTAGAATCTTTTCTCTAGTAGACTATTAGAGACTTGAATTAAGTGTCCAAAGTATATCTTCCTACATTGTTCATGATTCTGGTTCAGGCTAAAACTTGTATGTCTTGATATCTGTCCAGAACAACTTGAAATCTAGACTTCAAGATTCATTTCAAAGAAATAGTTCTTCTGGTATTGTCTTCAATCACTTCATCTCCATAATATAAGGGATCAACTAAATGAACAAAGGTCTATGGTGTGATCACTGAGAAACTGGGAGCTTCATCAATGAAATGAAGTCTTTCCTAGGTCATGAGGTGTCAAATTCAAAAAAAAATTGCAAAATAAACTGAATGTTTCTGACCATCATAGAGAAATGGTGATAAGGTGGTGAGTAACTGGGGACTCTGGCCTCTGATCAAGGTGTTTCCTCACGTCAAAAGCCACAGTTACTAACTATGTTCTCTAAAAAGGAGAGGTAATGAGGTTCTCACATTGAGTAACTGGGGATTCTGGCCTCTGTTCAAGGTGTCTCCCTAATGTCAAAGATGTGATTTACCAACTTACTTAATGGTCAATATCTTGAAAATCTCTATAATATCCTTTATATTTGTGCAAATTACTGGAATGCTTGTCCTCAATACCTTGTGGAGAGGGGGATTCCTGCAGCCCACTGAAAGAGCAGACCCAACTAGGCCCAACAAGGCCCAACGAGGCAAGCTCGCCCAAGTGATAGCCCACAGGACCCACTCGAAAAAGCCCAATAAAACAATGCTCGAGGAAACAACTCTCCTAGGCAGCCCCAAGGCTCGGAGAGCCCGAGCCTCGGTCAGGTCACAGGAAGACCCGCGCACGAGCTACCCCTCCGCCCGAAGGGGGGAAGCGCTAGCCGGTCTATCCGACCCACCTCCTCACCGAGCTAGGCCTATCGCCCGATAGGGCCGGCCCCCTTAAGCTCGGGACGACCGATGAAATATTCATCATTGCAGCCATTAGAGTCCACAGCGGGCCAAACACTAAGAAGTCCAGGAGCTCTGGTTTCCCCGCGAGGATAACGCCCCCACGATGAGGCCATCAAAGCCCACGACGAGGACGTAACCTCCACCGGAGACCTCTCAGCTTGCAGGACTCCAGAAGGCGGTGCACTATAAAACTTGGGATACCCTCCGGTGAAAGGTAAGTCAAGAAGGGTATTGTTCCACCCCCAACTCCTGAGCAAGGATCACTTCACCCCATTGGTGGAGAGGGATCTCGCGCCCTCACCTTCCCCTCCCTATCGCTGCTCCCACCATTGCTCTACTGACTTGAGCGTCGGAGGATTTTACCCTAGGGAATCCCCCTGGGCCCTCTGACCCGTTTCCCTATCTTGCAGTTCATTATCTTGGTGATTACCAGCCAGCTCAGGAACCAGCGTGAGATTTCGCCTCTTCATCTGGCGCCGTCTGTGGGAAACGCACGAAGAGCCAACATGGTGAGGAGGAGCTCAGGGAGGAGGTCCGCCGGCGAGAGGGGTAAGGCCGTGGTAGCAGCAGGGGATGGCCCTTCCAGGGCCTCACAGAACCCTCCCTCCAATGCCAGCATCCCTGCCGACGGACCACCACCACCCCCCCCCCCCCGCGGCAGCGGGGCTACCCCCTACGGTGGCGCCGAAGCCTTCCAGGCCCTCAACGCCAAACTGGATGTCCTCATGGATCTCATGAAGACCCAGGCGGCCAGGGATGTAAGGTCCCGTGCCCCGTCAGGGAGCCCCCCCCGCAGGAGTACGTCCCAGCACACAGCTAGGGGGCGCTTCACCCTCCGCGGCCAGCAGCTCATCCGTAACAGGGCCGGAGGACCCTCGCAAGCTCTACCTCCGGAGCAAGAGGCCTCCACCATGCCGAGGAAAGGTAGGCAGGGGGTGCAACGGCCAGATCCGGAAGCTGACGTTCCCGGAGACCGCCAAGGCACCCCCCTAGCCTCGCGGCATGACAGCAACCGGAGTTATCCCTCCGGCTGCGAGATTTCGAAAGGCGCTTCGCCGAGCAGGAGCGCGCCCTTCACGCCCTGCAGAAGGCCTCTTCCTCGGAAGACGAGGAGAAATCCCCGTTCTCCGAGTATATCTTGAAGGCGGAGGTATCTCCCAGAGCCCCCATACCAACCTTCAAACTTTACGACGGCCAAGGCGACCCGGCCGATCATTACGATAGCTTCGACGCCCTGATGACTCTACACGGAGCGTCGGACCCCATCAAGTGCCGAGCCTTCATGACCACTCTGGTCCAGGGCGCTCAAGCATGGTTCCGGGCTCTCGCCCCCGGATATATCCGAGACTTCAAGTAGTTCGGGCGAGTCTTCAAGGAGAGCTTCACCGGAAGTGCCCCCCCAAGGTCGGTGGCGGGGCTCTTGGCCCTCAAACAGGCGCAAGGGGAAAGGCTCCGGGCTTACGTCCACCGGTTTACATCGGAAGCCCTCCGAATCCCCCTTCTGAATGTGGCCTCGGCCACAACCGCACTGACCGGGGGTACCCGGGATGAGAACCTCCGCCGCGAACTCGTCCTCCACCCTCCCTCGACCCTTGCCGAGCTAGTGACTCTGGCTCTACGCCACGCCGAGTGCGAAGAAGTGCTCAGCGCTTGCCGAGACGAAACCGGCTCGGGTCGGGAGGGGGACAAGAAGCGGGGCCCCGAGCCAAATCCTAGCTCGGGAAAGAAGCGAGATTGAGATGGAGAGCGCAAGCGGAAGTACGAGCGGTACACCCCATTAACCGCCCCGATCTATGAAATCTATGAAGACGTCAAAGACTCGGGACTTCTCCGTCGGCCCGAGCCGATGAGGTCGAAGAACCGCAAGCGAGACAGACATTGTCTATTCCACGGCGATCACGGGCATCACACCGGTGATTGCCACCAGCTCCATCGTCCGCCTGGGGCACCTAGCTCGGTTTACTGCCGAGCGCAGAGAAGATCAAGGCGCCGCAAGGGAGATTGACAACGCCCCCCGAGGGGTCCACATCAACGTCATCTCTGGAGGAATAGCATCAGGAGGCGACATCAGCCGTGGAAGGAAGCGTCATGCCGAGCGGGTGAGCCGAGCCCCAGAGCCACCCAAGGCCCCGCCCCAGGTCATAGTCTTCTCTGATCAAGACCTGGAGGGGCTGAGCACCCCGCACGATGACGCCCTCATAATCTCGGCCACTATAAACCATTGTAACGTAGATCGGTGTAGACACGCCATTCTTGACGTCTCTTGAGAAAGTCTCATATTACTATACAACGCCCCGCAACGGCTTACGCATTTTGAATCACTCGAGTGCTTCCTTTTCTTGGATCTTCTTCTGCCTTTTTCGGCAACCGGAATCATTTCGTCACGGCATTCGGACGGCATCAACACCCGTCGGACGCATCAGAAGGTTCCGGAACCCAGAAGGTTCTGCCGGGCGGCCGCCGTTTGAGGACCCGGGTCGATTTTAATGGGGGCGTCCAGGCCCCTGGACGCCCCCATATTTTTAATTTCTTTTTTTTTATTTATTTATTTTCTCAGGGCCCTAAACAAAATAAAAAATATATATATTGATGGAGGCGTCCAGGCCTCTGGACGCCTCCAAAAAAATAATAATAATAAAAATCTTTTTGGCATATAAAACACAAAAAAATAAAATAAAAAAATACATATTAATGGAGGCGTCCAGGCCCCTGGACGCCTCCATAAAAAACAAATATAAAAATTCAAAATGCCAGCCCTGTCATAAAAGACAAAAAAATAATAAAAATATATATATTTTGGAGGCGTCCAGGCCCCTGGACGCCTCCATAAACTCCCTCACGGGCGCCGCCCACCGAACGACGGTTTGTCGTGTGTGAAAAAAGCCAAATTTAGAGACGTCCAGCTGACTGGACGCGCCCATTTCTGAATCACGAGGCGCCGCTCACAAAACCACGC
Organism: Amorphophallus konjac; assembly: GCA_022559845.1. Classification (NCBI taxonomy): domain Eukaryota; kingdom Viridiplantae; phylum Streptophyta; class Magnoliopsida; order Alismatales; family Araceae; genus Amorphophallus; species Amorphophallus konjac. Next base: position 462,554,316 of record CM040121.1, on the reverse strand, counting down.
GTTGTGCCAAACCGCGTGCGGCCGTCGTCGGTTTTCGGTGGACCTGTTAGAGGCGTCCGGGACCCTGGACGCCCCCATAAAAGTATTCTAAAAAAATCAATAAAAATAGAATAAAATATTATTTCGGCCCTGATGGAGGTGTCCAGGGTCCTGGACGCCTCCACCTTCCGGAACTCTATAAATAGAGGCCCACCCCTCAGTTCTAAGGGAGCTAAGCAGTGATCCGATAGGCTGCCGGAGCCCAGAGGCTACGGAGTCATTTTTCTAACCCGTGGGGTCTTTTGTAGGTGGAGGTTCTGCCGGCTTCTCGGGTGCCCACGCTCGCGAGAGGGAGGTCGTCTTCATCCACCGCGCTTCTACGTCGTCCCCACGCTGCCGGAGCTCCGCCGAATTTCGCCACCGGCACATCCAATAAGCCAACTCTTTCCTTTTCTTCGTAGTTCTTTTGCATTCATCATCTCGCATCCATCATCTCATTTTCCTCCTACTCGAGTCCGAGAGGGGTTTAAAAGATAACACCAACCAGGTGTGTGTCTTCCCGTTATTTCGTCATTTTTATTGCAAGGATATGAATACTACACATTCATCTTTCTAATCCATTTGTTATTTGTTTGTCGTTGTTTTGCAAGGGTAACCGAGGAAAGCCCTCTCCGTCGGCCGGCCGGAAGGAGAGGAAGAAGCAACCCGCCATCTCCCGCTCTTGAGGTAGGCGCGATCACCTTCTTATTTTGGGGTCTTTTGGCCCCTGGCGATCACATCTTATCATCGAGGCCGCGGCGAGTCACTTCCCCAATGGCCGTTTAAATTTCTGTTTCCTATATTCTCTTTATATTTTGTTATATATTCTGCTTATATCATCGAGGCCGCGGCGAGTCACTTCCCCAATGGCCGTTTAATTTTCTATTCCTATAATCTCTTTATGCTTTGTTATATTCTGCTTATATCATCGAGGCCGCGGCGAGTCACATCCCCAATGGCCGTTTAAATTTCCGTTCTTATATTCTCTTTATATCCTGTTATATTCTGCTCATATCATCGAGGCCGCGGCGAGTCACTTCCCCAATGGCCGTTTAAATTTCTGTTCTCATATTTTCTCTATATTCTGTTCATATTCTCGAGGCCGCGGCGAGTAACTTCCCCAATGGCCGTTTCAATTCTTGTTATTTAATTTTTGCATCATTCCCGTCCCCCCGAGGTCGCGGCGAGTCACTTCCCGCTATGGCCGTTTAATCCCCATATTTTGCTATATCATACTTGTCCCGCTCGCCCCGCCGGAGCAATCTCCCGTGGTGGCCCCTTCTCTCTTTCCTCTCATTTCTGTGTTGCAGCAAACAAAACAAACAAAAAAAGAAGGAGCCCGCGCGCTCTCCGCTTCTTCCTCTTCTCCGATCTCCTTCCGAACCGCGTGACGTCGCTCACAATCGGATTCTTGTGGACAATGGAAGTGCCCCTTATGTGTTGTCTTATGACTGTTTCCTCAAAATGGGAGAGAGTCCATCCAAACTCCGCCCGATCCGGATGCCCCTCTGTGGGTTCAATGGCCTGGCCACTCTCCCCGAGGGAGCCCTAAGCCTGCCGGTTACCCTCGGCACCCCACCCAAAACTGTTACGGTCATGGTAGACTTCATAGTGATCAAAGGGATGATAGCGTACAACGTCATTTTCGGCCGGGGAATCCTCAGCCGGATCAAGACAGTACCATCTACCTATCACCAGAAAATGAAGTTCCCCACCAAGAACGGAGTAGGGGAAATCCGAAGTAACTAGGCCACGGCCCGAATGTGCTACAACATCTCGGTGGAGGCCACGCGGCCGGACGGGAATAATAAGGGCCCTCGGGAAGTCGAGGAAAAGTCCACAGCTACTAAGCCAGGTGGCGAGCTGCTGACGATCTTCCTAAACGACGACCCGACCCTAGGAGTAAGGATCGGAGCCGACCTACCACCCGAGGAGCAGCAGCAATATAAGAATTTTCTTTCTGAGTACATCCGAGTCTTCGCTTGGTCTGACGATCAGCTCCCTGGGATACCTGAGGAGACCGTGCTGCACCGACTCAACCTCAACCCCACCATGAAGCCCGTGCAGTAGCACCGAAGGAAGCACACACCAGAGAAACAGACTATCATCAAGGCGCAGGTCACCAAGGGGCAAGAGACTGGTCTTTTAGACCGGTCCTGTACCCGACGTGGCTAGCCAATGTCGTCCTGGTACCAAAGGCTTCTGGCGAATGGCGGATGTGTGTGGACTTCACCGACTTGAATAAGGCGACCCCTAAAGACTGCTATCCCTTGCCCAGCATCGACCAACTGGTCGACTCGACATCGGGCAACGAGATGCTCAGCTTCCTGGACGCCTATTCGGGTTACCATCAGATCAGGATGAATTCTGAAGACATCGAGAAGACCGCCTTCATCACCGACTACGGCGTGTACTGCTATACCCGGATACCTTTCGGGTTGAAGAACGCCGGAGCCACATACCAAAGACTGGTCAACCACATGTTCGAGGAGCAGCTAGGTCGGAACGTCGAGGCCTACATTGACGACATGCTCATCAAGACCCCCAAGGCCCAGGACCACTTCACCGACCTCGCCGAAGCCTTCGGCGTCCTCCTAAAGTACAATATGAAGCTCAATCCTGCCAAGTGCGCCTTCGGAGTAAGATCCGAGAAGTTCCTGGGTTTCCTGGTCACTCAGCGTGGGATTGAAGCTAACCCTGACAAGGTCCAGGCCATCCTGGACATGCGGCCGCCCGCCTGCATCAAGGACGTCCAACGTCTGACAGGGCGTATCGTCGCTCTCAGCCGTTTCCTATCCCGTGCGGCCGAACGATGCTTGCCCTTTTTCAAACTGTTGAAGGGGCCCAAGTGGGCATCTGCTACGTTCGCATGGGATGAGGAATGCTAGAAAGTGTTCGCTGAGCTTAAGGAGTTCCTGGCTTTGCCCCCGGTGCTCTCCAAGCCCGTGCCGGGCGAAGCTTTGCTACTCTATCTCTCGGCGATGTCATCAACGGTCAGCTCGGTCCTGGTCAGAAATGACTCGGGAATCGAAAGACCAGTCTACTATACCAGCAAGGTGCTTAGAGAGGCCGAGAGGAGGTACCCCACAACCGAGAAGCTCGTGCTAGCGCTGGTTACCTCCGTGAAACGCCTCCGACCCTACTTCCAGGGGCACTCCATCACCGTGCTAACCGGCAAGCCGTTGAAGAAGATTTTGGCCCACCCCGAGGCCTCGGGGTGACTCATCAAATGGGCCCTTATGCTTGGGGCCTACGACATCTCGTATCGCCCGCGCGCAGCTATAAAAGGTCAAGCGCTCGCCGACTTCATCACCGGAAGCACCATCCCGGCCGAAGGGAGGCTACTGACCATGCCCGGGCCAACCTGGGAACTCTACGTCGATGGTTCTTCCAACTCGGTCGGTAGCGGTACTGGGATCCTCCTAAGATCCCCCGAAGGAGTGGAGCTGCAGTACGCCTTGAAATTCAACTTCCAGGCATCCAACAACGCTTCCGAGTACGATGCCCTTATATCGGGAGCACGCATGGCCCGGCGGTTGGGGGCTGAGTGAGTCAGGATCCATACCGACTCTCAGCTGGTCCCGAGCCAGGTCAACGGTGAGTATGAAGCTCGAGAGGCACCCATGATCAAATACCTCCAGCTGGTCAGGAGCTTGGCCCAACGATTCGAGGGATTCGAGGTAGTTCGAATAGCCCGGGAAGAAAACTCCCGAGCGGACGCCCTCTCTCGATTGGCCTCCTCCCTGGACCCAGAAGGTACCCGATCGGTCCTCCTCGAAGAGCTAGAGCACCCGAGCATTGACTCGGAGCTCCTCGCTGTTGACTCGGCCGTCCCGAGCGACTGGCGCACCCCCTACCTGTCCTGACTTCGAGACTCCCAAGAGCCCTCCGACCCTCGGGAAGCACGCCGAATGAAGTACCAAGCCCGACGCTTCGTCGTTCTGAACGACACACTCTATCGAAGGTCTTTCGCCGGCCCTCTCCTAAAGTGCCTCGGCCCCGACGACGCCAGCTGAGCCAATCGAGAGGTTCATGAAGGCCTGTACGGAGCGCACTCAGGGGCAAGGTCACTGGCCAGAATCCTGTAACGACGGGGGTACTGGTGGCCCACCTTGCAGGGTGACTGCTCGGCCTATGCTCAATAGTGCGACCGATGCCAGCGGTTCGACCACTTGGTCCATCGGCCGGCCACATAACTCGTCACCCTCGCCGAGCCTTATTCCTTCACTCGGTGGGGGATCGACATTCTCGGACCATTCCCCACGGCTCAGTCCCAGAAAAAGTTCATCATCGTCGCCATCGACTACTTCACTAAATGGATCAACGCCGAAGCCACCACAAGGATCACCGAGACAGTCGTCTGGAGTTTCGTCTGGAAATCGATCATTTGTCACTTCGGCATCCCCCGAGTGATAGTGAGCGATAACGGTCGGCAATTTGATTCTCGATATTTCCGAGACAGATGCGCCGACCTAAACATCCGCAACCACTTCACTTCGGTCGCCCACCCTCAGGCCAACGGGCTGGTCGAAAATGCCAACAAGACTATCTTGAAAGGCATAAAGACCAGACTCGGCAAAGCCAAGGGTAGTTGGCTCGAGGAATTGCCTAGCATACTGTGGTCACACCGAACGACTCCCAGGACGGCAACCGGTGAAAGTCCTTTTTAGTTGGTGTACGGCACTGAGGCCGTCATTCCATTGGAGATCGCCAACCCGTCTCTCCGAGTCATCCGCTACTCGACCGAGGAAAACAACCAAAAGTTACTCGAGAACCTCGACCTAGCAGATGAACTTCGGGACATTGCCAGCATCCGAGCGACGGAATACCAGCGACGCCTCACTCGATACTACAACGCCAGAGTCCAAAGCAGACACTTCCGACCGGGAGACTTCATCCTCAGGAAAGCTGAAGCCTCTCGACCACTAGAGGCGGCGGGCAAGCTGTCCCCTAACTGGGAAGGCCCCTACCGAGTGGTCGAGACGCTCGGGAAAGGTGCGTACAGGTTAGCAACAATGGAAGGGGAACCCATTCCTCGGACATGGAACGCAGCCGCACTACGCAAATTCTATTTTTGAAATTGTACAGCAAGATGGACGGAATAAATCCCTTTTCTTTTCATTCCAAACTATTGATACATCAGAAAGGCAAAGGCCAGTACATTGCATGACAAAAAGCAAGAAAATCCATCTAACACCGCTGTAAGGGGGCATCGCTCGGTTGACTCGATCTCGATCTCCTCGCGTCCAGCCACTGACTCTGTCTCGCGTAGAAACTGGCTCGGACAAGAGGGGGCCGATCCAGTTGGCTCAGATGACCCCCAAAGGTGACAGAGGGACTGCAGAGAAGGTAGCCACCTTCTAAAGTCGGAGAAGGCTACCTTCCAAGTTGATGGAGGCTAGGGAGAAGGAGCACCATGAAGCCTTTTTTTTTCCAACCCGCCAACTCCTTGGATGGGAACAGAGAGCAAGCAGCCTCCGAAGAGTGAAAGAAATAAAGAGCAGAAGAGGGGAAAAAGAGGCTGCAGACGGAGGAAGGCTTCGGTGAGGAGGGAACTTGATGCGCCCCCCCCCCCCATGCAGAGGGGGAGTGGCGGCAGGCTTCCCTAATACCCCCATCCGTCCTCCGCCTCGGCGCCCGCCCGGAAGCCACGCCAGAACTGAGAAAGGGCAAGAGCCGTGCCCTCACACGTCGAAGCCCTCTCCAGATCCGCGCGGTGACCGTCGGACCCGTCTCAAACCCGCGCGGCGACCGTGGGACCCGTCCAACAAGTCGGGACGGCAAGAGCCCTCTGCTCCCCGTCGGCGGCGGCGTCGCCCTACGAAGGATCCTCCATGCTCCGAATGTAACGGCACAACGCAGAGTGAAGAGGAAGGAGTGAGGAAAGACTGTTAGAGAAAATCCCAAGCGGTAAAGAGGAAAGGGCGCCTTTCGGTCCTTCTTATAGGCCAAAGGAGGCTACACGCCTTAAATGACCCCCCCCTCAGAAACACGCCAAAGGATTTCTCCCCTGAACAGTTACCTCCAACTCCTCGTTTCCCACCCTAGCGGGATTCACGAAGCGGCCTGACATTCAAAGCATGAGGGAACGGAAGGACGCCCCGTCAGAAGCCTACCAAATCAACATGCGAAAACCACGCAGGACATATCGGCACTTTCCAACTACTTCAGATACGCCAACCCAATCACGGCAAGGATGGCGGTCGAACAAGTAAGTCATTTATTATCTCATAAAGAGGAAACTCCCTAAAGGAGGAAAGAGAGACAAACAAGAGAAAGGGGCAAAATAAGGTAAAATACATCAGGCCTCGGGCCCACTTTGAAGCTCAGAAGCAATGGAAGTAGGCATGTCACCCCCAGCACCTTCGGTGACGGCCGACCCGGGCACTGACCTCGCCTGTGCGAGAACTGTCTCGGTCGCGAGCCCTCCCAAGGCGTCCGGAGTTGGTGACCCCTCCGAAGGAGACCCCCCTGGATCCTCCCCGCTCGACGCAGAGGAGCTAGAAACCGACTCATCCGAGTCATAAGCCTGGCCCAAAGGGAACTCGATCCCGGAGTCTCGATCGAAGGCGTAGTCAATCGCCCGGCGATAACCTTGCTTAAACCCCTTTCGGGCGCCACGGCGAAGCGCTACCTCGTAATATGGTAGGGTGGCTCTCTCTAGGTTGACTGAGTAAGCGTCTGAGCTTCTATATTGCTTGACCGCCTCTGCCTCGATCTGCTCCGTCCTTCCAACGAGCTCGACTCGAGCCTGCTCCGCCTCGGCCGCACGCTCCTCTGCTCCCGCTAGGCGTTCCTCTGCCGCGACCATCCTTCGTTCGGCCTCGCTCGACCGCCTCTCCGCCCAGACTCGGTCCGCCTCGGCCACGGAACGAAGGTGCTCCGCTACCTCCGCCCGGTCCAGTAACTCGGCCCGTTCGAGCTCCCAGCGACCGTCCAGCTCGAGGTGACGCAGACGCTCCTCTTCCAAGAGTTTGCTCTTCCTCTCGAGCGACCCCCTGGCCTTAGCCAACTGCTCAGTCAGCGCCTCAGTTTCTAGCTGGCTCGCCCATGCCGAGTCCCTGATCGCGGAGAATTCCCATCGGAGCCCCTCATGTTCCTCGCTGAGGCGGGCCAGTTTCCTCTCGCATCCCCCGAGGGCCCAGGCGAGATTCGACCGCTCCGCCTCTGCCCGGGCGTACGTCTCCGCCATCAAGGCCGCCGTCTGAGCTATGACTAGGCCGCCCTCCATGAGGACGTCGAGGATTCCGGAGGGGGAGTAGTGCTTGTCTCCCCCACTCGTCTTCGCGGCAACCTCTCGGCAAACCCGATACAGGTCGCCCGAAACACCGAGCCTTTCCAAGGCCTCCGACATGGAGATCCGCTCCCCACCGGACGCCCCGCCAGAAGGTTTGGCTCGAGCAACGGGGTTGACCGCCCCGCGCGCCGTGGACGGTTGGGGTTGCGACGCCTCTCCGGGTGAACCCCCAACCTCGACCGACGCCGTAGGATCGACCGCACCGAGAACTTCGAGCACTTGGGGCTGCAACGCCCTCGCGGGCGAACCCCCATCCCTATCTATCTCGGCCCGCGCCTCGTCGCCCGAGACATCGCCGACCTCGACCGGTCTCCTGGTCTCGGCGACGGCCACTTTAGCACCTGTCCCCTCCATCCCCGGGGAGGGGAGAACCGACCTATCTCCACCCTCTGAGGGGCCCCTGGTCTCCTCGGCCCCCTCTCGCCTGGTAGGTGGGGGAGCTAGCCCTGAAGGGTCGGCTCCATCTTGCCCCCGAGAGGGGAGCGCCACCAAGTCTGAATCACCCCCGGCGGCGGTAGGATGGCCGGCCTTCTTGGCCCGTTTCTTGGCCTTCGCAGTTTCCCGCAATCTCCTCTCCAGGGGGTCCTTGCGCTTCGCCCCGCTTGACCGCGAAGATCCCTCGGAGGCCGCCCCCTTTCCCTTATCCCGGGCTTGGGAACGACCCGCGGGAGCAACAGGTTCATCGGCCGTCGAATCATCCCCAAGATCGACGACCTCGGTGACCTCTTCCAAGGGCTCCCGCCGGATGTCTGCAATGAAGAAGAGGATTTGGTTAGGAAATGAAAAGTTGACCCTCCGACCCCGCAGCAGAATCTGAAGAATGGCACCTGATGGCTTGAGCTGTGTAAGCAGATACCGCTCCACGTTCTCCAGCGTCACCAGCTCCTCAGTCGATCGGCGATTTGTCAATAGGAGAGCGGCGTACTCTTCCACGTCGGCGGGGAACTTCTCCTGGCGCGGGGGAAGATTCGGATGGAAGTTGGGCATAACCTGGCACCTCCAGGACTCATCCACTGCTTCCGCGTTCACCCAGAAAAACTGCCTCTTCCACCCTATGTGCGAAGAATCCTTCGCCGCCAGCGGGATACAACTCCGGTTCCTGCGCGCCTGGATAAAATAGAAGCCTTTCCCCGCCGACGGATGTGCCTTCAGCTCGAAGAAATAATAAAAGAGATCCAGCGACGGGGGAACCCCCTGCAGGCGGCAGAGGATCCGAAAGGCAGAAAGCAGGAGATATGAATTGGCCACCAACTGAACAGGCGCCAACACGAAAAAATTGAGAAGCTTCAAGATGAAAGGCTCGAAGGGGAGGCAGAATCCGCTCTTCCACGCCAGGAGAAAAGTACAAATATGGCCCGTACGGCTGTCCAAGCTCGTCTCGTACGGGGCAGCAGCTACAAAGCTATACCGGAGAGGCAGGCGAAACCGATGCTCCAATTTCTTCACGTCAGCCTCCCCCAACTCGCTGCGATTAGGGACGGGCTCCCGCCTCACCTGCTCGATTTCCAAGCGCAGATCCGCCATCGAGCTGGAAGAAGAACTTTCACTAGAGCCCGAAGGCGCCGGAGGAGGAGGAAGCCGCCGGATCGCCTCTGCGGTTACACGCACCAGCTCCTCAAATGCCGCAGCAAGAGCTTGCTTCCCCGCTGTATCTTCACAGCGCATCAAGGAGCCCCAGAAGTAGAGAAATGGAGGAAAGGCCGATAACCCTGAAAAGACTGGGAGGAACGAGCAGCGCCCTACGCCTATAAACCCTCGCGGGAGGCGGCGCGCCGTTTCAACCTCCGAGAAAAAGGGGGCCCCTTCATTTCAAAATCCGTCAGGATCATTATTACTATGGGCCCAGGCGACCGCTACACGTGGCATCATCACGCCAACAGAATTCCACCCACCCGAGCCACGCCGGTCCAAAGCCTCAAAAAAAAAAAACTACTCAACCAAGCCTCCTTGGCTCGGGAGTAGGAGGGGGACAAGTGGAGAGGGGGATTCCTGCAGCCCACTCAAAGAGCAGACCCAACTAGGCCCAACAAGGCCCAACGAGGCAAGCTCGCCCAAGTGACAGCCCACAGGGCCCACTCGGAAAAGCCCAATAAAACAATGCTCGAGGAAACAACTCTCCTAGGCGGCCCCAAGGCTCGGAGAGCCCGAGTCTCGGTCAGGTCACAGGAAGACCCGCGCACGAGCTACCCCTCCGCCCGAAGGGGGGAAGCGCTAGCCGATCTATCCGACCCACCTCCTCACCGAGCTAGGCCTATCGCCCGATAGGGCCGGCCCCCTTAAGCTCGGGACGACCAATGAAATATTCATCATTGCAGCCGTTAGAGTCCACAGCGGGCCAAACACTAAGATGTCCAGGTGCTCCGGTTTCCCCGTGAGAATAACGCCCCCACGATGAGGCCATCAAAGCCCACGACGAGGACGTAACCTCCACCGGAGACCTCTCAACTTGCAGGACTCCAAAAGGCGGCGCACTATAAAAACCTGGGATACCCTCTGGCGAAAGGTAAGTCAAGAAGGGTATTGTTCCACCCCCAACTCCTGAGCAAGGATCACTTCACCCCATTGGTGGAGAGGGATCTCGCGCCCTCACCTTCCCCTCCCTATCGCTGCTCCCACCATTGCTCTACTGACTTGAGCGTCGGAGGGTTTTACCCCAGGGAATCCCCCTGGGCCCTCTGACCCGTTTCCCTGTCTTGCAGTTCATTATCTTGGTGATTACCAGCCAACTCAGGAACCAGCGCGAGATTTCGCCTCTTCACCTTGAGCACACCTTCTCTACTTTTGTCTCTTGTTGTCTACTTTGTAGAGTTGTTTGATCAGCTATTGTAGACACGCCAAAATTGACGTTATGTTGATCAAATCTCATGTCATTATGATAACGCCCCAAGTGGACTTCAATATTCCTATAACATGAAGTTTTTCTATTTTTGTGAATTTTATGCATTTTTTCTGCATTTTTCGTGATTCACGACCTGGAGCAGGGCGTTAATTTCGAAAGTAACGGCCTGTCATAGGGCGTTTCAAAAGAAGGGACGACCATACCTGAGGGCGTCAATTCCTGGTATTATCCGTTAATTTCTGGAATTATCTATTTTCAAAATAAAAGCATTTTCTAAGTAACGTCCTTCCTCAGGGCGTGTTTTCACTAAACGCCGTTATCTCAGGCGTGTTTCAAATAAAGAAAGTTTTTATTTCCAAAATTAAATCCAGGAAGAAACGGCCTTTCCTAGGTCGTGTTTTAAGAAACGCCCTGTTGCAGGTCGTCAATTTATAATAGACGCCCTGTCTTTAGTCGTGTTTCACTCCAGAGTCCTTCCTTTTTCCATCTTTCCCTCACAGTTCCCTACCATCCCTGGACTCTTGCTTGATCTTAATCCTTCCCAGGATGCCTCATTACCCGTTCTTATCACTTCCTTGTTTGATCATATCCGATTGAAGCTATAAAAGAAAATCTCGTTTGATCGTGTAAAAGGTTAACAACTCAAAAGGGTTAAAAGGTTAACAACTCAAAAGGGTTAAGAGGTTAACAACTCAAAGGGTTAAGAGGTTGATCATTCAACAGGCACGTTCTGCATCCTTCTCTGCATCCAATCAAGCGCCTGTTGCCTTCATCCTTTCTGCATCCGTTCAAGCATCTCCACGGTTTTCCCTTTACTCTCGTCAGGGAGAGCAGGGTTCTATCTGTTGTTTCGTTGTTCATCTCCTCTTAACATCTCCTCATTATCACCCGGTCGTTAGTTATTCTATTGCATTAAGCATCATTTTTCATATCCTTTCCCTAGTTCCCTGCTAGGGGTTTAAAAAAAAACAAAAAAAAGAGGTGCGCTGTTGATGCCTTTTTCATCATTTTGTGTTAGTTTGGATTGATACTATCTGCACCTTGGCTGATCCCCTCTCTTTTGTCTGTCTTTTATTGTCTTTTTTTTACAAGGTAATCAACTGAAGAAAACCCACTTCATCGGCCGGCCGATTGAAGTTGGAGGAGGAAATCCACATCCATCCCGCATCTCAATTTCCACCAGGTATACGCGATCTCTTGTTCTTCTTATTGAGGTAATCCCTCTGGCGATCACACAAATTCCCCTTGTGCACCTCGTGCATGCTTTTCTCCCTATCATTTTAATGATTATTATTGTCTTATTCTTCGTATTTTGCATTAAGAGCGGATTTTAATCTGATCTACAAATTGGCGATCACGGTGGGACTTCCACTATTTTCTTTATTGATTACCATCTCCATTGGCACCCTCGTGTGCCCTTTCCCTTTTGGCACCCTCGTGTGTCCTCTCCCCTTAGGCACCCTCGTGTGCCCTCTCCCTTCGGTACCCTCGGTACCCTCTCCCTTACTGTGCACCCTGCACACTCCCCGGATCAGTCAATTGCTGTTTAGTAACGCCTTCCACTACGGCGTCTTTTGATTTAACGCCCCCAACAGGGACGTGTGTTATTGATTAACGCCCCATTTCAGGGCGTGGGTTTATTGCATCTGCTGGTGTTCTGCTTACTCATCATATCGTCTGATATTTAACGCCCCTCCCAGGGACGTTTTTTATTGATTAACGCCCACTTCCAGGGCGTCTTTTACCATAACTACTGTCTGCCGCTTGCTCATAATATTGCCTGTGGATTAACGCCCTCCCCTGAGGCGTTTCATTTCTTATTAGCGCCTTGCATTAGGGCGTTTCTTTTCATCATAACTGCCGGTAGTTGCTGCTTCACATTTTGTCTGTGGATTAACGCCTCCCTCAGAGGCGTTTCAGGTTTTTAGTAACGCCTATAAGCAGGGCATTTATCTGAGTTTTGACGCCCTCCATTGGAGGCGTCCTTTCTCCATAACGCCTCACTTCAAGGCATGTTTTCTTACCGTCTGTGAGCCCCTCACAGAGTTTAACGACAGCCACGCTGCCGTGTTTGCCTTTTGTCACGACCTACCGCAGGGCGTGTCTTTTCCTCCTGCTGTGAAAACGCCCTTCCCCAGGGCGTTTCTTTACTGTTCTTTTTCACAGATTAGCTCTGATTCATTGCTTGGCATCTATCTTGATATTATATTGCTGTTTGGATTGTCTTGATTTGTTGGCTTGGTTGAGAGACCTCCTCTCTCTATCCTAGGATCCACACACCCTTCTTGGAATCGGGACTACCCTCCATTGAGCATTCCGTCTCTTTGGATCGGAAATCCCTTTTCCAAGACCTCCATAAGTCCCCGCACCCGTGGATTCCCTCACGGACGCCGGGCTGGTTGTACCCTTGAAGTACCTGGAGTTTAGAGAACCTATGCGTTGTTAAAGAGAAAGAAAAACTTAGTTGACCCGGAGGTTACACTTGGATCAAACTAGGTCTCATTTGGCAAAAGAGTGAACTTTCACAAATAACCCACCCTAATTCAAACATCAAACATTAAAATCTTGCGTTTCTTGCCAACCTTGTTTGCATAAACATAGTTGGGTGATTTGATTGCTTTGTTTGGATTAAATATTTTGTGTTAGTTCCTTTATTAAACATTCTCTCTCTTAAGAATGAAGCTACGTTCAGGTAAAACCATCAACATGTCAGGCAACGGGTACTCTTATGATGATGAGAATGAGAACATATTTGGTCAATATGAGGACCCTCTCCAGGATTCTGTCTATTATGAGGGGAACTACCTTCCTCCTCACCCCCATTACTCACAAGTTCATGTGGTTGATACCACTAATCATGAGGCGGACCCTTCGTCTCAAGTTCCACTTTCCAACACTTCGGGGAACCCTTCCCCATCCATTAATGTCACAGATTTGATCCAAGCTCTCTCCCAGTTGGATGACTCCCAGCGGCAAGCCATTCAGGTCGCTTTAAAAGGGAAGTCGGTTCTTTCTTCTGCTTCTAATCCCCCTCCGGCTGTGAGTGGCCATCAGATTGTTAATGACCAGGCGGTCTTGCACCCCCCCTCCTCTCGTCCACAAACGCCTACTGCGGCCATGCCGGCCCAGCAGGCAAGCTATTCAGCGGTTAGGCATCAATCTTTCCAACCTCCTCGGACTCTACGAACGCCTATACCGCATTCTTTTGCTCAGAATCAGGCCCCGGTCGAGCCCGATACCAACACTCTCTTGCTTCAGAAGCTAGCCAGCATGGAGGAGCAGCTCAAGAAGGTTACAGCAACTAAGAATGCTCCAGAAATTTCCCTTCCTACATTGCCAGTGTTCCATTTACCACCTTCTGAAATACCGAATTTTCGGCGATATAATGGGACAGGCAACCCATTCATTCATTTAAAGGATTTCCGATATGAGACTTCCTTTTGGCAAGACAATAAGGCCTCCCTGGCCTACTTATTCAGGAGATCTCTTGAAGGGCCAGC